>CM076580.1:1775635060-1776371055 GCA_034641835.2 Pinus albicaulis
AGTTGAACTACTAAACGTAACTGAATTATTGGAAGCTGCTACAAGTAGATAGTCATATCGAGTTTTAGATTTTACGGCCAGGGACCAATTCAGCCATTTGGATTGGCACACTTTACTATATAATTTTTTTCCAACCAAAATTCTTCGTATTGTGTAAATGTAATTTCAATAGGTTTTAGGGCTAGGGACCAATTCAACTGTTTGGATTGGCACAATTCACTATCTAATTTTGTTCCAACCAAAATTTGTGTAAATTTAATTTCAATGTAATATCTTATTGACAATTATGATCCTCATGTTATCTTTATATAAATCGTTATTATGGTTATAACGTTGGGGTATTTTGAGAATGAATGATGTTAAGAGTTAAAACCCTATATATTGATGTAAACAACTCTAGAGAGGTGAGTTGTTATAATAGATATTTTAATTTTTTCTAAATATCGTTACTTTTATTATAATATAAAAATTATAGGTACATTCCTCATTCTATGGAATTGTTGCATTAGCCAATTCCAGCAGGAAATAGAAGGTTCAAAAGTTCAAAAGAGAGGCTGCCCCTGAAGGGGAAATCAACCCAAGAAGTCTGTTCAAAGAAAACACTGCTCTCGAAGGGAAAACAACTTTAAACATCATCAAGTAGGGTGTAAAACAAGTCATGAGGACAAAGCCATAACAAAACTAGAGCATAGAAAAGAGACAAGTGGGAACCAAGAGATTTATCTGGTTGCTTCTTGTCATCCCGCGATGGTGGTTGAGGTGGCTCTTCCACAATGCGGCACCTGTACTTGGAAATGTCATCCACGAGCTTGGACATATGGGCATCCGATGGAGAGGAGGACGAGAAAAAACTTGTCTCAAAATTCTTTCCTTCTTTACCTGAACTGCAACTATTATCACTATTCAAGTCTAGCTCGGATAGCTTAACCAGAAAAGCCAACATTTTGCACGGAAGGTTGGTGGGGGAGGTGTGTGGGACATGGTGGATTTGCGCTTACGATTCATGAAGAGAGCTAGAGGGCTCATAAGAGGCTTCAGGTAGAAGCATGGACAGATGAGCAGATAGGCTGGGAGGGTCCAGGATTTCAGGCACAACTGAGTTGAAAGAAAAATCCACAATTCTACCAACCAAGGCAGGAATGGGAGGGAAATATGGAAGGCCACGGCCACTCCCTCTGCGGTACTACATGTGGTGGAGATGTGGCATGTATGAGGCATGAGAAGGAGGCAAAGAAGGATGGCGTGTAGCAGGGCAACAATAAGCTGGGGGTGATGCATGACCGTGGCAGGAGCAGAGAATTCACAAGAGGAGACTGAAATGAGGCTGAGAATGAAAAAGAGGCCAAAGGAGAATGTCTGAGAGACATTGCCTCTATCCATATAAGGCTATAGGAGGAGTAAAGATGTGGAAGAATGATTTAATGCACAGAGGACGAAATAAATTCTCACTGGGTGCAGAGAGGATGCCGTAGAAGGATATAGGTTGGTAGAGTTAATATCACTCATGCCCCAAATTTTATTAACCATGCTTGAGCCATGTGCCTCCTCTATATGAGGACGGCTTCCAGGCGACGGCTTAGCCAGGTGGAAACTAACTGGATCATATATTAACACTCGCATCCGGATATAATAGAGAAATTGTTGTAGCAACCATATTTTGTAAAAAAATATTTGCAATTTGTATCCGTCTGGAGAATTAATGCACATGTTTCTTTATATTCCTACATTTCTCCTAGTACGCAGGGCACCCTCATATAGGATGCACTCGCAATGCCTTAGGATTTAATGGTATATGCTATGCTTTTATTCAATTTCATTTGCATAAAACAAAATTTTTATTTTCATTTTTATCTTTGCATTTTGTGCGTTGAGATATTTTATATGGAATTGTGTGAGAGAGTTAATAACCCAAGGAATCTCTAGTAAGTCGAGAGACTCTAGGACTGAGAGAATAACTAATGCATGAAAATCCGCTTTTCTTGCATTTTTAACTTCTCTACTTTTGGGATGTTAATGTGCTACTAACATCAACGTTCCCATCCAACATTAACCACTCTATAAGATTCTAAATTGATATGATTCTTATGTTGTGTAATAAAACAAACTCACAAAATTTATATACCTATACTGAATTATTCCCTTACTAAATTGCCTCAAATCCCAAAACAGGAATTGCTTCCTTCGTATGATAAATTTACACTATCTACAATATGAGAGACAATCATATAATGGAAAATTTATTTCATTAAAATAATATGTACATACATCTACTCAAAACCTATCCTTCATCTCTATAGCCATATTTCACATTGATTTGGTTATCCTCTCTTTTCCTCACACTTGCACTATTTTTATAACCGGTAGGACTACAATAGATATAATTTAGAAACATCACATATTTTTCTAAATCCTAAAATCACTCCATAAATAAATTTTCTCTAGATCCTAGAATCAATCAATCTATTTGTAGAATATATCGTGTTATACAAGGAAGATTTTCTTTAACATATGAATAAAATATTACCTATCCAAATAACTTCTAAACTCATGACTCATTCACTTAGATTTTCTATAATGAATCAACTCAATATAATATTTACATAGATGAATATGAATTATTCATGAAATTTCAAGAGAAATGGAATATCAAATGACATAAAAGAAAGATGATAAATGAGGACTTTGATTAAAAGAAAAAAATACCATGGATATGGATGGAATTTATAGAAAAGGGTCAAATGGAATTGATTTATGGCGAAATGAAGGCATAGGTAAAATACTTCATTGAAGGATAAAAAGCTTAAAGGAGTTGAGAAAAAGGAGAGGGTAACTCCTGAAAGAGAAGTTAAATTTTGTGAATCTAAACAAGGACCAATCCTTGAAGAGAATGATGGGGATTGTAAGAGGAGATTTGGAAAGGATTTTTTGAACTATTTGGGAAGTTAAAATCAACATTAGAAGTTAATTTTTGAAGCATCAAGTAAGGTTGAAAAGCATTATGTTTTTAAAACTAATGATTTGTGTATGTTTCAAGTTTGCATAAATAATGAAGAAGAGTATTCATTTGAAGTTGTCTTGAATATTGATGAAGATGATAGAAATATTCTTTGAAAACGCATAATTGAAGAAAATAATCAATATTTTGTTACGAGAGTGGATGAAGCATAATTATATATTAAAGATTATCAAAGTGAATATCATGTGAAATTTGTAAATGGAATTGTTGTTATGTAGTTACAAGGACCTATTGGTGAAGAAAGCATGAAAAAATTGACTAGTGGAGATAGTCAAGGGAAAGATAAAAAGCATTTAGATGCAATGCTTGAAAAACATGAAGTGCAGTTACAGTTTCTAGAAACGTTGTTGAGAGCACCCGAAATAATAGAATAAATTACAACCAAAGAGGGGAAATGTTCACACGTGACTAATATTGAGGATTTTTTTACAACATTTTAGAATGCTAAGGTAAATTAAAAGTTACATTTTAATTATGAGGTCGTAGGTATAAAAATTAAAGATGAACATGATACTATAATTAAAGTAATAAAAGTTAAAATATTTCTTAGAGATGAGATAAAACCTCAAGTAGAGTAGTCATATTTAATGTTTGAAAATTTTGAAGAGGAAATGGGTTTTTTATATCTTTGATTAGCAAGAGATACAAGAGATGAAAGCTATGGAAATTTTTCAGACCCAACTGATTTTGATGAACAAATAAGAATTTCATACCATAATTACATAGAGGATGAGAAGATAAATTAGTTGATAGATATAAGAAATAGCACAATTCAACGAGGAAATATCATGTATCAACGAGAGGATAGAATAGTTTCAAAGGAATGAAATATCTTGATAGTGAGAAGGAAGTTGTAGAACATGATCAACAGATCTTAAAGGAGATATTCAAATTAGAATCTAGTAAGATTCTTTTAACTCTTATATCAGAAGCAGATATCCAACAAGCAAAAATGGACAATAGTTTTTAGATAAGGGTAGATTTGGAAAAATGAAATTGACAAGTTATTGATTTTGATGATGAGGACGCTTAAGATAAGGCATACTAGTGTGGAAAGGTTATTTAATAGACAAAAATGAGTGATTGTATAAGAATCCATCAACAAGAAAAGTGAAAAACTCAAACATATAATTTGGAGGCTTGTATAATTGAGGAAAACTATAGAAAAGCAAGACAAACAAAAATAAAAAAATGATCGACTACAAGATAAGACATGGGCTCTAGGAGGATTGTTACTTCAAAATCTTATGACTCAAAGAGCATAATTTTTTCTATTGTGGGAGTTTGATGCAGCCACATTGGAGCTTCTAATATTTCAAGCCTTTGGAGGACAAATTTCCAAAATGTGATCTTGACATTTGAAGAAGGATTCATATTTTTCTATATAAATATTATATTGATTTGATCTATTCTAGGAAATCCAAGTGAATGATACAAGAGTCGAAATTTTTTTATGATAGGTAAGATTTTGTTGATATGTTAAAATAAAATGTCCCTTGTAAAGTGTGAGATATGTTAGTGATAGATTATGTGATTTTAGGATTTAGAAAAATATGATTTATGGGTGATTTGTAGAGTGATTTTAGGACTTGGAAAAATCTGATTGATTGAGTGATTTATGGGTGACTTATGGAGTGATTTTAGGATATAGAAAAAAAATTAATGTTTCTAAATTATATTTATTGTAAGCCTATGGGAAATAAAAAATAGAGTAAGCGTGGGAAAGAGATGATGGAAAAATTAATGTGAAATCGGCCCATAGAGAGGAATGAGAGGTTCTGAGTAGTTGTATGTACAAATTATGTTAATGAAATGAAGTTTTAATTACATGATTCTGTAATTCCAATTTGAATGTATGAGTTCATAACAAATGGTAGACATTGGAAATATATCATATGAAGGAAAAAACTTTTTTTATGGGATTTGAGGTAGTTGAGTAAGGGAAGAATTTGGTGTATGCATATATATTTTTTGTATTTTTTTATTACAATGTCATAGAACCAGATAAAAAAGCAAATAAAGGTGTATGGGAACCTTGATGTAAATATTTCATCGACATCCTATAAGAAGAGAAGTTGAAGACATATGAAAAGTTGATGTTCCTGCTCATTAAGCCCTATATTAGTAACTCCTAGTTAAATTAACTTTTGTTTTGTGTGAATGATTCTTTTCAACACTGCATGATTTTCTTATAGTTGCAAGAATTGTTTAGTCTACTAAATGTCCTTAGGATGTTGATGAATGGGATGATATATTAATTTATTATTTATTCTTTTGTTTATGTGATATGTAAGAGGTGAACCTATGAAAATTGAGGCTTATAGTATATTTTTGTAGTGCATTTTGAATTAGAACCAGTTCAACCTATTTCTACATATATTTTTCTAGCACCTCGTTATAATAAAATCCTTGTTCAATCATTTAATAAGTATAAATTTAAGAAATCAAAATTCCCAACACAATAATTTTAACTCCATCCAAAGACCCTAATATTTAAGCTCTTGTGGACCACTTTTCATTCTTTTTCAAACTAGTTTCCACACAACAAACTTAGTCAATTACAGGCCTCATTTCATCCCATATTTATACTAGACCTGGTATGACTCTATGTTCATCAAAAAAACTTCAACCATCTCAAACTCTTTCCTCATACAATTAATATTCCCTCCCATACATTTTCTCATAGAAAATACAAGGCATGACACTCATATATAGTCTTTGTCTCAAACCTTATAAAAAAATACTCTCAATAATATTCTAGCCCATAAACCAATAGCATACAAACATAAATGTCATACTCAAACCCTGACATACAAAACTCCAACATAGATACTCTCTTGCTCAACCATATAAAACATGACATCAATGGCTCTCTACAACATAATACTCATCCCATACATCAACACTACTACATCAAGAACACCTACATTGAGAATACAACACTTATGGAACTCAATAACTATTAGAAAACATACTCCAACAATACTATGACAATACAACTTTCACACAATAACAATGACTGTCATAGAAAAATACTCATGAAAAAGGCTCTTTGCAACATATCATTAACAAATTTGATCTGTCACTCCATTTTTCTCTTTTTTGTGCCAACAATCAGCCATAGGTCTCTTATGCACAGGGGCTTATTGATTTAACACTAGTAGCTACTCATCACACTTCATCTCTTTCAGGCATTTTTCACTCGATCCACGCACAACTATACTATTAATATCCTACTCTTTCTCAATGGAATTAGTTACAATAATCTATTTTGTCACTTCATATGCACGCTAGAAAATCTCTTAATTGCACACAATCTCAAATTATGTGCACAATTCATATCTGCATTACTCCCCATATCACACTATATAACCTAAATTACATTGATGGCTTGGTCATTTCAACTAATTTCCTAGTGGTTAACTCAAACTACATCCATGCCATTATGATCAACCACTAATGAAAAAAATTAATGTAATTCATACCATCCAGACCAGATAAAATGGTTAATCCATGAACAAATGCATCATTATTTTTTTGATCTTATCAATGTGCCAATAACACTGTAACCAAAACAATCAATGCATTATCACAAGCTTAGTGACCAAATCAACACAAACTAGATAATATCTTTCAGGGCCAAGTCAATGCAAACGTTGTCTTTCTAATCCATGGGAATTTTTTATGGATTAAGCTCATGGAATTTTTCTTCCACACCTACAAATATTGTCGTGGGCATAATAATAATAGACTGTAACAATTTTGTGTGTAGAGTGTGGTAATACTACATCACTTCCTCAATACCACCCTATGAGAATGAGTTTCCTACATCACTCTTGTAAACTTGTAAAACTCAAACTTTCACTGCCCATAATTTCTTCCAACTTCAAGCCTACTTCCTTAGACATTTGTACAACCTCCAGAACCTATACATACCTCTTTAACACTTCAACGCTGATCAAAACCATGCACAATTGGATTTTGACCTCAATTCCAACATAATTGGTTTCATGAGAAATAATAGCTTATAAGTACTAAATTACCATAGAATCAAATAAAAACCACATCATTGGCTAGAATCCATGAGGTCAATGCTTATATCAGAGCATCCATTCACAAAGTAGTAATATATTTTACAAAAAAATATCTTAAAGCATGATATATCCAAAATATTAGAAAACCCTAGTTAGTTGCATTAGATATGAAAGTGTAAAAATAAAATTATAGCTACTAAACCTTCCATGGCTAGTATAAAAGTACAAGTTCAATATATAAACATCTGTATGAATATTGTGTAGAGATTAGATTTCTTCTTACTTTGATTTTTCTTTTTGTTAATAATTCCCATTCTCGTAGAGGATAGTCAACTTTGATATGGTGCTAAATAAGGTGCATTTCTATGTACTTTTATTAGGAATGCTATTAGTTGTAAAAAATAAAAGGCACACACCATAATATATAGTATGCCATTGCATTGAAAAAAAACAGAAGATAGTCACAAAATAAAATAAAAACAATAGCAATGGCCTTATAAAAAGCAAAATCTATGATACATTGAACCATGCAATAAATACGCACTCTACAGTCACATACACTATAGGATATTCATAAATGTACATGTGTTAGTATATACTACATCATGCATGTTCACATTAAGATGTTATTAAAAGCACGAACTATAAGGATTAGGTTGTAATAACGAATTATTATGTCCATATGGGGGGTAAGAACAATTACCTATAGAAACTAATACCTATTGGGGAAATAATAGTGACAAACATAAATTTTGACTTTTTTTTGATATTTCATATTAAAAACATTTTTCCCTTAATTTTTTTCTATGTATGATATGATTGGATGTGAAAATAATGACAATGGCCTCATGGATTATAAAAAATAAGGTGGCACTAGTTGATGTTATCATGTATTCAATGTTAACCAGATTACTTTTATTTCCATTTTAGTGAATACAATATGACAACTATTTTGATGTGATATGGGTATTTAGGCTAGGCACAAATTTGTGTCCTTGGTTTTCGATTTTTGTGAGGTTTTCATTCAATATTTGTAGTGCAAGCCACACTGTTTAGATTTGGGTTCTAGAGCATGATGGTGTAGTGGTATGATATGTGGTTGGTTTCCCATGGTATTTGGTTCTTTGTAGTGTATTGGAAGCTGCATTTTATATTTGGTGCATAGTTTTGTGTTGTAGTTTTTTGTTTGATCATTTTCGCATTCACTTCCATTCTATCATTAATTTTTTTATTTTTTCAAGGTGATGCAAAGGTGATTTTAGTTGGGTTATGGTGATTTATTCCCTAATTCATAAATAGTAACCTTTTATTGATATAGTTAATGGCTAACGTATATACATTTACCACTTTGTAATTATTTTTTAGTCGAATTTATTCATCAATGGTTGTGTCAGGTTGGATTTTATTTCCTTCTAGTAAGAATTTTCTGATAGTTATTTCACCTATGGATTGCTTCCCTGGATTTCATGTGATTTTATTATCAAGTATTCGAGTGTTTTGATATTTTGGGTTTATTATTTCTCTCCTCTATTGTGGGATTGACACCAATTTGGTGGATTATATATAAGGAAATTGTGAACATTCGAGGCTATAATGCACTGAAATTTATGCAATATATTCAATAATCACGTTCATTTATTTATGATGTGATGAACACACCACATCTATTGATTTGATGTGTAACAAGTAATCAAGGTTGTTTGTAAATATTTTTTTTAGTTACTTGTGTGTCTATGGTTTTCATTTTCATTTTGGAGCATATATGGGTGTAGTGGTTTCATATCTAGTTGTTTACCTTTGCATTTGGTTATGTGACATAATATATATGGTTTTCATATGCATTCTTGGAAAAAAATGTCATATGGTTGTTTATTGATAGTATTTTTTCATGCAATGGCTTGTCCATTCTATCGATGCACTAAAAAGGGTCTCTCATTTTGGTTTTGTTACTTTGTTCCATTATTGTTTGTCAATAACCTTTAATTAAGGTAAGAATTGTTTAGAGTATATGTACATTTATAAGATTTCATTGTTTTGAGTTCATGTATATTGGATCATTATATTGTTTTTCATCCATTTGGATGTTTTTAGAGTAGAACAATTAGAGGAGCTCGCTCAAAGGACCATTTTTACCAATGGGACCTAGTTTGGAAAATTACCGTTTGAAACTTTCCAAGAGAATTTTGAGACAAAAAATGATGTTCTTTGAGGTTCAAATCTCTATTTCTTTAGTGAAAAATATATTTTCTATATTATACACACAAATAAATTTCCAACAATGCAAGATTCATGTCAATTGTAATCCGTATGCAAAAGTTATGTCACTTCAAGTTGGAGATTCTTGTTTTCACCACCATAATTTGAGAGGATGACATGTCATCCCCCATTATTGATGAAAAATGGGTTGGCCATGTTATTATGATAAATAAGACTCTAGAAAATTCCATATTGTAACTTTGTTTAAGAGTTGAGGTAGTCAAACCTAACCACTAGTAGGCTATTGGGTTGTGTTATAATCAAACTACTAGGGGGAAAATGGATTACATTATTTTCAAGTTCATTTGTTCCATATATGAAGAAAATAGCTAAGGGGGATAGGATATACAACACAAAGAGAATATATGTGCATTATAGTATCCCATAGGCCATAGGTCATACGTTTTTATACTCATAGTCATTTTCTATTGAAGGAAAGATAATAGAGGGACCTCACCTTCAATTTTGGATTTCTCTTGAAAGGGTTGCCTAGGTCATATCTTGTATTTCTCCCCCTTTATATCTCTCACCCCCTCAGGGCCACTCTCTCATTCTCTTTCCCCCACCTCTCCCCCTATCTCTTTCTAACACCCCTACATTTATTCTTTAAAACATTTAATATATTTAGAAATGAAAGTAGTATGAGTTTGAATGGTGAGGGAAGCCATGATTGGAGTTTTATGGTAATGTAGTTATTTTATTTTATGGAATAATAAATAAATTTATTTTGAAAAATATTAAGGAAAGAGCACTAGAGATTGGATATTGCTTGTTAGCTTGGAAACAACTATTGGTGGTCAAGTCCAAGATGGACCTTCCCTAAAAATCCATTGGAGAAAAATAATTAGAAATAATTGGATTTAATATAATGGGAGAGAAAGATCATATCAAATCACATAGCTCATGAAATTTACTAATTTAGGGTGTAATAAAGCACCGCGGGAGAAAAAGACAGGTTGTAAAGTAAAGGGAGAGATTTTTTTCGAAAAATAACATCCAAAAGTGGGATGCTGCTAAAAATTGTTGGCAAGAAAAATTTATAAATAAACCACCAAGGTACCAATGCGTTATTGATTCTGTAATCCAAGAAATATTAGCTCCGGGGATTCCTAGAATCACCCTTTCTTCTGCCTAGAGCCCAAGGTGCCTTAGTTTTTTTTTTTAACTGTTTTTAATTTTCCTTTTTAATGTTTTTAATTTTTTAATTTTTATTTCATTTTTTTTATGTTTTTTTTTACTTAAAATAAATGTTTTAATGTTTTTTTTATTTTAATGTTTTTTCTGGGTTCTTTTTAATGTTTTTATATTTTATTTTTAATGTTTTAAATTTTATTTTAATGAATTGTTTATTTATTTATTTTTATTTTTTTGTTTATTTCTTTTGCTTCTACAATCAAATATTATTTATTTATTTTTATTTTTATTTTTTGTTCATTTTTTTTTACTTTTTTCTTAGATTATGTTTTTCTTGAATTTTATTTTATCTTATTTTTCTTTTGGTTCTCTTTTTCATTTAATTATTTAATTTTTATCTTTTATAAGTTAATTTTTTATTATTATTTTTAATTTTTTTAATGTTTGATATATATATATATATATATATATATATATATATATATCACGTTTTTTAATATTTTATGTTTTAGTATATATTTTTATTTACTTGTTATTATGTTTTTCAACTTTTGTATTTTTTTTCAATATTTGAATTTTTATTTTCTTTTGTATTTTTCATTTGTATTTATTGATATTGATATTTATTTATTTTGTTTTATTTGTTTTTTTTCTCCAAGGTCCATGTCGATCTTCGACTAGAAACATGATCTGATTATGTGTCAATTTGATAGTTGAGTTTAAAGTTTTAGTTATAATGGATCGAGTTTGCCCCCCCAATGTGTCAATTTCATTGTTGGTATTTAAGTTTTCATTACAATGGGTCGAGTTTGCCTACATTGTGTGTCAATTAGATGGCTCATTTTAAAAATTTTGTTGCAATGTGTCAAGTTGTCTTAGGCTAAGATTTTAAAATTGTTATACTTTTAGCATTTGAAAAGGAAATTTATCTTCATATAATGTCTCTTTCATTCAGAGTTTATTTTTAAAGTTTTTTTGTCATAAGATTTTTCCTTAATGCCATGGTTGAAACACGTTGAAAAATTAAGGATTTTTGTAGTCGTGATCTTTGTTTTTAATTCCATGGTTGGAAATTTGTCAAAATTTTAAGGCTTTTCTAGGTCATGATATTTATCATTAATGTTATGGTTTAAAATAGTTACAAGTAATTTTTCTTTAACAACATGGATGGAAATTTTTGGAATTTTAAGGATTTTCATAGAACTAATATTTAATCTTTAATGCCATGGATGAAAGGAATTTTAAGGATTTTTAGAGAATTGATATGTTATCTTTAATTTCATGTCTTAAAATATTTGGAATTTTAAGGTTTTTTGGAGTCATGATATTCTAATTTTAATGTCCATATTAAAGAAAGAAAACATTATTCTAGCATCAACATGCTTCGTTTTGAGGGTCTTTTCTGAAAAACTGAAAAAAAAAAAAAATAAAAAAAAAAAAAATAAAAAAAAAAAAAAAAAAAATTCTTTCATTGGCTTTTACTGCCATTTTCAAAAAATGTTGAAAATTTACCTAAAAAAAAAAACAAAAATATTATTCCAAAATCAAGAACTTTTTTTTGTTTTTTTCATTTTTTGGGGTTTTTTAAGCTAGATTTCTTGTTTTTAGTTTACAGATACTATTTGATAGCTTATTGTGTTTAGAGGAGAAGGCTCAAAGTCTTCACAAATTCAGAACAAAAACAATTCTATAAGTGGGATAAAGAAACAAAAACCTACATACTTGAAAATTTTTGGAAGAGATCAATTGCGGAAAAAGTTTACTAGAAATAATCCACCACAACCTTTCCAATCTAAAATAGGGTCAATTCCATTAGAACTGAATAATCAAATAATTAGTCGAATTAAAGAAAGGGAATCTTTTAATTGTTGGGGATGTGGGAAACCCCCACGTATTGAGGCCTCAATAGTAAATCAATGCATGAAGCCTCAATAGTAAATCACATTGCAAAAAATATTCTAAAAATAAGTCTAGCACTAGAAGCTAGACAACAAGAGAACCAATCCACTATGTTCAAGATTGGAGGTAGCATACAAAACCATCCTGTGTTTTTATTAATTGATCGAGTGGTTATTCTTAGTTACATAAGTCCACAAATAGTGCAAATTAAAGACTGAAATTTTTAAAAATGCATGGTTAGTACAACTAGCTACAGGCATAAAGAGGAAGGTAACAAGCTATGTAAAATAGTGTGTTGTGAATTTAAATGAATTTCCGAATGAGTTAAATATGAATATACTTCCCCTAGGCTCATATGACTTGCTCATAGGTATGGATTTTTTAGAGAAACACAGAGTTGTAGTAAAATATTTAGAAAAAATAGTGAGTTGCATGAATGAGGAAGGAATAACACAATTGATAAAAGGAATACCAAAACCTTTGTTAGTGAGACAAATTTCAACACTACAACTGAAACAAATTGCCATGAAAGACTAACAAATCTTTTTTTTTCAAATTGAGGAAAATAATCAACACACAAAAAATCAAGAAATATATGATTTACCCACGATTAGAGAATTCAAAGATGTGTTTCTTGAAGAAATTATAGGATTACCTCCTTGTAGAGATATAGATTTATCTATTGACTTAGTACCAAGAGCTACCCTAGTGTCTAAAGCACCATACCGAATGATTATTCTAGAACTATTGGAATTGAAAATACAATTATAGGAATTATTTAATAAAGGTTATATTAGACCAAGTGTCTCACCTTAGGGATCCCTAGTGTGAATAGTGAAAAATAAAGATAGTACATTTAGAATATGAATAAATTATAGGCACTTGAATAAATTTAATATTAAGAACAAATACCCATTACCCAACATTGATGATCTATTTGATCAAGTAAGAGGGGAAGTTTTATTATCAAATATTTACTGGAGAATAGGGTATCACCAGTGAAGAATTAAGAATGAGGAAATTCAAAAAAAATATTTTTAAACTAAATATGGCCACTATGAGTTTGTAGTGTTACCCTTTGGCCTTACAAATGCACTGCAAACATTTATGTGTTTGATGAATAGTGTACTTAGTATGTACTTGGAAATTTTATTGTTGGTTTTAATAGATGAGATTCTAGTCTATTCTAAAAATGAAGAAGAACATAAACAACACCTCAGAATAGTGTTTCAAACCTTGAGAGAACATTAGTGATATGAAAAACTTAGTAAATGTGATTTTTTCAAGGACAAATTTCAATATTTAGGTCATGTCATTTCAAATGAAGGACTATATGTTGATACTTAAAAGGTTAAGGCCATTTTAAATTGGACCATACCTAAGAATGTATTAGATGTTAGTTACTTCATGGGAATTACAGGATATTATAAGAAATTTATCGAAGTTTTCTCAAAGCTAGCATATCCTATTACTTCCTTATAGAGGAAGGAGGAAAAATTTGAGTGGATAGGAAAAAATAAAGGTAGATTTGATAAGTTAATACATTTCTTAATGGTTGCACCTATTTTGAATATTAAATACCTAGAAAATGAATTTGTAGTGTATTGATGCATGTATGGAAGGACTAGGAATGTTCTAATGCATGAAAATTGTGTAGTGTCTTAAGATTCAAGTAAAATGAAAACACATGAAAATAATTATGCTATGTATAATTTAGAGTTAGTTGTTGTCATACATGCTCTAAAAATGTGGCTACACTACTTTCTGGGAAAAAATTTCACCCTTGTTTCCAACCGCATTATCTTAAAATGTTTTTCAGTCAATCATATCTAAATGATAGGCAAGCTAGGTGGATGGTATAAGGCATAAAAAAGTTAAGGAAAATAAATTGGTAGATGTCTTAAGTAGACATACAAATTCACTAATAAAAATTTCTAGTAGCAGTTCAAAGACAAGTTTTGTGGAAAAAAATCAAGAAATCAATACAGGAAGATAAAAAATATCATATAATTCAGCAAAGTTTGTAACAAATAGAAGTCTCAAGTTATGTAGAGAATTAAGAAAAATTAATGATATACAAAAATGTTGGCATTATGATGTATGTTTTTGTCCTTGATGGAAACCTACTTGTAAAATAATAGTTATATGGTAACCAGATGAGTTCACATGTTAGTTCATGGATGAGTTCAGAGGTGACAAAGTGACGGATGACATAATGATGAGATAGAGGTTTGCAGTTCAAATATAGCAGTTTATGAAGGTGAATATTTGAAGAAATATACACGGGTTAGATGTGCCCAAGTCGCTTACACACATGGGTATGATGAGGCAAATTCGTGTACATGCTTTATTAATACCAAGGGTCTTAACCATGCTATTAGCCCATAATATTGAGCGTAGTAATGACTATTTTATCCCGCCAAAGATTACCACTAACACTAGCATGGTTTTGGCTCATGGTATTGGCTAAGGATCAAACTATATAAGGAGGTGAATATCCAAGTGCTAAGTGTGCATAAGTGAGGTTAATGAATGTATACTTCAATATGAAGTATATTTGCATGGTATGGTCTTTAGTTGATTGGTTGATATGAAATAATGATGCACCCGTGAATACAAAAATGGATTAGTGTCATTAGAGATGAAATTACTATGTATTATATGATATTTTTATGATTTGTTTAGATATGTGGTTTGGAGCATGTTTGTTGCAATGAAAGTTATGATCTGAGTATGTATGAATTTCTGAAATATTTCACATTCATGAATTAATTGCATATTTGTACACGAGTTTGACACCTGGAAAGCGCGTATACACTCGAGTTTTGTTTTGCAGAGTCGTGTATATATTTTGAAGTATGTTGATATTTGTACGTTAGGTGGATTCTGGATAAGCGCGTACATATGAAGAAATGCCTTATGGAAAGCATGTACATATGCAGAAAAGCTTTATGGAAAGCCCGTATGAAATACATGCTTTTTCTAAAGAATATGTCTGATCAGTTTTTTTGTGTTTCTGTTGTCTATCAATGAATTCTTCATATAGATATGTTTTGTTTGAGTATTGATAATTTTGATGGTTGTATGCGACTGGTGATTCAGTGGTTGGTTGATTGGGGATTCAGTTATTGATTTGGTATACTGATATGTTTCAGTTTGATGTATGGTATTGGGCTTAAATGAGTGTAGTGGGTCTAGTCTCAAAATATGATGAAAAGAGGCCTACAAGTTATGATTTATTGAAGAAGTTGGATCCAATGTGATAATGTATGAAACATGGTCCATGGTGGTTCTGATTGTTGGACACTTTAGTTAGAAGGTTGTAGTTCCCTTCCATTGGGTGTTGGTAAAAGAGACCAGTGGGTCATAGCTCCCTTCTAGTTGGTGCTAATAAACGAGATCAGGGGGTCATAACTCCCTTCTAGTGGGTGCTGGTAAATGAGATCAAGGGGTTGGAGCTCCCTTCTAGTGCATGCTGGAGAAAGAGTGAAGTGTGTAGCCTTCTATGGGTGGGTTATTTCATGTTGGTATGAGTCTATTTCATTAAAAGATTGTAAGAAGTTTTCTATATAATAGATATTTAAGAAAGAGATGACAACAACGGTGGTTTTATCCCACATTGAGTTTCCACCTTAAATCATGGTGTTTGTATGTGATTATTGTGTGTGATGGTTTAATATTTTCTTACTGCACATGTTTACTACTTACTAAATAAATGATGAATCAAAGATGCACTGGTCTAGGTCAAGTTACTGAATATTTATTTGAATTATAAGTTTACTGGGCATGCACTGGTTTCCTTAATGACAGTCATGTACATACGCTAGTTGTCTTAAGTAAAGTTGCATACATAATTTAGAAAATAAAAAAGACAATTTGTGTCAGTTTTAAATATGGATTCACCTCCCCCCCTTCCCCTCTCAGTATTTTTCCTAATAATTGGTTTCATAGCAGTTCCTTCTGAATAATCTTGATCAGTTGAAGGATATATGTCGCAATGGGAAGTCACGAAGGAGTATTTTCTATGAGGAAACCATTGTCCAATGGAAGTAATCTAATCTTCTGGAAGATACAAGCAAGAGCATATCTGCAGATTCTTGGAGCAGATGTATGGGGAATCATGGAAGGAGGCTATCAATATCCACCAGTCATTCCTACAGATGTAACGATAAAGAAGAGATATGAAACCAACGAAAAGGCTTTCAATTCCTTGTTGGGAAGCCTGACAAAATCAGAATTTGTCGAAGTCATGTAGCTAAATTCAACAAAGGAAATATGGGACAAGATCATCCAGAGCTATGAAGGTGATGCAAAGGTAAAGAGTGATAAGCTTGAAACTCTTAGAATTCAATATAAAACTCTCAGAATGCATAATGATGAAAGTATTACAAGTTTCTTCCTACGAATAAATGAGACTGTGAATTCTATGAGAAATATGGGTGAAGATATAAAAGATTCAAAGTTCGTAGAGAAAATGTTGAGATCTTTGACTCCAAAATTCGAGTCAAAAGTGTGTTCATTAAAGAAAAGAAGGATCTGCATACCCTTATTGTTTTATAGCTCCACGAGATTCTAACAACATTTGAAATGAGAAAAGGAGGTCAAATATCAAAGAAGTCGTATTTAAAGCATATGCACAAGAAATTTCTCAAGGAATCAAGTTATACATTAGAAGAAAACGATGAAAATCTTATGAGGAAACTCCAACCAGGTACCAGAAGGTTCATAGGTAAGTTTCCCTTCAAGTGTTTTTCTTGTGGTAGAATTGGTCATTATGCTGCTAAGTTTTCTTATAAAGAAAAAGTACATGAAAAAGAGAAATGATTTGAAAATAGGAGAATCTTTTATACAAATGAAGATAGTGATGGTTTATCAATTGGAGAAGAGGGAGAGGTTGATCAATATCTGCAAGCACTTATGGGATTTACTATTAATGAATCTGATGAAAATTTCATAGATTCCATAGAAGAGGAGAATCCTTTTATTGAATAATCTCCTAGATCAAGGAAAAAAGGATGGTTTCATGAATTTTGTTTCTCTTGTAACCGTTTTGGGCATAGGGCCACTAATTCTAGTTTAATTATGCTAAAAAGAACCAAGATATTGGATAAGTTACAACACATAATAAGAAATTTCAAGAAAATATGGATAAAGAAGAAATATCGGTCAAAAACATAGGGAATGTTGACCCTACTGCAGTCATCTATTTCAAAATACTATTTCTCTTAGTGACTACATGAGTGATGTGAGATACATTATCGGGATCAATAATGTATCATCATAAGGGGGAGCATTAGCCTTGCTAATTATAATGCATTTTCGACATTATTTTTGTAATTATTGTTGACTTATGTTCGATGAACTATCTATATTGAGGTATGTTGGTCTGGATTATAAAATTCATATCTATAAATTTATGTAAAGGTCATGTGGAGACATATGATGTAATAATTTTCTTATTCAGTCATGTATGGAATTTATAGGTCATGTCAAACATGCAATCCAACTTGGTTGGGTGATTGATGTAAGTATGAGTCCTCAGTGATAGTAAATGTAATACTTAGTTGAATCATAGAGACATGTACTTCAATGAAAATATTTCTGAATATTCGGCATCTACTCAAGGGGATCATGGTCATTATAGTATAGATCAAATCTATAGATCTCTTGTATCTACAAGGAAAGAGAAACCTTCTTTCAGCATTGGTCTGCCCTTTTGCCTTGATGTCAAATGGGGAGAGTAACTTGGTGTTTGGATAGTGCTTATATTGATGTTTCTAATAGGTATCTACATGTTGTGATGATCAAACACCAACATTGTTTCCATCAAGTCCAAATGGGGAGATTGTTGGCATTATTGTGTATGTGTTTTCCTTGATGGAAACCCACTTGTAACAAAACAAGTATATGGTAACAAAATTATTTCATAGATCAGTTCAAAGGTGATAGAGTGATCAATGACAAAATGATGAGATAGAGGTTTATAGGTCAGAGACAAAATTTTATGAAGTTGAATATTTGAAGAAATATACGGGAGTTAGGTGAGACCAAGTCGCATACACACACGAGTATGACGAAGAAAATTCATGTACATGTTGGTGCACTATTTTATTAATACCAAGGATATTAACCATGGTATTAGCCCATAATATTGAGCTTAGTAATGACTATTTGATCCTGCCAAAGACTTCCGCTGACAATAGTGTGGTTTTGGCTCATGGTATTGCTAAGGATCAAAATATATAAGGAGATGAAGATGAAAGTGCTAAGTGTGAAAAGGTGAGGGTAATGAATGAATACCTCAATCTAAATTATATTTTCATGGTATGGGATATATTTTATTGGTTGATCTAGAATAATGATCCACCCGTGAATACAAAAATGGATCATGATCATTAGACCTAAAATGACTATGAATTGCATGATCTGTTTATGAGTTATTTAGATATGTGGTTTGACGTATGTTGTTTTAGTGAAATTTATGATTTGAGTATGTCTAAAGTTATGAAGTGTTCCATGGTCATGAATTAGTTACATATTTCTATGCGAGTTCGACACTTGGAAAGCACGTATGCACGTGGGTTTTGTTCTATAGAGTCGCGTATATATTCTGAATTATGTTGAGATATGTATGTGAGTTGAGTTTTGGATAAGCGCATACATATGAAAAAAATCCTTATGGAAAGCATGTATGCAATCCAGGGTTTTTCTGAAGAATACATCTAATCAATTTTGTTGTGTTTCTAATGTCTGTCAATGAAGTTTTCATATAGATCTGCCTTGTTTGAGTATTGATAATGTTGCTAGTTGTATGTTATCGTTTATTTAGTGGTTGGTTTATTGGTGATTCAATGACTGATTTGGTATAGTTATATGTTTCAGTTTGATGTATGGTATTGGGATTAAGTGAGTGTAGTGGTTTCAATATGAAAATTTGATGAAAAGAGGCCTACAAGTTGTGTTGTATTGAAGCAGGTGGATTCAGTGTGAAAACTTTTTAAACATGGTTGAGGGTGGTGTTTAGGGTTGGAAATTTCGGTGAGGGGTTCGTAGCTCCCTTCTAGTGGGTGTTGGTAAACAATACCAAGGGGTCATATCTCCCTCTTAGTGGGTCTTGGTAAACGAGATTAAGGGGTCGTAGCTCCCTTCCAATTTGTGTTGGTAAACGATATGAGGGGGTTGGAGCTCCCTTCCAACGGGTGTTGGAGAATGATTAAAGGTTGTAGCCTTCTATAGGTGGGTGCTTGCGTGTTAGTATGAGTTTCCACCAGTACAAGATTGTAAGAAATTTTCTATATAATAAATATTGAAGACAGAGATGACAACAACGGTGGATTTCTCCCACAATGGATTTCCACCTTAAATACTAGTGTTCATATGTGTTGCTTATGTGTGATGGTTTAATATGTTATTGTTGCACATGTTTACTACTTACTAAATGTATGATGAATCAATTATGCACTGGTCTAAGTCAAGTTACTAAAGATTTATCTGAATTATAAGTTTACTAGGCATATCCTAGTTTCCTTAATGGCAGTCGCGTACATACGCTATTTTGATTAAGAAAAGTCACATACATAATTCAAAAAATAAAAATAATAACTTTTTTGTGTTTTAAATAAATAGAGCTATTACACTTAACCCCCACCCCCTGCCCCACACCCCCTCGCCCCCTCAGTATTTCCAACAAGCCTAAAATTTATATTCCCAAATCTAATGCTTTGAAATAAGTTATCTTGAATAAGCATCACAAAAAAACATTTGTACAACACCCATGCGATCAAAAAATGGTTTCTACATTAAGAAATGAAATTTATCGGCCTAGTATGAAGAAGTAAGTATCATAATATATGTCCAAGTTCTTAGAGTGTTAGTAGGTGAAAGTGGAACACTAACGCTTGGCTGGACTATTAAATCCACTTCCAATTCCAAAATGGAAGTGGGATGTCATTTCCTTATATTTTATCACAGGGTTACCAATGACAAGAAGAAAAATGACTCCATAATGGTGGTAGTGGATAAATTAAGCAAGACAGATGATTTTATATTGGTTCATTCTACATTTGGAACAACATAAATTTTGTACATCTTTATGCACAAAATCTTTTGGTTACATCGTATATCTAAAATTTTAATATCTAATAGGGATGCAAAATTTACTTCCAAGTTTTGAAAAAATTTAATGGGGGAATGGGAACTCAGCTTAATTTTAGTACAACATATCATCCTCAAATTGACAGACAAACTTAAAGAACTAGTGCGATTCTAGAGGACATGCTAAAGATGTATTTCATGGACAGATCTACAAAGTGGGAATATTTACTACACTTGGTATAATTTTCCTATAACAATAGTTACCAATATTCTATCAAAATGAGCCTTTTTGAACCGTTGTATGCAAGGAAGTGCGATCCAGGAGGATCTTGACATAGTTTTCCAAAGCGTTGCATGCCAAAGGTAAAGTTCATAAAAGCCTAGGTAATGAGTATTTTAATTTTGAATGTAAAGTGTTTGAGCTTCATGTGGGTTTTCTCATATATTTGAATTGTAAATTGTAAAATTGAAATTGATTTCTAAGAGAACATTCCTCAAAATCATTTTCTAAATCCAAGTTGGAATTGAGAGTCTCATGGGATTTCCTCATATCCCTTGATTTTTGGATAAGGTCCTAGTTTGGTGGAGTTGAGAGGTTTTATCCTAAAAATATCATATATCCTCTTTTAATGGATTTGAAGAGTGATTGTCTCCTTGGAATAGATATCTAAGGAGATATCCTCTCCTTTATTTAGGGATATTTGAAATTTATAAATTACTCTTATGTAATTTTTGAAAGAGAACTTGTTCATAGAGGCTTTGGAGAGTTAATTTTAGAGAGGGAGTCTGGCTTAGATAGCCCTGAGAACTCAAGAGAGGAGATATTTATGAGGTATTTAAGAAATGTATTTTGCCTTAAAATCTATTTGGCACGAGAAAGAAGTTTTGGAAGTCATTCCTTTTTTTAAAACATTGTATACATTCAACCTATTTTGAAGAAAGACAATAAAGTGATTCGACCTTTGGAGGTGAATCCAGAGACTTAGCCCAGCGGAAGGGTTGACTGGGTGAACTCCATTATTATCTTCGTATTTGATGATTTATGTTTTCTCTTATTCATTCCTTGTTCATGTTTTTTTTTGTGGCTCTTAAGTTACAATTGGATGAAATTCCCTACACATTAGAGGAAATTTTAGCCTAAAAGTGCCCATGAAAATCTCATGTACATAATATGCAAGCCAATTAAAATAATTTAACTAAAAAAATAGGTACATTTAAATATTTTGGAGAGAAAATAAAAAAAACTACTTCTTTTTAATTGTATTTTTGGTCTATCTCCTTATAGGTCTACTCAACATTTCAAGTGTAGACACTCGTTGGATGTAGAATTAAATTCCACATTCAAGAAGTATTCATTATGCATACTTCTGAGACGACCCACATTAATAAAATTTGAAGATATTTTACAAAAGTGTGTTCAACACATACGTTAATGTATATTAATGTTTTATTAATGTCGGTCTTCTCAGAAGTATGCATAATGGGTACCCACTAGATGTGGGATTCAATTTTATATCCAACGAGTGTCTACACTTGAAATTTGAGTTAAACCTATAAGGAGATAAGAAAAAAATATAATAAATAAAATTGGTTTTCTTATCTTCCCTCCAAAATTCATCACTCTTATTTTATTATTTTCCTATTATTTTATTCTTTTTCCTTAAGAGGTTGTTTGTAGGTTAAAATTTCCTCTAATATATTTATGCTATAATTTTCGAACTTAATTTCACAAACCCTTATAGTTAAATGAAGAGACTTTGTTTTAAATTCTATGCTCTCTAGTTTTCAGATAATTTGGTATCATAACGGTTGATTGTTTGGCATAGTGGGTTTGTTTTATTTTTCAGCTCTACTTAAAGCAAGGAGAAGGTAATTTCCTTTGATTCAAAATGTCACATTTTGTTTCTTTCTTAGAAAATATTTATCAAGATTTGAAATTTTTTCAAGATTTCTTAACCATGAATAAAATGGTAGAGGAATTGTATAATGATAACAGAGAAGTCAATGACTTACGAAAGAAGATGAAGGTATCGGAAGAAAAAAACCAAGAGCTCCAAAATAGACTCCAAGAACTAGAGGGGATTAACTTATCCCTTAGAGTGAAGAATTTCAAGTTCAGTAGATTTCTTGAATCCATAAAGGAAAATAAAATAAAAATAAATTTTCAATTACAAAATTCTCTTTAAGACCAAATTGGCGAATTTATGGCCACTGAAATAGTAAAAATTCCCTGCAATGCTAGACATGTTTTTGGTCATGGAAAGTATGCATGATATGGACTTTATCAAGATAATACTAATATTTGTACTTTTCTCAGTGGGAGAATACTTCCTATGAACCATGCAAAAAAAGTGGTTTTATTGATGCTTCAGCTAATACTTCATTGTCGATAGAAAGGACAGAGGAGTTGACCAATCAAGCAGATGAGAAAGTGTCAAAGAAGGTAAAAATCCGTTCATTTTTTATAAATTATGTTAGCAATGTTGATGCAGATTTTACAACTTCCAAGAAGCATACCAAGGGGATTGGTATGAAGGTATTAACCAATATGGTTTAATAAGGGGAATTGGATTCAATGGTAAAGGCATCATCAATCCTATTGAGGTGATTAGACATCCTCAAAATGAAGAATTGGGATATACTCATGAAGAAATTGGACAATGTTCCAAAACTGTAGATGCAAGAAAATTGTAAAATATTGAGTTTTTGTAAAAGGAACTCTTGCAAATTATTGATGCAAAAAATCATAATGGTAATGAGGGTGATATTTTTTATGCACAAAGACAAAGTGCTTCAAAAGAAGATCCAAATCGAATTCTCCTCGTCAAAGTCTTATTTCGAAAGACAACGGAAAAAGGTATAAGTCTCATGAATATTTTTTCAATGATCATTTTAAGATACATAATATGTTTCCATGTGCATTTTAACATAGAGCTGATCATTGTGTGGCTATTTGTGAAAAGCATAAGGAAATGATTCATAAAATGAATATGTTTCTTGAGAAAAAATCAGAGAACCCTCTTCTAGGTTTAAATGAATTTTTTTCCAAAGAAAATTGCACGTATTGTTTTACCCATTGCAAAAGGAATGGGAATCATATCGATATTTTTTGGGATCTACATCCTGAGCTTCGACACAGGCCAAGTAAAAATTCTTTTCAAAGATATTTTGAAAAGTAATTTTCTAAAGGAGAACAAGTGGTCATTATTTGAGAATCAAAGCAAGATGAAAAAAAAATAAAAGAAAATCATTTAAGTTGGATTGGTAGGAAATGGCTGGAATTTTTGCATAATTAAAAGTTAATGGGAAAAAAGCTTTGTTTATATTATAATGGATGTAATGCACGTTATCATGCATATTTCAAACCTCCAATTTTTTTTTTATATTTTTCCATTAATAAAAAGAAAAATTTGGTGAAGATATTGACATCGATATCTATTTTTTTATCCAAGAAAATTATACAAAAATGTTTGTCAGACTTCTTGAAGGTGCATTTTATTTGGAGAAGCAATATATGCTACAATTCAAGATTGAACTATGTTCAGTTTCAACATCACATGGTTTCCAAGACTCTATGACATCGCGGGTTGGAGTAAGAGGGAATTCCACTCTCTTGTACTATGTATTGATTGTAACATTCACCAAAGGCCTAGTTTTGCAACTAGTGAAGTGAGCAATATGCGTTAATGTTTTTGCACCAATTCCATAAGAGTTTTTCATGCTCCACCTTCTCAGTTATATCATTTCTCATTCATATATTCAGTAACGATGTTGAAATGTTGAAGGAACTTTCCCATTCTCTTGTAACTAGAGTTTCATCAGAAAACATTTATGCCAATGATGGCAGTGAATAACTTCAAAAACGCTAATTTGGGAAAATGCAGATTTGGTGGGATATGGAAACATTATTACAAGACCCATGCCACAATCAACATCATTAAAAGGATGGTTCACAGTCCAAGTCAAACATGGGAGGTTATGTTGTCATGAGATCGACGTGCACAAAATAATAGTGTAAAATCCCACGTATCAACCATTCAACTGAGGTCAATGATATCAACGTTGAATTTGTGGCTTAGCGATAATATTATGTGGCTCCAATTCTGTTCCAATAGCTAGTGTTTATTTTTCTAAATGGATAATTGAATCCATGGAGGGATTTTTGTAAAGTAATTATTTCAAACGATTTCACATTGAAGTTTTTTTGTGATAGACAACATCATTTATATTTGATGTGATCTTAAAGTTTGTTTCTACTAAAGCTACCTCTAAATTCAGTGAAGATACAAGTATAACAATGATAAATATATCCGGTAACATATTGAAGGTTCAAGTAGCTTAAATTGTTTCTTGCTACATTCACATGCATATTTATTCCTTTTTATTTATATACGTATTTTGTTTGATGCAATCAATCATGTATTCGATTTTACAATTTGGATTGGTCGGAGTAATTAGACTAACTTACCATGGATTGAAAATATAACTTGTGCATAAATATTTCTTGCTCTTAAATATTACAATACCTAAGCACTTGAAACGAGTAGTGGAACATAGTCTAAATAAACTACAAACACTACATATGGTTGCAGAGCTAAGAAAGTGTAGGTAATTTAAAGGCATCAAGAGTGTTCTACAACAATTAAAGAAGGACCATGTTAAATGCAGTGAGAATATGTTCATTGTTGTGATCAAAAGTGGTTTTTCCTCGTGGTTATGTGACGAAGAATGAGTTAATTCCACATAAAATGTCAGGCGATAAGTTTCGTCCACAGTATACACTAGTCAATGATAATATGCCACGGTTCTTAAGGGAGTTTATATGTCTTAGGCTTTGATTAACCCATTTAGCATGAGTATTTTGCTTTGGAAACATATGGTTAATGATATCATGGATTATTCCATGGTGTATCCACATTCAATGGTCAACATATGCAATCAATGATGTTATTAATGCAGCAACCCACAAATCCAGTAGCCACGATGGCGGAGGTTCTAAGATAGGCCGCAATCCACGATGTAAATGGTGTTAGATAATCAATGGGGCATGCCACAAGGACATAATTATAGTTACGAAGGTGTATGAGCACAATTTTTTCTCTGAGAATATTTATAGAGACCGCATGAATATTTATTTCATGAATATTTACATAATCAATTTATGTTTAGAAGAATTTTGGTGAGGTGTAGCATAGTGTAATTCAATTATCATAGGTTGAAGGTTTGACTCTCCCTTGACACTATTATATAAATCATGGACGATATTTTTGAGGACATCCCATTCTAGTCCTTTGAGGTCAACTACTTTTTGCTTCGTAGTCTCCTAAACGATGTTTTGCAACATGAAGTTGGCTAGCAATTTAAGAACAACGTTGAGAGAGAAAAAATTATCCCTCTGAGTGCATGCAACATGAGAATTTTTTTCATCGAGAATGTAGAAGAAGTACTTGAGAAGAATATTTCCATATCTTTGGCTCTTTACATTTGGATTCAATTCCTTGATATCTTCTCACAGTCCAGGGGATTTAGAAAAATAAAATAACCTGTGCATAGCTATGATGGTTTGAGGACTTAAAAATATCATTTATCTATTATTTACAATGGTAATATTCATTTTTGGTGAGTAATGCATCTAACAAGATAATTAGAGATGGTTTCTTCAACCAAATAAATGGTGGTGTACTCCTCCAACAATTTATTTTCCCATTTCACTGGTGAGATCGTACCACCTCCTGCCTTTCAAAAGGGCTGACATCCATTATTTTTTGTATGGAAAAGGATTATTGGTGGGGAGCCTGCTTTGAGAGGATGCACTAGTTCATTAAAATCTAGATGTATTCTTGACATGTTGAAATACTATGCATTTCAAAGCGATCTACTTGATGACCACTTCCCACCTATAGAGGCTGAAGAAATTCCAAAACTCAAATGCACAGTGTCTATCCTAAAAAATTATGATGCATGTAAACAAAATTGTCTTAGTAGTTATCATAAAGCATGTTGCAAAAAAATGGCAAATTTCTAGGTCATTGTTCAAGAAGCTCATAATAATGAAGAAAAAATTCTTCATCGTTGTAATCCAATTGTACCTAGTTTTGCAGAAAATCGATGTCATGATATGAGAATCAATTTCAACTCCTTGAGATTTTGGTGGAGAAAATTCTTTCCTCCACGGGGAGGTATGCTCCAATAGGATCTTCACACTGTTTTCCAAATTTTTCCATGTGAAATGAAAAGTTCATTGAAGCCTAGGTAATGAGTATTTTAATTCTAAATGTAAAGTGTTTGAGCTTCATGTGTATTTTTACCATATATTTGAATTTTAAATTGTAAAATATTTTTTTTTTTTTTTTATGGTAGAATATTCTTCAAAATAATCTTCTAAGTCCAAGTTGGAATTGAGAGTCTCATGGAATTTCCACATATCCCTTGAATTTTGGATAAGGTCCCAGTTTGGTGGAGTTGAGATATTTTATCCTAAACAATGTCACTGATCCTATTTTAATGGATTTAAAGAGTGATTATCTCATTGGAATAAATATATAAGGAGATATCCTCTCCTTTGTTTAGTGATGTTTGAAAGCTATAAATCCCTCTTATGTACTTTTTGAAAGAGATCTTGTTGGGAGAGGTTTTGAAGAGGAAGTATTTTTTAGAGAGCCTTGAGAGCTCAAGGGAGGAGTTCTTTATGAGGTATTGGGGAAATATATGTAGTGTGTTGGCCTTAAAATATCTTTCGTAGGAGAATTCAGTTTTGAGTGCCAGTACTTTTTGTAAAACACTGTATACATCTAGCCTATTTTGAAGAAATATAATAAACTGATTTGACCTTTGGAGGTGAATAAAAAGATGTAGCCCAGTGGATGGGTTGACTAGATGAACTCCGTTATCATATTCATCTTTGATGATTCATATTTTCTCTTATTCATGGCTTGTTCATTTTTATTGTGCCTTTTAAGTTACAATTTAATGAAATGCTATACATTTTTATGTTGTAATTTTAGAACTTAATTTCACAAGCCCTTATATTCAAGTGAAGATACTTTGTTTTAATTTTATGCTCTCCAGTTTTCAGATTAAATTTCCATACACCTCTTAGTTGGAGTCAGTCAGAATATAGAATGATCCTAGGGACATATACACTACAAGAAATGGTGCAAATAGTGAAACAGATTAGATAGAATCTAAAAACTACACAAGGCAGACATAAAATTTATGTTGATTTGAAAATAACATACAAGGAATTTAAATTAGTGGATCATGTGTATGTAAATTTTAAACCAATAAAGAAAACCTTGAGACTAGTAACTTGTGCAAAATTAGCACCATGACATTGTGGTCCTTTTCAAATCTTAGACAAAGTCGGACCAATTGCATACCATCTGAAATTTCCCAGCCATATAAAAGTACATAATGTTTTTTATGTATCTTTTCTAAAGAAATATGTTCATGATGATTCTCACATAGTTGATTGAATATGATACATGCGGAAGAAGAAGGATATTTCTAGGTAGATCCACTTCACATACTATAGAAAAGAGAAATTTTGCTCCAGAATAGAGCCATCACCCAGGTTAAGGTGTAGTGGAAGATATTTATGCCAGAAGAGGCCACCTGGGAGATGGAAGACAATATGTGAGGAGCCTTTATAAAATTTTTCCAAATGGAAAATGAAGGACAAGCACCGAAGAAAAATTTTACTTTAAAGGGGGAGAAAATGTAACACCCCTACATTTCTTCTTTTGAAAATTTACTATTTTTATACATGAAGTTATTATAAGTTTGAATGGTGATGGAAGCCATGTTTGGACTTTTATGCTAATGTAATTATTTTATTTTATGGAATAATAAATAAAAAAATTTGTAAAAATATTCAGGAAAGAGCACTAGAAATTGGAAATTTCTTTCCAACTTCGAAAAAAATTTTGGTGGTCAAGTTCAAGATATACCTTCCCTAAAAATATCCTAAAAATCCCTAGGAGAAAAATAATTAGAAATAATTGGATTTAATATAATTGTTGACAAAGCTCATATTAAATCACTTCGTTGGAGAAAAATACTAAGTTGGGGTGGAATAAAGTGTTACGAGAGAAAAAAAGTGGGGTTTAAAGAAAAAGGAAAGAACCTTCTTTTGAAAAAGAAAAACAAAAATGCCTAGGAAAAAAGGGTTGGTAGATTCAAAAGCAAGACTCTGTTAAAAATATGTTGGGACGAAAAATATATAAATAAACCACCAAGGAATCAATGGGGTTGTTGATTGTGTAAGCCAAGAAATATTATCCCTGGGGGAACTGGTATCAGTAGTTCATGGTCGAGAGGAACGGGCTTGATTCCTGAGTAATTTCCAGATGAACTACAGTTAGAATTTTGGTTGTACTCTTTTTTTACTGTTAAATGATAACTAATAGGCATTACAATTTTTATATTATTGAATGGTGTTTGATAGAAATAATAGTCTAGAAATACTAGATGCATGTATTGGAATATACTTCAACTCTATATGTCAAATATTTATATATTGTTAATTTATCTTACTAGTGATGTATGCCAATATCTCTTTATGAATGCATGGAATACATATTGTAGAAATGATGAGCTATAGAAGATTTTCTTTGTGTATGGATAGATTTATGAATTAGAGTATGATTTAATTCTATATAAATTGAAAGGAATTAACAAGTGTTGTAAAAGGTATACGTATGAATTATACATATACAAGACCATTATGCATGCATATAACATACCTCAGGAGATTGACACCATGCAATCTAATATGGAATCAATGTGGCCCCTATGGTGCATCTATAATTAGTTTTCTCTAACTAATAAGGTTATGTGTTGAGAGGAAAATTAATCTACTTTAACTCACTAGTAATCAAGATATAAAAATAATTTGACTCTAATTGAGGTAAGATATAAGGAACACTAGAAACAACTATAACTAAATAAAAGTATATTTTATTCTTCTCCTGTACCATTGAACTCAAATTACAATATATCCTTCCATCTTTGGAAGCACTAATTTCAAGTTAAGAAAATGAAATAGGAAGTTTCAGTAGAGATATACTAACTTAAGGATAATGAGAGATATAGTAAACTATAACTATATAAAATCAATGTTGTAATATAATGTCCAACCATGAATATCCAATTGCATGAGTTTTTCAGTGATAACTTGAACATACTGGAGTTATGGACTTTTTTATCGTAAAACGTTACCTTTCCAACATGTGAGAGAGACCACCTTGTTAGAGCCCCAAATAAGCCCTTAGTTTTTTTATGTAGTAGTTATGAATGGTTCAATTGGGTCCATTTACCACCTCTCTCTCTCTCTCTCTCTCTCTATGTTGGTTGATAATATATCTATTATTTACCAATAGAAAGAGAGAAATCATATCTTCCCTCTTGTTGTGAACATGCAAGAAAACAGATCCTTAGGCTTACTTTAGGGATTATCCAATCCGCAACTAAGGTTTGCCCCTGTGTGAGGGGACTCTAGAATGCATAATTAAATCTAAATTCATATCTAATCTAATATGAAAGAAAAAGCTAATCCTATCTCGAATTGGAAAAGGATATCCTTCTATCAAATCAAGAGCATATCAGCTAACTAACCATGGGAAGAGGATTGTTTATATAATGATTGAATTTGAAAATTTAGATTAAATTTCAATATGCAAAATAGTTTGCATTTTGCAATTTATTAGATTTCTTTATGCAAATCAAAATTACTGAAATAAATAGTTATCAAGGAAAGTTAGAAAACATGACTGAATCCAATAAAATGACTGAATTCATTATATATTTTTCATTAATTATTTCATTCAATTATTGAAATAGAAAACAAAATGGGAATGTATTTAAGCAATAAATAGTTACTTCTTAGTACATTCCTATTTCAATGAATTTGTATTAATTCTAATTATATTATTCTCTTCAGAGATGGCTATTAAAGAACTTGAATAGCATAAAAAAATTGATCCGCAAATATTGCTCAATATCATAATGCCATACACTATTTAGAATATGAATTACAATCAATTAGAGAAATTCTAGCAATAGCATATGAACTTAAAATCTAAACAAGAGTGCATTGGAATGAAATTTTATTAAAATCATACCAGAAATTCATTACAAATTTTACAGTCCATGAGCATCTTCAACTCTTTTAGAGAATCAATCTACAAAATTGTAAAACAACACTTCTTCTCAAAGCCAAAAATTGTATATCTCTATGCAGCTCAACTTTATGTCCCTTGAAAAATTGCAGATGTCCAGCAAGAAAAATCACAGAGATTCCCCTAAATACCTCACATATTAGTTATTCTCCCTACACTACAACTAGAAAAATCCCTTGAAATAGTGCTTTAAAATTCCGTAATTGTAGAGAAGAGGAACCCCTTCCTCATTCTCAACAATGATATTTAATGATTACAAAATTCTCCAACAATCGAGAACTGTTGAAAGTAGTTTTCCAGATCTTGAATTAGAGCTATAAATTCCCCATTTTTCTCTTTCTTTGTATTTTTCCATTGCTCCAGACTACCTCAGATATAAATTTATCCAACTGATCTCCTGCTACAAACTAATCAAAATCATAAATGAAAACAAATTCAATTCACAAAATAAAAATCAAACAACCATTCTCTCAACAAATTGACAAATTAAAAATTAATTAAAATCCAAAAAAAAATTAGGATGTGGTTTCTTCAAATGGATCTGATTAGCTTTTGAACAATGTTGGAGGATGTATTAGTGACAACATTTTTCTTTAGTCAATGAAATTTTCCCAAATCAAAATTAGGAAAATAATTTTTATTACAAATTTGTCAATTAATATTCTACTATTTTTTAGGCTATTAAATGACTGGATCTACTAAAATTACCATTCAAAAATTATTCTTTGCTCTTAGGTTTCCAATGAGTTATTGTGAGATTCATTTTTCCAAGTAATTCTTGAGATATGTCTCTCCAAATCTACGATGTTAAAACTACAAGAATTCTAAAAAAATGCATGCCTCGGCCAAAATTGGACGATTTTAATTAACAATTATAATCTTAATTAACTTTAAAATTAATAATTATTAATAAAATATATAATTAAAATTAATTAATTACAATTATTACATTAATTCAATATATACAAATTAATTACAATTATAAAATTAAATTGCGATTATTAATTAAATTAATTCATCTATTAAAAAAATAAACTAATTTAATTAAAATATATTAATTTAATTTATTAAAAAACATTTCACGGAAGTGTGTAGCATCAATTTTAGTGGCTCTTTGTTAAATAAGTGGAGAGGGGTTTTATTAATGGGAGGTATAAAGGATAAGGATAGGAGGTATAAGGGAAACATAGAGAGGATAAGGAGGTATCAAGGCTCGAGAGATGAGGGATCTCAGAGGCTTTTTTAAAAAGAGTTACGAGAATGGATGTGCCTGAGATGGGTTGAGGGAGGACAGGAAAGTGAGATGAGAGGAGGAGAGGAGAGGAGGGCCACATGCAGTGGGTCATTCCCTCCTAATAAAAACTACATCCACTCATGAAATATTTCCCGATCACATAAAAAATTGATAGCCACTTGTTAATATTAATCTCAAGGTCTTAGACCCCCTTAAATTGGAATTAAAATAAAATTCCGAGATTCGAGAAAATTTTCAATTTTATAATTTTAATTACTATAAAATCTTGACTACGATGGTTTTGTAGGACTATTAGTAAAACAAAATTTAATTAATAAATATTAGTTAAAAAATGATAATAAAAAATTGCATTTGCAATTAAAACTAATTAATTTACAAAGAATAAAATAATATACATTTTTTACATTTTAATCTGAGGCAATAAAAATCATCGTTCTTCGGATAAGCACCATTTGTAAATTGACAGTCTAAATGAGATGAAATGAGAACCGATGGAAAGTTAGAGAAAAATAAAATGCAATGAAGCAATCATAATGGAAATATGAAAATAAAATTTAAAAAACTCACAAAATTGTGGGACACTTAACCAAATAAAATATATTAAAGGGTGATATGACCATAATTCATGTAGAGGGTCCCCATTATTATTATAAAGATAATAATATACAAATGCGGAGGGGTGTGATTTCGCCGAAACAATGGCAACAAACAGGGAAGAAACGGTTATCTCTGGTCAAAGATGATGATTTTAGCTTTACCCAAAGGTTAAAATTGAGAAAATTTATTTAGTCATCAAACAATAAAACTTTTCTCATGGGTCCCACATTAGAAAATCAAGTAATATATGTTCAAAAATATAAGTACTTGAAGCATACCAAGTCTAAAACCATGAATCCAAATCTTGCAGAATATTTAATATTTAAGATTACCTTGCATGAGTGATAGAAGAAGGTATGGATGGGTTTTTTTTAATAAATAATATATCCATTGATATGAATGGTCTCTGACATTGCTTCATTTCCAGCAAGCCTCGTTAGTACCCCAGCGAAGTTGTCTTTTATGTCATACAATCATGACCCAACTGCAAGCGAACATGCATAGCCCTGATGAATTTAATTGTATTCCCCATGCTTCCCCTTTTGATCGCCCTTTTGATAAGCACATTTATGATCTATGTTTATTATGTAGTTGAGTGAAAGAGGTGGGATGGTAAAAGAGACTTAAGCAAATTGATATAATACTACTATAACGTTGACTCAGCTTCCTTTCCGGTGACTATTCATTCAAACGTTTTTATAAAGTGGAGGGATTGGAGAGATCCATTGAGTTAAACTCAAGGTCAGTTCTTTCCTTGAAAATATGAAGTATATCACTTAGAAAATATATATGTTCCTCCATGGAAAAATTTTAAGGTGGGAGGCTTTAGGATTTCATAAAAATATCCCTTGAAGGTAAATGAAATTACAAAAAGAAATAGGAAGGGTACAAATTTCCCATGTATGCCAACCAATGTTGGGTGAGAAAATTTTCCTTCAAAATAAATCTTGGTGATATCACCGAAACAAAACCATAACAAATAAAAAAAAGGAAACAAAAATCCAAATTGAAGCGAAAGAAATCAACAGACTTCAAAATTTTCAAACGGGAAAGAAAAATGAAAGAAAATTCCAAATTAAAAGACAACCCCAAAAAGAATAACTATACAAATGTCTCAAAAAATAAGTAGAATAACAAAACCATGATAGTTTGTCTTATGTTGAGATTTTAATAAATGTTAACTTGCAGATTTATAAACAATTAGGAATAAAAAATGAAATAGTAGTCATGAGGTAAAATGGAGCCAAATGATAATTTTCAACCCTTTGCAATTGTTTGTTTCGAAACAAATCCTGCTTGAGAACATATTAACAGTTTTTCTAATAAAATCAATGCTTTTGAGACAAGTTGAAGATTTAGGGACTTCCCAATTTAGTTGATTTGATGAAAATTATTTGTGCTCTTCAAAAAATCAAAAGCAAGCAAAACAAGGAGTATGTGTTCGGATCTGAGTAGGTAGGAGTGTAAAACGATGCTTAGAGACCTGGAAAACAAATATTTATATCAGAAAAACTAAAATTTACCAATCTGAAACAAAAATGTAAAGAAATGGAAAAGGATGAAAATGGGAATATGAGACTTACCATTTGAAACATTTCGTTAAAATTTTACCTAAAAGATGTTGATTTTCTACAAAAAAGTATAGCCTCTTCTTTTAACTAGAATTAAATGCATGATGTTATACTCTTGGAATTTTTCATTGGCACAAAATTATTACTTATTAAGTCTATACTAGAGCAAGCAGTAAACTAGAAGAAAAATAATGATTCATGTTCAAGTAATCCGAGGTAAATAAAATTCATCAGAAATGAAAATAAATATGTGCTTCTCTATGAATTGTAGCAACTGTTGTTCTCTTTATTTTTTTCATATTTTATATCAACTCCAAGTTTTTCATAAAATCTCACAAATATAAACCAAGCCCCAATATATGTAGCACTTATGTGTATATGGATAGGACTCAAATATTTACATGATAAGTATTGAGAAACATATAAAAAATAATAAAAACACAAGAGTATTCAAACATAGCTTTAGCATGATAAATTACCTTTGCATGTTTTGAATTTTCTTACCAATTTGTCATGTTAACATAGTGAATGCTTTGAAATGAAAATTATGAAGTTAAACTTGACAAGCAGTATGAAGCAACAAAAATATGAACATTCACATCAGCCAAGCATGCAGGAATCTGGGTGAAAGGAAATAACTGGAGACAAAATCCCATAGATAAGAACAAGGTGAAAATGACATCACTTAGAGGTCGGGTTCTTAGAAGGACTTCACAATTATATTTAAATCACTTTTGTGAATTTCCAAAATTTTGAGATGATATAGCGACAAGAGGAGTTTGTAATGAAGTGATATTGTGAGCCATATCAATTAAGCAGGCGACATGGAACTCAGATTCTCGAACCTTTGATAATACTTAAAATGGGGTTTGTAATTTTTTTTAGGTTCCAAGCTTCCAATATTGTGATACGATTCTAGGATTAAATAAAAATTCATTTAAAGAATAGTCATGGCTGCAGGCTGAAAGAATGCATACCCAACCATAAAAATCCATGTGCACACACCATGTTGAATGGATATCCCAAAATTAACTTAGTCATCCCAAGGAATATATCATTGGAATTTTGTCGAAATTACAATTAAAAATGCATCCAAGCTCTCAAATATCATGATAACATGGGATTCAGAATAAATATACAAAGATAATGAAATAGGACTCCATGTGAACATAGTGATAGGTCGAATTGTCTAGTAAGGAGTGAATTGACCAAAGGCCAAAAAAATACATTATTCCAATATCTCACTAATTCGAGAGAAATTAAAAAGCTCATTATAGATGGAAATGAAAATATCATAAGAGAAATATCATATTGTATGTAAAATAAATGTCTAAGAAAAGGAGTCTGAGATTCAATAATATGGTTGAAGCTAATGTATCAAATATCTCAAAAATCATTTTGTAAATTAAATCATTTTATGAGACTATGAGATCACGAGGTTTGAGCATAGACAATGAAGTGGGGGTCATTAAACTCAGTTTTTTATTGTGAAAATAGGAAAAATGAGCATGAAAATCGAGAAAAAGGCCATGTAGATATTTGGCTAAAAATATCATAGAATATTTTAAAATGCTTCTGATATAAGACAAACTTGAGAGTCTGATAAGATTGAAAGTTGAAAGTATTGAGGGAATGATCTCGGGAGAGTTATTTTTTAAAAATGAGACGAAAATCAGAGGATCAAGATTTTGATATTTACTTGTTAGAGGCTATGAATCATCTCAAAAGAATAAATGTGACTAAAGAAGATGTATGATAAAAAGGTGAAATGGAGAGGTTCAATTCAACTCGGTCGGTGCAAGATTCAGAACAGGAAGAGGTAGAATCATGGACAAGAGTATTGCTACAAATATTTCTTATTTTCATTTTCTTGTCGACCTTCTTTAATTTTAACATTTAAAATTCAATAAGAAACTCTAAACAAGAAAGATTCCAACATTCCATAACAATTGCATAAAGGATAAATGAAATATGATTATTGACTCATCTCATGCATTTGTAAAGAAAAAGGAAAGAGAAGCATTAATACAGAACAAAAATCAGAAGTATTTCATATTATAAAGAAGATACTCCCCAGAACATGTTTGTGACTTTAAATATGTTAGTTACTTGCTTCTTTCTGAAGCTAATTAAAATTTCCTAGTAAAAATCAAGTGTCCAAATTAAGTCAATGAAGATCTGCAAAAGAAGTAAGAAAAAAAGAAAAAGTGAACTATGAAAAAGATAAAATTAATAGTAGACAAAGATGAACATGTATATGTAGACCTGGAAGAATATGATTGTAAATTTACCTTATAGACCTTGACATACTCCCATGTATTGCCTTTGATTTTACATATGTTCTAACATCATATACTTATTTAATTTAGATTAACCTCTAAGTAATGATTTATTTTCATTTTCTTCAAATTGAGGAAAATGTGGTAAAAGTGACCATATATAAATACTTGTGAATTTGGAAAATTGATATGCTCAATTGTAACGATTCTTTGAAAAAATCCTCATTCATTATTTTGTTTGAGAAAATTAATTTCAATCTTATGATGAAACTTTGTGAAGTATAATCAAGAGCATCACACATGTGTATGACCAAAAGCACTCTAAGACACTTTCTGCCAAAAATGAATAACATGGGAAATATTTGGCCCCATTACTTGTTTATTAAAAATCTACAATGTTGAAACAAATACAAAGAAATAGAAATCTAGCTAAACTAATTCTATTTCTAATATAACTGCATGAGGTAAAATATGACTAGGTATAGTAATACATCTAGTGAAACCATTCTCTAAGTTTTATTTGTGCACATATAAAAATATCAAAAATTAGAAACATAAATAAAATTGCAGTTGTATTATCAAAAAAAAAAATTCAGCCTACTATCTACATCTAAGAAGTTCAACAAAACAAATTTATTTACAAAATAATTACCTTGAAATTCTACCAACCATATGCCTACAAGATCATAAAAATCAGAATGCATTTCTATTAATGCTTGGAAGAAATTCATACGAAGAGGAAATATCAGGTCAAGCTTGAATGATATATTTTTAAATATTGAAGCCTACTGAAACTTGGAAATATTATGTACAGAAAAAATATCATGAAAAGAAATCTTATAGAGAATTAGGAGCCCCAAACATTTTTTTAAATTAATCAGGTGTGGATGAGTATTAAATAGAAAGTTCATAATATTTCTACAAATTTTATTTTGTTGGTCAGACTATAATGCTCTCTCAAGTTCCAAATGGTGTGAAAAACACATTTGAAAATAATAAATGAATTGGCTAAACATGAACAAATAAATTTTCAACAATAGAATTAGTTGATGTTTATTCTTAAAGCTCTAGATTTTATTCTCATATATGTCGATTAATGCACTTGGCGGGAGTTTAGATTCATATTGTTCAAAGTGTCGGTTTATTGTTTTTAGAATCAAAAGTGAAATTTGAAAGAAACATAGATTCAACCTGAGAAAAATGAAGACAACGAAGATTAAATTTTATATTAATGTTAAAAATACTAGTACAACATGAGTGGGATTAATTTGAAAAAAATTCCTTCCCGCAATATTTCAACAGAATTATGAAGTTATAATCATTGTTTGCATTCACTTGCAGAGATGAGAAAATTTCAAGCTTATTATTCACAAAGCCTATTTCATCATTGTATGAATCATAAATTGGAATGGATTCATGACTACTAAAATCACTATAATGATTAAATGATTGAGAATTAATTGAAATAATTAAACTAATATTATTTTATCTTAAAAAATAAATTCACTTAAGGAATTGAGAAAATGCGAGTCAGTTAAAACCATATTTGAAGAAAAAGAGAAACAAGGTTCAGTTTTTTCATTTTTCGATTCATCATCATGAATAATTTCATTAGCATATTTTGTCTCTTAATAAGGTGAATTAGAATTGGGTAGAAAATTACATCCATGAAGAGAATTTTCGGGACTATTGAGAATATAAGTTTTCTCTATCCAAACCTGAGTTAACTAGCAATTAATCATTGATGACAACTTCTCTATTTTATGAAATTACATTGGTGTAAAAATATATTTTTGAAGAATTACTTAATAAATCACAATTATCAAAAATATATGGATAAAGGGAAAAAAGAAAATTTGAATTTATGTACCTTAAAATTTCCCTCCTTGAAGAATTTTTCTCATTATCCAAAATAGACATTTTAGATTCTTCCATTTTTTCTTTGCTGCCAATGTTAGATTTTTTATCATATTTTTTTGGCATTTGATTTATCTGTAAATTTTTGCTAGGCTGCTCCATAAGTTATGGTTTATCATCATCAAAATAAAATTATAAATTAATTGCAGCAGACTGTAGGTTGCTTACATTCTCTGGCTGATTTATTTGTTGTTGATTGTTGCTAATGGACTATGTATTTTGTTGATTTTCAATTTCATCAGATATAGAAAAATTATCAAAATTTGAATCAGTTTTAAGACCAACATCATTTATTTGAGCCGCAAAAACTTGTGTTTGTTTACTAGAAGTATTTTCAATTTCAACTTGATGGGGATCAATTACAACAATGGATGTGCCTTTTGGTTCTTCATAATTATCACAGGATAAAGACACTAAATTTCTAAACCATCTAATTAATTGAAATTCAGGAGGCAAATCTTTGGACTAAAATTGCATTAAAGGTAATTTAAATCTAAGGTAAAAATTATCCAAAGTCTCACCTTTCATCCTACACAATTATTCTAACTGATCACACACCTTTTTGTAATCATGTTCCTGAAAATAGTGAAGGAAAATATTCAAAACTTCATCCTGACTATGTACAAAGGCAACTGGTAAGGATCAACACTACTGTTTACCTTGACCTGTTAGCATAAGGGTGAAGATTCTGCAAATAACATCTTCTTCAGTATTAAAATTATTGTAAATTAAAATAAACTAAAGGAAATGAAAAAATAATAAGTCTTACCATCGAATTTGATCTTAGACAGAGTCTCAACTACCTTTATTAGAGTGGAAGTTGTTGGAAGATCGATAAAGAAATTCTAAGGTGATCTTTTGAGTGGAGCCATAGTAATAAGATAAAATCTTAAAGAAAAAAAAAATTCAATGACACAATTTACTATGGCCCTCCTTTTAGCGCCAAAAAAATTTTATCATCAAAAATGACCCCATCAACATGTGAGAGAGACCACCAGTCATAGCCCTAACTAAGCCCTTATCGATTTGATGTAGTGGTTATGACTAGTTCAATTGAGTCCAGTTACCCCCTCTCTCTCTCTACTTGCTTATAATATATCTATTATTTACCAACAGAAAGAGATAAAACATATATTTCATCTTGTTGTAGACATGCAAGCAATCAAATCCTTAAGTTGACTTTATGGCTCAGCCAAACCATATCTAAGGTTTTCCCGTGTCTGAGGGGACTTCTAGAATGAATAATTAAATTTAAATACATATCTACGCTAATATGCAAGAAAAAAAATAATCCTATATCGAATTGGAAAAGGATAGCCTTCTCTCAATTCGAGAGCAGATGATCCAACTAGCCATGGGAAGAGGATTATTTATATAATGATTGAATTCAGAAAATGAGATTAAATTGTAATATGAAAAAATATTTTTCATTTTGCAATTTATTAGATTGATTTATGCAAATAAAAATTAATTAAATAAATAGTTATGAAAGAAAATTAGAAATCCATGTTTGAATCCAATAAAATGAATGAATTCATTATATATTTTTCATTAATTATAGAATTATTTCATTCAAATAATGACAAAGGAAACAAAATGGGAATTTATTTAAACAATAAATAGTTATTTCTCACTACATTCCTATTTCAATAGATTTGTATCAATTATAATTCTAATTTTCTCTTCAGAGATAACTCTTAAAGAATTTCAATAGCCTAAAACAATCAATACGAAAATAGTGCTCAATATCATAATCTCATACACTATTTAGAATAAGAATTAAAATCAATTAGAGAAATTCCAACAATAGTAGATTAACTGACAATCAAAAAAAGAGTGTGTTAGAATGAAAATTTATTAAAATCATACCAGAACTTCATTACAAATTTTGTAGTCCATGAGCAGCTTCAACTCGAAAATTTATCTACAAAAATTTAAAACAACTCTTCTTCTCAAAGCCAAAAATGATATATCTCTTTGCAACTCAACTTTTTATTCCCTATAAAAGTGAAGATATCCAGCAAGAAAAATCACAAAGATTCCCCCAAATACCTCAGATAAGAGTTATTCTCCCTACACTACAAGTAAAAAAATCCCTTACAATGATGCTTCATAATTCTCTAGTTGCAAATAAGAGGAGCCCCTTTCTCATTCTTAAGAGTTGTATTTAATGATTGCAATAATCTCCAACAATGGAGAATTGTTGAGAGTAGTTTCCCATATCCTAAATTCGAGCTGTAAATTTCCCATTTTTCTCTTTACGGGTATTTTTCCATTGCTCCAAAATTCCTTAGATATGAACTTCTCCAACAGATATCCTGCTACAAACTAATCAAAATTAGAAATTAAAACAAATTTATTTCACAAAATAAAAATCAAACGACTATTGTCTCAACAAATTGCTAAATTAAAAATAAATTAAAATCCAAACAAATTCCTAGATATGATTACTTTAAATGTATATGATTATGTTTTTAACAATGCTGGAGGATGAATTAGTGACAACGATTTTCTCAAGCCAATGAAATTTTCCCAAATCAAAATTAGGAAAATTAATTTTGTAACAAATTCTTCACTTAATATTCTGTTTATTTTTTGGGCTACTAAATGACTGTATTTGTTAAACTTTTTATTCCCAGATTATTCTCCTCATACTTCAATTTCCAATGAGCTATTGTGAGCTTCATTTGGACAGTTAATTCTTGAGATATGCCTCTCCAAAACCAGGATGTTAAAACTTCCAGAATTCTGAAACAAAATGCATACCTCAGCCAAAATTGGAAATTTTTAATTAAAAATTATGAGAATGGATGAGCCTGAGATGGGATGAGTGAGGAGAGGAAATTGAGGTGAGAAAAGGGCCACGTGGAGTGGGAGTCTCCCTCCTAATAAAAATTACAGCTAATCATCAAATAAGTCTCGATCACATAAAAAAAAATCAATAGCCACTTGAGAATATTAATCTTGAGACCTCAAATCCCCTCAAATTGGAATAAAAATAAACTTCTGAGATCTGAGAAAACTTTCAATTTTGTAATTTTAATTGTTATAAAATCTCTCCTGTAGTGGTTTTGTAGGACCATTAGTAAAATAAAAAATAATTAATAAAAATTAGCTAAAAATTAATAAAAGCTCAACATTTACAATTAAAACTAATTATTTACAAAGATTAAAATAATATACATTTTGTACATTTTTATACTAGGTGGTAAAAATCATTGATCTTCCTATAAGTACCATTTGTAAACCGTGAATCCCAATGAGATGAAACAAGAATCGATTGAAAGCTAGTGAAAAATTGAACACAGTGAAGCAATCAGAATGGAAATCCAAATAAAAAAACACATCGCAAACTTTTCGAAAACTTAACCAAATAAAAGATATTAAAGGGTCATATGACCATAATTCATGTAGAGGGTCACCATTATTATTATAAATATAATATGTTAAAAATGGGGGGTTTTTATTTCACCACAACAGGACTACATGTCCAAAATACAAAAAGAGAATCCTAGAGGTCAGGGGTCACTCGTGTGTTCAAAAATGTTGAACTTTGTTATGGCTTGTCAGTTGTTAAGGACCATGCATGTAGCTAGAAATACATAAATGAATACACCTAGTAGATAAGAAAACAATAGTGTGTCGATTAATTATAAAGTGTACGACTCAACAAGCAACCAAGAGATTCAATTACATAAGTACAATTCATTAATACTCATGTACAATTAGAATGGAAAAACTATGTAATGACTATGTTTCGAAATGAAAAGATTAGGTTAATGAAATGAAATACTAGTTAACAAAGTAAATTATCGAATGAGAACTATAACCTCAAAATGAGAAATCTAACCAAAAAACCCCAAAAAGCATGAAACAACTATCCAAAAACGGAAAGTGTTGATGTTGCATCAAAACGTATTTTTTTTCGAGCTAAATTTTCAATATTTTTTAAAAACTGCAGAGAATGTCAAATTTTGTTTGTACAAAAACCACCCTGAAAATGAAAAGTGTTAATGCTAGAATAATGTCTTTTTTTTCCCGGGGTAAATTTTTAACATTTTTTAGCAATGAAGTTAAATATTAAATATCATGACTCTGAAAAAACTTAAAATTCCAATGATTTTCAGGCATGGCATTAAAGACAAAATCTTTGAAAAACCTTAAAATTCAAATAATTTCAAGCGATGGTGTTAAAGATAAAATATCATGACTCAGGAAAACCTTAAAATTTTTACAATTTTTCAACCATGGAATTAAAACCGAAGATCATGGATACAAAAAGCCTTAAGCTTTCAACATATTTCAACCATCTCATTATGGAAAAATTATATGACTAAAAAACCTTTAAAAATGAACACCTTGATGAAAGATTCATTATAACAAGAGTAATTTATTTTTTAAATGCTAGAAGTATAACTATTATAAAATATTAGCCTAATAAAACCTCACACAATGCAACAAAAATTTAAAAATCAACCATCAAATTGACACGCAGTGTAGGCAATATCAATCCATTGCAATGAAAATTTAAAAACCAACCATGAAATTGGCACATTGTAGGGACAGATCTGATCCATTATAATGAAAACTTTAAAATCAATTATCAATTTGACATGTAATGAGACCAGGTTGCTAGTCGAGGATAATAATAATAATAACAATACAAAAAAAAAGGTAAAATTAAAACATAAAAATTCACCCAAAAAAAAACACTAACTTATAAAAGATAAAAATTAAAGAATTTTTTTTTTATTAAAAAAAGGAAATTTGAAAAAACAAGAAAATATTTCCAAAAAACACAATTTAAGAATTTTTTTTTTAAAAAACAACAAAAAACTAAAAGACAATCAAATAGTAGCTAATTAGACATTTAAAAAATAAAAAAAATAAAACTTGAAAAAATACATAAAATAAACAAATAAACACAAAATAAAATTTTATATATATATATATATATATATATATATATATATATAACAAAGCATTGAAAAAACAATGATAAAAAAACATTTAAATAAAAAATTTAAATTTAAATTAAAAAAAAAAAAACATGAAAAAAAAACACAAACAAACCTGGATGGCTGGTTCTTGGAATCGGGCCAGCCCCACCTAGCTGCCTGACGGGTCGAGGGCCAGGGTTGTCAGAGTTGCACACAACTCCTCTAGCCCTGGCTCGCGGCCCCTCAATGGAAATTGAATTGTACAGACAACCAATATCAAATAGAAGCACCCATCATCATCTGAATACATTACACAATTGTATCAAAAACCCTTGAGGGATCACTTGTACATACTAGAGTGAAACTTAATCTCTTAATGGTTATTACTAAAATCTAAAACTAGAATGGACAGAGGAATGAGACACAACAAGCACAATAACCTTAACAGCAAAGTTGGCAAAGTTACAAAATTTATGGAGCGAGGGGTAAAACCCTCAAAGTAAGAAATAGGGGTCTTCAACCTACTACAATGTCAAAATAAAATTAATGAAGGAAATAAAAAAAAAAATGTGGTCATTTATTAGAAAATGAATCGAAAGAATACAAGAGTGAAACCACTATAAATGCATGGTGAATGCTTAATTATCTTAATAAATATGACCCCTCTCTCAAGTATTCTGTTGTGTAGATAAAAGGCCAAACCAATTGTTAGTAGGAAAGAGTAGATTTTAAACATTTCCAAGTAAATAAAATTAAAATATTTCAATTGTAAAAACTACATAGACTAAGTGAAAACTTACCAAATTAACAAACAAGAAACCCTCCACCATGCACTCAAATGTTATATTAAGAATCTTACTGAAATTACATTAGATATAGAAAAGGGATGCAAGAATAAATCAAGTACCTTGTGGCATATAAATGCCATGGTTTCCAAAAGAACAAAATGAAAAAAGAATCACAAAAAGGACGAAAATAATACCTAGGGTTTTCCAAAACAATCATCATCATCCAAACATCCCAAGGAAATCGCCATCGTTCGTCGCCTAAGCGATTATACACATTTGAAGTTCACATGGGCCTATTTAGGTGGAAATTACCCAATTTTCAAAGTGGATAGGTAGCGGGATGCGCAGGTTATAAATAAAATTCCACCTTGATATTCTCACCCAACGTATAGAGAAATAATACAAGTAGGAGGCATATATTACATTAAGAAACCTTATTTACATTTATAAAAATCATGGAGTCAAATCATGCTCACCAGTATAACATAGGTAACCTTAAGGATTAAGGATTAAGATAGATAAAAATAAATATATTACCAACAAACTGTGATAATTACACATGCAGATCCCCTTTAACATAAGCAAAGAATATATAAAATCACAATAGGCCAGAGGTATCAATATGGAAAGGAAGGTTTCAAGGTTAAATTTAGTTCTAATACAATGTGTGCTCATTTATAAAACCTTGACCATAGGTTAACACTAGCACTATGGATCAAAAGGTTTTTAATATAAAGCATGAAAAAAAAATCTGTATCAAAGTAACAAATGGGGACCCAACTCAATGTGAATCATAGATATGATGAACCTAATGATCTAGCCAATTGAATCCAATAACAATGGAAACAAAATATGGTTAACATTTAAAGATAGTACTATGTAAATACCCATATATGTGCAAGAGTGTATGACTGATATATATAGATTTTTTTTTTTAGTAAGGGAAATTGGGTATGTGACACTCTTTTCCCTATAAGCTCTCTTATTCTCCCTCTCCCCTCTTACTCCCTCTTACTTCCTCTTGTTCTCTCCCCTCCTCCTTCCAATTTCCTCATATTTTCCCTCCTCACCTCCCCCACTGCTTGCTTTACAACAATCCCCTTAACTCCCTCTCTATGTCTTCCCTCCAACTCTAGCACTATCTTCCTCTATCTATCCTTATTTATCTCCCCCCCTCTCACTCTCTATTCTTCACTCCCTCCCCCTAGATCATTTTCTCTCCCCCACCACCCCCCACATTTTCATCTCTTTATCTCTCACTCTAACTTTCTCTTCCCCCCTCCACCCTCTCCCCCTCTCTTTATTCTCCTCCCATCCCAAACTCTCTCTCTCTCACTCCCTCTCTCTCTCTCTCTCTCACACACATACACACACACAACAACCCCCTACAACATTGTCTCTCTCCCTTCCTCCCTATGTCAACCATAACTACATATATCCCACCCTCTGTCCTTATCTCTCTCACTTTTCAACTCTCACGAACTCATTCTTCCCCACCCTCCCTCTTCTCTCTATCTCTTTACCTTCTTTTTTTCCTCTATCCCTCTATCTTTCTCCCTCCCTCTCCCCACCTTGCCAACACCACATCAGCCATTTCCTATATCTGAAAATCACTAGTTGTAGGAACACATACAGATTCCTACCACTAGGAATGTGCATGCATCTTTAGTATTGGTAACATGCACAAATATTTAGTGTTATGAATGTGCATGTGATTTTTGAATTTAAATTTCTCTTGGTGGAAATATTACATGCATTATGACTTGGTTTCTTCTAATATAGGTATGGAATCATTAATTTTGTGGTTTGGGCTATAAATACATGAAAAAATATTTTTTTGTAGAAAAATACTATCATTTAGGTACTTAAAGGTTGCTCTAATGGAAGTACATGAACTATATTTTGCATGAAAAAATCATAGCGATGATAGGAAAACTAAAAATTCACATAGTTAGACACAAATTCTATAAATAAAACTTATATTTAGATATCTCATTCATTTACATCTATATTTCATCTTTTTAACCATTCTCAAATTAATTGTGAGAGTGCCTCTAATCATTCCTCCAAGTTATCAAATTGTTGTCTTCCCAAGTTTGCATTTCCACCAACACATCATGAAGGACCATCATTAGCTTGTGCTCACTCATTCCTATCTCTTTTGACCACCAACCCTAAAATTCCTATCTCTTTTGGCTTGATTATCTCTTTTGGAGTGATTAAATAATGAAACAACTAATCTTAAAAAAAATCCCATAGCATTAATTCATTGAACACTAGAGAATTTTTTTATTCAACAATAAATATAAGCATGATAGTTGATTCTAACTTACATATACAAGTAATGCATGCCTTCCCATTTTTCAATCATTTTTATATAACAAAGTCTCAATGTGCTCTCCATCCCTCTATATTTAAAATATGTGCAAACAAATCCATCGTATGAAGTAGATTTGAGGAGACGTTGAATGAAATAGTGTATTTCATTCTTAGTCACTCATGGCATCTTTCATATAGCAAAAGTGACATGTTTCAAGATATTTATCTTAAATTATTAAGAAAAAATATCTTGTATAATCCAAAATTTTAAAATTAGTTGAATAGAAATGCATGAGTAACAATAGAAATTGGTATTAGCAATACATTGACATGGATTGGGTTGTTTCACATATCCATCACCTTTGTAGAAGAAAAAAATATTTTATATTATAATAAATTAATATAGTTAAATATTTTATTATTTTAAATAAATAATATAAATGAATTATTTTATTTTATTTTTTAAATTGTTATAATGACCTATAACAAAAACTTTTCATCCTTAATGTGGAAAAGTTAAATGTATTCAATCTCTATCAAACAAACATTATCTAAATATATTATGTCTTTTAAAAATATTTAGAAGTGATGAAATATTCTTGAATGTTGGATACATATGATGGATTAAGTGAATAACAATACATTTATTATAAACATAGCACAATAACAAGATGTAAGATTTCTTATTCAATTTATTATTTCGTTTTAATGTTTTTTTCAACCGTTCTTATGTGTGCTTTAGAATTAATTAATTAGAACTTATTTATATGATAAACAAGGGTGGTTGCAATGCAGCTAGTCCCTACCTTGAGCCTGAGATAGGAAGCCAATACATTTAGAAATCTCAGTAACAGAAAATCATTTCGACTTCTTCAGTAATCCTGTGAATAAAAGTCTTTAAATAAAGGGGCAGGTACACGAGAAGTAGAGACAGAATAAGAAGCCTTATTGTAGAAGGCTATTTTATGTTGGCTAAAGCCTCTCTAACCCCATAATAATTAAACACATACTAGCCAATAGTGAAATTTGATACAAATAAAAAGTTGTACAAAATGATACTCACCAATTTTCGAAGCCAATAAGTGAAATTTGATACAAATAAAAAATTGTACAAAATGATACTGGCCAATTCTCGAAGAAAGTTTGTTGAATATCAATAAAGGTGATCCTTGTAATCAAGATCAGCTCCAATTACCTTTGAAATAAATAAAATCATTAAAAAATAAAAGATTTATGACCTATAATTATAATTAAACAAAAGGAAAAACAAAAAAATTATAATTTAACCTGAATAGCCTTTAAAATGGAATCCCTGGATTCAAATAAGATGAAAGCAGAACCATCGGATCCCTGGTAGCTCCAAATATTAGCGTCTCAAAATTAATTTAAGCATAATTCCTCTCCGCCTATATTTTAGGAGTTTAAAAAATTTCAAAAATCAAATGGATGTAAAGAAAGGAAAATCGATAGGCACACCTCATTTGTCCGCTGAATTATTCCAGGTTTGATATTTCCATACTTCCTAAACTCCTTTTCAAGCTGAGATGCAGGAATGTTTAGAGGCAAAATCTCCATAAAATAGTATCAAAATATGACAATAGATTATTAAATTAATGTAGGCCCAAAAAATTATCTAATGTTTAATTAAAACAAATTATACCAAATTTTTCATTAATTTATTTGTAACACTAAGCATGGAGCACCAGGAAGCATGTATTACATGTGTTAGTTATGTATTACAGGTGTTGTTTCCAAGCTTTTTAAACCTAGAAAGTGATTGATGCCAAGGGTTATACACAGATTTATCTCTCGATCAAGTGTCAATTCTGTTGGAATTTCTGAAAATTCCAAGAACAAACACTGGAGAATAAAACTCCCCTCTAAACACAGAGAAAATATTAAAATTGCATTCACAATGACAGAGTTTCCACACTTAAAACCGATTTCTATTTCTTCAAAAACTGATACAAACTCTTCCTCAACACAGAGGGATTACAACTGCTGGACTGCTTCTAAGCACAGTGCCATATTAACATACTCTAACTCTCTAAAACATTCACTGTTGTGTATACAAAAAAAAACTCACACTGCTGTGTATTTTTTTTCATTCACTGTCTCTCTGTCTATTAAAAAAAAACTCTCTGTCACACACAAATATCATTGCCGTGTTTTCTCTATTTTCCCGCACTGCTGTGCGTATCAATTCAATTCTGTGTAATACATTAAAAATATTACAACTCTGTCATTTTCTTGTACTCGCGGCACTTTACAAAAACATATGACATTATAATATGTTAATATATATATTATAAATATTTTATATTTATAATATATATATAACCAAATGTTAAAACAAGTATACTGCGGTAACAAAAATTGACTCAAGGTTAAAAACATAAAAAAAACTTGATGCGGCAAATATAAACCAAGTCAAAGGTACTTAGAATAGACTTTCCCTTTATGCTTTCCGAGGGGGTCGTGAAGCTCATCCTCCCCAACTCTCAGACCCCCGCGGACTGGCTGTGTTGTAGTGTGTGGGGACCACTACAAACATGGCTCTGTTTTTAAATTAGAACAAGGGTTTTGCCGTGTAATTCAAAACTTTCATTCGTTGGTTGGTAAGGAATTTACTGCTGGTGGGTGAATCGTTAATTGCAGAGCTGACTGGTTGCGTGAAGATCAAATGTGCAGATTTCTTGTTGTTGTTGTTGTCCTTTAGATTTCCTTTCAAATTAATTCGTTGTCCGGCTAATTTCTCTGGGCAGTTGGAAATTAAATTCCAACACTCCCCCTTAATTTCAACTACTGGGTTTTCCTGCATACCCAGGCATTTACTGAATTTTTCAAAACTGTTCTGAGCTAATGGTTTTGTGAGGATATCAGCTAATTGTTCCTCTGTTCTGCAATGCTGCAGAACAATCTCACCATTGCTCACCAATTCTCTGATATAGTGAAACTTTGTATCTATGTGTTTTGTTCTCTTGTGAAAAACTGAATTCTTTGATAATGCAATAGCAGAGCTATTGTCACAATAAATCACTGTCCCTTTTGTCTGCTCTTTGCACAAACTTCTTAACATCCTCCTCATCCAAATTGCTTGACACGCTGCTGCTGTAGCTGCCACATATTCTGCCTCTGCTGTAGATAATGCTACAATAGGCTGTTTCTTGGAAGCCCATGAAATGGGTCCTGAACCCATATGAAAAACATAACCGGAAGTGCTCTTCCGATCATCTATACTTCCAGCCCAATCACTGTCAGTGTATCCAACCAATTCCGAATTTTCTGAAGCTGTATATAAAATACCAAATCTTTTTGTTCCTTTCACATACCTCAGAATTCTCTTTGCTGCTTGCCAATGTGCTTCTTTTGGCTTCTCCATAAATCTGGAAATTAGGCTAACAGCATGCATAATATCTGGCCTAGTTGCAGTCAATTACATGAGGCTGCCAACTATGCTTTTATATAAACTTGGATCAAAATCCTTGCTGCTGTCATCTCTACTCAGCTTCAATCCCATTACTGTGGGAGTAATTGCAGCTTTGCACTCCTGCATATTAAATCTCTCTAAAACTTGATTCACATATTTTGCTTGAGAAATAAAAATTCCTTTTTCATTTTGTTCTACTTCTATTCCTAAGAAGTATCTCAGCAAACCCATGTCAGTCATTTCAAATTCATCTTTCATGACTGTTTTAAAATTTTCAACAAGGTAATCATCATTACCTGTAAAAATTAAATCATCAACATATAAAACCACAATCAACAATTTACCGTCTTTTTGTTTGACGTAGAGGGTGGGTTCTCCCTCACACTTTTCAAATCCATTTTCCAGTAGATAGGAGTCTATCCTACTGTACCATGCTCTTGGTGCTTGCTTCAGCCCATAAAGAGCTTTCTTCAATCTGCAGACTTTGTGCTCTTGGCCTTTCTTCTCATATCCCAAAGGTTGTTCCACATATACTTCTTCCATTAAAACTCCATTTAAAAATGCAGATTTTACATCCATCTGGTATACTTTCCATTTGTTTTGTGCTGCTATGGACAACACTACTCTTATGGTCTCCATTCTTGCAACCGGTGCAAAAGTTTCTTCATAATCAATCCCATACTTCTGCTTATAACCCTTGACAACAAGTCTAGCCTTGTGTCTTTCTATTTTTCCTTCAGCATTGCTTTTGGTCTTATAGACCCATTTAACACCAATGGCTTCTTTGCCTTCTGGGAGATCAACCAACTCCCATGTTTTGTTCTTCTCTATGGCATTAATTTCATCATCCATAGCTTCTATCCATTTTCTATCTTTAATTGCTTCTTCAAAATGAATATGATCATCAACTTGACAATACAAAGAAAATAGGGAATTCATACCTTCATTTGCTTCTCCCTGCTCATAAATTTCTCTAAGACTTCTGAACTTTGTTCCTCTTTCACTTGGTGTAGTCGTGCTTGATGAAGCACTTAATTCTGCTCCACGTGGTGTGCTTGGTGATGCACTCCCACTTCTCAAGGGTGTTCTTGCTGCCGCTTGAGGCGTCCCTTGCTGTCCTTGTGCTGGTGGAGGTTGCGCTACGGATGGGTTGTTAATTTCAACCACATCTTCTTCATCTTCATCATGAGATAAACAGCTTTTAACATTGATTGTTTTCTCAGTGCTTCCATCCCATGCTTCCTCTTCAATGAATTGCACATCTCTGCTGATTACAAACTTCTTTGTGGATGGGTTATACAACCTGTATCCTTTAGAATCTTCACAATATCCAAGGAAAATACACTTCTCCCCCTTACTATCCAACTTCTTTCTCAACTTGTCTGGAATATGTGCATATGCCACACATCCAAAAACTCTCATGTGGGTGACTCCCTGTTTTCTGCCACTCCATGCTTCTTCTGGAACTTTGTTCATTACTGCTTTTGTGGGACATCTGTTTAAAATATACACAGCACAGTTTGCTGCTTCTGCCCAATACTCATTCGGCAAGTGTTTTGCCTTCAGCATGCTTCTCACCATCTCCATTATGGTTCGATTCTTCCTTTCAGCAACTCCATTCTGTTGCGGTGTGTATCTTTTGGTAAACTATTTGTGTATGTCGTTCTCTCTGCAAAAACGCAGAAATTCTTTTGATATATATTCTCCTCCTCTATCAGTTCTGAGGACTTTAATGTGCAGCCCGCTCTGTTTCTCTACAAGAGCTTTAAAATGGCAAAATTTTTGAAAAACTTCACTCTTATATTTCAGAAAATAAACCCACACTTTTCTTGTGAAATCATCTATGAAGGTTAACATGTAATTGCTGCCTGAAACTGATGTTGTTTGCATCGGCCCACATAAATCTGAGTGAATGATCTCTAAGGGTGCTTTCGCCCTTATACTTTTCCCTGATGGAAAATTTTCTCTGTGTTGCTTTCCCAAGATGCAGCCTTCACATAGGTTGTCACGCTTCTCAATCAATGGTAAACCTCTTACCATTCCTTTTCTGTGCAGCAGATTTAATCCTCCAAAATTGAGATGTCCAAATCTCAGGTGCCATAACCAGTTTACATCTTTCTCTTCCTTCTGAAAGGCTTCTTGTGTTACAGCTGCTATACTCTTTCCTTTTCCCTTCAAGTCAATGTTGAGCTTGAGTGGAAACATTCTATTGCTGGTCATTTGAATTTCAACAATAATTTTCTTGCTTGGAGGAATATCTTTTATTGTGCACACATCATCCTTAAAAATTACATTGTAACCTTTGTTTATGAGCTGCCCAACACTCAAAAGATTACATTTCAGACCTGGAACATAATACACATCAGGAACAAATTTCTGCTCACCATTTCTTGCTCTAATACTAACTCTGCCTTTTCCTTTTACAGAGATTTTAGTATCTGTCCCTGTGGTCACTTCAAGTTTTACTTCTTCATCTAAATTGGCAAACATTGCTCTATTTCCAGTCATGTGATTACTGCAACCTGAATCTAAGAACCAAACATCATCTTCTCTGTCTTGTGCTACATTACAAGCTAACAGCACATTACTTGGGTTCTTTTCTTCTTTTGCTACATTAGCATTTTGTTTATTTTTCATGTCATTTTTCTTCTTTCTGCATTCACTGGCATAGTGCCCATATTTTTTGCAATAATAACATTGGACATTGGATTTGTCATACCTTTGTCCATGAGCATGTTGGTGTTGATGTCCACCTTGCTGGCTGTTGCATTGGCCATGGCTCTGATTTTCATTGTTGCTCCTTCCATGTGAATGTGAAGGGCTGTTCCTTCCACCTCTGTTCTGGCTTCTGCCTCTTCCTCTTCCTTTTCCTTGACCTCTTCCTCTTCCTGAAGGCATTTGGGTCTTGAAGGCGTGCTCAAGAGATGAGTGTTCATCTCTGCTCAATCTCTGTTCATGAGTTATCAGCGAGGCATGAAGTTCATCAACTGTGAACTGTGAGAGATCTTTGGTCTCTTCTATGGTGGTAACAATAACATCAAACTTTGAGGGTAAGCATCTCAAAAGTTTCTCCACAATCCTTCTTTCTTCAAGAGTTTCTCCATGGGATCTTATCTGATTTACAATCCCAATCATATGTGTAAAAAATGTATCAACACTATCTGACTCTTTCATGCAAAGAGTTTCAAAATCCCTTCTCAGCAATTGAAGTTTTGCTGTCTTAACTTTCTCCATACCTTGATAGGCTACTTTCAGAGTTTCCCATGCCTCCTTGGATTTCTTAGCTGATTCTATCCTTGGAAACACACTCTCACTTACTGCCTGATACAAATAGAAGAGGGCTTTGGCATCCTTCTTTCTATTGTTCTTCAATAAATCCTTCTCTGCTTGACTTAAGGCATTAAAAGCCTGCTCATTAGCTGGTTCTGTAAAACCATCTTCTACAAGCTCCCATAGGTCTTGTGATACAAACAGGGCTCTCATGGTAATGGCCCAATAATCATAATTCTTTCCATTAAATTGTGGAAGTTGCACATTTCCAAGACTCATTCCTGTACTTGGTCCAGCCATTGCTATTAAACTGAACTCTGAAATTAAACAAACTGTCTTTCCTTCTCTGAAAGAACAAACTCTGTTAAACAAAAACTAACTCTGTTATCTTTGAGAAATACCTGAACTTTGACCTCTGTTGAGCTTTTCACACTGCTGGAGAAAACACTGCAACAAGTCTTCTTCTTCAGCTTCTTTGAAATCTTCAAAGTGCCTGAACTAGCTCCGATACCATGCTATAATTTCTGAAAATTCCAAGAAAAAACACTGGAGAATAAAACTCCCCTCTAAACACAGAGAAAATATTAAAATTGCATTCACAATGACAGATTTTCCACACTTAAAACAGATTTCTATTTCTTCAAAAACTGATACAAACTCTTCCTCAACACAGAGGGATTACAACTGTTGGACTGCTTCTAAGCACAGTGCCAGATTAACATACTCTAACTCTCTAAAACATTCACTGCTGTGTATACAAAAAAAAACTCACACTGCTGTGTATTTTTTTTCATTCACTGTCTCTCTGTCTATTAAAAAAAAACTCTCTGTCACACACAAATATCATTGCCGTGTTTTCTCTATTTTCCCGCACTGCTGTGCGTATCAATTCAATTCTGTGTAATACATTAAAAATATTACAACTCTGTCATTTTCTTGTACTCATGGCACTTTACAAAAACATATGACATTATAATATGTTAATATATATATTATAAATATTTTATATTTATAATATATATATAACCAAATGTTAAAACAAGTATACTGCGGTAACAAAAATTGACTCAAGGTTAAAAACATAAAAAAAAACTTGATGCGGCAAATATAAACCAAGTCAAAGGTACTTAGAATAGACTTTCCCTTTATGCTTTCCGAGGGGGTCGTGAAGCTCATCCTCCCCAACTCTCAGACCCCCGCGGACTGGCTGTGTTGTAGTGTGTGGGGACCACTACAAACATGGCTCTGTTTTTAAATTAGAACAAGGGTTTTGCCATGTAGTTCAAAACTTTGATTCGTTGGTTGGTAAGGACTTTACTGCTAGTGGGTGAATCGTTAATTGAAGAGCTGACTGGTTGTGTGAAGATCAAATGTGAAAATTTCTTCTTGTTGTTGTTGTCCTTTAGATTTCCTTTCAAATTAATTCGTTGTCCGGCTAATTTCTCTGGGCAGTTGGAAATTAAATTCCAACAACTTCGGCAGTGAAATATGTAAATTTATCTATAGAGTAAGCATATCGGTTCATTTTTTAGATCGATAATTGATATTGAATGAGCTTCTGGATCAACTCATTCAATGGCTAAAATTGTTTCTGTTCTGTATCATAAACAATGTGACATAAACAATGTGACAGTGACAAGAATCTTGTACAGTTCTTCAATGTTTTTAATCCTTGCAATAGTATGGCGAAAAAGAAGTACACAACAGTCGCTCACTTGTTAATAGATCCGCCAGAATTAAGACTTGGATGCCACTGTTGCTACTTCAAGGCATTGAACCACAATCCATAATTGTATACATCTTGGACTGCTACAGAGGTCAGTTGTATACAATGTATATATATGCTTAGGAGGTCAAATTTCAAATTTCAGAACTCTTGAGAACCTTCAAATGCAAGCAATTTTTGTTAACAGAGAAGAGCAAGGATCTCCTCGCAATGACAGGCAGGGGCTTTATCCAATTGATGATCTGGTCGAATAAGCACCTTGCCTAGTACCTATTTTATGAGTTTCAGTTATATAGCCTGTTTAAGATAAAGACCCATTTTTTACCAAGCAACACCAAGAGTAAATATATAAAAGGCAGCACCTATTTACTAAGTAGCAGATCCTACAGTTCGATAGTTAGTAGGTATATACAGTTATTAAACCAGGACTGGAGAATATGCGAGCTAAGGAGGTGGATTTGGAACTTATTTTGAGATGAGACCAACTGATTATTCAGTTGAATCAATTGGATCCTAATCCATTGACCTTGAACTAGAGGAAACATAAGCACCATTGAGCATCTCCAGATCGAGAGCCAACCATACCGCGGTGTTTAAGATCCTCCAGATGCACGATGCACCTAGATCAAAGGAAGGAGAGGCAGTGTCAGTTTTTTCTCTGGTTATGTTCGGATATGGCTTTTGCTGGGACCCATTATAGTGGGAGCAATGGTTTCTGTGGGTTGTGGTGTCTATTGTAGCCATGGGTAATTCTCTTATGGCAAGCCTCGTGTTTTTCTCTTTCTTAAGCTTGTCTTAAGCTTTCCCATAAGCACATCTAAGCTTTCCTTGTAGGCGAAGGGAATGATGTAGTAGCGGAAACTGCCCCATAGTGTTTGATTGTCCACCCACATATTACTATTGAGAATTTTTCTGGTTCAGTGACAGGCCATGGGGGGACGCTTAAACCATCAACTTTTTGTCGATTCAGTTCCCCAAGTGATGGCAGCAGATACAGAGATACAGAGACTGTAGAGGCAGAATCAGAAGCAAAAGAAATTTATTTGTTCCTCTTTCTTTGGAGATTCAAGAAATGGAATCTACATAATCGACTGATGCATCTGGTTATGCATATAGTGCTAGTGCTGCTACTGTATATGGCTTTGGATAAATATACACTCCTTGTGATGTGCCTGGAACTTGGAATTCAGGTTTGTAAATTACTATATTCATGTTTTTAAATTGGAGTATTTTTACTATAAATAAATTGTAGTATTTTCACTGTAAATACAAATATGAAACAATTATTTTATTACCTAGCATATTGACCTAACACTAGGAGCCTTATTTACATGGTTATAGATCCTATTACTCAAATCTTACCAACTGAAACCCAAACAGCAGTGCCCGAAGCCGAACTCCCAAGGAGCTGAATGGAGGTGGATTGATTTATTGTTGGTTGGAAACGCAATGAACGCATTCACCTTACCGCTTAAACCTTATATTACCGCGGAATAAAATACTAGAAACCACCAAATACACTACCCAAAGAATGAATATTATTGCTGGCTTGATTAAGCTTGATCTAGAAAACAAACCTTAGATGTATAAATTATATAACTAATGTGTTATACATCTTATATTCTTCTGATCACACACTATTTGACTTCATGCACAATACAAAATCTCTTCTACTATTGATCATTACTTGCGGAAATTAAATCAATTGCATGCACACATTAAAACCATAAAAATTCACACATATGAAAACATTAATTTATAGGAAAGCTTAAAGCTGAAAACCCCCAACTATCTGTATAATATATGTCATAGAGATCATGTAACAATCATCATACAAAGCTCCTCACAAGCTCTTAGTACAATATCCAATTTCTACACACTAATCAGGTCTAAGTACAATCTCCAATTTCTACACACTAATCAGGTCTAATCTAGCAAATCCCATGCATTGATCTCTGCCACCTGCTAGCCTGCCTCTACTGTGCAATCACTGCTAAAGAATGGCTCTGAATGAACTCGAATTGGTCCAGCCTTGCTCATGCAATCCTCATTGGCATCTCCAACCACTCTGTGTTGCAAATCATGCAACACTTTAGTCACAACTGATAGTCAACCTGCTCTTTCACCTACCTCTCCATGGGTCTCTACTGAAATTGTCCATGCACTGTAGTCAACTGATGTATTCTTGAGTTGATTAATGAATTAATAATTAGTGAATTAATTAATAATTAATTCGCATCACTATTAAGTCCCTATATTAATAGTGTAGCCCCTTATTATGTTAGTGTAGCCCCCCTTATTGTTATTATTGTACCCCTTTAACCCCCATATTGTTATTATTGTGCCCTTACATTATTATTGTTAGGTCGGCTAGGATTACATTGTGGCCCACTAGGATTACATTATGGCCCCATGGACTCCTATATATAGAAGGAGGTTTTGTTCATTTGTATCATTCAGGAATTGTTCATTTATGTAATGTATTGAAGGTTGCCCCCTCGAAGTGGCTTATTTCTAAGGCGTTGATATATTTTTTCTTCTATTTTTGGAGCTGGTTACACAACATTTGGTATCAGAGCTTTGGATTCTAGGGTTTTGCTGCTCCAAACAGGTCATCGTGGCATTTTCGCTATAACTTTTTTTCTACGAAGTTTGAGAAGCTAAAATTTTTAGGGTGCGAAGCTGAAATCCTGAGGAAGAGTTTCTAAATATTTCAGAGCTTGGTTCGCAATATTTTCGGAGATATCATCTGTGGAAGTTAGGTATTTTTTCAAGCTCCTAAACAGGTCATCGTGGAATTTTTGCTATAAATTTGTTTCTACGAAGGTTCAGAATCTGAAATTTGTATGGTGCGAAGCTGAAATCCTGAGGAAATTCGTCAAACAATTTCAGATCTTGGTTCGCAATATTTTTTGAGATATGATCTGTGGAAGTTAGTGTTGTTTCAGGCTCCTGAATTTCATCTCAAAGAGGTGATCGTGGGAAACGTTCAATAAATCTCTCTCTGGGTAGTGGATTTGAGTGCCATAAAAAGTGGTCACAAGTACACAGACTGTAGTTTCTTTTCTATCAATTTCAGAGACAAAGGATGAAACAGTGACACGTGGCAAGTCCTACAAGTTTTCTCTACAGAACCAGTCCAGAATTAGGTCATTGTGGGAGATTGGACACAACTTTGTCTTGGGGAATCCAAATTAGATGAGACCTGTGGCATTTGAAAGAAGCTTCAGAGGGCTACTACATGGCGTAATTTCAGATATGAATATTTTCAATTACAGAGATAATTCAATTTCAATATCGAGCTCATCAAAGAAAGTAAAAGGTGTGTATTTTTTTTTCCAAATTGCATAAGTCTTGTTTGAAGAATCAAGTTGAATTGATTGCAAGGGCCTATTGTAGAATATATATCAATATTGGAGTCTAATATGGCCCCTAAAAATAATTCAACACCCATTAAGCCCTCAGAAATCTATACTATGATGCATGAAGTGGAAGAATTGCAGTATGAGATATCAAAATTACTGTACCAATTGCAACAAATTTTGATCTTACGAAGAGCAACCAAAGATGACATAGATGGTTTAAAAGAAGAAATGGAGGCTAAGTTGGATGGTTTGAAGGATCAAATAATAGCAAATATGGATGATAAATTAGTGGAAGATCACATCGAGCATCAACAACAAGTTCTCCAACTCTCAAATGATAACTCAAATTTGGTGAAGAATCTATTGAAACAACAGGAAGATCAACATGACATTGAAAGAAGTTATGAAGCAGTCATAGAAAAAAGGAATCGACAAGTACAATCAATTTCAGAGTATCTCAGAAAGTGGAAGAAATTTCCTATAGAAGATTTCACATGGGAGGATGAGAATTTTATATAGAAGCATCAAGGAATAATCAAGCGTTAAGGACAACACTTGTTTGAAGGAGAGGGGCATGTTAAGTCCCTATATTAATAGTGTAGCCCCTTATTATGTTAGTTTACCCCCCCTTATTGTTATTATTGTACCCCTTTAACCCCCATATTGTTATTATTGTGCCCTTACATTATTATTGTTAGGTTGGCTAGGATTACATTGTGGCCCACTAGGATTACATTATGGCCCCATGGACTCCTATATATAGAAGGAGGTTTTGTTCATTTGTATCATCCAAAAATTTTTCATTTATGTAATGTATTGGAGGTTTCCCCCTCGAAGTGGCTTATTTCTAAGGCATTGATATCTTTTTTCTTCTATTTTTGGAGCTGGTTACACAACAATCACTCTCACTAGTGTATCAATCAGTTAGACTAGATACAACTAGCTCAACTATGTTTAACTAAGTTAAAATAAACACAACTCCACCAACTACCTAAATAACTCCACCAAACTCTGTCACATGAGTTCTAACTAAAGTCTCCATGCAATAGCTCCACTTAACCCTCAGGAATAGTGTAATTCCTTCTGTCATCTCATGTGCCACATCTGTGCACTTAACTGAAGTGCTCCAAGAGAATAAGATAATGTTTATAGTCCAAATATTATTAAGAGCTAATAATATTCGACATATCTATTTTTAGACTGCCAATCTAAAAATAGATTCTACCCAGTATTTCTAAAAATAGAAGTCCATCTATTTTTCCAACTTGACCAACCATCCACAAATAGCATCCTGCAACTCATAGAATATGATCGACATGTCTAAAAATAGACATATTCTAAAAATAGACTTGCGCCAAAAATAGTCTGCGGGCCCACTTAGTTAAGGCGACTCTTTTCAATAAGCTCATAATCTTGTTGCAATCTCAACACTCCCTCTCAACAAGATAGGGATTATCTGACACCCCGATCCTGCCCCTGTGGTAATCGAATTTTCTCTTGGTGAGCGCCTTTGTCAAGATATCAGTATCCTGATCCTCCGTAGGAATGTAAGAAAGTAACATGATCTTCCGCTGCACACAATCTCTGATATGATGATACCAAATGTAAATGTGTTTAGATCTATCATAAAATAATGGATTAACCGAGAGTTTGATGCAACTATGATTATCACAATATATCACAGTAGGATCTAAGTGTGAACCAAACAACCATATAGCCTCGCATGCAGCCAAACTCGCTACCATGTACTCGGCCTCTGCTGAACTGAGTGCCACGGATCTCTACTTCCTGCTGTACCAAGAAACTGTTGTCAACTCGATACTGAAAATCCCTCCAGATGTGCTTCTGAGATGTCTCAATACATGCTTCCCTGCCTTCCAAAAGAGTTTGGTAGGCTTAACCATAGCTTGTGAAAGATGGTTAATAGTGTAGCATATTTCAGGTTGTGTATTGACTAGATACATAAGCAACCCCACCAATTTTCAATAAACAGTGGCATCCACTACCTCTTCTGATGTAGCATCCTCTTTCCTCCATCCACCAAGAAGAGGAGTGTCGATAGGCTTGCAGCCATGCATGCTGAAATTCTCCAGTATCTCCCAGGCATACTTGCCTTGAGACACAAACAATTCATCATTGCGCTGCCAATTTTCCAATCCCAGGAAGTAACGAAGGAGGCCCAAATCCTTCATCTCAAACTCCTTTGCAATATTAGCCTTGCATGAGTGTATCAACAGTTCATCACCTATCAGAATCAAATCATCTACATAAAGTACAATGATTAGCAACTTACCCTCCACCACAATCTGGTATAGGTTCGGATCCGCCTCACTCTTGGAGAATCCAAGTCCGTTGAAATAACTGTCTATCCATGTGTACCATGCACGAGGTGCTTGTTTCAACCCATACAACGCTCTTTTGAGCATGCACACATGCGACTCGCTATTAAAGATCTAGAAACCTTCGGGTTGCTCTATGTACACCTCCTCCTTAATGACTCCGTTGAGGAACGCATTCCTCACATCCATTTGATGAATGTGCCATCCCATCTGCGCTGAGAGAGCAAGAATTTTTCGTATGGAAGAATACCTTGCGACAGGTGCAAAGGTTTCCTCATAGTCGATCCCCTCAATCTATGAGAAGCCCCGGGCAACAAATCTTGCCTTTTACTTCTCGACGCTCCTGTCAATTGCTTGCTTCACTTTGTAGATCCATCTCGAACCTACCACTGATTTCCCTTCTAGCCTTGGGACAATCTCCCATGCACTTTTTTTGACAATTGAATCATACTCTTCCACCATGGCATCTACCTATGCAGGGTCCTCCACAGCTTCCTCGAAAGAGGATGGTTCTATCATGATACACTTGCTCATCAGAGCCATGTATCCACTATATCGGTCAGGTGACTGTCTCTGTTTGTGCTATGATGTAGGTGCTCCTACAATCTTCTTTTCATCAAGATTTAGTCGCTCAGCTTCTGTAGTGCGCTTCCGCCCTCTGATGGTTGGCACTGCATGAGTGGATTCTTCCACTCCATGAACCTCCTCTTGTGTTTGATCCACATACTGAGGCTCATCCTTAGGAACTAATAGCTCCTCATCTGCATCCAAGTGTGGCTCCCTCTCAAGCAAACACTTCATGGCTTTCTCCTCATGAAATTTGATATCCCGTCACACAACAGTCTTTCGACTTTCTGGAAAATACACATGATAGTTGTGGGGTGTATCACTATACCCCACAAATATCCCAACCTCTGCGGTCAGCTCCAGCTTCTTCTTGGCAGCCTTCGTCACATGAATGTAAACAGGTGAGCCAAAAATCTTCGAATGAGAAATATCAGGCTTCTTACTAGAAAACGCCTCTTCGGGTGTACTCATGCTAAGTACTCTGTGAGGACAACGGTTTTGTACATAAACCGCAGTATTGCATGCCTCAACCCACAAATGTATGGGAAGGCCTTGATCATGCAACATCGCCCATGCAGCACCCATGATCATTCTGTTCTTTTGCTCTGTGACCCCATTCTGCTGTGGGTTATGAGGTGCTATGAGCTCTCTTCGAATTCCTTCTACGCTGCAAAATTCCTTGAATTCGCTAGAGATGAATTCACCACCGTTGTTGCTCCTAAGAGCCTTCACCTGTTTCCCTGAATATTTCTTCACCAGTGCCTTAAACTCACAGAACTTAGATAATGTTTCGCTCTTCTTCTGCATGAAGAAGATCTAGCACTTACGAGAAAAATCATCAAAAAATATCACATAATACCTGTTCTTTGCTGTCAAAGCTACTGAGAAAGGTCCACACACGTCTGTGTGAATTCTCTCAAGGATCGTCGTGGCACAACTATCCTTCTCGTGAAAGGTAGATTTAACAAATTTTCCCAAAGTACATCCCTTACACTGATCTGACTATGCAAGTGTACCTTTGGGAAGCCTGGTAGAAATCTTCTACAAAATTTTCAAAGGACCATGGTGAAGATGGCCCAATCTCTAGTGCCATAGCTCACCCTCATCTTGGCTCACAACTCCTTCTGCCTTGCCTGCCATTGTTGTGCAACCATCTACCTGCAACTGATAAAGGTTCTTAACTTGAACCCCTATCCTCCAGGTTTCACCAGTTGCCTTACTACGTAGGAAAGCCTTTGCCTCGCTAAAGACAACATCATATCCCTTGTCTTCCAACATCGCCACAGAGATAATATTCTTCTTCAATCCTGGAACATGCATGAATTCCTTCAATATGAAGGGTTTACTAGACTCCCTCTCAAAGGAAATGGTCCCGATATTGGTCACACTGTATCTACCATCATCGCCCATCTTGATGTGCACTCCAAGATCCTTCTCATCCAGATCAGTAAAAAAATCTTTGTTTGCAGTCATATGAAGAGACACATCACTGTCAAGAAACCACACTGAACCCATCATACTTGAGACGAAGCATGCGATCAGCAAAAAATTCAGCTCAAACTGCGAGGCTAAGGCCTCTCCAGCTCCAGATCCGGCAGCCTGCTTATTTTTCTTCTTTTGTGGACAATTAGTGGTGTAATGTCCATGTTGGTGACAGTGAAAGCACTTCACCTTGGACATGTCCTGCTTCTTGCCTTTCGCATCGGATTGAGAAGCATTCTTCTTGCTCTTCTCCTTCCTTGCTTTGGCAGCCAAAGCGAAATTTTTTTCATCTACATTCTTTGATAAAGATCCATCCCTGGTACTCTGCCTTATCTCCTCCTGCACAAGATCTGACCAAAGTCGCTCCCATCCTGGTAGTTTCTCCCGACCATTGACAAAGTCCTGATAGGAATGCCAACTCTTTGGAAGCTCAAGGAGAGCTAATCTCACCAAGTCCTCATCATCTATAGTAACCCCCACACTTCCCAGCTTATCCCTTCACTAGAAAAACTTCGTGAGGTACTTGGGTATACTGTCGCCTTTCTCCATTTTTATATTCCTAAGTTTATCCTTGAGCGCCAACTTCCTCTAGTCACTCTTTCTTTGGAAAAAATCTGTCAAAGCATTCCACATCAAGAATGGATAAGCTTTACCATGAATTTTGGACACTATGTGATCCTTTACACCTTCCAACAGAATCCTTCAACATTTTTTTGTCTTCTTTTGCCATGCGTCAAGTGCGGCAGCATCGCTAGAAGCAGGTTTTGGAATTTATGCATATATGAATTCCTTCAACCCATTATCCTCCAGCACCGCCTCCATCATGTCCTTCCATGCAATATAATTCAAGCTGCCCTCAAGGGAATACTCCAATTGCAATCCGTTGAAAGACATCTCAACTTCGACACCAAGAAAACACTACTGCAAATTCGAATTCCACTAGCACAAAACTCAACTGCTTCAATGCTTTGCAATTGCTCCAATGATCAATATCGCTCTGATACCATGTAGAAATTATATAAATAATACGTTATACATCCGAGATTCTCCTGATCACACACTATTTGAATTCATGCACAATACAGAATCTCTTCTACTATTGATCATTACTTGCGGAAATTAAATCAATTGCATGCACACATTAAAACCATAAAAATTCACACATATGAACATAGTAATTTATGGGAAAGCTTAAAGCTAAAAACCCCCAACTATCCGTATAATATATGTCATAGATATCATGTAACAATAATCATACAAAGCTCCTCAGAAGCTCTCATTACAATCTCCAATTGCTACACACTAATCAGGTCCGATCTAGCACATCCCATGCACCGAACTCCGCCACTTGCTAGCCTTCCTCTACTGCGCAATCACTGCTGAAGAATGGCTCTAAATGAACTAAAATTGGTCTAGCCTTTCTCACACAATCCTCACTGGAATCTCCAACCACTGTGTGTTGCAAATCATGCAACACTATAGTCACAACTGATAGTCAACCTGCTCTTTCACCTACCTCTCCACTGGTCTCCACTGAAACTATCCATGCACTGTAGTTAACTGATGTATTCTTCAGTTGATTAATGAGTTAATAACTAGTGAATTAATTAATAATTAATTCACACCACTCTCACTAGTGTATGAATCAGTTAGACTAGATACAACTAGCTCAACTATGTTTAACTAAGTTAAAATAAACACAACTCCACCAACGACCTTAATAACTCCACCAAACTCTGTCACATGAGTTATAACTAAAGTCTCCATGCAATAGCTCCACTTAACCCTCAGGAATAGTGTAATTCCTTCTGTCAGCTCCTGTGCCACATCTGTGCACTTAATTGAAGTGCTCCAAGAGAATAAGATAATGTTTATAGTCCAAATATTATTAAGAGCTAATAATATTCGATATATATATTTTTAGACTGGCAATATAAAAATAGATTCCGCCCAGTATGTCTAAATTTAGAAGTCCATCTATTTTTCCAAATTGACCAACCATCCACAAATAGCATCCTACAACTCAGAATATGATGGACATGTCTAAAAATAGACTTGCGCCAAAAATAACTTGCGGGCCCACTTTGTGAAGGCAACTCTTTTCACTAAGGTCATCATCTTGTTGCAATCTCAACATTAGAGACATACCCCTAGACACCAAATCCCAGGCACTGAAGAACCTTCCCAAGCACTGAAGAACCTTAACAGAAGAACCTTAGCAGAAGAAAAAAAAAAATTCACGCGGCCTCTACTTCCATTGTAGTACGGCTTTACTTCCAGTCCGTTCTGGGTTATGCTCATACCCTCAAGACAAGTGGAGTATAACTGCTTATACCTGTGTCAGCCATGTGTAACCTCTCCTCAGCCTTTTAAACCTAAAAGATATCTTGATATCATCTTAATGCATAAACATTATATGTTTACAAAGTAATGCTAGTATTAGTTAAATGACACTGAAACGTTTTATAAAAATTGACATTTATCCTAAATTTTTTCCTATCTTGCCTCGATATGAGGCCAAATAAGATGTGGAAATTTTCTATTGGTTGAAATAGATGCCGAAAGAACCTCATAGGATAAGGAAACAGTGAGGAAAAGTTTTTTATAACAAACATTGGGTTAAGTATATTTATTTTCATGAAAACTAATGAAAATAGAAAAAAAACGATTGCAATAGTCCCTGCGGCTTGGAGGGGTAGGGACTAATAATAGGTTCAAATAAGACATGAAAAAAAATTGATTTTCCAATTTCATTAAAGTTGATTTTCCAATTACTTTAACGTATTCTAATTATAAACTTAAATATATTTATATCTAATTTCGCTAAATATATTTCACTAATGCATTATTTTTAAATAAATAAAATAAGAAAGAAGATTTTTTTTTGTAATGATACTATTCAATAACTCCTTACAAGTCTAAGTAGCACAAGAAAATGTCTATAACAAAACTGTATCCAGCAAAGTGAGTTTCACTCATATCAATTTTCTGAGTAATAATTTCATTTCCTCTTATGCTATGTTATTTTTTAAAATCCATTCAAGGACACCATTAAAGTTTTTTTTTTTTGAAGGTGATGTATTAGGTTATGGTCTTGTTTAACAAAGTTACAATTTATTTTTGATGGTGAAATTTTTGGGTGAAAACATTTCAAGCAATCTAATATTTGAAGTGTTTGAATAACTTTTTTGATAGTGGAAATGGATTCAATACCATGTAGATCAAGAATATTTAGTACACTCAAAACCCTAAAGCTTGAAAATTGTAACCAAGATTTCCAAAAAAATGCTACATTTTTTCAAAATCCTAGTCAAATTTCCATTATTTTCCAACGTGAAATTATGGCCTTATTAAACTAGGCTTAGGTTATTATGGCTATGTGTTTAGTAAAAATATTAAATGTAACTTGTTCATAATAATATTATTAAGAAATAAGTGATAATAATAGAAATGTTGCAAATAATTTATTTATTAATAACTTTTTCTTTTCATCAAATCAATATTTGAATGAGGACATGCCAAACACTACATTGTCATGATGCAACCACATCCACTAATAAAATTGTAAAATATTATATAAAAATTTACATTTCACCAAACACAAAAAGGTGAAAGAATCACATTTAAAAAAAAATTGTTTATCCAATTAGATTTTTTAATTGTAATGTGAATTTTTGTAATCATAGTTGTTATCACTCTAATAATTCTCAATGTTGTGAGTTTTTTACTATAGTTTAAAGAATATCAGAGGTAACCACAAACCTACTTTTAAGCTTTAGGATCTAGCCTTCGTAATGCTCAGAGAGGGCTCTCTCTATAAGATTTAACTTTGCTTTTATATCTGATTTTAGGCTAGTTATATAGGGAAAATTGGTTTTGGGGTTTTGATTTGGTTTGGTGGGAAAATCACTTACTAAGATGGATAGATATAGATCTGTTTCCCGTTGGGCGGACGGAGTCAATGGGTCAAGTAGACAGATCAGGATCAAGGTCTAAAGGAAAATTTTCATAGGGAAAGATAGCAGATTCACTTCAGATCTTCAAAGGCTGATGGTGAAATGGTTTTAATCGGGATAAAGAGTAATTAATGGTTCTTTAATCCAGATGAGGAGTGAAGAGGTAGAGGTCAATCGAAATTAGGGATCAATTAAGGGTTCCCTAGTCTAGATATTAGTAGAAAACATTTAAATGAAAATCAGTCAATAACGGAGTGCTTTTAACAAATGCTAAGATAACAATTATTGATTTCACATTAAAATTTAGAACACATTCATGAACGGATGGAAAACATAAGAAATTTGACAAATAACATGAGAAAATACTTCACTTAAGTGGCCCAACACATGAATCCTGTAACATGATGCTTTATTTCCTTTCATCCAGTCTGCTAGCTTGAACTTGATACAAAAAACCCTTCAGGTTCGGAAAATATGACTAGAGAAATATTCAACAATTAATCCACACTCAATACTTCAAATGATGAAGTATTTATACAAAAAATAGTACAAAATATCCTAGAATAATATTAGGAATTTTTATTGGAAAATAAAAATATCTTTTTGCAAAAAGATAGTGACAGCTTCCTAACAGATTGCTAGTTGTCCTATTTATTGAAATTAAATAGCCTACTATTTGGATTTGGGCTATAGCTAGACAACTAAGGTGTCCCTCACACTGATAGTTTTATCTTCAATCTGTTTTAGTCTTCATATTTCATCTGATACACTTTTTCAACTAATACTCTTTAACCTGATACACTTTGACTGCTAATTTTGATTGTGGAAAATTGTTTTACTCTATGAAATTTGTTTACTGTTAGAGTAAAACAAACAACAACTTTGTTTTTATCTTTTCTTATTGCAAATTGATTTTTATAGCAAGTCTGTTAGTCTTTCCTAGAACTTTGCTTCTGGCACTTCAATATTCTTTAGCTTTCTGAAGTTTTCATCAGCTTCAATGTATCTTTCAAATGTTGGTTTGACCACAAAAATGTGTTTTACTTCATGTTGTAAGTAAAACAAATTTTCAATACTTTTGTGCAAAAAGTTTCTAGTTGGAATCCCTTGCCAATCTTATTTGTTTACCTGTTATTTGGAAAATTCCCTTATCTCTTTTCTATCATTTTCTTGTTTCATCAATTTATAATTGATTACTAGAAGATTTGGAAGTCCTTTTTGCCTCAGAATGTCAATTCTCACCATGAATCTCGTGATGGCTATATCCATGTTTTGGCATTTTTCTTCCAACTATTTCATCAAGTTCTTCTTAGAAATTACTTTTCTTACCTCAAGAATGGTTTTTGTCCTGTCTGTTATTCCTATTTCATCCAATTCTTGTTTATTTTTAGAATTGAGGAACTTAATAATTTCCAATGCTTCTTCAGGTTTGGTACCTAGTTCATCTTTGGTCCTTTATATTTTTTCTCTTACTGCTTTGATCTGGGGAATAATGAGTTTGGCATAATCTGATGGCTTCAAGGCATTGATGGGTGTGAGGAACAACATATTTGCGAAAATTAGATTCCCAAATAAGCACATCATCTACTTGGTCCAAGGATTTCTCTTGGCTTCAGCACTGCAGCTCAAGAAGGTTAAATTCAGTTACTAGATCTATGATTTTGTAATATGCATTAGCCAATGGGGTGTGTTCTACATCTACAACAATAGTTTGAAGTGGATTTATTACAATTTTACTTTTGGATGCCATTGACAGGTTTGTTTTTAACAGTTTAACCCCTCTTGGTGCTTTCAAACTCTATTTGTAGGTCTATGACACACTTCTGTAATATTAAACTGTTTATAAAATGTCTTTTAAAATATAACAGAGGTTAGTATTGGATTGCAAAAGGTATAATTTAGGTCACTATGACTCAAACTATTAATTCTATATCAAAACCAATTTCTTGATCTATTATAGACTCAAAAAAAGATATCAAGGGTTTTCCTACAAATTTCTTTGATGAAACAATAAAAATTTAAGCAAAAGCAGGATTCTGAGTATTGTAAAACGGCTTTGGATAAGTCAAAGAGCTTATTAGGTTTGCAAATGCCTAAACTCACTTCAAATTTTCTTTTAAAACACATTACAACTTTCAGAAACTATGGAAATGCTCAGGTTTATAGCAAGGATGAATTTTTGAGGCAATATGGCTTATTCCTTTAGGCATACATGCTTTAAAAAATGTTCCAATTCAATAGTATACTTCTTTCAGATGGATGGATAGGTCTTTTACTAAGGAATACTTGTGATTTTTAGGAAATTTGTTGTGGAAAAGGGTTTGTTGTGTGTTGAAAGCTTTCAAAAGCTTGTTCTGGCTATTAAATGTAGTCTAGAAAGTTTTGAGTGATTGCAGCAATGAATTTGGTTAAATTTTGTTGGTTTAGGCACTAAAACAGGGGCGGCAACGTATCTCTCTTAGTCTAGAACAATTTTAAGAGGAAAAAGAGCAACAGAATGTTTGAAATGAATGCATCAAGTTGTTTTTATAATTAATTTGATTTAAACAATAATGACATTAATTACGAGTCATTTCAAATCATGGGCGGTTTAGGCGTAGGGGGGGGAATTACAGTTGAGCAATTTTTGCATCGTCAAAGTATGGTAAATGTTATTTGTCGAATGGATGTGATCCAATACATCCACGACGTGTGGAGGAGATATGAAGGGTCTAAACATCTTTTATCACAAATTTTATTTTGTTTAAAGATTGCGCTAAGAGATTTGCGATGAGAGATCTGAGCCATTGGATTTAACGAATAGGAGCGAACGATCGGGATTACGTGGCTAAGATGTTGGGTAATGGGCGTGGGGCCTGGGAATTCTTTTATGCGGTGAGTTTGAACTTTATATATTAAAACATAGTTTTAATATAAAGTTCATATATAAAATATGATAGGCGGGTAATGTTTATATATTAACAAACGAAATTGCTATATGTGTAATGTAAACATTGGGTGGGTTAATAGATAAGAGGGATGGTTTAAAACTATGGGGAGCGGGGAATATATCACGTGGGGAAAATATACCATAGGATAAAATGTAAAATATGGGTTGGGATATTTAATATAAAATGAATTAATATATTACGGGATAAAAGGGTATTTTGGGGAGCTAATACATTATATTAGCATGTTAATAATGAAATGAATGCAGGAATTAAAAAATACGCTAAGCATTTTGTAAAATATGATGTTAGGCAGGATTTTCATAGTGGGGGGCCAATATTAACATTTTACACTTGAAAACTTAGGATAAGTGCATTTTTAGGGATATTTTACTTTTCCAAAGGTGAATATGCATTTTGACTTAGGAAAAGGGGTTTTAGTAGGGAAAAATGAGCGATGTTAAGGGAAAAGGATTTTTATGAAGGGGAAGGGTTTTAATGAGGTGGAATCCAATACCTTGGTACCAATCAGTCATTACGACGTGGGTCTGGTCCCACCAAAAGTTAGAGAAATTCTCTGAGTCTTTATGACTGGAGGATTTTAATAATGGAACACATTGTGGGGAGGAAAATTAGTAATATGTCAAATTATATTTATCCATGCCTTTCTGAAACTACTTTCTTCCTACCCATTATTTATTCTACCATTTTTTCCTTTATTCACATAGGTGCATTTGAGCTTACAAACCCTTATTCATTTTTCTTTTAAAACAGGAAACTATCTAATTCTAACCTTGTTTCATCCAAGGGCTCAGATTAAACTGTTGAGCTCCTTATTTATTCTCTACCTAACTACTGATCTACCAAGATTAAATTGTTTAGCAAGATCTTTATTCTCTATCTATAAACATGAAATTTAAAGCATGAAAAAGTCAAGATTAAGCTATTTAACTCATTATGGATTATGGCATTTTGAACAAATTGCACATAATCAATTATTTTGCAGTAAAAAATAACTAGTAGTGGCATTTTGACTTGCATTACTTTCATGTCTTATTTTTATCTCTTTTTTTTTTGGGGTCCATTTTTTCTATTCTTTTTGATATTTTTCTTTTCAAGTCCTTCGATTTTTCTTTTAGGACTTTTACCCTCTCTACATTTTTTATTTTATTTTTCTTATATGGGAAACAATTTGTAGAAAGAAAAGTACATACATATTATAAGACTAATTAAATTCAATTCAAAAATTATGAATCCCATTATTATAATACCCTAGAAATAGTCACAACCAATATGAATTACTTGAAAAAAACCAAATATAACTAATAATAATATATAAAAGCAATAATAAATACATAATGAATTTTCAAACAATATGCACATCAACTATATTCTATTAAAATGTCTTTTACTAAATCCAACAATATGCTCAACAATATTTTCTAAAAATAAACAAACAATTTTGTCATTTTCTTTTTCCACCTATAACTAAAGTGTTTTTGCAACAATTTTTTCTTGAACTATAAACATAGTTAATTTTCCATATTTCTCCAATGTTTTTATTCAAAAATAAAATTTGCAATGATAAAAATAAATAAACTTATAGCTTCCATACTTCACAATATAATTTCAATCATGTGTTAAATAGTAATGACGACTATTCACGTGATGGTTTAGTTTGTAAATAATTCTATCTCCCACTTGGTTTATTTGAGATCATTTGCAAAAAAATAAAAGGAACACCAATTTTTAATTTTATTATAATGGTAAACAATTTATTTTAGTTATATAATTATAGTTTGGAATATATATTATAAACTGTTAACCCAAAGATCGCTTGTGAAACTAATATGACATCTTTTGAACACTCTCTTTGACAATTCTTACTATATGGATGTTTTACCATTTCTATATACAATGTTATTATTATATATACAAATGAGTGAGATTCCATCTTGCTTGATAGGTACCAATATTTTTATAAAAAATAATAATAAGAAGAATTATTATGCTATTTATCTCTTTTTTTATTCTTTAAAAACAATTTTTTCTATATCATTTTGTATTTCAATATTTTCTCTAATTAAATATTATTATTACTCTAATTCTTATATAGTTTTACAACCATGTTTGTAAATGATTCCTTGTATTTAATCGTTATTTTTTTTTTTCTAAGTAATATTAAATTCTATTAGTGAAACATAATGTACATGGAGGCACAGGCCTCTATAGCTCAAGCCTGAATCAACAGCATAATTCGCAAAAAAAAAAAAAAAAAATGGGACTGCCCACACAGTGGAAACCAGTCCAAAGAGAGTTTGGTTCACTACCTCGCGTGTGGAAACCAACGTTATATAGACAAAACTTACTGTGCCAAACATAGATACTGAAAGGAATAAACCATAAAAACCTGGGAGCCTAGGTGTCATGGGGCATGGGAGGAGTCTCTTCTATAATGAAACACATGTATTCATCAGTGTCGGTGGCCTGCAAATCTTGGGTGGCAAGTGCTGCGTGTCGAGGCTCCATGGTCTCACCGTCTTTTCCCGTTGCTTGTTTGTTATTCTTCTTGTCGTCCTTGATATTTCCAGAGCCGCTGCTTCTATCCGAGCGTGAATTGTGCTTGCCATCGTCAGGGTCACCCTTGACATCCGCAGTGGAGTCGAAGTCACAGTGTGAGATCTTCTGCAAATTAGGTGGACCAAGGCTGGAAACCTCAGCGCAATCCTCCCTGAAGGAAACCGAAATGGTGGCGATGACACGGGGACAGTCTAAGGAGCATTGGAGTTGGAATTAAGCAGAGCTAGAGGTCTGCGGGGTGACAGAGGAGTCCAGACGAGGCAGAGGTGGTGAAAAGGTCACCGTGGCAGAAGGTTCAGCCAAATGACGAGGCTGACTAACCAAGCGGCCGCACCCACTACGGGTGGCGGGATACCGGCCCAAGGAGTGCTCTAGGGAATAGGACGAAATATCAGAGCTGGAAGAGAGCGACAAATGAGAAGCAGGACCTCTACTACTGCCACGCTTGCATCGCATTCAATTCCTGAGACGAGGCATAGTGGCGCAGTAAGGATGAATGGTTCTCTGGGCCGAAGAGGAAGCAGGGCAGTGGTGCCATAGAGACAGAAGCTCAGAGGTGGTGGTGAGACCAGAGGTAGCAAAGAAGTTCAAGTGACAAAGGACACTCTGTGAGTACTGATGGCGAGGGAGGAATTCAATACAGCAATGACGGTTATAGCGTCTCCCTTTTGGCATGCGAGAGCTCGGCTCCACGACTTCAGGGGGCAGTAGCTTCGCAAAGGATAAGACACGGGAGGCATAGAACCAGGCAATTGAAAAGCATAACCAGGCGGGAGAGGAAGCGTCTACATTTTGAGGCGGAGGTAGCAGCCTCGACTTCTGCAGCGAAATGAATGTTGATCAAGGTGATGGCTAGATGACATAAATGCTCACTGGTGTAGCTTGTGGGTGGCCATGTGGCCATGCCATGCGCCAACCCAACAAACCAGCACCATAGATCCCTCATAAATCACTTGCATTTGGGATTTTGTTGTCTTTTTACACCATATTGGTGCATTCGTGAATAAAGGTGCTATCATTGAGAATAACAACGGGTCCAGCATTTAGGATTTGAGGATTGTCCACTCCTTTGTTTGCCAATAGGTCTGCCACCTTGTTGCCAGATATTTTGACATGTTTGAAGTATATGACCCTGTGGTGTTGCAACCATTTTTCTATGTGGTACAGTCTCGCAGCCAATCTCCAGCTGTTAGCGACTTTGGAGGTAGAGGCTCCCATGAGAAGTTGATTGGCCATATTGATGAGGATTTGGGAATCACCTTCTATCTTAATAGGGAATTAGTTTTGTTGTTGAGCTAAGCACAGTCCTTGCCATAAGCCTTCTAATTCTGCAGAGTTGTTGGAGTCCCATCCTATGGATCTGAAGAAGATTAACAATGGATTGCCTTTGTGGTCCCTGAAGATTCCCCCATATCCTGCTTCTCCTGGACTGCCTTTTGAGGCACCGTCAAATTTCATCTTCAATAAACCTGCCAAGGGGGGGATCTAGATGCTTGGAGCATCCACGTGTGTTATGGGTGAACTTTAATTGAGAGTACAAGGAGGGAGTGAGAGTTGCCAGTTTTCCTAGATAGATCTTTCCAAGGTTTGCGTGGGAAGATCTTCCTTCTACCATTGATGGAGAGCCAGAGTTTCTTGGATGTTACAGTAAAGGTTGTCCCATATTATATCTGTTATATCCGTTAGTGCATTGGTTCTTGAAGATTCGTTTGTTTCTTTCTTTCCAGATTGTCCATAGAGTGAGTCCTGGGAGAAGCTGCCATAGAGAATTTAATAAATTACTGTTGTAAGGAGTGGGAGGCCATTTGCGGATGGTGTTGTTTAATTCCCCTGGTATTCTTCCCTCTCTTTTACATCTGAAGCTGATTTTTTCCCAGAGGAGATTTTCTAGTGAGCAGGTGTCCATTAGATGCTGAATAGTCTCATCGTGGTCCATGCAGTTGGGGCATCGTGAAGGCCCTATGAAACCTCTTTTGATGAGGTTGTCCCAAGTAAGGATTCTCTTATGACAAAGGAGCCACATGAAAGTGGAGACTTTAGGGCATATGCTCGGAGACCATAAAGTGTCCCAGATGCGGTCTGTGGGATCTTGGCCTTGAGTTAAGAGGGTGTACGCTTCTTTGGTGGTGAATTTTCCCCGTGGTGTGTATCCCCAACGGAGTAAATCCTTGTCCTATGAGTATCTTATTTTCATGTTGTTGAGATCTGTGTCTATGTCTTTGTGTGTGTTCTCCTGTCGTTGACCTAAGAAGTTCGTTGCCTGCTTCCATTACCTATATCCCTGAGTGGGGCTTGCGGTCCAATAATGCTTAACATTGCCTTCTATACTTTTTATCACCTCCGGTTGTAGCTGAAGTGTGATGATGTTAACAAGTCTGGGTCGTTGTTGCCACGAGTCCACCCAGAAGCGGGTTGTACTACCGTCACGGATTTCCCAGAAGATGTGCTCTTGTATCAGGAATCTGTGTTGCTTGGATTCATTCCAAATCTGTGAGCACACGTCCACCGTTGTCAGTTGAATGAGACCTTCGGGTGGTCTATTATTAGCATATTTGGCCATCCATAGTAATTCCCATGGTGTATGTGGAGCTGAAAACCATTGCCACCAAATTCTGGCTCCCATGACTACGTTACTATGATACGGATCACAGAGACCAAGTCCACCAGCTTTCTTCAGCTTGTAGACCATTATCCATTTGAACAATGCCCTTTTTATGTTTTGTCCTAAGAATCCCCAAAGAAAATTGCATTGTAGTGCTTTGATCTGCTTGAGAACCCATTTTGGGGCTGTAAGAACAGAGAATAAATATAGTGGCATAGATTACATAATGATTTTGATGAGAGTGAGACGACTAGCCAGACTTAGGGAGCGGAAGGTCTAGGAGGAGAGACGAGCTTCAAGTTTTTCAAGAAGAGAGTGCCAGGAAGAGTGCTTGATGGCAGAGTTAATCAGAGGGGCTCCAAGGTACTTGGAAGGTAGGTGAGCTATGGTGAACCCAAGGATCCTGGCGATACTGTTTTGTGTAGTGATCAGGGTGTTGAAGAAGAAGATTTGATATTTGGTCACGTTGATAGAAGTACCAGAGGCAACCGAGAAGGTATCCAGAATGGATTTGAAGGTGAGAGCTTCCTGGACTGAAGGGTGCGCGAATAGCATATTATCATCAACAAAATGTTGATGGGTGGTTGCCAAAGAACCATGAAAAGAGATACCTCGGATTTTTTGGGTATGGAGAGCTTGCTAAATGAGGCGACAAAGCCCTTCTTCATTTAGAACAAAGAGAAACAGAGAGATGGGATCACCTTGGCGAATACCACGAGACGAAGAGAAGGGGCGAGAGGGGATGCCATTGACTAGGATGGATAAGGAGGAGGAGATTATATTCATGACCCACCTAATCCAAGTATCGTTGAAGCCATAGGCAGAAAGCATTTACTGCATATAATTCCAACTCAACTTGTCAAATTCTTTAGATAAGTCAATTTTAAGATGCATACTTGCCTTTTTGTTTTCTTTCAGAGAGTGAATGATCTCATGCATGAGAATAATACCATTGAGGATCTGGCAGCCTTCCACATAACTATTTTGTTCAGGGGAAATGAGCATAGGCAGTAGGGGCTTGAGCTTATTGGCAATCACCTTGGAGATGACTTTGTAAACAACATTACAAAGTGCAATAGGCCTATACTTATCCAGATTTCCAACATGGTCTTTTCTGCGTATGAAAGCTATGAAAGTAGCATTGAGTGAGGGGAGAAGCCAATGCGTGGAATGGGATTCCTCTACTAATTTCCAGACATCGTTCTTTATGAGTTCCCAGAAATGATGGAAGAAGTTGGAGGTAAAGCCATCCGGACCTAGAGCCTTGCCATCTTTGCATTGAGCCACAGCCTGTTCAACTTCCTGGAGAGAGACAGGAGGAAGTAACATTCGATTGTGTTCTTCATTGATTATTTTGGGTATGTGTTGCATAACTTTGGTAATTTTCGATTGCCTGTTGTCTTGGTTCTCCTGAAGCACAAATTTGAAGTGAGCTAGTAATTATTTTTCTATATCCTGATGCTATTCCAGCGTTTCTCCATTTTGGCTTTGGATTTGGGTGATATTATTGTGCATTATTCTTTGAATAATGGATCGGTGGAAGAATTTGGTGTTTCTCTCCCTTTCTTTTAGCCATATTATTCTGGATTTTTGCTTCCAAAGTATCTCTTCTTGCTTTCTTAGTTCATCCAGTTGTTTGAGGAGGGTCTGTTCCTAAGCATAAAGTGTCTCAGTTCTACCATCCTAGATTATGTGTTGTTGGAGCTCTGCCATATTGCTTTCTAGGATCTTTTGTTGTTGGAATATGTTCCCAAAATTGGAGTGATTCCATACTTTGATGTGAGTTTTGAGGTTTATGAGGTGTTGCTAAAATTAGAACATCTTGGAACTGGTTGGAGGAGTGAAAGCTTGCCACGCTTTGGTGACCATATCCTTAAATTTCAGGTGAGTGAGCCAGAAGGCCTCGAATCGGAAGGGTCTTTTGGTGGCATCGCCAGGCTAGGTCCATTGGAGAGAGATCGGCCAGTGGTCAGAGCCTGAGAGAGGCAGAATAGATGCCTGAATATCTCCCCTGATGTTAATGTTGTTTTCCGAAATGAGAAAGTGATCCAGTTTAGAGGTGATTTGCTGAGAGCTAGAGCATTTGTTGTTCCAAGTATGCACGCCATAGGAAAAAGGAAGATCTATTAACCAGTTCTTTTTACTGTAGTTCTTGAAGTGGGTGTTGTCAATATCTAGTTTGGCTCGGCCTCCTCTCTTCTCTTCTGATTTGGTAATCATTTTGAAGTCCCCACCCATGATCCAGAGTGGATGGGTTCTATTAGATTTAAGCGCTTCCATTTTTTTGAGCAACGTTATTTTTTTCATAGAGTCTTGAGGGAAGTATACATTGGTGAGGTGCCCATGTATATTGGTTCTAGTGAGATCGAAGGTAGCTTGTATGAGATTATGCGTTGCATGAGTATCAATAATTGAAGTTGCTTGCGGATCCCAAGCTATGGCTAGGCCACCTGAGACTCATAAAGCATCTACTGCAATTGAGTGACTTCTTGGCCAAGCTCTGGAGAGAATGGATCCAAGAGTGTTACTGTTACATTTGGTTTCTTGTATGAAGAATACCTGGAGTCTTTCCTGTTGGATCATGTTTTTAATCATTCTTTATTTCATGGGGCCATTTAATCGCCTTATATTCCAAGAAGTGAGCTTCATTGAGAATTATTTTCAAGTGGCCGGTAGAGCTTGGTAAGCTTGGGGTATCTTCCAGATTCCATCAACATTTCCCCAATTATGATGGTACTTTGTAGATCAGTTTTCCTTCCTCTCTTCTTGGATTCCTTGAGGATTTTTTTTCCATCCCACTGACTACCTAGTTGTATTCCCAGCGATCTTTGATGTTGTTGTGCACGAACGAGGACCACCTCTAGACTGTCTATCTGTCTGGCTGTTATTTTTTTATATTCCTTTTTTTTGCAAGCCTATTCTAGACCAAAGATGTCCAGTTCGCCCATATCCATACTTTCTGGTTCCTCTTCCATATGACTAGCATGGCACCCTTCAGCAACGAAGCCATCTATGTCCATATTGTTGGGTTGCCAGATGACTAGTTCCGATTCAGAATTGGGGTTGGTGGGGAGGAGTAAAGATTTAAGCGGAGGTTTCGGAGGCACATGAGGGTTGTGAGAGTCAGAGAGGGAAATTGAAGCAGAAGGGGTCAAGGAAGGATCAGTCTTGCTAGGATTTTCAGTATCGAGTTGAGAATGCTTTGCTAGAATGTCAAAGCTATTGCTGGTAGAGGGTATGTCGAAAGCTTGGTTGGGTATTTTGGTGGTGGTGGGGTTTTCTTATGATGTCTTTTGCAAGAGGAAACTTTAGTGAAACCCTCTGCATTAGAGTTTTCAGTGGTGGCTGAGGGTTTGGAGGAGGGATTAAGAGGGCAGTCTCGGAATAAATGGCCATGTGCATGGAATTTTTGGCAACGGAAAGGAACATGTTCATAATCAATAGGTTTTAGCCATTCAAAGTCATCATGAAAAAGGCTTACCGAGTCTGGGAGTGCCTTTTCTAGGTGCATGTAGATGCATATTCTGGCATAGGAGGTATATCGCCTGAGCTTGGTCTCCTTTGTTGTCTTGATGAACTCCCCGAGTCCATTTACGATGTCCTTTAGCGATTATTCATCCCAATATTCGAGGGGCAAGGAGTAGAATCGGATCCAAACCAGCTCCCAGCTGAAGTCCTCTTTGTCATAATTGAATCTTTCAACCCAGTCTTGGAGATAAAGACCGACTGAGTTGAAGAATTAGGGCCCTCCATGTAAGATACGATTTATGTCTTCGATGCAATTGAAGATGGCATTGAATAAACCTTTAGGCCCTAGCTGAAGGGTCACATGTCCTTTTGGTTTCCATTTAGAGCTTATCTAGCCATGCAGGGCTTTCTTAGTTGGCCAGAAGCCAACAAATTTTTCGATGAGTGCATGATCCTTCATGTACTATATTTGTGCACTGATGTGGTGGCTTGGAAGATCTATCTTTGGGCGTTCTACTACTATTGGTTAGCAGGTAGCAGAGGTCGCCTTGGGAAAATCCGTTTTGTCAAGAGGCTCAATGGGTTTGTCTTGTTGCACATCGGAGGAGTAGTTATGGTTCTGAGGTGTGTCAACGGAAGGCATTTGTGCCGTGACAGAGGATGGCATCTGCATCGCGACAGAGGAGAGCATCTGCATTGCTTCGGGATTGACAAGGACTTGAACACCTATGGGGGAGGGCGTATTATCCCCCCCCCCCCCCCCCCCCCCCAAGTGGAGGATCCATGTGGTATGGATTAGCTGCCTCTTGGAGACTCGACTGCAGAGAGAGTAGAGATCATAAATGGGTTCGCCAGCACTAGAGTCACGCCGTCAAGGGGGCTATTGTAAACCCTAGCATAGAGTTTTCTCAGCTGTATTTAAACGTTATTACTATAAAACTCATTTTTGTTTATGTTATTAAAACATTTCTTATATGCATTCTAAAACCAATTGTTAGTGTTTTTCCTTTTTAAACAATATTGAAACAAGCTATAAAAATATCATATTTAGCATATATTTAGGAAATTTTTGAAATGTGCTGTTGGGTAACAATTTTGAACGCTTATTAACACTTTTCAAATTTATCACCTTTTTGAAAAGTTGGCAACATCTTTTAACTTTTTATCTTTTGAGATTTGCTACTTATTAACACTTTTGAACTTTATCACCGTTTTGAAAAGTTGCATGTGGGTGAGCAATGGGAAAAGGTTCCTCGAACCTAAATCATAGACCAACACACTTCTGAAATTTTCTGAAGTTTGATAAATAACATTTGTTTTCCAAAAAAAAAAAAAAAAAAAAATTGTTAGGTTATGTGGTCTTTAGTACTCATGTATATCGATTAGAGGTCTATTGTAATAGTTTAATTAAACATTTATATTGATTATTTAATTTTACATATTATTTATTTATCATGTTTATATAAGTTTTACATACTATATTATTTTATGGAATATAAATTAATTTTAGTTAAATTTTAAATTATAATGATAATTCTTATGTTAAATTTTACTAGCACAATCGGTTAACGATGGATTTCAACCGGTTGAGGATCAAATTTCACTTGGGTAGTTGTGTCATGTTCTAGAGGAAGGAGACGTGCTAAAAAATATAATCAGCTAAGGGTTGGTGTGGGCCATGTCCAGTGCTAGGTAGTGGCTCCTCAAGCCACAAGTCAAGCCTCTAAGAACACATACAACTTGACAAACAAACAAAAAAAATAGTGATAACTTTTTTATAGGTTAATTGTGTTTTAAATATCATAACTTTTATAATTATAATATTTATTTTTCCTTTTATTAAATCAGTCAAATAAATTAACATTAAAAGACTTGTCTTATAGTACATTTAAAAAAAAATCTTATATAGATGTGAGGTCTGGGGTTGCAGCATCTCTAAAGAATCCTGGAGAAAGATTGAACAAATCCAGTAGCGTTTTATAAGGTATAACCTTAAAATTAAAATCAATACACCCTATTCTATTCTCCTTATAGAAGTGGGTCTTTCCCCTATCGAGAGCCTAGCTATGACTAGGCTTATGTTGTACAAGCAGAAGCTCAATAGCATAGGAGACCATAGACTTCCTAAGCTAGCTTTAAATTCTAGCTAAAACCACCTAAGGCTTAAACGAGGTTGGTATAAAGACACCAGGGCTTGGTTAAACTGTTGGGATATCGACGAGAATGTTTCTTTGCAAAACATTAATAACATAAAAAAAAAATTGTTACTTATAACTTCAAAGAAAAAATGTGGTGTGAGAAAGATCTAGCAGCTAAAAGAAAATTAGGATATTATAAGGAGGTCATCAACCCCACCCTATAAGATCAAAAGTATCTCTCTATTTTAGCTAGTTCAAAGAAGAAAATTAATATAACCAAGATTAGAACAAACTCCCATGATCTCCATAGTGAAACAGGTCGTTAGGCAGTTCCTAAAACACCATGGATTGAAAGAATTTGCCATCTCTGTGAGAATATGAACATCGAGGATGAAAATCACTTCCTCTTAGAGTGCCCCAGGTACAACCACATTAGATCTCAATTTCATAATCTTTGTTGCAATAGTGACCTTCCTAGCCTTTTAAGATGTCAAAATTATAGTGAGCTCGGGAGGCTTCTCTCCAAGCTTTTTGAGCATAGGAATAAAATCTTAAAATCAAACTAAATAGCTATTTTCTTTAGGTCCGATAGACCAAAGATTGGTCTCAGTGGACGTTAACCACCACCATCATCATCATCATCATCATCATCATTATGAATATTCTTAATTTATAAAGAGATTTTGTTACAATACTATGATTTAGTCACACCATATGCCAAAAAAACATAGCACATGTTTATATGAAATTTTTATTATTGAAAAATTCAATCAAAAAGATCGAAAATGCATAACCACTTTTGAGGAAAATCTTAACCTTTCAATTGTGAATACTATTAAGAATATTTTATAATATTACATGGAGGTCAAATCTTTACCATGCACCTAATAATTAGTCACGTCTATTTTGGAATACGACTTCCAGAATTTTAATTATATTATTAATAGTTATTAGGTAGGTGGTGGGGATTTAACTTCCCCAGAATATCCTAAAATAATCTTAGTTGTAACTACAAACCAAGGTTGTGAATTATTCTCATCTACCATTTTTAATTATATTGATAAATTTAACAAAATGTCACATGAAAAAATTTCATATAAAACAAGTTATAGTTTTTTGAGTATGTGGGTTTGACAAGCCATCATTTTGGTCCATGATACTATAACAAAGCTTATTTTGCAAATTAAAAATATGTATGGTAAAGTAGCCGTAAATTATCATTATTAAACATCTTGTTACATATTTTTTTGTTTTTGTAAACTTGGTAGTGCCTCTCTATTCATTCATATAAACAAAACAACGAGTTACATTATCATATTCTATATATATGTTTCATTCATATATGTTTATGTTATATATTAATTTTTTTATAAATAATATAATTTAAAATAAAGTTATAATTTTATTAATTTTAATATTTTTTAAATTTAGCAATGCTATAGGTATTATGAAATAAATATTTTGATGCACCATAATTATTGATTAAAAAAAAAGCAAACTAAAAAACTTATTCCAAAATAAAAATAATAAAAATAATAAATCTCAAACAAAATCTTATTTATTTCATATAAAATAATTTTAACTAAAACTTCCATCATTTACTTATCTTAGATATCATTTTTTGGAATCAAGTGTGTTAAGTGAGTCATTCATCTCTGACCATTTAGATAAGTCTATTTTATCATGATATTTGAATAGTCCACTTAGCACTCATTGCATCAAGTGCTTATCAATCTTTTCTATTTTTATCAAAATAATTAAAATAATAAACCGAAGAAAAAAAAAAGCTACATTATTTAATATAAAATAATTTTAATTCAAATTCAAATCATAATAATAACCCTTATACATTTTAATCATTATTTACAAGTTATAAAATATGTGTAACCTCTATAGATTTTAATTACTTGTTACAAGTATAAAAAAATAAATAAATAAATAAATAAATAAATAAAAAAAAAACTAGCAAGTAAGTCATTCATCTCTAACCATTTCAATGAGAGGTAGTCATATCTCACTAATTTCTCATGATTTTTGAATAGTCCACTTAGCACTCATTGCATCAAGTGTTTATCAATCTTTTTTATTTTTATAAAAATAATTAAAATAATTAAAAAAAACTCTACTTTTTTTAATATAAACTAATTTTAATTAAACTTCAAATAATAATAATAATCTTTATACATTTTAATTACTCTTTACCAGTTATAAAATATCCTTACATAATAATCTCTATAGATTTTAATTACTCAGTACACGCTATAAAATCTCCTTACACTTATTTACTTAAGGTAATTTAAATTTCTTATTGGTATAAAAATAAAACTAGCAACTAAGTCATTCATCTCTAACCATTTCGATAAGAGATAATCATATCTAACTAATTTTTTATGATTTTTAAATAATTCACTTAGCACTCATTGCATCACATGTTTATCAATCTTTTTTATTTTTATAAAAATAATAAACCAAAAAAAAAAACTCTACTTTATTTAATACAAACTAATTTTAATTAAACTTCAAATAATAATAATAACCCTTATACATTTTAATTACTCTTTAAAAGTTATAAAATATCCTTACACAATAACCTCTCTGGATTTTAATTCTCATTACACGCTATAAAATCTCCTTACACTTATTTACTTAAGGTAATTTGACTTTCGAGTTTGTATAAAAATAAAACTAGCTTTATTAAAAATATAAAAAATAAATAAAATAATCATCTTTCTTTTTACAAAATTCCTCGGAGTGCATCGTAAAGTCATATTCCCAATGTCTTTGTTTTTTATTTTAAATATTTCAACCATAATAGTATTTTGCATTGCATAAATGATACTAGATTAATTAACATGGAATTTTTTTAAATTTAATATTTCCATTTTAATTTTTATAAATATTTATTTATTAATATCATTACTATATACAAATATCTTTATCATATATGGGTGTGTATATGGATGTCACACATATATGGAAAAAAAAAAATACTTCCTATACCAAAGCTATCCATATAATAAGGTTAAACTTACTATTTGATAATTAAAGTCTCTTAACACTTTTCTACCCTTCCAATCCATTAACACTATGCATTAAGGTTTTAAACTTAAACATCATATGTATATATTACAACATTATACATTACCATAGGTACTATTTTAATGTTATTCTACTATTAATGTTTACCATACCACTTAATCATTTTATTCCATGTATTGGATTCTCCAGAGATATATCTGTCATGAAGATTGGATATTCAATGCGGTGAGTACCCTTCATTCATTTCAGTTGACAAGTGTGATCTACTCAGATTTTGTTGCAGGATTTTATGGTCCTCCTCGTGAATCTACACCGATGTATCTAGAGAGATTGACGATGAATGATTCTGGCGGGAAAATGGCATAGATAATCTCGCCAACCCTAGTTGGCACCATATTTGTCACTGCATCCGGTCGAGGATTCCATTAGCTCTATGGTTTTTCTCCGTCTGAGGGTTTGCTTTGCAGCATTCTCGAACTATGCCTCTGCCACCATCACGATTTCACCAAGCTCGCAGGGTCCCCCATGGCGTCGCCCTTCGGAATTCTTTGCATTGTTCAATGGAGAAGTAGAACCATTATATTCAGCTACAAGCTCCTGGAAAAATTCGACCTCTATCATTAGAACAGTTTCTTCGGGACTTGTTTCACTTGTTAATATTCAGGTAAATTTTATCCCTTTGTGCTTGCTTAAGAATTCTCAACACATCTCTGAATTTACTTTAGAGAAACATCTCTGGAATTTTTGTGTTTAACTTCTATTTTGTCTTCCCTAAGGTTACTGGTGCATTGCTCGAACAGTGGAGAAGGATTTATATTCCTCACGTAATTTTCCGAACAGTTTTCTGTTTTTTCTTAAACCATGATTTCTTCATTTTCCAAGATAGGGAATCTTTTTTTTGTTTTGGTATCGCTTCCTTACAAGTTTCCCTCTATGGCTATTGTTATAGGTCGACTCTAGCAGGTCGACACTTCTCCGATTAGAAGTCCTTCTGCATAGAATATCGTTGTTTGGTTTTGGCATTTGTCACTGCTAACACGCCAATACTTCCTCCAGGTACTTCTAATGCATGTGCTCAGATAATGAGGCTTAACTAACTTAGGTGGTCTTTGCGTCTTCATGGAAAATGAACCCAGAACTCGGTTTTGACAGTCGGCCAAGTTTAGATCTTGTTTTCTTTTATATCTATAAATGTAGTTGATAAGGACTATGTTCCGGCCAACACTTCTTGTGGCCATGGATAGTCTCTTCCAGCATTTCTAATTTTGTAATAATAAATATTGCATTTAGTATGAAAAGAGTCTATTGTGGAATTTTCATTACTGGAATAGTTGTAATTTTAGCAATGGCCTCAGTTGAGTAAATTCTATAGATACAGATTTACTCTCCATTCAGACTGCATGTATTACTTTTCGGAACAGAGACTCTCTATTTCTTATTTTGATGAAATGAAAAGTCTGCTATGTTTTTATAGCAGTTCTTAACTTGTTACATAGCTTATCTTTCTTTTTATTTTCATTTCTTACCTCGATCAATAGTAAATATACAGATATGCTCTTCAAATAAGTCGTAACTCAGTTTTTCTTGCAAATAAGTTACTCACTATCTTCGTAGTATTTTATTTCTCCGGTCTTTGGTTTTTGTGTGTAAATTTATATTCTCTTTCTATTTTGTTTATTAAGTTGGACTCTTGGTGACCGAACCACCATATAACTTTTCCGTGTATAGCAATAATTTAGGGAGGTGATGTGTATCGGGTTGAGGGTTTCACCCTCATACCCTGTACCAACAACTCTCCCTGCAATAGTTTAAATGGACAGGAACCCTTGCAACGACAATGTGCAATTATGTTATTTTGTTTCTTTTAAAAGAAAACGATTTTTATCACAGTGCATTTTCATGAATACCACAGTCTTAATAATTCTTGCATTATCTATTTGTATATGGTCAACTATCATTTGATTTCACTGAGATATAGCTAGCATACATTGGTTATTTTTTTCTACCTATCCTACAAATAATATAATTACACATATATTCACAGTTTTCAATCTATAACTCATACAGGAGAATACACAGAACCCAGAAATTATTTGTTGGGTTACTCATTTATTCTAATTCTTCTTCCTTTAACATAGAAAAGTTTCCTAAGGATTAATATTAACATTTTTCTGCAAACAATACCAATTATCTACATACAATAATCTTAATACAATCATTATGTCTATTTAATAATAAATCAGATAGAACTTATCTAAAAATATAATTGGTTGTTGTTGTCCTCCCAAACAACAAGAGAGGTAATGACATCCTACTCTTCCTTCATGCTTCCACTGAAAGGTAGGGTTGATAGTAGAATTTTTGTTGTGACCTCAGGACTGCAAGTCCATTTAGTACCATAAATCTTCAGGAATATTTGAGTGATTTCCACTAGTCTCTACCATCTCAGGAAACTCTTCACTCTCTCCTTAGCCCATGAACAAAACCCCTACTCCTCACTAGGATGAGTCTCTTATCCCTAGAGGAGCAGGTAACCATTCAAACTGTCCAAGCACCTTTCAGTTCTTGGAAAACATTTACCATCAGCCTTTTACTTTTACTTTCCATAACTAATTTTATTATTCATATTTAAAAATAAGGAAAATAGCTTTCCAGCAAAATACTAATTGTCTCAATCTTTTTCCTTAAACAATATTAAAAGTCATTTTAACTAGTTAACAACTAGTTAGCAGTAAATGCAGTTGTCACAACTCCCCCCCCCCCTGGAAGTAACACCATCCTCAGTGTTTTACTCTAGATCATAAAATAGCTCTAGGTAAGCCTCGCACACAAACCTTTCATCCTCCCAAGTAGATTCATTCGGGTTGAAGTGCTTCCACTGCACTTTAACCTGGGTGATGACTCGATGCCAGAGCATAATTTCTCTCCGGTAAAGTATGTGTTACGGATCGACCAGAAACGGGTCATCCGGCTATACCTTAAAATAGCAAAAATTCCTTATCAAATTATCATACATAAATCATATTTCAAGTTAGTATTTTTAATTCTATCCTACCTGTATATTCTACCAATGAATTACGTGCTTCGAATCATGCACATAACGCTTTAACAGGGACACATGAAACACATTCTGTAATCGTATGTTACTGGGTAAAGCCAGTCGATAGGCCACAATTCCTACCCTTTCCAAAATTTGAAAGGGTCCACAGAACTGAGGAGCCAACTTGGCACAAGAGGTCCATCGTAAGGTACTCCTTTTGGGTTTGATCCTCATATGCACATGGTCTCCCACCTCGAATTCCCAATAAGTCCTATTTTTATCTGCATAGATCTTCTGCCAATCTTGTGCAGCCTTCAAATTTTGTCTTATCTTCTTTACTTCTCACTCCATTTCAACAAGCATTTATGGTCCCAACATTAATTTTGTTTCGGGACTGCTCCAATTTATGGGTGTGCGACACTGCCTTCCATATAGAGCTTCGAAAGGACTCATTTTAAGGGACTCCTGATAACCATTGTTGTAAGAAAATTCAACCAGATGCAAGTAGTCTTCCCATTTGGTTGGCTGTTACGTCATATACATGCGCAACATGTATTCTAGAACTTGGTTAACTCGCTATGTTTGACCATTTGTTTGGGGATGATAAGCAGTGCTAAAGTTTATTTGGGTCCCCAGACCTATAAATAGAGTTTTCCAAAATGCAGAAGTGAATTTGAAATCTTTGTCTGAAATAACAGTTTTTGGAATGCCGTGTAATCTGAATATTTCTCTCATAAAAATATCTACTATCTGTACAGTCTTGTAAGTAAACTGTACAGGTATAAAATGTGTATATTTATTTAATCTGTCAACTACCACAATGGTGGATTCATTGTGTTTTTTTTATCATGGTAATCATGTAATGAAGTGCAGGGATATTACCTCCCACTTCCATTCAGGTACCGGTACAGGCTGCAAAAATCCTGCGGGATGTTGATGCTCCACATTCACCTGCTGACACTCCAAAATTTTATTTAAATACTTAGCAATATTTTTATGTGTACCGGGCCAGAAGTATAATTTTCTAATAGCAGCCAAAATTTTATGGTATACTGGGTGACCTACATAATTGTTATGATGGTATTCATTCATTATCGGCTCCTTTAGGTCCACACGATTTGGTACATACACCTTACCTCTAAAAGTTAGCATCTGATCATTATTTACTTCATACTTAGAAGGACTTCCTTACCTTTTGGTCTCTTCCATTTGCTACCACAGGAATCGATATTCCGAATCTTTTTGTGCTTCTTCTTTTACTTGATCTAAGAATTTATTTTCAAGCTGATTGTAATAAAGCTCATAAACACAATGCAACTTCCTACTTAAATCATCATCCACTCGGTTTTCCTTACCTTTCACGTGTTGGATTTCCATATTCAAACTCACTTAGAAAGGCATTCCACCTTGCCTGTATGGAGCTTAAATCAACTTCTTTAAATAACTAGTCAAGTTGCTATGATATGTTTTTAGCACAAACTTTTTACCTAATAGGTAGTGTTTCCATACCTGGAGGGCATGTACTACTGTTTTTAATTCCATATCATAGGCCGAATATATTTTTTCATGTTCCTTCAGCTTCCTTGACTCATAAGCCACTACTTTTCCTTCTTGAGATAAAACTTTCCCAACACCTTCTTTACTTGCATCGATACAAACTTCAAATTCTTTGTTGGGGTCAGCTACCCTCAACAATGGTGCAGTAGTCAAAATTTGTTTCAACTTTTCAAAACTATTCTCACACTCAACAGTCCATTTGAAAAAATTTCCTTTTCTCTGCAAAGAGGTAATGGGAAAAGCAATTCTGGAAAATCCCTCAATAAATCTTCGGTAGTACCCAGCTAATCCTATAAAGGATCGAATATCTGTCACATTCTAGGGTACTAGCCATTCCATGATTGTCTTGATTTTCTCTAGATCCACAGCAATCCCCTCTACTGAAATAACATGGCCTTAGTACTATATTTATATTTTAAAGAAATTTCATTTGTTGAACTTAATGTATAGCTGGTGTTTTCTCAGCATTTCCAGTACAATCCTTAAATGCTCTCTATGTTCTTCCTGGTTTTTAGAATAGATTAAAATTTAATATATAAATATAAGTACAAAATTATCCAAGAAAGGATGAAATATTCCATGCATTAACCTCCTAAAGGTTGTTGGTGCATTTGTTAACCCAAAGGGTAACACCAAAAATTCATAATGTTCGTACCTGGTACGGAATGTAGTCTTGCAAATGTCTTCATCCTTGATTCAGGTTTGGTGATATCCAGATCTTAAATCTATCTTTGAAAATATTATGGCCCCCTTCACTTGATCAAACAGATCATCAATCCTTGGTAGAGGATATTTATTATTAATTGTTAACTTGTTAAGTTGTCTATAATCCATGCACATTCGCATGGTTCCATCCTTATTCTTCACGAACAACACTAGTGCTCCACAAGGGGACACACTCGTACGAATATACCATTTTTCCAACAGTTCTTGTAACTGCATTTTTAACTCAGTTAATTCCGGAACACTCATTTTGTAAGGATCCCTTGACACAGGAGATGCTCCTAGAATCAATTCTATGGTGAAATCAATATATTGCCTTGGTGGTAATCCAAGAATATTTTCTGGAAAAACATACCTAAAATCTTGTACTACTAGTATGTTTTCCATCATAGGTGCTTTCTCCTTGGAACTAGCATATCCCACCTCAATAGAATATATCTGGAATCCTTTCCTTATACATTGATTCATCTGGGATGTTGTAATTAGACATAGTTGTAGTGGCTTCTTGATTCCCTGAATCTCTTTGTGTGTTCCATCTTGCATTCTATAATAGATGACCTTTTCCTTGCATTCCACTAAGGTCCAATGTTTTTCTAGCCAATCCATACCCAGCAAAACATCATAGGACCCTAATGGCAGTATGTTCATGTCTACATTTAACTGTTGTTCTGCAATTTATAATGTGAAGTTTGGAATCTTGGCAGTTACCTTTCTTTTTTCTCCTGTGGCTAGTTGTGCCAGCTGCGAGTTTTTGAATTTCTATTCTTTTGATTTACACATTTCCACTATTTTGGGACTAACATAACTTAGACTTGCTCTTGGGTCTACAAAAATGGAAACATATTGAGACAGTAATTTACCTTCCAACTCAATCATTATTGGTTGATAATCCACCTATTGATTCTCCAATTTTGCGTTAATACGAGGAATGTTTTGTGTCACATTGCCTACTATAGAAGCTTCCTCCATGTTTGTAACTATGTCATTTCTTGCTCGCTATGGGAAATTTTTATAATGGTGTGCCTCACCACACCCCTAACACTGTAGAGGTGGCTTGGTCACCTGTCCTTGCTTAGGTTTGCTGGTGTTGATCAACACTCATCTATACCCACATCTCAGGGCTCACAACAGGTTGTGCTTGGGGTTCCCTGATGTCCTGGGGTTGTTGTTGCATTGTTCCCCTCCTCATAATATTTCCTGTTATACTTCTATTATGTGCATCAATATACACACAGCATAAATTTTTAGTTGACCCTTAGGGTCCCAGCGTATGAATGCTGCTCTGATACCACTTGTCACACACATACAAGAAAATAAAATAAAAAAATACTTCCTATACCAAAGTTACCCATAAACCAAGGTTAAAATTACTATTTGATTATTAAATTCCCTTAACACTTTTCTACCCTTCCAATCCACTAACACTATGCATTAAGGTTTTAAACTTAAACATCATATGTATATATTACAACATAACAACAGCCAAAGGATTCCCTATCACATCATAAGAATTTAATGTTTAATCCATTGGCAACGCAACCTTAATGTATATCATACATTATACATTACCACGGGTACTATTTTAATGTTATTATACTATTAATGTTTACCATACCACTTAATCATTTTATACCATGTATTGGATTCTCCCAAGATATATCTGTCATGAAGATTGGATATCCAATGTGGTGAGTACCCTTCATTCATTTCGGTTGACGGGTGTGATCTGCTCGAATTTTGTTGCGAGATTTTATGGTCCTCCTCATGAATCTACACCATTGGATCTAGAGATATCTACACTGAATGCCTCCGGTGGGAAAATGGCATAGATAATCTTGCCAACCCTATTTGGCACCTTCTTTGTCACTGCATCCAGTCAAGGAGTCCATTAGCTCTGTGGTTTTTCTTCATCTGATTGTTTTCTATGTGGCGTTCTTGAACTATGGCTCTGCCACCATCACGATTTCACCAAGCTCACACGGTCCCCCATGGCACTGCCCTTGGGAATTATTTGCATTGTTCAATGGAGAAGTAGAACCATTATCTTTAGCTACGAGCTCCTAGAAAAATTCGTCCTCTATCATTCAAACAGTTTCTTCGGGACTAGTCTCACTTATTAATATTCAGCTAAATTTTTTCCCTTCGCACTTGCTTAAGAATTCTCAACACATCTCTGAATTTACTTTAGAGAAACATCTCTGGAATTTCTATGTTTAACTTCTCTTTTGTCTTCCCTAAGGTTACTGGTGCGTTGCTCTGACAGTGGAGAAGGAGTTATATTCCTCAAGTAATTTTCCCAACAGTTTTATGTTTTTGCTTAAGCCATGATTTCTTCATTTTCCGAAATACGGAATCGTTTTCTATTTTGGTATCGCTTCCTTACAAGTTTTCTTCTGTGGCTATTGTTACAGGTTGACTCTGGTAGGTAGGCACTTCTTTGGTTAGTGGTGCTTCTGCATAGAATATCATTGTTTGGTTTTGGCATTTGTCACTGCTAACACGCCAATACTTCCTACAGGTACTTCTAATGCTTGTGCTCAGATAATGAGGCTTAACTGACTCAGGTGATCTTTAGGTCTTCATGGCAAATGAACCCAGAACTCGGTTTTCATAGTCGGCCGAGTTTAGGTCTTGTTTTCTTTTATATGTATAAATGTAGCTAATAAGGACTATGTTCCGGCCAACATTTCTTGTGGCCACAAATAGTCTCTTCTAGCATTGCTAATTTTGTAATAATAAATATTGAATTTAGTATGAAAAGAGTCTACTGTGGAATTTTCATTACTGGAATAGCTGTAATTTTAGCAATGGCCTCAGTTGAGTAAATTCTATAGATATAGATTTACTCTCAATTCAGACTACATGTATTACTTTTGCGAACAAAGAATCTCTATTTCTTCTTTTAATGAAATGTAAAGTCTACTATGTTTTTACAACAGTTCTTAACTTGTTACATATCTTATCTTTCTTTTTATTTTCATTTCTTACCTCGTTTAATAGTAAATATATAGATATGCTCTTCAGATAAGTTGTAACTTAGTTTTTCTTGCAAATAATTTACTGACTGTCTTTATAGTATTTTGTTTCTCCAGTATTTGGTTTATGTGCATAAATTTCTATTCTCTGTCTATTTTGTTTATTAAGTTGGACTCTTGGTGACCAGACCACCATATAAATTGTTCATGTATGGCAAGAATTTAGGGAGGTGATGTGTATCGGGTTGAGGGTTTCACCCTCGTACGCTGTACCAACAGCTCTCCCTGCAATAGTTTAAATGGACAGAAACCCTTGTAACGACAGTGTGCAATTATGTTCTTTTTCTTTCTTTTAAAAGAAAACTATTTTTATCATAGTGAATTTTCATGAATACCATAGTCTTAAAAATTATTGCGTTATCTATTTGTATACAGTCAACTATCATTTGATTTCACCGAGATGCCCCTAGGATACATTGGTTATTTTTTTCTACCTATCCTACAGGTAATATAATTACATATATATTCATAGTTTTCAATCTATAACTCATATAGGAGAACACACAGAACCCAATAATTATTTTCTGGGTTACTCATTTATTCTAATTCTTCTTCCTTTAACACAGAAGAGTTTCCTAAGGATTAGTATTAACATTCTTCTGCAAACAATACCAATTATATGCATACAATAATCTTAATACAATTTTTTTGTCTATTTAATAATAAATCAGATAGAACTTATATGAAAATATAATTGGTTGTTGGTGTCCTCCCAACCAACAAGAGAGGCAATGATGTATTACTCTTCCTCCTTGCTTCCCTTGAAAGGTATGGGTTGACAGTAGAATTTCTGTTGTGATCTCAGGGCTGCAAGTCCAGTCAGTACCAGAAATCTTCAGGAATCTTTGAGTGATTTCCACTAGTCTCTACCAGCTCATGAAATTCTTCACTCTCTCCTTAGCCCATGAACTTCCTACTCCTCACTGGGATAAGTCTATTATCCCTAGAGGAGTAGGTAACTGTTCAAACTGTCCAACCACCTTTCAGTTCTCGAAAAACATTTACCATCAACCTTTTACTTTTACTTTCCATAACTAATTTTGTTATTCATATTTAAAAAGAAGGAAAATAACTTTCAAGCAAAACACTGATTGTCTCAGTCTTTTTCCTTAAACAATATTAAAATTCATTTTAACTAGTTAACAACTAGTTAGCAGTAAATGCAGATGTCACAATGGATGTATTTTAATAATTATGTCTACACTAATTATAATGAAATTATTTGATCAATATCACCCTCAAAAATAAAAATAAAAAGATACTGAAATTATTTTTCATGGATTACATTTTGCATTTCATTTAAAAATTTTAAAAATTGGATTTTTTAAAAATAACAATATTATTTTTTTTAACATAATTGTTTTCTTAAAAAAATATTTAGATTATTTTGCATTTTATTTAAAATATTATAATTTGTTTTTTTAAGAAATTAATAATATTATTTTTAAAAACAATTTTTTATTTAAAATAAATATTTAGATGATTTTACATTAATTATATAGTTTACTTTATTTAAAAATAGCATAGATTTATTTTAACTTTGGATGTACCAGGTTTCAATTTCTCTCACACATAATATATAAAAATGTTAAAATAAATTTATATTAATTTTTAATTATTTTATTTTATATTTATATAATTTTACATTTTTATATATAAATGTTATTTTTAATTTAAATAAAATTATGATGATTGACTTCCACTAAGACCAATGCGGTTTATCGGACCTCAAGAAAGGAAAAATAATCTAAGTGTGATTCTTCAAAATCTTGTTTCTACCATCAAAGAGAAAGGAAAGAAGCCCTCCAAGATCACTATAGGTGGGTTGGCTTAATAATTCAAGAAGATTGGAAGTGTGGCAGATGTTAGAGAATTCAGAGCGGATGTGAGTAAGAGTCGGGCCGTCTAAAAGGAAGTGATTTTCATCTTCCACCTGCTTAGTATCACAAATCTGATAGATTTTATCGTTCTAAGGAGTCTTGAGAATATACCACTGCCCGATCTCACTTCGAAGCTTATTATAATTAGTTTTTATCCTAGTGATGTTCATTTTTTTTTAGCGTTGGTCAACACTGAGAGATAATTCTAATTAGCAAGGGTGGGGTTGGTCACCTCCTTGTAGTATCTTAGCTTCCTTTTACCCTCGAGCTCCTTATCTTCCCACAATTTGTTCTTAAACTTGGAAGTAATAGTATTTTTTACACTATCTTTGCTTCCCATACTAAGCTCCTCCTTAATTCCCCAATGGTTGAGTCAACACTGGCCATCCTTATGCCACCCACACTTGAGGCAGAGGTTGATCAGATTATAGATCAGGGGCAAAAATTAGCTCAAAAATAAAAGTACCCAGAATTGCACCAAATGAGAACTACAGTGATCAACCCATCGCAAGGAATCGAACACAACTCGTTTCGTTGAAAACCGAGTTTGGATGAAGGGTTTATGGTCTATTGATCATCGTTCAAAGAAAAATTTAAAAAAATATATTGCAAAGAAAGTAAATTTGATGACATGCCAGTCTAGTCAGCATGTAGAGAATCTTCTTCTGTTTTTATCCCAATGAGAGTGTGACAAGTGTCACAATTAGATTCGCCAATTTGGTTTGTTAAGGAAAAAATGGCCCAATATTCTCTAAGATTGAATATGTATTCATGATTTTTATGTGGTGAAAATATTGAAATTGAATTATATATATATATATATATATATATATATGATTTTAAATATCATATATTATATTAATTTATTTATATATATTATATTAATTTTAAACTTTAATTATTAAAATTCCACATTATATATTAAATACCCATAGTTCAAAGTTCATTGAACATTGGCTCAATTTTAAAGTCCATATGGTGGATACATTTACATTATGGTGCCATATTATGGTGGAGCACGTATTAATATATAATTTAAATACGATGGTGGAAATATACTTAATGTGGAGGCATTAATTATTGCAGCACATATTAATATATAACCAACCAAAGGGCTTGGTCACAAAGTTCGGACAACGAGGTTTGGTTTGTTAAAAACTGTTACAAAAACATAAATGGCATGGAGGTCGAGTTGTGACCCCATGACCTACCCCCAACCATTACTGCACTACACCAACAAGGTATGGTCTTGACTCTTGAAAATATTTGTGCTCTATATTGTATTTGAAGCTTATAGCAATGTTTGACAGTGGAAGGAGGGGTCCAACCCTCCTCATAGAATCACGTCCCATATGACCCAGTTTTATGCACCTAGTTAAATGTGGCTTAGAGCGCACTAAGAATTTGTATCCATTAATTAATCTTCAGTTAGCAGTGGGCATATTTTTATCAAATTCCCCAAATTTAGCGGAACTTCCAGATTTGGTGGAGCTAACTGGTAGTTTCCATATTTAGAGGCACAATCTAGGGAAAACTTTAATGAGGCCTATCTTGGTCAATTTTCGAACAATTTTTATCAAGGATAGTCATTCGAAGCAAATTGGCATGCTATGAATCCATTGGAACAACTTGCAAAGGAAATGGAGCCCATTTACATGTGTTTTTGGCACGTTGAAGAATTTTGAAGCCTAGGGCCACCAGGAGGGAAGGCCATGCTCAGAGTTGCTGAAGGCCAATTTCAGTGAGTGAATAGTCAATTTTTGATGTATTTGACGCTGTACGCATATTGGTACAATTTATATATGTGTTGGGGCATATCCAAAGGTGTTTTTGTCACTTTGGAGATTAAACAAGCCCATGGCCATTAGGGTTGGAGGTCAAACCCAGAGGAGCTAGTAACCAAATTCAGAGAATGGATAGTCATTTTTAGGTTATTTGAGTGTTATGAAGCAAATGGAATAGTGATAAAATCCATTGGATCAATACTTGTGCTTGTAATCATACTTTTTACTCATAATCCCAAGAGGGCCTAGCTAGTTAAAGTAGGTCCATGGAGATGTAGCCCCTGAGGAGTGAACTCCATCATCATCCATTGTGTTATGTGATTGATGTGAGTTATATTTCTGAATTTAAATTATTGTAAATGAGTTTTTAATTTTTAATTAACTCATAATTTGATCATAAAAAACACAAGATACTTGACACTTTAACCACTTCACAAATGGTTAAATGAGATGATCCTTAAACACATTTTTAATACTGATGAGGCAGCTTGCATAGAATTAACAAGCTTGCCCATAATCAGATCAATTTGGTATCAGAGAAAATTTTAGCTCATTTTAGCCAAAGTTAGATATTGGTTCTATAGTTATTGGTTGTTGAATTTGTGCAAGGAGAATTTAACAGTTTTCCAAGTTTATGTGTGAAGGAGAAGGTCAAGATTGAGAATTGAAATCTCATATCACAGCAAAGAATATTTTTTTGCATTGCATGTATGACGGAAACTTCATTAAGGGATGTTTCTAATCAATATTCCTTAGAAAAACTCTTTGATAAAGAGATGTTGCATAAACTCTACATCATGATTGATAGGATGCAAGAGAAGTATGAAGATAAGAGGGAGAGAAAAATACTTCAAGAGAAGTTGATTTCCATGAAGGAGGAGAAGCAAGAGATTCTTGAAAAGATGGATGAGATAGAGACAATTCCATATTGCAAATGAGAATCTTGAAAGGATGCATGATATGGAGACTTAACTCCATGATCCCAAGGAACCCTTAGCCAAGCATGTGCCTGAAAAAAATGTATGCAATTAATGTTTCTCTTCAATTTCCTCTCAAGATGAATGTCTAGGTGCTTTTGAAATACAAACTAGAGGAATAGGGTCCAAATTATTGATGAAGATGGGCTATGAAGGTAAAGTATTGGGGAAACATACACAAGGCATAGTTGAGCGAATTGTTGTTGAGGAAAGTCCTAAGTATTTGGGTCTTGGTTATGGAAAACATGGTGGAGAAATCCCTAGAGCCAAGGAGGCACATGAAGGTGTTCCAAGAAGGAATTTTGATTTCATCTTCATTACCCCAAGCTTGTGAAGATTTTGTTCATGAAGAATGCAAAATTTTTACACCCACTTTGCAAGAAGGTGCTCATAAGCATGCAGCTAATGAGAATGGAGAACAAGAGGATGTTGAAAGCTCTACAGTCATTGAATGCATTGTTATTATTCCAAAGAGAGACACTACATCATCAAATTCACCTCATCAAGAAGGCGACAGGTGAATGTTCAAAGTATAAATCTTCTTTTAATCAAGTTTCTTTTGATTATGATAAACATGGAAAATTCTCACATAAGATTTGGAGAAAAGTTGCATGTTCCTTTTGTGGTTTAGATAACCATAACGTTTCAAAGTGTTGGAAGAAGAAATTCATGCACAAGAAAATTTTAAAGAAAAGGAGGAAGAAATCCTAAGAGAAAGTGAACTATGTTGAAAATAAGAGGAAATTGTTTTGCACTCATTGCCATAAGCAAGGTCATGGAATTTGTATCCAACAAGTCATCCACGAAATTTGAATAAGGTGGAGAAAGAAAATGACAGGAATGGAAAAGAGGATTCCATAATTGATGTGGGTCAAGATGACTCACATGATGATGATGTGCAGCCAAGAGAAGTGTCATTGAAATGGTTTGGTAAGAGATGGTTAGATTTCTTATCCAATTAAAGCCTTGCATGTCTTTTGATTTTGATGCATTTCTTTGCCTATTGAATGCATGTTGCATGTTTATGCCAAGAAGGTGTTTTGAAAGAAGGAGTATGTTGACTCACTTTATTGCAGAAAAATTTGTCCATTTCAGCTTTAAGTACATGTACATATGAATGGGGTTCTTGTACTTATGATTGTACTTGTGAGAGAGTTGAAGAATTGTATACATGCATGAGAGTATGTTTGTATGAATAGTGGAATTTTAATGGTTTCATTGTGCTTGAACATTCATGAGTAATTGACTTGTGTTGGTCAATTTCTTTGTTAAAAATGTATGTTGTCAACTTGAGAGTGTTGATCATTTGCACATGCATGAGTGTCGACATCTGTTACATATTATTTTTTCACCATGACATTTTACTGTCTATATGGGTTCATCAACACCTATATAATGCTCCCTTACAATTCCACAACCCTAATGTTCCTTAACCAAGTCATGAATTTGGAGAAAAACTTGTAAAAAACATAAAAATATTGGTACCGCACTTTACCTTAGCTTTACCTGTGGCACCGCATCCTTTTGTTCCAAACACTGCGGAGCTGATGGCATGTTTTCTTCATTAAAAGTGAGGACCCCTGTAAAAGGTAATTTGAAGGCGAAAGTAAATTTTAGAATCCCATCTGGTCAAATATTATCCCAGCTGGAAGCTTCTAGAATGTGTTATCAAGTCGAAGCCTTACTCCCTCCATCATCATGAACATTCATTCCTTCATAAAAGGAGCCTATTCCTTGGATTTTTGAACTTAATCCCTTGATAAGGGGACTCTATCCCTTCCATTTTGGAACTGTAACCACTTTCCTTCTCCTATAAATTGAAGCTTTGGTTCAGTCTCAAGGGTACATGCTCACATATGTAAAACTTCTCTATGCATTTTGTATACACTTAGAACTTGCTTTGTACTTAGTACTTGTATTAGAGAAGGGAAGTGCTGAAGAGATATTCTCTTATTTCTAGCTACAAGAACGATTACATACTCGTAGTTAGGTTGGTACAAAGAGTGCAAAGGCTTGTCAGACCAAAGGGAAATGCTTGTTCCGAACCCCAGAAGGACCTCTATGACATCAAGGCAAATGCGGATGTAAGAATCCTTCTTTTATTAAGAGATAATACAATTGGATCCTGTTTTCTCAATAAGTTGTTTATATGTTTACTTGAATGACTTATTTCTTAAATTCCTTGATCATTAAGATAGATTTGTGATTTATGAATTAGTATATGTCGTAGGTGCTTTCGATTCCTTTCTATGTTTTTGTTTGCAGATCTCAGGAAATGACTGCTTGGAACAACAAAGAAAAGAATTCAACTAGCATTGGACCACAGGTAGGTCCTCCCTTCATCATATAGAATTCTTAATCATATATAATCTAGAGAAAGTAGTCTACATTTCTCCTGTTTGTTTTTAGCTATCCTTGTGATACTAGGGAGATCTTTCTTGTCCGCAAGAACGATTTATCTTCCTAACAAAATGGCGACTCTGCTAGGGAATAGAACTTAGTTTTATTTTTCTTTGAGTTTGAATTTTGAAAGTATTTTTCTAATTTTGATTAGTCTATACTGATTTGGGTTAATAAGCCTTAGAATCCCTGATAAGTTTGATTTAAGATTTTTTTTAATTTTTCTTTAAGTTTTCTGGGCTTCGCACTTTTTCTTTGAAAACAGTGTCGTATGCTCTGTAGTTTGTCTGTGTGAACTGTGTGGTGCCACACCTTTTTACATTGAAACCTGTGGACCCTGTGAAAATTTTTGAAAAACTCAAAATTATATTTTCTAGTACCAGCTTAGAAGATTCTCTGTGATTACCCAGATTCGTACTTACTGTCAAAAGCCTTTTGTTAAAGTTTCTTCTAGCACTCCTATTTTTTGAGTGATTATCTAAAGAATTTCATTTTATAAGTGATTTTTTGCTTTGTATTTTGGTTTCTCAAAGATCATATACCTTGATATACCTTAGATCACTAGCATTTCATTATTTTCTTGATGAGCCTCTCACTTTGTAGCAGAACTTGCTTTTATCAAAATTAAATTAAAGTTTTTATTTGCAAATCTTAAAAGACTTTTAGTTCATAAGTTGTGAATTTCACTTAAAACCACCTTTGGATGATTTTGATTTCTTGCTGGGATAAGCAAAGGATTTCTTGGTTAGATTACAAACTGAGAAAAACATCCTCAAATTTTTTAGAGTTTTTTATATTAAATCTTTAGAATTTTTAAAGTTCAAAATTAGTGTTTTTAGTTTTAAATTTGGATTTCTAAGTAATCATAATTTTCTTTTGGAAACTGTTTATTTGTAGTTTAAGACTTGAATGATTAAAAGGGATTTCTTTAGAGCAATTAGTCATTGAGTTCTCATGAAAAAGATTTATTTTCATATATTCTTGTTTTAAAAGAAAGGATTGATATTTTAAAAGCATTTGCATTCCTCAACTCTTTCTTTTAGATAGGTTTCATTGAAAAGGAATGAATTGTTTCTCATGTAGATGCATTTTAGTGTTTTTTGGAGTCGGGTCATTATACATCATTGAATTTTCACTTTCATGCCCATTGTCCTAAGGAATAGCCAATTAAAATTAACGCTTAATTAAAATAAACCTAGCAAATTTTTATTTTTATAGGGCTCTTTCTACCAACATAGCTTAGGCTAGTGTCTTGGAATAGGTTTTAGTTAACTCTCCAAGACAGTCAAAACAAAAAAGTAGTCGATCTTGTGGTAGGACAACTCCAATAGTAGCATGTATGCTCTGGGAAGCTCCTCTTAAAGGAGTCAAGCACTAGATCATATTTGAACCGGTGAGGTAATCAATCCTTCCTCATTGGGAATGATAGAAGATATACACGTATTAACAATGGTAAACTGCAAATTGACCATTGTCCAGGAGCCTGGGGTCACTTTTTGATAAACCTTGGATTATTTCAAGGAGCCTTCAAGGGGATTAAGCTTTGTTACTATGCCCTTGCATTTGTATCGGATCATAGACTGTTCCCCCAGGTATATTTGTTTCTGTTGGTGACCTTAGTGGCCATAATCTATAGGATTATTTCCCAAGGTGACGGTGGAGGAAAGATCCCACTGTACCTGGCGCAGACATCAACTAGACTCACTTGGACTCTCCGGAGGGTTATCTTCACTCAAGATGGTTTAAGTGGAGAAAATTGCACTAGTTTATTTCACTAAGAAAGTTTTCGGGGTAACTATTCCAACCTCCATTTCTACATTAAAATACAATGGTGTTGGATTTCATCACCAACTAGTGTTTTTAGTGTGGGAATCTACATTTTGTGAGTGATTTGATCTCTTAGATTCTATAGGCATGTGATAATTTGTTTGTTTCTTAGGACCTTAGGATTTTTTGATTGATATTTTCTTTGATTGTGTGTGTTAAAAGTTTTAATTGTGGCTGAATTACTAAGACGATCACGCAGAACTCAGGGGAAACCCCCTAAGTACGCACCTAGCCAACTAAAAGGGCTTAGATATCTGATACCAAATGTTATCAGTCGAAATGGATTAACGGAACAAGGAGAATCATCTATAATCCCTCATCCTGATTTTGAAGTGGATCAATATCAAGTAGCAGAACATATTCCACAAACGATTTCAATTTCTAAATTAACAGAAGTTGCTTCTACAACAAGTGAATTATCACCTGAAGAACCTGAAATTTCTGAACCAGAGACTGAACCTACTACATCAGAACCTACTTTAGAATTCACTACTCCAATGTCCAATTATCCTGATTCACCGAGAGTGAAGAATTTTATCACTAAATGTCTTCCTCCTTATCTTATTAGTATTGAAGAAAACACTGATACAGAAGAAGAAGTAATTCTCCCTTCAACTCAGGAAACTTCAGAACTTATACAACGTGAATCAAATTTTTATAGTCCTTTTAGACAAGACTCTTGGTATTCTTCATTGACGTATTTTCTGCAAAACGTAGGTCTTCAGTATTCGCTACCCCGAATACCTTTTTACTCTACACCAATAGGTTATAGACCTCAGATAAACATGTTAGGTGAGTCATCTATGTTTTTTGAATTTCCAGAAACATTTCTCTATGGTGGTCCGTCTGTTCCTGTAGACTATCAATCGCTCTCTGGTACATAGTCAGGAGCATCTCCTTTTTCGAGCAAACCAATGTCATCATATGGCCAGAATGAATCAAATACTGGAACTTCAAACAATGAGCAAGTTTTTATGATGTATGGAAATATTTTGAACCCCACATCTCAAGGTAGTAATATACAGCTTGGGGGGCAATCTCAAAATAGCCAAATACAGCCTGGGTGGCAACCCCAAGGACAGTACATACCTCAGGGTCAATATCAACCCCATAGATAGTACATACCTCAATGTCAACCCCAGGGATAGTACATACCTCAAGTTCAGTATCAACCTCAAGGTCAGTATCAACCCCAAGGTCAATATCAAACCCAGGGCCAATACATGCCCCAAGGTCAATATCAACCTCAAGGATAGTATCCTGCTCAAGGATTTCAACCTCCTTTAACACAACAGTTCTATCAAGAACAACAAATTTTATAAGGAAGTGGAAATTATCTAGTTAATTATCAACCATCTATTCAACCCAGTTATCGGCTGTCTTATGTACAACCTTCAATGGGACCCTCATATCCCGAAATGGTGTGGGATCCATCACAAGTTCAACACAATTTACAACCAAATATGCAAGTACCTTATTATCAAGAAAGACAACTTGTTGGTTAGATTCAACCCTAACAACCAGTCCAGCCCTCTCCTATTCAGCAACCTGGTCTGAGTACACCTATGACTCCACCACAATCAGTTGTTCAAAATTTTGTTCAACCTATCACACCTTTTCCTGCAGTGTCTACAGTTCTTGTTACATCTGCCCCTAAAACATCAATATAGATTCCTCAGGTTTCTATCCCGTAGTCTGGACCGACAATCCAGACTACTATTCAGATACCTCCAGGACAAACTAGTACAAGTACAGTAATAACAAATCAACCTCAATTTACTTATCAACAATATCAGGGGTCGTACCAATACGGAAATGTTACACAAACTCTAGTATACCCGCAACAACCATAGCCTGGATATACATATCAAACACTTGTTCAAATGCAGTATGGTCTAGTTATTCTTGGTTATCCAGGAGGTAATATGATTCCAAATGCACATCCTATTCTAGGTTATCCTAGATATCCTCTTCCTGGGACTGGTTTAGTTTCACAAGGTTATCCATAAGACCCTACCCGTCGATTTCTATTCATAGCAAATTTGGATTTACTGGATTTGTCTCGCCTTATGAATGATCCCGTCTATTATCATCTATACTGGCCACTGGTGCCTCATAAGTTTCCCAGTGACATTCAAAAATTTGAAGGAAAATCAAGAGAGGATCCTTCCAACCATGTTATGACTTACCACCTTTGGTACGCATCTAACTCTTTAATTGATGATTCTATTAGACTTAGACTTTTTCAGAGAATGTTAATAGGATTAGCTACTAAGGGGTACATTGAACTTCCATGAGGCTCGTTTAACAACTTTAATGCCTTAGAAAATGCCTTCTTAACTTATTTTCAATTTCCAGTCAGATACAACAATGGCACGAAATTATTAACTTCGCTAAAACAATATTCATCTACATATATATCAGATTGTATTCATGAATGGAGACGTAGAAGACGTTTGGTAAAAGTTTTTATCCTGGATCAAATATTGGCATAATGGTTTGTTAAATAATTACTACCAAAAATAACTGAAGATGTAGCTAAATCAGGCGTTGTCACGGAAGAACAAGTTATTGATCAAGCTCAATATCTAGACTTGGTATATACCCAGTCAGGTACTCTATACAAGAAAATTCTCGATTTACCATGGCCTGGTCAGTTAACTGCAACTCCTTCAGGGTCTCATGCCACTGATGGTGTAATCAGTTCAGTGACTACAATTAAGAACAAGAAGAAATATTCAAAGGTTACTTATCCTATAATAACTTTACCCGATTCACCAAAAGGAGAATATTCCTTGGAAGCTACTGCCAATATTCACGTTGTAGATTCATATACTCAGTTGAAATCAGGAAAAAAGAAAAAAGGGAAGAAAAATAATAAACAAACCTCATCTCCTAATAAAAGTGAATCAACTGATGTCAAACAGAAACCTTGTTATCCTTGTCTTATCTGTGATGAGGATCATTTCACCAAGGAATGTCCACATAGGGAAGAAGTTTCTAAGTTTGTCAAAGGTTCACCCACTCCTACTGTCTTGAAGGATCCCTTTCCAATTCAAGATAGTAGAATGATTGGATCTTCTTCTACTCCATTAGAATATATTCTGATGGTTGCAACTCGATCACAATATTATGATATTAAAAATCCTGTTACTGGTAAAGAAGCCGAAATTTCTAATTCTACACCAGTTGCATCTACTTTGGTTTTCAATCCACTTCACATCGAGAAACTGAATCCTGACTTAGTAATCAAACCACCTCCTAAAGGTTTAATTCGTAAATCAGCTTTCAATCCACATGCGAGAGCTGCTCAGAATTACAAAAATGTCGAAGATTTGGCAATTTCCCCTTCAGCAGTGTCGACTTTGGAAGTGTTGCAATCATGTCCAGCACAAAGAAAATTACCATTGTCAGTTTTAGGAGCCATAGATTTTCAGGATTCGAACCTTATGATCTTTGATTTAGAAAATTTTACACCTCGCCTACCCCATAAAATGGCTTTCCAGATTCTAAAGGTAAGACAAAAACACACATAGCTATTTTGTACCAGGATTTGATGTGAAAGCATCTATGTATCATGTCGTTGGAGTTGTTGGAAATCACTTGCTCCCTCTGGGATGCTTGTTCCATCTCTCCACCATCCTTAAAGCTTTTGATGAAGAGGATTCCATCCCTATGGTGGAGCTTACAGATCTACCTATAGAGGTTCTAAGGAAAACTCGTTAATCTAGATAGCGTGTAGTTGATGCTCCTAGATTTAAACCTCTCCTAGGTGGAATTGGTCTTATGTTATGATCAAGTGGTAAAGGTTCTCCATCTTTCGGATAATCATGTTTCCTCATCAAGGAAATATTGTGAAAGTTGATCAGCTCTTGTATTATTCATCTGATCCAGCTTCTACAGATAGTATTCAGCATGTTGGAAAAATAACTATTCCTTATAAGGATGTAGGAGTAGGCTTGATTAAAGATTCTGCTTTGTTAGGAACTTTTTCCTTGCCTCCACCTAACCTACCACGTACTATCGCTAATATCAGTATGATTACATCAAGCACTATTCCATTTGATGATGCTTGGATAGTGCCTTTAGAGTCAAAATTGGATTCATTTGAAGGCATGATGCCTTTGAGTCCATTTGAGTTAGCATATCAAGCAGTACAGTAATTTTCCAATCCACCATCAACTAATTCTGACCCTATGAATGTGGTCAATGAAGAATCAATTTCACTTTCAAGCTTAGCTATAACATTAATTCCAGATTTTTTTCAAGAAGTGTTTTATTATGACAAAGATATTAGCGAATTTTTGTCAATAGATGATTTACCATGGGATGATATTCATCATAGGTCGTCATTTTTACCCAAGCTTAATCGATTTGAAGATAATTTTTCATCCATTTTCACCACTGCTATGTCAAGGAACCACATAATCTGATATCGATCACAAATTCAGATTCTGAAGTAAATTTAGGGAATATTTCTTCAACAATTCCTATTGACATATCAGTAAAACCAGGAATTGTTGAAAACATTCATATAGGTGCTTCTTGTGCTAAAGATGAAATTGATATATAAAAAGCCCTGTTTCAAGAATTTCGTGATGTTTTTGCCTGGTCTTATGAAGAAATGCTAGGAATCGATCCTAAAATTGTTGTTCATGAAATCAAAACATACATGGATACTAAACCTATCAGACAAAAAATACATTAGATACATCCCCGAAAAGATGTTGCAATTAAAGCCGAAGTTGAAAAATTACTTCGAGCAGGATTTATTTATCCAATTCCTCTTAGAGATTGGGTATTTAATACTATCCCTGTCAATAAAAAACAAGGAACAATTAGAGTATGCATCGATTATAGGGATATAAATCGACCTTGTCCAAAAGACAACTATCCAACCCCTTATATCGATCAAATAATTGACGATTGTGTCAGAAGCGAGATGTTTTCATTTATGGATGGATTTTCTAGTTATAATCAAATAAACATACTCCATGTTGATCAACCAAAGACAGCATTCATTTGTCCATGGGGAACTTTCGCTTACCATAAATTACCATTTGGACTTAAGAATGCTGGAGAAACTTTTCAAAGGGCTATGTCCTATGCTTTTCATGACATTAAACACATTGTGCAACTTTATCTCGATGATCTACCTGCTCATTCTTTACACAGAGAATATCATCCAATCCATTTACGAGAAATTTTTATGAGATGTAGCTATTATAAGATTCACCTGAATCCGCACAAATGTGTTTTTTATGTACAATCTGGTCGATTACTAGGATTTATTGTTTCAAAGCAAGGCATTCATTTCGATCCTTCGAAGGTTGAGGCTATTATCAATTTACCTCCTCCTTCCACACTTCGCCAACTCCAAAGTTTGTAGGGGAAAGTAAACTTTCTGCATAGATTTATTCCTAAATATGCCGAGTTAACCAAAGGTTTCACAAGGTTGTTGAAACAGAACATTATTTTCATGACCCAATTACAACCTAGATTACATTTTATACTTAGCAGCCTCTAATTCCACGATTAGAATGGTATTAGTTCAGGAAGATGAATTTCAAAACGAACATGTGATTTATTATCTCAGTCGCAATTTGAATCCAACTGAAATCAAATACTCACATGTGGAGAAATTGGCCTTGGCAGTTGTTCAAACTATCCAAAGATTTTGTCATTACATACTGTTATGAAAAACAACAGTGATTTCTGATTGTAGCCCTATGATGTATATTTTGACCAAATAATTAATAGGGGGAAAATACTCTAAATGGATAGTAATCCTTCAAGAGTTCGATTTAAAATTTGAAAAATCTAAATCAAATAAATCACTAGTGTTCGCCGAACTGATGTGTGACTTCCCAAATACTGACATAGAAATTGTGGTAGAACATCTAATCGTCAATGAACCATTGTTTCTTATCAGTACTATTGATCCATGGTATGAAGATATTATCATCTATTTCAAAACCCAAAATTTTCGGCCTGAACTCTCATGTTCACATAGACGAAAAATCCGTTTCCAATCCCAGCAATATCATATTGTCGGCGACACTCTTTTTGTCGAGTTGTGGACTCTATTTTCCGGTGATGTCTTACTCATGAAGAGGCTGAAAATTTTTTAAATGATTGTGACTCTAGATCATGTAGCAGTCATATGTTTGGTTATGCCACAACCCAAAATATATTGTGTGCTGGTTATTTTTGGCCTTCGTTATTTAAAGATTATATTCTAGCAGTCTGAAAATGCCATAATTGCCAAATCTTTGATCGTAAAATGTGTGCACCACCCACTCCTCTTTACCCAATAATTGTTGTCAGTCCTTTTGAAAAATGGTGCATTGATTTCATTACATGTAACCCTCACTCGGCCAGGGGGCATGGGTATATTATTCTTGCAATAGATTATTTTACCAAATGGGCTGAGGCGATGCCTACATTTGTGGTATATGGAAAAACTACAGCTACTTTTGTTTTCAATCATGTGATTGCTTTATTTGGTGTACCCCAAGCTATCATTATTTATCATGGGAGCCATTTTCTAAACATTATGATGACCGAACTGACTAATCAACTTGGCTTGTGCCACGATATTTCTACTCCATATTACCCGTAGGCTAATGGTCGGGTTGAAGCTGTAAATAAAGTTTTAACCACCATGATCAAAAGGATAATCGGAATCCATAAATCGAATTGGCATACTATGATTTTCTCAACACTTTGGGCATACCGAACCTCAGCAAAAACCGCAACAGGTTTCACTCCTTTTCAGCTGGTTTACGGTTTAGAAGGTGTGTTACCTATTGAATGTGAAATATCGTCACTCAAATTAGCCATAGAATTACAACCAGCTACCTCTGAGGAGGAAAAATGATTTTTTCAATTAGATGAGACTCGGCGCTCTGCTGCATTAGCTACTAAGGCTCATAAAAAACAAATCAAAGCTCAGTATGAAAGGAGTGTTTCACCTCGTACCTTTTTAGAGGGTGACCTAGTATTGGTATACGACCAAGCTAATGTTAAACTAGGAGCTGGGAAATTCGAACCCATGTGGCATAGTCCTTATATTTTCAAGTCTGTGCTTACAAAAGGGGCCTATGAATTAACAGATTTTGATGGAGTCTCTTTAGACAAACCCAGAAATGGGCTTTATCTAAAGAGATATTATGTTTAAATCTTGTTTGAAGATCTTATTTGTATTTTAGTTCTTTTTGTAGCTAGTGTGCCTTAGTTTAGAAAAGTGTGCCTATGTTAAGTTTGTTTTTTTCCCCTGCTTATCTATATTACTCTGGATATTGCATATGTCAACATCCCTTCAAACATATATTGGTTTTCCTGATGGTGCTTATCGTAGTACACAGAACATTTCTTCCGCAACCTGGGTTATTTATTCACCCACTGATGAATTAATATCTATGCATGGGGTAAGCCTTGGTCAAACAACGAATAATATTGTAGAATATAGTGCAGTGATTGAGTTATTATCTGAATCCATTTCATTTGGAATTCAACATTTGATCATTAGGTTAGATTCTGAACTCATTGTGTTACATTTAAATCAAGTATACACAATTAAAATTCCAATATTATTGAGATTATTTTTGAAGGTACGTCTCTTGGAACGAGAGTTTGATGACATTGAATATCAACACATTCCGAGAAATTTAAACACATGGCCGATGTGTTAGCTACTAGTGTTATAAACATACATTTGCAACATTAAAACAGTAGATCAACACAACATTCGATAAACATGTTGGAAAGATAGCCGGAAATAGTAGTAATATCATAAAATAGAGTAATGTTTTCAAAAAATATTACATTGTCCTCGATTATAGGTTTAAAACACCTTATAATCGGTAAAAATAGTGATACAAAAAACAAAATGTCATAGTCTGCACAATCATCCACTATTCGTGGTGGTCATCATGATAGTATACGACAGCTCGCACTACTCTGTTCAGGAATCTCCTATACTAACTAGGAACACCGATAACATGTCTCTGGAGATGAAGAGGGACATCTTCTATCGAAGTCTCCTGGATATCCAAATTCAACCGCTCTAGGTTGTGTTCCAAGTCAGTTAGAATCTCAACTGCCTGATCATGTGGTGGTGCGATAGGCTCTCTTTGCTTCCTGTTGAAGCGATGGAGCATGGTTGGCCTGCGTGGACCAACATCTGCATTTTAAATTTTTTGTCATCAGTATGGGATGATTTAAATAAAAACAAAATAAAAATTAGAATTTAAAACATGTCAAAATGATTCTTACCTGAATCATCCCATTGTGCTCCTAGAGGAAGGGACATCTCTCGATCACCAGGAAAGTCTATCCCAGCATATGGGAAATATTCTATAGAAAATATTTTATTCTCCAACCAATGGAAATATGTTGGGGTGAAATGAACAATTTCACCTCCCTCACTATGACGGGCCATCAATGGAACCCATTGAACCATTCGAGGCTCTTTGACTCTACCATGATCAACTGAAATAAGCTATAGGGCAAGTGAGAGAATTATTTCTAGAGAAAACGTGACAATGATATCTCCATACCCAAAGTTTTTCAACTTTGAGTTCTTTGCCCTGTTCAATTATCCTTTTACATTGGCCAATACTTCCTCACACCAATTGAAAATGGTGCCTCTAAAACAATTGATAGTAGTTTGCATCTGCGATCTATTACCAACGTGTGGAGCCGCACTCCCACACAACCGGGTTATAGTAAATGCAACCACCTTGAGCTCAGGACAAATTATTGTCATTATATCAGTAAGTTTATCTTTGAGATCAGCCTCCTCATTGCAAAATTCTTGCTGAAGGCTAGTTACAGATTGGCCACCTGCCCTAGCCCTGAACAAAGATATTGGTTCGCCTCTCTTTGATAAACCAGTAAGAAAATATATGTCTTCCAACTCAATTTCGAGCCGGTGATCCCCAATTATGAAACATTGGTCTTCGACATCCCATTTGTTTACTAGCCAGGTAAGTAAATCTAATTGGGCCCTCATGCCCTGAATAGCCCAAAATTTATACAAACCACATTCCCTCAATACGCGTAATGTGAGCAAATGTACCATGGTAGCCTCATCAACCTCTTCATGTTCACGTTCTCTCCACTCAAGAATTGTAGATATCCTATAATGGACAAATTGAAATATTAGAAACAGTTTGAGTGAGAAAATTTGGCTTATTTTGGGAGAATTAATCATTTAATTTTCTTTACAACGCCTCAACACCTTTTACACAAAAACAGTGAGTGGATATGCACGCATCCTATGCATAAATTAAGGGACCATGACAATTTTCCCTTTCAAAAATTGTTGTGGTCCGCAGGTATCACGTGTATTACCTGCTGAGCCCCGTGAGTGAATTTTTGAACATATTTTTCTCCTTAAAAATCAATTTAATCCCTAAATTAAGAAAGTAAACAGAGAAAAATGAAGGCAAGGATGATGTGGATTACCTGAAGCTGACGGTTTTCGATTTTGATGGGCGAATTTTTCGTAATCTCCTCTGGAACATTTTTCACCAAAAGCTCTCAATTTTCACTCTGGAATAAAATGGTAAAAATGTTTTACAAAAACTCATTTTTATAAGATTTTTTGAATAAATCAAATATAATTTTGTTTATTTTCCACTTTGAAAAGTTGCTTTCCAAATTATTTTTATTAATCATAAACAGGTATGTTTATTTTTTGAGTTTTTTTGCAGAATACAGGGTTTTTTGGGTAAAATGATCATTTTTAACAAAGGAGTATACTTTTTATCAATTTTTCGAACTCGATAAAAATCATGAAAAAGCGAAAAACATGAGTACATTTTTATCCCCTTTTCAAACTCATTAAAACTTATGAAAAAGAGAAAACCATGAGTACATTTTTATCCATTTTTCAAAATTGGTAAAACTTACGAAAAGAGAAATATTGAGTTCTCTTTTAAGCCCTTTTCAGACTCTTTCAATATGAAAATATCGTTGAGTACTTCACTATTCGAACTCGTTAAAGGAAATGAACAGTTGTCCCTTCAGTATAAGTTTACCCCTTTTCCGGACTGAAATGGACTATTTACGAAAAAGGAATACGTTGACTAATCATGATCAATAGAGTTCTCTCTTGTATTATTTTATCCTTTTTCAAGTTTCAGAGACTAAATTTATGAAAAAGAACACCCACAGAGTTTCCTTAATTTTTTATTTTGACTCCCTAAAATTTAAAAACACCGAGTTTCTCCTATACTGGACTCATTAAAATTTAACAGTAAAGGACTTGTAAATTACAAACATGAACGAACCACTCCTTCTTAGGGTGCGATTTTTAAACTAATTTGGACTCATTAGGGGAATTTGGAGTTCTAAAATGCGCCTCCTAAGGAAAATGCAGAATCAAAATTCACTTTATAAGAAACAATCACATTTTAGGGGATGGCATCATCCCTAATGGTTGAGGTGGCATTGCTTGAGTTAAAGGTACTTACTTGTCACATTCCCAATGGTGGATAAAAACTCATGTTTAACCATGGTAGTGCTCTAAGTACTTTTAAAGTCAAAGTAAAGTACTCATAATAAATGTCTTTTTACACTTTTTGAATAAAAATATATTATTGTCATTTCATATTTCTTGAAAAAATCAATGCATATCCCTATACATTTATTATATTATATTATTTTTATATAGTATATTAATTACATGTTATTATACAATTTAAATAGTTTAAATTTTAATTAATAGCATATAATATAATTAAGAATTTATAAATTTATATTTATATTTTATTTTAAGTTATTTATGTACAAAGGAAAAATGCATTAGTTGTTCAATGATAATGAATTTTTCTTAAAAATCTCATTCTTATTTGTAGTCACGTCAATACAATTTTTTTATTAATTTTATTTTGGTGCAAATTTTGAATTGAATTTAACTATGGTTACATGGATTGTGGTGCAAAAGGTGAACTGAAAATTCATAAATATTATTTTATTGGTTTAACTATTATTTTATTATTTCCTTAGGAGGCCCATTGTAGACCTCAAAATTCCCCTACTCATCCGAAGGATGAGCTTGTATAACAAGCAAATGTTATCCTCCTCAAGCTTGTCAAAAATAAAGAGGTACTTGCCAGAAATGGTGGGGGGAAAAGAGAAAATGGATTTAGTTGTTTAATTTTGATTAAAAGCAGTATACCACTCTAGAATATGAAACTTTTTGTCACACTTCTACCTGGGTTGGGAAAATCCTTTGCCTATTACTTAATCAAACCGCATTGAAAGTCTTCAGCCGTTTTCTGGGTATTAGCTTTAGGTCAATTGTCACCAAACCATCTGCAGTGTCATTATGTGTTCAAGGGGATAGTTCAAATAAACCATTCATCTGCAAACATATGTCTCCATTCACGTTGACCATCCCTGAGTCAGTCCTTGTAAATTATTTCTACAAAGCTTGATCTAATGGTTTCGTGTCGTTGGCTTTTCTATGACGGGTCACTTTCTATCGACGTTAGCATATCATCTAGGAAGTTGATCTATAATCCTTCAGTACCTTGGAATCTTCATGCCTTAATGGCATGTTTCCCACCTTCGACGACAAGTTACATCATTGATCTTCGATTGAATGATTCTGTGAAATGTTCAACTTCAAATCACAATATTCACATTTCATAGATTGTACTGAGTACTTTGAGAACCATTTTCATTACTGGTGGTTTCTCTCACACTTGTTAATAGTCCACATCATTGACTGGTAATTAACTAGTTTCTACCATGTTTGACTTCAACACAATCAATCGCATGGATAGAATTGTACTAGTTCAAGAAGTAGAAATCAAGACCCTGGATCTAGTTTCCACCATCCAGACTACGAGGAATTTTATTGTTCATTATACAGTATACTATTCATGATATATGGCTGCATCCATACTATGTCAACTATTGATGTAATACTAGAATCATTTCTATATCATAACATTTTAGTTAAGTTTTTATTTAGACAATTTCTGCTCTGAGTATGGGAATTCCTACCTTAGTGATGATATATATATATATATATATATATATATATAATTTTGCATTGAATTTTTTTACAGGTTCCAACCAGTGTTCACAAGTAAATCCTTGGAATGATAAAGCACTTCACTCTTCGAATTATCTCAGATTTCGCGCTTTAGGGGAAATCTGTTACACATTATTTTGTCACCATGACATTTTACTATTTATATGGGTTCATCAACACCTATATAATGCTCCCTTAGAAGTATACAACCCTAAAGTTTCTAAACCAAGTCTTGAATTTGGAGAAAAGCTTGTAAAAATCATAAAAATATTGGTATCGGACTTTACCTTAGCTTTACCTGCGGCACCGCATCCTTTTGTTACAAACATTGCAGAGTCGACCACACGTTTTCTTCATTAAAAGTGTGAACCCCTATAAAAGGTAATTTGAAGGCGAAAGTAAATTCTAGAAGCCTAGCTGGTCGAATATTTTCCTAGCTAGAAGCTTTTAGAATGCATTATCTATTCGAAGCCTTACTCCCTCCATTATCATGAACATTCATTCCTTCATAAAAGTAGACTATTCATGACATATGGCTACATCCATACTGTGTCTACTATTAATGTAATACTAGAATCATTTCTATATCAGAACATTTTAGTTAAGTTTTGATTTAGATAGTTTTTGCTCTGAGTATGGGAATGCCTACCTCAATGATGATATATATATATATATATATATATATATATATATATATATATATATATATATATATATATATATATATATATATGTTTGCATTGAATGTTTTTATAGGTTCAAACCGGTGTCCACAAGCAAATCCTTGGAATGATAAAGCACTTCACTCTTCGAATTATCTTAGACTTCGCGCTTTAGGGGCAATCTGTTACACATTATTTTGTCACCATGACATTTTACTATTTATATGGTCTCATCAACACCTATATAATGCTCCCTTAGACTTCTAAAACCCTAAAGTTCCTAAACCAAGTTCTGAATTTGGAGAAAAACTTGTAAAAATCATAAAAATATTGGTACCGGACTTTACCTTAGCTTTACCTACGGCACTGCATCCTTTTGTTCCAAAAACTGCGGAGCCGACCGCACGTTTTTTTCATTAAAAGTGTGGACCCCTATAAAGGTAATTTGAAAGCGAAAGTAAATTCTAGAAGCCCAGCTAGTCAAATATTTTCCTAGCTGGAAGCTTCTAGAACGCATTATCTAGTCGAAGCCTTACTCCCTCCATTATCATGAACATTCATTCCTTCATAAAAGGAGCCTATTCCTTGGATTTTGGAACTTCATCCCTTGATAAGGGGACTTTATCCCTTCCATTTTGGAGCTATAACCACTTTCCTTTTCCTATGAATTGAAGCTTTCGTTCAGTCTCAAGGGTACATGCTCACATATGTAAAACATCTCTATGCATTTTGTATACACTTAGTACTTGCTTTGTACTTAGTACTTGTATTAGAGAAGGGAAGTGCTAAAGAAATATTCTCTTCTTTCTAGTTGTGAGAATGATTACATACTCATAGTTAGGTTGGTTCAAAGAGTGCAAGGGCTTGTTAGACCAAAGGGAAATGCTTTGCTCAAGACTCGAAGGACTGGCACGACATGAAGGCTTAACGCAAAGAATTGTAAGAATCCTCTTTATTAAAAATAATAATTGTCCCATTTTTCTCAATAAGTTGTTTATATGTTTATTTGAACAACTTATTCTCTTAAATTCCTTGATCATTAAGATAGGATTTGCATTTATGAATTATATATGTTGCGGTGTGCTTTTGATTCCTTTCTATGTTTATATTTGCAGATTCTGAGAAGCAAGGATCGCTAAACAATCAAGAGAAGAATTCAACTAGCATCAGACCAAATATGTACTCCCCTTCGTCATATATAATTCTTAAATCATATATAATCTATAGAGAAATTAGTTTACATTTGTCCTATTTGTTTCTAGCTATCCTTATGATACTAATTAATCTCTTCTGTTCAAATTATTTATCCACAACAACATGTGTTGGTCGATTGTGTCTTGCATGCATGTCATATCGACTTGGAAGAATTCATTTTTTCTCCAAAGATGAAGAGGAGATGTTGATGAAGTGTTTCATGATGTGAAATTATTTTTGTTTTGGGAAAATAATCGTCAAGGTTTTATACATTCTTATGCTTGACTTAAGATTCATTTGTTTGGAGAGGCATGGTTTTGTCGACTTGTGTTTGGTCAATGAATTTTGACACCAATATGTGAGAGTACATGGCAATGTTCACATGATGTGAAATTAGTTGCTTTGAAGGAGAAAGAGGATATGTCATCAAGTTTGCTTCTTGCATGATGTGTTGTTTGTGACAAGATGTTAAAGAAAATTTTGCAGCCATTGTAGGCCATTTTATTTTTTGACGCCAAGAAGATAAGAATATGGCGAATGCATTCTTCCATATGTGGAATTTAGAATCATGGAGGTAAAAAAATGGTCATTTATTTTATTATTTTTACTGATGTTGGAAGCTATTTGTTGCAGTTCACTCATTTTGGAAAGGAGGAACCGATAAATCTATTTGGTACAGTACAAGTGTTATATCAGCAAGAAGCCAACAAGTGTTGGATTGGGTCAGCAAAAAAAGGAGAACAGTGGTTGAAGAGCCAAGCCATTTGCAAGGCAAGGCAAGCCATGTTAGTGAACCGAAGTGGTTGTCATGGCGATTTCTCCAAGTAGAATCCAAATGATAGAACTTTGGAAATAGGAGTTAAGATGTTATGATATAACTAGCTTTTGTTGGTCCAAAAGCATGTCAGTGGGAAGGAGTGATCAGAATCTAGATCAGGGGCAAAAGTTAGCTAAAAAATGAAAGTGCTCAGAATTGCAACATACCAAAACTAAGCAAACCGGCACGTTGCAAGGAATCCAATGCAACGTGTTTCGTTGAAAAATGATTTTGGGTGAAGGAGTTACGGTCTATTGATCGTCGTTCAGAACAAACAAATTTTTAAAAGAAATATTGCAGAAAAGGTATAGCTGATGACATGGCAGTCCAGTCAGCATGTAGATAATCTTCTTCAGTTTTTAGCCCAATGGCACTGTGACAAGTGTCACAATTGGATTTTCCAGTTTGGTTTGTGAAGGTAAAAAACGCCCAATGTCCTCCAAGGTTGAATGTGGGTTCATGATTTTTATGTAGTGGAAAATATCTATTTTTAATATATTAAAATTGAGTTATATATATATATATATATATATATATATATATATATATAATTTTAAACATCATATATTATATTAATTAATTTATATATATTATATTAATTTTAAACCTTAATTATTAAAATTACCTAGCAGCATCTTGGTTTCAAAATGGAAACAAATTCAAAAAATTCAAAAATGCTTGATCATGAGCAAGTTCAAAATAAAAAGTTTGGTTCCCTATGAGACAATGCTGAGTAAAACAGGGGCAACCCCCATCGAAGCAATTTCCATGGTGTGTCTTCTAAGGTATCTAAAAAGAATTAAGGAAATGGGAGGAGTTAGATGGTCGAAATTTATCTTCAATGAAGGTATGAGTGAAAGAAAGAAATCATGGATGAGACAAAACAACAAATGGATGAAAAAATGGAATATTTTCATGAATGCATATCCTACAAATAGCAAGGAGTTAAAAAAAATTGTGTTGGCGAAGTTCTGTAAGGGTATATGGGGAAAAGATTTGGGTAGAAAGAAGAAGTATTATGTTCAGAAATTCAACCCTACTTGTGATCTCCAACAAAAAGAATATACTGGAGCTAACATTCCGTGGAGAGCAAAGGTTCTTATTGCTCAATTAAGAACTAACTCACTTCAACTTCGGTGTGAAATGAGGAGGTGGAAGAGATCTAAAGAAGCTTGGGAGGAAAGGATATGTACATTTTACACTTTTGGGGCAGTGCAATCAGAAAAACACTTCATTTTGGAATGTGACGCTTTCAGAGACACCAGGGACAATTACCACAGTATGTTAGCATCAATTCCATGGCATTGTCTTTTCACTGAAGGAACTATTAAAAGGTTGGGTCAGCTCATCATCAATTTGAATAAGAAAAGGATTGAATTATAGAAGGCAAAAAACAAGGAAGTTGGTGGTCCCATAAACTATTTTTAGTCTCGTGGAAGATAAAATAGCATTCATTCATGAATTCATTATTAAATACCCATAGTTCAAAGTTCATTAAACATTGGCTCAATTTTAAAGTCCATATGGTGGATACGCTTACATAATGGTGGCATATCATTGATCCAGGTGGATATTTGTGGCCACCCACCTATTCCATTTGGACTCGTAGCATCAATTCTTTCTATTTTTCAGCTTCAGCACAACTTACTATTTTTAGCAGGTTTTCGGGTCCTGCACTCTCGGAGCCGTTTTGTGGACTTAATGATCCAGGTGGATATTGGTAGCCACCCATCAAGCCCATTTAAACCCCCACCATCAGTTATTTCAGTTTGTAAGTTTCAGCAAAACTTACTATTTATAGCAGTTTTTTGGGTCCTGAACTTCCCAAGCTGTTTTGAGGCCCTAAACGACGCTTTTTGGGAAAACGAGGGTACTCCTCAGGTAGATATTTCTAATGAGCTATTGAGCGCATGAAACGGATATCGTATGCCAAAGTTACGTCCTCAGGAATTTGAAACACGAATTTACCCAAACGAGACCCACAATTTTGGCGCTTTATCTCCTAGGGTTAGGCTTTTGGACATTTCGGGTTTTACATTGTTTCTCAACAATAAATATGCCTTTGAGTCTCATTGTAAGACAGTTCAGGGGCTGGTAGCCATCACATCTCTTCTCAGGGATACGTTATCAGTGCCCTAGCTTGTCCATTTCCATTATTTCTATAAACATGTTTCAGTCAGTTGTTTTGTAACATAGTTCATAGGCCTGTAGCTGCCACATCTCTTCTCAGAGATAAGCCTACCAGCGCCCTAGTTGTTTATTTCCATTCTATCTGTAAACAACATTCAATTCTGTAACACAATTCAGAAGCCTGTAGCTGCCACATCTCTTCTCAGAGATTTGCTACCAATGCCCTAGCTTGTTTATTTCATTCATTTGATTTTTTTAATAAAATGAAGCATTATTTCCGCTACATCTTTATATGTATGGCTATATGTGTATTATGTTGCGTTCCTGCATAAAATCTAGATCAGTGGTATCATAGTGGTCTACTCTTTCTCTATTTTTCTTTTCATGTCCCCAATGCGGCCAAGGTATAAGGAGTTCAACCTCACAACCCCGACGACCCCCATGGAGGAAGGAAAGAAAGACGAGGGAGCATGAGATCTTATCAAAATCTTGCTCGAGGAGGCCCTCGAGAAATAGAGGAACATGATGATGGATAAATTTTCCCATATCCTTCAATGGCTACCCACTAGTGGCACATCTACATCCAGCACGTCCACCAATAGGTCTGCGACATCTTGGAAAAATTCAACTCCAAGTTCAGCAGAATTTCCCCCCTCGCCCACCCCCCCACCCCCCCCCCCCCATGGAGAAACTTACCACAATGGAGACCATTTCTTCCTAAGGAGGGATGAATGATCCAGGTGGATATCGGTGGCCACCCACCTATTCCATTTAGACCCACAGCATCAATTCTTTCAGTTTTTCAGCTTTAGCACAACTTACTATTTTTAGCAGGTTTTTGGGTCCTGCACGCCCGGAGCCGTTTTGGGGACTTAATGATCCAGGTGGATATTGGTGGCCACCGACTGAGTCCATTTGAACCCCCAGAATCAGTTATTTTAGTTTGTAAGTTTCAGCACAACTTACTATTTATAGCAGTTTTTCGGGTCCTAAACTTCCATAGTCGTTTTGAGGCCCTAAACGACGCCTTTTGTGAAAATGGGGAGAAACATGGGTTGTAGATCAATTTTTCTCACTCAAATGTTGTACTCCTCAGATATATCTTTCTAATGAGCTATTGAGCGCATCAAACGGATATCGTATGCCAAAGTTATGTCCCTAGGAAGTTGAAACACCAATTTACCCAAACGGGGCCCACAATTTTGGTGCTTCATCTCCTAGGGTTAGGTTTTTGGACATTTTGAGTTTTACATTATTTCTAAACAATAAATAGGCCTTCGAGCCTCATTGTATGATAGTTCAGGGGTTGGTAGGCATCACATCTTTTCTCAGGGATATGCTACCAGTGCCCTAGCTCGTCCATTTTCCTTTTTTCTATAAGCATCTTTCAGTCAGTTGTTTTGTAACACAATTCATAGGCCTGTAGTCACCACATCTCTTCTCAGAGATAAGCCTACCAATGCCCTAAATGTTTATTTCCATTCTATCTGTAAACAACTTTCAGTTCTGTAACACAGTTCAGAGGTTTGTAGCTACCACATCTCTTCTCAGAGATACGCTACCAGTGCCCTAGCTTGTTTATTTCATTCATTTGATTTTTTTAATAAAATGAAGAATTATTTCCGTTGCATCTCTGTATATATGGCTATATGTGTATTATGTTTTGTTCCTGCATAAAATTCAGATCAATCATGGTGGAGAATGGTGGTGGAAATATAGTTAATGTAGAGGCATTAATTATTGCATCACGTATTAATATATAACCAAAGGGCTTGGTTACAAAGTTCAGACAACGAGTAAGGTTTAGTTTGTTAAAAACCGTTGCAAAAACATACATGGGGTGGAGGTCAGGGTTTGACCCCATGACCTCCCCCCAACCATTACCGCACTACACCAACGGGCTATGGCCTTGACTCTTGAAAACATTGGCACATGATATTGTATTTGAAGCTTAATGCAGTGTTCGACGACGGAAGGAGAAGGGCCAACACTCCTCCTCATAGAACCACATCCCATATGAGCTATTATTAAGCGCCCAATTAAGTGTTGCTTAGTGCACACTAAGCATGTTTATCCATTAATTAATATTCAGTTAGAAGTTGGCAGAGTTTTAGCATATTCCCCAACTTAGTGAAACTTCCAAATTTGGTGGAGCTAACTCTAGATTCAAAGGTAAAATCTAGGGAAAAATTTAATGTGGCCTATCTTGGTCAATTTTCGACCAATTTTTGCTAAAGGATAGTCATTCTTAGATGATTTCCATGCTCTAAATCCACTGGAATAGCTTGCAAAGGAAATGGAGCTCATGTACAAGTTTTTTTGGCACGTTGAGGAATTTTGAACCCTAGGGCCACTAAGAGGGAAGACCATGGCTAGAGCTGTCGAAGGCCAATTTCAGTGAGTGAATATTCAAATTTTGATTTATTTGATGCTCTAAACATAGAGGTATAATTTATAGAGGCATTGGAGCACATCTGAAGGTGCTTTTGTCACTTTGGAGATTAAAGAATCCCATGGCCACTGTGGTTGGAGATAAACCCTGGAGGAGTTGGTAACCAAATTCAGAGATTGGATAGTCATTTTTGGGGTATTTGAGTGTTATGAAACCAATAGAATAGTTAAAAAATCCATTGGAACAATAATTGTGCTTGTAATCGGAATTTTTACTCATAATCCCAAGAGGGCCTAGCTATTTAAAGCAGGTCCATAAAGAGTAGTCAAGGAAGGGTGAAATCCATCATCAGCCATTGTGTTATGTGATTTTTGTGAGTTATATTTCTGCATTTAAATGGTTTTACATGAGTTTTAAATTGTTAATTAAATCATAATTTTATCATCAAAAACACATGAGACTTGACACTTTAACCCCTTCACAAATGGTTAAATGAGACGATCCTTAAACATATTTTTAATACTAATGAAGGAGCTTTCATAGAATTAACAAGTTTTCCCATATTCAGATCAAGTAGGTGTGGATTTTGACTAAAGTTAGAAGCAAATTTTGGGATCTTTTTGGATTCCATGTTGTAAAGCTTCTTCTTATACATTAGATATCTAAACATAGTCGTACTTTCAAAGCGAGACAGACCATCTTCGATCAAGAGGATAGGATAGGGATTATTTCCCTTCATCTTTAGGTTGTAGGTTGTGAATTTATTTTGAATCATCTCAGTCTTCCTCTATGACTCTTTGGATATACTGCAACCACAAAATTCACATTCGTATAAGACAACGGGGGTGACGAGAGTCTCAAAGAGGAACCTCTTTTTACTACAAATGTAAAGATCGACGGACTTCTAATTGTTTTCAAGCTCATAATAAGTTTTCCAGACTCTAATAATCCTTTTGTCGATGCTATAATTTGAGTTGAGTTGATGAGGAAAGTCAATACCCAAATATTTATTAGAAGAAACCTGCTCTAAGCACTAGTTATTATAAGGAAAACTACCATGCATGATATTTTTGGATTTGATAATCATGACTTTAGTCTTGTCGGTATTAACTGTCATACCCATCTTAGAGAAGTAGACCTGAAGAGTCTAAAGTTGCTTATCTAGGTCATCATGGATTTTTGCAAGAAGATCAATATCATCAGCATAAAGGAGAGGAGTAATGAGTACACCAACAAGCTCAGTGCCCTTGCATCCTGCATTTTCTAGACACTCCTCTAGCTTATTGATGTATATGCCAAAAAGAGTAGGGGATAGGGGACACCCTTGCTTAACTCCGATATTTCATTTAATGTCTTTAGACCACCCTTCGTTGGTCTTAAGCTTAGCAGTGATAGACTCGCAGGGACGGATCATAACAATCCTCACCTCAAGAGGGACCATGATCTCTTTAAGTCTCTCCCAAAGCTTAAAGATATAATGGTCATAGATATAATGACTGTAGAATTCTAAAATATAATGATTAAGAATGTCATCTATTATTTTAATTTATGTAATAAAATAAATCTTAATTTATAGTTATTATTTATATGTTATATATAATATTTTTATTTATTAATCAAATTTATTAAAATTTTATATTTTTATTATTTATATATTTTGAAATATTATATTGAAATTATTATCATTAAATTTATTTTAATGTTATATCTATATCTAAAATTTCTTAACTTTAGCGAATGCCTTGTCTCAAGTTAGGATGGCATAAGGAGTTAGGATGACATAAGGATGCTCATTCTAAGCCTTGACCATTGGGGGATAAAGGAGGAGATAATATTGGAGAAGAAGCATAATATTAAAAATATTATTACTTCCAAATTTAAAGATAAGTTATGGGATGATAAGGGTTTTTTTTGGGAAAAGGAACATAATGTATTATAAAGAGGTTACCAACCTCACTCTTGCTAGCTAACCCAAATTATCTTTTGGTCTTGACCAATGCTAAGAAGAGGATGAACCCCACTCTTGCTAACCAAAATTATCTTTCTATCTTGACCAATGCTAAGAAGAAAATGAACATTGCCAAGATAAGAACTAATTCTCATGAGCTTCTAAGTGAAAGGGGCTATATGAAAAACACTTTCTCTCGGATTTCCTAGCTCCTACTCACAACCCTAAAATTATATTTTTGTCTTGACCAATGCTAAGAAGAAGACGAACATTGCCAAAATACTCACAACCCTAAAATTATCTTTCTGTCTTGACCAATGCTAAGAAGAAGATGAACATTGCCAAAATAAGAACTAATTCCCATGAGCTTCTAAGTGAAAGGGGGTGTATGAAAAACACTTTCTCTTGGATTGCCTAGCTCTTACCCACAACCATTCTCATCTTCAAAACATTTGCGAGACTACCAACATTTTTGACTTGTTAAGTCAACAAAACTATACGAATCTAGGAAATTTTTTTTATCATAAAAATAAAATATTAAAGAATCATGATTTCTTTAGGTGAGATTGACCACATTGGTTTTAATGGACCTTAATCATCATCATCATCATACTCATTATAATTTGAACTTCTTTTTAGGTGTTGCCTATTATATTTGAATTTAAATTTAGATGAAAAGAACAACTTCCTCTACCCACCCAAGCTACATCCAATTAATATTTGATTAATATATATATATATATATATATATATATATATATATATATATATATAAAGTTTGGTAAAACTACAGCTTCATTAACATCACCAACCATTAAAATAAATATTATTATTGAAAACAATTATTTATAACTTATATTTTAATTAATAATTCAATAATTAAAGATATATCTATATTGACCAGAATTTACATCCAAATTATAACAAAACACTATAACACGTCAATAAATTCAAACAGAAAACAGTCAATTATTAATACTGATGTCCAGACAGGACCAAATTTATCCTTTCATACCTCTAATATCTCTATATTTCCATATTCTAGACAGACATTCCAGTAATATATTCACATTTTCCACCTATATTCCGGATGTAGCTTTCCTAATTTCTTGGGGTGTTTGTCGCGTGTCGCAATGAAAATACACGATTCTTCATGTGATTCCAATCTTGAGCTGGTGAAAGTCTTAGGACTACGTGTCCAACGCCACAAATTCCACTCTCCGAATCCTAGTTTATCACTTAAATCCAACTTCGCTGCCACTAATTCTAATTCTAATTATGAAGTTATAATCTTGCAACAAAAATCTCCTCCACGCCCACTAAATGTACAGTGAATCTCCAAAAGATTAGCTGAAGTTGGACACCGCAAACAATTGAGTTTCACGTTTCCCAGTACCGTATGGAGATCAAAGTTCAAAGCAGCTGGGATACCTAGCTAGGTTTTCACGTTTCTCAATGCCTTATGAAATTGATCCACCTGCAAACTCGTTTTAATGCCTTGTCTCTTTGTCAATGATTCCGAAAGGTGAAGCCGGCGTCCATCCGTATGGTTTGATTTTTGATCAGCTCAACCAGTGTTCCACAGTGTACCGTTTACCTTCTCAGACACAATTCGATTTCGTACCGTTTGACGCCGCATACTTCTAGTATATGCCGACCAATATTTCAGATTGAATATTTATTCTATACTGACCATCTTCATTACCTCAATATCCCGAAAAAGAAGCGTTCCAATTGGATTTTGGAGGCACTAGTCTAAAAAGGCAGCGTTTTCACCCAGAATCCCGCAATGATTTTCAGAAAATCCGATATAGTTTCTGGATATATACTGTGATATATGCTGTGTGCATATTGATATAAGTTTCTAGATATATATTGAGTATCAGAAATATATAAGTAATTATTATTTTAAGGAACTGCTTCTTCAAAGTATCCAGTTCAGATCTTGCCATGGCGGTAAATCCCATTTCAACAATCCTTCTCCCTCACCATCGTCCCCTAAGGCCCAGAAAAGTCTTCAACCGCAGATGTTTAATTTCTGGTGAGAATCTATCGACGGCAATGGTAGCAGTTGCAGATCACGTGCAGAATGCATTCACAACCAGACGAGAATTCGTTTTGAAAAACCCTAGGCAAGAGGTAATAGATCACCTGTTCTACCAACGTGGGACCGATGTGGGGATCAGTGCTCATGATCATCAGAAGGTGAATAAAGACAATGATGGTGATGTACAATTAGCGGAAATGTGGAAATATATACAAGGGTCTCACGATTGGAATGGAATATTGAACCCACTGCACCCACTGCTTCTCTCAGAAATCGTCAGATATGGGGTCTTCGTGCGAGCTTGTTATGAAGCATTTGATCTGAACCCCGGGTCTAGGTTTCGTGGGTTCTGCAAATATGGTCGTGAGAACCTGCTCGGTCAAGTAGGGTTGGAGAATTGCGGGTATAAAGTTACAAAATACATCTACGCAACACCTGACATTAACATTCCAGGTGTCATAAAGAATAAGTTGGAAGGAGATCGATCTAACTGGGTTGGTTACGTTGCAGTTACGGAGGACGAGAAGGAGATTAAACGATTGGGCCGCAGGGACATTGTGGTGGCATTGCGAGGCACTGTAACGTACGCGGAATGGTTGGCAAATCTCACGTATACCCTAGCTCCTACCCGTTTAAACCCTTTAAACCCTCTGGCCGATGTTAGGGTTGCCAAGGGTTTATTGGGCCTCTACACTTCGCAGGATTCGACGTGCAAGTTCAACAATGGAAGTGCCAGAGAGCAGCTTCTGTCTGAGATTGCAAGACTGGTGCAGAAATACAAAGGAGAGGAGCTGAGCATAACCATGGCAGGGCACAGCATGGGCAGTGCAATGGCTACCTTGTGTGCTTATGATATGGCAGAGCTGGAACTAAACCGTACAAATTATTATTGTAATTCCAGGATTCCCATCACAGTGTATTCATTCGCTGGCCCGCGAATGGGAAATGCTGCCTTCAGAGATCGCTGTGTGGAGCTCGGGCTCCGGATTTTGCGTGTTGTGAACGTTCACGACGTGGTGACGAAAATCCCCGGCGTAATATTTAACGAGAATTTTCGGGTCTGGGAAAACTTGATGGACAGAATTAATTCATGGAGTTATTCTCATGTCGGCGTTGAGCTAGCACTGAATCACAAGCTGTGTCATACGCAGTTTCTGCACAGCAAGTCTCATCATCCCTCCTTCATTCATAACCTGGCGACATATTTGCAACTCTTAAACTGCTGCAGCTGCAACCGCCATGACCATCTTGAACAGGCAAACTCGGAAATCCCGATCTAGTACTTATGCGGAAAAATCACAGGTATCACCTTGATAATGAGTAACGTTTACATGATGCTTAAATGGATTACTTTTTATGGTTTTCAATATTGCACGTTCAATGTCATTGTTGGTGCATCTGGATTCTAATGCAATATAAAAAGCGAATTATTCTTGATAAATAAAGGTGTCACAAGTTTTTGGAGTTGTTTTGGCAAATCTAGCGTAGATTATTGGAATTCCAAATTTAATTTAGGAAATCTTTAAATCAAAAATTTAAACATGTTTCTTTGATGCAGTAAACAACTCTATAAATATATATTTAAAAATAATGGTAGTTAATATTATGATAAACTTATTATAAACCGTTTTCAAAGCTTAATTTATCTAACCAATTTTTTATTTTAATTAATATTCTATATTTCAAATAAAATTAAATAAAAACAAAACAAAACAAAGAAGCAAACAATATACTCACACTAAACAAACAAACAAAAACTATACTCAAAACTAGAATTGTACGACTATATATTTGATATTAGGGAGTTGTACGACTATATATTTGATATTAGGGAGGTTCTTAGCTTTAAAGAGCTTAACCATTCCGAGGATGAAAGCATCAGCAACGATGGAGTTGAAAAAACAAATTATATTTTTAGCTTAACAAAAGATCAAAGCATATTTAATTATGAATCTATTATTCTATTTCACTCTTCTTTTTTAATTTTAAATTCTTTTTATCTTAACAAAAGATCAAAGCATATCTAATTATGAATCTATTATTCCATTCTATTTTTCTTTTTTAATCTTAATAATGAGTTTGGAAAATCTAAACTTGGTAAATTAAATATTTCTTAATAAATATATATAATGAATAAAATCATAAGGTAATGGTTTATCATTTAGCAAAGATTTGTTTATCATTCTTCAAAGCATGTTGTAAAGGGACTCATTTTTCTACTTTCTTTTACGTTTAATTATATTTATTGCTTTTAATATTCATTTTTTTTAAATGGACACCCAAACTAGTAGTTAATCTATAATTTTCTTTAGGATCTTACACATTATACACTTATATGGTCACCTCATCCTTTATAGTTATTGCACTATTTTTTAAGTGAAGAAAACAGTAAGTCCACTTTTCTACATAAACATTCTAAAAATATAGTTAAGGCGTATCTTTACTCTTGCCATCATATAGTACTAGACTATAAATCAATAAGTGATAACTTCTCTATTGAGGGTGAATTCAAAAGTTTGAAATTACCCAGGTATCTATTCATTGGTCTATCTCTCTATTTTCCAAGACATTCATTTTTCTCACCAAGGGAAATACCCTCACCAAAGTATTCCATATTAATAATTCTCCACTGTAAATTTCAACTTCTTGTCATTCCATCCTCATCAGAATTTAGTTTATGCATGTCACAACTATTATTTTTCCCCACAAGCCATCGTCCTCATGATGTATCATCCTCTATGGGATTTTATCTTCCAAAAATTACTCTTGAAAAAGGTGAAATTTTTTAACGCCCCATCATCTATATTATTTAGGCTTTTCCAACTTTATCCCTCTAACCCAAGGGATCCCCTCTTTCTCTCTTTTCCTTATCCATATTAAGTTAAAACATTCTCCTATGGTTATAACAACAATTCATTTTAATGTGTGAAGTAAGATAAATAGTATATTGATATCCCCTATAGAAAAGACTTTATTGGTTACATTATGTCTTCTAGAAACCACTATGTTACTCGTCCCTATTTGAATGATCACGAACCATCAATACAACCAAATAATTTATCATAGTCCTTTCCTAAATCTATTTTCATTTATGTGGCTTCAATATTTCTAAAAAGCCCATACCTTTTTAGAGCTATTTTAATTTCTTCATTAATTTTCATTTTCAAAAGAAATCAACATTTTGCTTTGAATAAAATTCATAAATGATTATTTAATATATTATAAATAAATTTACAAGGAAATTGCATTAAAAAAATTGGTCTATAATTATCAAATATATCTAGGTCATTTTTTTTTGAATAAAGATATAGAAATTACATTTAATTTTTAGATTACTTTCCTACAAACCTTAGCCTTATTTTTTATACTTATCAATTCTTCTTGCAAAAATACATAAAACCCATAATAGACTTCTAATTTCCATTCTTTTGGTCAACCAATTTTTTTTGTATCATTAAAAAAAATTTCTTTGCATTCCTCTATTAAGCTCGTCTTCAATATTGTCATTTTCTCAATCATCTATTTTTCATGTAGAGATAAAGATCATCTTTATGATCTATGTTATATTGGCCCTCATAACTTTTTGGGAACCGTTTTTAATTTTTCAATACCTTAATCTACAATTTTGTGAGTCTATTCATTATTCCCTCTATCTTCCTCTTCTTTAAGACAATTTTAAGATTCTTCCAATATTTGACATAGTTCTAAAATAATTTTTTTTTTCATTCACTTTAACTAGCTAAATAATTTCACTTTTCATCCTCCATACTACCTATTCTTATTCTTCAATGCCTCTCTTAATTTTTTCCAACATCCTCTCTTTGTGATGGTTTCCTTAAAAAATAATCCACTCACATTAGCCTCAAAAATATCATTGATTTGTTCCTCAACCTTAAATTATACGTCTTTATGGGGATTATTAGTCACATTCTCAGATGATAAAGTTTGTGTACACATAATTAAATGTTAAATATCTAGAATATTTAGAATATGATAAAGGAATTCATTTATAGGATAATAATTCATATATAAAGTGTATACATGAATAATATTTGATAGTACAATAAGGACCTGAGTTATATAAGCAAGATTCCCTTTCATAAGAGCCATGTCTTTTGAGACATGTCCTTTCATAATTATTACTTTTAATTATTAAATAATATTATCATTTATATTATTTATATTCATATTTGTAATATTTTTTTTCATTTTAGAAATGCTTTATTTTCAAAGCATATGGATGACAACAAAATTGCTTTTCTTTTTCTTTACCTTGTAATCTATTTGCAAATTTTTGAATTCTTGAAGCATCTTCGAAGATACAAGATGATATGAATGTCTAATTATGGTACATAATTGTTACACTGTGAAGCTTACATCAACATTCTTCAGAACATAATTATAATATGTTTTTCTTGCGAGATATGGGTATACTGACTGGTTGAGATACCCACTCTTGTGATTTGGATATCGATAAGGAGTTCTTGTGACCTGATTTTCCCTTATCATAATTGTGTTAAGGAAAACAATTCCTTGATTTACTTTAGGTGTATGATTTTCTTCGCAAGTTGATGTTGTTTGGTTGATAGTTGGATCTTTACTTGAAATTTCTATTCTTTGTTTTGAAACATTTGAGTATGTCTTTATTTAATTGGATTTGGATTTTTTCTAAACTTTGAGGTTAATGAGAACTATATTTGTTCCATTCTTTTCAACTTGGATATTTTTACTTGAATACTTTGATACTTCTATTTACATAATTTTTTCTAGTTTATTTTCTAATGAATACTTTGCAGCCTTGGACTTCTTTACTTGTACAATTAATTTAATTTATGACCATGATATTTTAGGTGAGAAATTTATTTGTTTTTATCTAAAAAAATTGTGTCAAATTCTTTCTGCATTCTTAATATTGGCTTTTGAATTTCTTGACTAATTACCTTTGATATATCATTCAAGTTTTTGGATTAGGGTATTATTGAATCTAACCCCATTTTATATCTTGAAGTATCACCTTCTTCTTCTTATCCAAAAGAGTCAAAAACTTTTTCTCTATGTTTAATATAAAAGTAAACTAGGGATTGTCGATTATATTCATAATCATCAATTTCAAGTTGTAATTCTCTAATTTCATATTGTTTCTTTCTAAAAATGTATTCTTTTCCTTCCCTATTTGGTTTTGGAATTAATAACTAGTTTGCTAACTAATTTCTTTTCCTTGGATACTCCTTGTCAATGTAAATAGTCTACAATATGCAATTAGAAAAGCCTCATAGAAGAATCTTCATTTTGTCATTTTTGAATTTTTCCACCTCAAAATTTCTTTATATTTTTGATTAAATATTTTTTTTTTCTTTTACTTCTTTTGCTTTAGCTTACAGCTCATATATAGATTATATAAATTTCAAATAAAATAATTTTAATATTTATTTTGAAAATTTTACTTTTATGAAATAGCTTTTTCTAAACTTCAAATTGACTAGTTTTAAATTAACTATTTCTTCTTTCAAAATCTCTCAATTGTATTTTATATAGTTTATTGGATATTAAAAAAATATATTAATTAAAATTCTTTAATATATTATTTCTATGACATAATTTTTAATACTCATACTATACTCTTACTTTGTTTTAAATTAACTATTTCCTCTTTTAAAATCTCTCACTTTCCATTATAATTAATAATTAATATTATTTATTAGACATTAAAAATTTATATTAATTAAAACTTTTTAACTTTCAATACTCTTACCTTCTCACCAAAAATACTTTCAATACTCTTTCACCACCTCTTTTAAATTGACTTGCAAAATAACACCCTAAATTATTCTATGAAGATTTTGTTTATATACAAAAGTAGGGTTGGAATGTTTACTTTGAACAATGAAGCGACTTTGAACAATGGAACAACAATGTTGATTCTCAATGCGAATTTATAATTTAATTATAATGCTTGAAAGAATTTGGAGTGTTTACTTTGAACAATGAAGCGACTTTGAACAATGAAACAACAATGTTGATTCTCAATGCGAATTTATAATTTAATTATAATGCTTGAAAGAATTTATTATTTAATTATATTGTTTTAAATTTAATTGATTTTTGTAATGTGAAATTTTGTGGATTTCTTTTATGGATTTTTAGATAAATGATGATAACGTATTTATTAAAATATTTTTTAATATAAAGCCATTTGTTCAATTCATTACTATTATTAATATAATATATTAAACATAATAAAAATATAGTGACACCATAATTAAAAAAATTATATATATATTTAGATTCATTATACCAGACATCCGATTAGATAGATTAAACATTGTGACTATTTATAAATTATATTTGTGTTTTCTTCCCGATTATGATGCAAACTTCCTCTCACGAATTTTTAATCTATCTTAACTAAACCCTTTTTTATATATCCCCTATACAGTGACAGGTATATCTTCCTCTTCGTTCACTCGTTGATACGATGGGCGGTGCCGCAAATTTAACCTACAAACTTCGCAAACAAAATTCCAGGCCGCCCGATATGCACAGATGGCTTACGCAATATAACTCAATAACAGACTTGGATGAGTTTTAATCCAATTACACTACGTTCATTTCGCAGTCCACGAATTTTGTCTATTCATTCTTTTTCAAACATATCTACCAACTACAGTACGGATAGCTTGCTGATTTGACACTCCTGTAATTCAAGACACTTTATTCACTTGCATGATAATTGTTTTGTTTTTTCAATGGTATGATATTATTTTGTTGTTTTTCTCTCGTGAAGAAGTTATTTTAAAGTTTATGAGGTTAAATATAATTTATGGGCAGATTGTTTCTCTATCTTGTTGTATTTTGTTCTTTTCTGGTGTAGTTTCACAATAAACTAGTTTTTGTACTATGTTCTTTTCTTGTATTGTTTCACAATAAACTCTTTCAGTTTCTCAACAAAGTTTTTGCTGAATAAAATATCCCAGAAACTAGCTGCCAAAATACCTACATACCTTTCTACCCTGTAACTGTATTTGAAAACCTCACATTTTAAAATAAAATAATTTTCAATTTCCACTTTTCAAAAAAACAAAAAAATTACACCACAAACTGCACACCACCTCTCCAACAAACTGCACACCGTTGGTAACCTTATTTTTGTTAATTAGTATTACTTCCAACACTATCAAATTTAAGTGCAACAATTTTATCGTTGGTTTAGTTTTGTTGTTTTTTAAATATAAAATTCAGTTTGTTTATTCACCGATAAGCACACTTAAATATTAGTTGTCGTTTTCAACATTAAAAAATAATAGCCCGGAGACAATTTGCGATCAAAGATTCGAAGAAGTCAAAGAGTTCAAAAAAAGTGTGGTTAGAAACCAACATAAAATGTTGTTTTCACCATTAACAAAAAAAAAAAAATAGCTACGAGACAATTTGCGATCAAAGATCCGAAGAAGTCAAAGAGTTCAAAAAAATGTGTGGTTAGAAGCCAACATAAATTCTGAAAAATTTGACCAAGATTATAGTGAACAAAGGCCACCATAAAATACCAAGTGTGACAAACAGAGTTCATGCACACAGTTAAATTATCCCGAAAACTTGGAATATGGTAAAAGAATAGGTTTATATGGCCAATAATGTATATATTAAGTGTATGAATGAACCATATTGTCTTATAGTACAATGAAGGGCTTTTATAGTAAAATGAGGGTTTCCTTATGTTTTTTAAAACATGTTTTTCATATTTATTTATTATTATTTAAAAATTTATTGTTTTATATTTAATATCATAATATATTGCTTTTGCATTTCACTCTAAGTAAAACATTGTTGATTTTTATGCATTTGAGATATATTTCTTCTAGTTCTTTATTTCCATGTCTATGGATCCAAATATTGAATTTGAAGAGACCTATGGGTTTGTAATTCTTCTTTTTCTATTTGAAGAATGACCCATATAAAAGAAGAATGATAATATTGTCCAAAAAAAAAAATCTATTTTCCCAATCTAATCTTTCATTCTTTACAATTCTCCCAATATTATCTCCACGACCATAACACAACCATAACATATGTATCCTCTTAGATACCCCTTCCACTTCTAAAATCTATCAAAATATGTCCTATTTAAATAGGTTCTTCTTCACATTACTGCATTTCCTAAAATAAAATGAATGAAGTAATATAATAGCGAGTCTTTCCTCTAACCTTGCCCCACAACTTTTCTATTTTAAATTTTAAATTGAAGTCACTTCGTAAAATCAAATTATCATTTTTTTTTTATCGTGAAGAACTGAAGTTGTCTCAATATGCCATACAAATTGATAATGTTGAATTTCTTCCCAAACTATACATATATGCATGCATTTAAAGGAGACACTTACGGCCATTATTTCTAAAGGAGATAAATAAATTATTTCTAATGCCCCTAATTTCCCCACAAGTATATTATAGTAAATGACCAATATTTCAAATAGAAAGGAAAAATAGAAATGATGGTATTCCCCTCACCCACAATCTCTAGGAGAAAATTAATATATGGCTTATATTTTTTGGAAAAAACAAATTCATGGATGCCTTTTTATGAGAATCTCACATCCTTCTCACATTTAGTAACAAAATAATCATGGGTGTACTTTGTCTAAATCCATATCCATTATAAGTGCCCCTTTGTATGGTCACTTGTTTGCCTTCTGTTGTAACTTTTCTTTACCCATGCAATTTCATTTTAAAATTGTATATTTTTCTTTCAAAAAAAATTATACAAGCATTATATTGGTATCTCACACTTTGTAATAAAGTCGTCATGTTTAATAAATGTCACTTTTAATTTAAATTTTGGAAAATAATAATATAGTTTTTTAATAAAAAAATTTAATTGTCACAAGCACGCTTATTCTTCACACATATGGCTAGATGTTACTACACCCCAATCAATGATCAATAATGTATTGTGGGACCCCTCCACACTCCTGGTGGTTAATGAGCGGGGGAGGGGGGTTTGCAATCCAATTTTTTTTAAGCATAGAAGGCAATGTGGCGGGCCCACACCCCCCTGCCCTGCAAACCACTCTCCCAACTAACTGTTACTCTCAATAACTTATCTCCTCTGCCACCCTTTTGTTATATATCCGCCAAACTAGTTAGCATTATTTCCTCTATTATCCTGCAACCAATAACCTCCAACTCATTAAATTAATTCCCACTAACATTTAAAAATCAATTAAATGTTTTGATTATTAATTGCCAATGGATATTTTATCCCTTGCTAAAACCCAATTTCCATTTTATTTCTAAGTCCATTCGTTAAAATTTACAGTGTTTCAGGGAGCGTTGATTGGTAATCGTCTGCACTATTTCCGACTATCCAAATTTTCCCATTCTCTATTTAAAATTAAAATGAGTTATTAGAAAGGAAAAAGTAAGATGCAATCTGAAAACCCTATGCTCCCCCCAATATTGAATTTGGGTGAATTTCCATTAGTAGATGTTGATTTCAAAGTTGCAGAGACCAAATGTAGATTTGACTTATATGAATTACAAAATTGGGCCTTCCAAAAGTTTGAAGATGTCAGCAACGAATTTAGTTTTTGGGAACCTATGTTGTCTCAATTTGTTTTTCCTCAAACTTATCATTTTCCTAAATTTGAGTCCTAGTGTGAAAATTGTTATTTGCCCAGATAGTAGCCAAAAATGATGAAACCCTATTCTCTATAGCCCTGGATTACATTTTCCACGCTTTGCAGATTAATCCTCCAAGCTCTCTTCATACTTTTTCAGTTCATTCATTAATGGAAATCTATTAGAAACTTACCTTTCACCAAAGAGCCAACATTTTTGAGTCATTTATGCTAGATGGTTTTGAACTGCCTCATCATAATCCACCATCCTTCTAAGCAACATTTCCATAAATGTCAGAACAAGTGATTTCTATAGCTTGTTGTCTTCTATGCTATCGAATTAATGAATTTCTTGATGAGGTCGTCCTAGGGTTCCTATCTCTCTTTTCATCTAGAAAAAAGCCTTCTATTATTTTCCATTTTCGCTAGTTCATTTGAGATATAATTCATGAACAATTCTTAAATTTCAAAGATTTAAGATGCCACTTCAAAAGCTAGATTCACAAGGAAGGTCCTAGTATTTCATTCATTGAACTTCACTCGTCATAAATAATTCAAAATATTATTATTTTAGTGACTTTATAGGTCAGTTTCTATATTTTTCACTATGTCTTCTTAGTATTGATGTGATTCCAAGGATATTGACAAAGATCAAAAGAATTTTACATTTGAGTGAGAAGTCAAAAGTGGGAGACTATTGTTTATATCATAACTTTACAAAGATCGGAGTTTTTCGTTATGAATTTCCACCCTACAAGCTGTCAATTTTCATTCCTGTGTGAATTTTTGCTTTAGAATTCATAAGACAAAGCATGAATGTAGATGAAATTCATTTTGTATCAAGAAACAGAAGGCCAAGTTCAAACTAAAATCTCAGGTTGGTCCATTTATATTAAACACTAGAGAAGGTGATTAATAGGCGGCGAAATTGTTTAGTAAAATGAATTGTAAAATGGGTTTCAGTTAGCCTTATGCTCCGTTGAGGAAAATTTCAGTTATCAGGCTTGAGCATAAGTCTGCTCCTTATATACATATTTCACAATAAATATTTAATGATATGCTAATCGGGATGTTTGGGAAAAAAATACTTTATAGGAAGTTGAAGAGCAGGTTTCCAATCAAACATCCTTGGAAACTCCTAGGACTAAAGAGAAGGAATTAAAAAGAAGAAGTGGGATCATTTTTCCTGTTGATTAAGGTTCTAAATCTACACAATTCAAAGTTTTAAAAGGGATAAAAACAAAGGATACATAAAAAGAATCCTCTGAATCCAGGAACACGTAAGTTTATACTACATCGATGGTATCAAGCAAGCATTTTTTTCACTTTACAAAAAATTGAAGAAATAGTTTTTTACGCATATGTTCTCCTACTCCTTATTCCAAGATGAAACAGAGTAATTATCTAAAGCAATGGGTGATATTTCATTAAGAAATATAGAAATTTAAATTTAAAACCTTCATTGGAAAGGGCAGAATAAAATAAAATTAAAGCAGATAATGCATACATTTCAGAGATACAGAAGAATTTTAAACTTTTCACACAACTTAAAAAATATCAGGATGAGACAATCAGTGCCCAAAATTTGTCAGAAGCTAAGGAGAAAATTTGGATAGACATTAATTCAACTATTTCAATTTTTTGGACATCTATAGAAATTATTTTTGAATAGGAACAACTGGTGCACAAGGAAAAAAATTCATTGAAGAGATTAAATAAGACATGGATAATAAACCTTGAGAAGCAACAAGAATCATTAAGATATTAAATTCAAAAATTAGGGAAGAGTTGGAAGAGATGTGTATTGAAGATAGGATAGATTCAGTTCTAGAAGTAAGAAAGGTATTGACTAAAAGAAATTTGATGCTACAACTGGAAAAAAAATGCCAAAATTTAGAGGTTCAAATAAAGAAGTTTCATAAAAAAATATTTTTTTCTTCAACAAAAAGGACTTCTGTCATTGAGGGATTCTCATGGTCAATTAATCCAATGGGAAGACTATTAACGAAGGCTACACAATATAGCATCAAATAAATCAAAATTTTCCAAAGTTAAACTAATTATTAATGGTAAGAACTTCGTTTATGGTATAGAATAATTTTTTTTTTATTTCAGATGAAATTCATCATATTTTATCAGCAACCCCACTTTTGAAAAATATACTAAGGTAGATGAGGCCTAAAAAAACATAATAAAAATTTCATGCTTAGATGATGATCAATGGGATAAGTTCGTTGAGCTTAGTAGTTGAATAACAAGTAGATTTTGAGCTAGAACTTAAGCAAAATATAGAATAATCAGGAACGCAATTAGCAGAAGTAGATTTTAAAGCTAGCAGTTGAGAACTTCATCCCTGATTAGTGTGCAATTTCCAATTAACTAGTCAGGTATTTCTTTTTTAAGTAACTTTATTGTAAATATCCAAACCTTTTGGATAAGTATTCTTTTCTCATAAAAGTTGTAATAGGTTAGATATTTTGAGGAAAATACTCTATATATACTTTGTGACTCGAAGTAAGAAGGGTTGATTTTTTGACAATACCAAGATACATTGTTGTATATTTGTAAATTTTGAAGATAATCAAGGGCTTATGGATTCATGATTTATCAAAATTTGTGTTCATGTGAGTTTTATTATGTAATCATTTCTATTATTCTTCAAAAATTTAGGTAAAATAGAAATATTCTGTAAGGTTAGGTTGACTGTTAACTTCCATGACAGCCCACCAAAAAGTTATTATCAATACATATAATAACTAATTTAATGGTTTTCTTAAATTAGTACATTTGCATCAATAAATTGTTTCCTTCTATCATCTCTTAAATTTGTGTGTGTGTGTGTGTGTGTGTTATATAAATTGTTCTATATGATTATGATATATTGAATAATTCAAGTATTCAGGGAAGTATATTTAGTTATCAAATATATTCTTCTTTTATCTATCACAAGTGTTTAAAGGATTTCATGTTGTTAATATTGGAATCAACACTTTGAGAAATATTTAAGTTTTTGGTTTATATACATGTAAATAGTTTGAGTCATTAATCATCCATTTAAAATAAAATCCTCATTGATAGGGTTCACAACTAAGCCCACTTCTTCACCTATATCCTCATCATGTAAGTATTCTTTTATAACTCAAGTTTGTATCTAAATCATAAATGTGTTTCTATCTGATTTATCAAGTCTACACATTTCAAAGGAATGTCTTTAGTTGAAACTATGGTCATTGAGAAAAGGCCATGTTATGGCATCAAAGGCTTGGACATATTGGAGAGAAGGGCCTTCAGATACTGCATGGTAATAGCATGGTAGAAGGTATGTATAAATTCTCTCTAGATTTCGATTTCTGTAAACATTTTGTATATGGGAAACATAATCAGGTGAGTTTTCCTTCTAATGCTAAGAGGGTGAACAAGATATTAGAGCTTGTGCATAGTGATGTGTTTAGACTTGTGTCGATTCCATCTCTGGGAAAATTTGTGTACTATGTCTCATTGATAGATGACTTCTCAAGGAATACATGGATATATTTATTGAGGAAAAAATCTGAAATCTTTGACAAATTTAAAGAATTTAAGGCTTTGGTGGAAAACCAGATAGAGAAGAAGATAAAGGTGCTGAGGATAGATAATGGTGGAGATTTTTTTAAGAAGGAATTTGAAGAATTCTGTAATAAGAGTGGTATAGCACGACAAAAGACTACTCCATACACACCTCAGCAAAATAGGGTTGCAGAAATAATGAACAGAACGATGATGGAAAAGGCAGGAGGCATGCTCAGTGGTACCTAGTTAGGACATAAATTTTGGGTAGTGGATATTGCATGTTAACTGGTTAACAGATCACCTTCATCAGCGTTGGAGGATAAGACTCCACATGAGGTATGGAATGGTAAGAAACCCTCTCTTTCACATCTGAGAGTATTTGGATGTGATGCATATGTACTTGTTCCAAAGGATAAAAAGACCAAGTTATATAATAAATCTGAAAGGTGAATCTTTATTGGGTATAAGGATGGTTTAAAATGTTACAAGCTTTGGAACCCAGAAACAAGGAAGGTTGTGTACATACTATATGTGGTGTTTAGAGAGGTGAAATATACTATTAAACTTGAAGTCCTACCAAAGGAACATGAGAAGATAGAGTTTCAGCTAAAAGAGGATGAATCAGAATCTACAATAGAAGAAGATTCATGAGAGGAAGGGCCACAAACTCCAGCTATGGGAAGATTAGTTCGAGAAAGAAGGCAACCAGAAAGGTATAGTCCATCTTATTTCTGTTCAAATTTTTCTTTAACTATAACTGATGATGATCCCAAAACTGTCAGGGAGGTAGTAGATTTAGAGGATGGAAAACTGTGGAGGGAGGCCATGGTTGATGAAATGGCATCCTTGCACAAAAATGAGGCATGGGATCTGGTGGAGTTGCCGGCTCGAAGGAAGCCCATCGGGAGAAAATGGGTGTTTAAGAAGAATATGAATGTAGAAGGAAAGGTGGAGAAATACAAATCTCGATTGGTAGAAAAAGGTTATTCCCAAGTGTCGGGAATTGATTTTGGTGATATTATTTCTCTTCATACCAAGGTTTATTATAGTAGATTACTTTTATTTGTTGCTTCTGGTTTTGATTTTGAGGTAGAACAGATGGATGTTAAGAAAACATTTCTTCACGGGGATCTAGAAGAGGAGATCTACATGAAGCAACTTGAAGGCTTTATGGTGAAGGGTAAGAAATAACTAGTATGCAGGTTAAAAAATTCTCTGTATGGGTTAGAACAATCACCAAGGATGTGGTATCAAAAATTTGATACCTATATACGGGGACTTGGCTTCACCAAAAGAAAAGAAGATCATGGTGTATATTTTAAATTAATTGGTGATCATGTTATTTATTTGGTCTTCTATGTGCATGATATTTTTCTAATTGGAAATGACAAAGAAATTATCCAAGATTTGAAGACCCAATTGTTCTCCAAATTCAACATGAAGGATCTTGGTGCTGCAAACTATATTTTGGGCATGGAAATTAAGAGAGATCAGGCAAAGAAGAAGCTCTGGTTAAACCAAAGGAAGTATGTCGAGACAATATTACAGAGGTTCAATATGCAAGATAGTAAACCAGTGAAGGTTCCTATTTCTGCAGGTGTAAATCTATCTGTTGAACAGTGTCCCAAGACATAAGAAGAAGAGGAGGATATGTCCCATGTTCCATATGCAAGTGTAGTATGTAGCCTGATGTATGAAATGGTTTGTACTAGACCAGACATTGCACATGCAGTGGGAGTATTGAGTAGGTTTATGTCAAAACCACAAAAGGAGCATTGGATAGTAGTGAAGCGGGTTTTCATATATTCTCGTGGCACTAGTGATTATGGTTTGTGCTACCAGGGAAGGCCATGATTAGATAGAGTTTTGGATATCTGTGGTTTTGTTGATGCAGACTGGGCTAGACCAAATAATATATACAATTGGGTGTGTGTTTAGCTTATTTGGAGGCGCAGTTAGTTGGATGACTAAAATATAGTCTGTAGTGGCTCTTTCAACTATAGAGGTAGAATACATGGCAACCACTCATGCAAGCAAGGAAGTAATTTCATTGCAAATATTGAGTTCAAGTATGGGGTTGGTGTAATGAGCTATAGGGATAGACTATGATAACCAAAGTGCAATCCTCTTGCTTAAGAACCCTGCTTATCATTTAAAGACAAAGCACATTGACGTTCAATATCGCTTTGTGAGATATATGGTTGAGAATAAAAGGGTCTTGTTGGTAAATGTGGACACTTTGAAGAATGTTGCAGATGCATTGGCGAAGTATGTAAGCACTCATAATTTCTATTGGTGTAGAGAAACAATGTGTGTTGCAGAGCTAGACTAATGACTAAGCTCTCCTCTGCCCCCCCTATGGGAGGAAAACAACGAGTGGGAGAATTTTGGGTACGTGTTATATTGTTTCCATGATAAGTTGCATGTGCGGGTGGGTCACAAGGGGGGCGATATACTTCCTTGTACGTTTCCCACAAAGCATCATATGAAATTATGGGACATGAACCAAAGTTTCCTTCCATTTTTTCTCTATCCATCCTACTGTTACACTACAATTTGTCACCCTGTTCACCTCTTGTCTAAAATATTGAAGTTTCTTGTCATGAATACTGTGAAGTATATCCACCTTGGAAAAATACATTAAGATATCCTTTAAATACTAAAAAGAAATTTTCCTTAAATAGTCTATGAAGAAGCTTAGCTCAAACCCTGAATTTTTGGGTCAACGTTTTTTTCCAGTTATATCTCTGTGTTGATGATCCAAGAGGATCTTGATCAATACAGATCGATAGAGTTCCAAGTACAATCGATGTCCAGTTCAGTCTCCAATCCGCCAGTTTCATCAGTGTCGTTCTCAAATTGATCATGGTTTAGTTTCACTAGTGAAAGGTCCTTCAGTGTTATGGTCATCATGTGTGATGAGAAGGTGTAAAGTGGGTTAAAGTTATGGTGAAATACCTTAAAGTGTAAAGGTATATGGTTAAATAGCTAACCTAGATCTAAAACCCTAATAACTAAACCTAAGTCTTAACACCTAAGTGATAGCCTATGTCCTAAACATTAAAACTATGGAAAAAACAAAATCCTAGCGCAAATATAAATCATATTAAAACTATACCAAAAACATTATTCATAAGGTTCGGGATATTAAAAAAATGTTGTTACAAATAAAATTTATTAATAAAACCCACAGTGCATAACAGCTAACTGTGTGGTTAATAGACTGTGTCGGAGGTGCATAAAGACATGTGAACAAATGTAATGTAACCGCAGTGGAAATGTCAAACCATAGTCCTAATCGCTAGGCTAAACCACGTCAGAGGTAGTTGTCATATGAACAGTATTATGTTACCGTGTAGTCACATAGGACCACAGTTTATAAACCATGGTGTAACTGTACACATGTGATCAAGGTTTCAAAAAACACGAGAGTTAACTTCCGTGGAGTTAACACTATTTATAACCACAGAGATCCACTCTGCCTATTCACATGTTAATTGTTACAACTCCCGCACGGCTAGCTTAACTGTCGGGATAAATTTTATCATATTTTTCAAAAATGGGTTTTTGTATTTATCACAGCGCTAAGGTTTGGGGACCTTATCCCTAGGTTTATGTGGAAGATAGGGATTCGAGACCCTTATCACATGATTTGTTCAACCAACTGCTAAATGGAGTAAACAAAGGTTCGAGTACAACTTATATAAACCATGACAAAGCCTCATTAAGGAGGGTGTGCATTTTGAGTTCAATTTCAGAAGGACATAGGTAGAATTGTTTGCAGCATTTATTAGCCGTCAGGTGTCAAAATTGAGCGCAGAGACAGGCACCGAAAAGGAAAGAGAGATTACTTTCTGTTTATAGAGTTAAAAAAGTTCCTTCGAGCACAGTCACTCTATCTCATTTATGTGTAAAGAGATTCCTCAAGATAAATCCTAATAAAAACAAACGCCCACTTGAAAGCGGACCCGAAGATGTAGTCCACCAGGGACGAACTCTGTCATCAACTGTTTCCATCTTCTTATATCTGTTTATTGTTGTTATTTAATTCATTTATTGCTGCTAGTTTATGTAATCTTTCAAATAAGGCTTACTTCAGTTAACAATCAATCTAAAGGACAAACTAATCAAACTGCTTAAACACTTTATTCAATCAAATTCAAATCATATTTGGTATCAGAGCAGGATGTGCTTTGTAGTTTGTTTGTCAGTGGATGTTAACCAGGTTGGGATTGCAACATGGAAAATGTGAGCTTGAGGAATTTGATCCAGAGATCGGAAAGCGAAAATTTGTTCATCAATCAATGATGATAGGGACTGAGACCATTGAGACTCCTGAAGCTACTGAAAAGAAACCCATGGATGAGAATCAAATCGAGCAGAAGTTTCTACACATCCATCAAATTTTGGCAGAATTATATGAAGACAAGAAGACAAGAGATGCAACGTCATCATCGAAGCCATCAAAGAAGGACAAGGGTAAAGGCAAGGAAAATAAATCTCCTTCTCCTCCATTTTCTCCATCATCTTCTTCTCCCTCTTCTACTTCTAGTTCTGAATCAGAAAAAGAAATGAAACCTAAGAGTCCACTATTGAAACTCGATGTTAAGTTTGAATTACCTATGTATGATGGTGAGATAAACCCTGAGAAATTAGATAATTGGGTGAAACAATTAGAAGTCTATTTTTGTATTCAAGATACACTACAAGAAAAAAGCACATTGGTGAGGGGAGAAAATGGTCACCATAAGCTCATTGCTGAGGGTCAAAAGAGCCTTCGTCACCAAAAAATAAACGTCACCAAAGGTGGCGTCGCCGAAAGTATAAGTGTTGTGGTGACATTCAAGGTCCATCACCAATAATGATTTACAGTGACAAATAGTGAGCATCACCATTTCATATGAGCAATGGTGATGGGCAATAGCTTCCATCGCCAAAGAAATGAACGTCACCAAAGGTGGCTTCACCGAAATTATAGGTGTTGTGGTGACATTCAAGGTACATCACCAATAATGATTTACAGTGATGGATAGTGACCGTCACCATTTCATATGAGCAATGGTGAAGGACAATAGCCTCCGTCACCAAAAAAATGAACGTCACTAAAGGTGGAGTTGCCGAAAGTATGTGTTATGGTGACATTCAAGGTCCATGACGAATATTGATTATAATGATGGATAGTGACCGTCACCATTTCATATGAAAAACAATGATTTTTTGTGATGGACCTTTCATGGTCGCCACTATTGGTGCATATATATGGTGACGTTCATTGACCGTCACCATAAACGCATTGGTGGCATCAAGGTTTGTCACGAATAATGACTATTATGACAAACAGTGACCCTCACCATTTCATATAAACAATAACGATTTATGGTGACAGACCTTTAATGGTCATCACTATTGATGCGTATATATGGTGGCGTTCATTGACCGTCACCATTTCATATTTTGGTGAGGGTTGAAAAATGTCACCATAAGCTCATTAGTGATGGTCAAAAGAGAATCTGTCACCAAAAACTAATCTTTGCCATTCCCTATATATGAATATCAAGGCACAATGGAATCGAACCACCAACCTCTTGCTTGTAAAGCAGGTGCCCTTCCATTGAGCTAGCACCCTTTAAAAAATTAGACTTTAAACTATAAATTGCCCCTAAATGTGCAAAGATACACCAAAGGAATAAGAACCAGGAAAACCGAAAGAACTCAGTGTCCTTGCTCCTGTTTTTATTCTACGACACTCTACAAAGTATGATCTTGATCTATGATGTATTTGTGCCGAGTGGTTCTAATTTAAGAGCAAATGTTATATTAGATAAAATAAATGAATAACTAAGAGGCCTTATGAGCTAATTTTTAATCCTTACACCAAAATCTCTTAATATTCAAGTCTATGGAGCAACTCGTTGAAAGTTCAAACTGAAGTATATTTTAAATGGAAAGCCTAAAACCAGCTAAGTAGTTTACAAGTTAACATTTTGGATATAAATTATGTTCAATTTATATGACAAGTTATGAAATAACCTTAAAACTAGTTTCTTAGCTAAAATACCTTATTAAGTCAACAATGACAAAGAAAGATAGTCATGGCAAGCAAAATTCTCTTGTTTTTTCTAATGAGGGTGCATGTAACTTGATAAAGGTTGTATGACAGTATCAAACCATAAATAGTTTCAATAAAACATGGAAATGACAAAGTCTTGTTAAGAAACAAAGGTTTGGTTGAATATATGGAAAGCATCGAGCTAAATGATATAATTCAACTAAAAGTAACTGTAAAAAAATGAAATTGCCATCATATACCATCTGGTTTGGTTAGTTCTTCAGAAAGAGAAAGTGCAATTGCATGATCCAACTCCTCATCTTGATTATGTAATGGACCATCCTAAACAAAAATGTCCACATACAACAATCAATGTTATTGTATTGGTAAGACTTTTGATATAATCTATCAAAGGATGTACTATGTAGGAGAATAACTGGTAGTTGAATTACTTCTCTACTCGCATGTACTACCTTTGGTAGTTGAATTACTTGGAAATAAAAATCCTTATTAGAATATAATGCAAAGAAAAGAAGAAACCTTTGAATATGGATGTCCATCTTGATTTTATAGAGTTATAATTGAATACTAAAGGACTAGGAATGCTACAACGAAATAGATGGATGGAGTTTAATAAAAATAATTTGGATAATTTAGGTTGCACATATCTTTAAATGGAACCACCTTTTCCTTTTGGATTCCAAGTCTTTAATATGCAAATAAAATTTCAATTCAACCAAAGAGCACAATATTTTTAAGTCTTAGTTGCCTGAAACAGGGTAAGGACAAAATTTGGAAATGGGGATGACTTTTGAAATGACCATTTTCAAAACCTTTGGAAACAGAGCAACGAGCACTTCCACACACAGGTCCAAAAGTCATGACTTAGGAGCATGAGCACAACTAATTCAGGGATGCTTAAATAAGAAACGAATTGGGCTGCAATTATACTCAATTAAATGTAAATAAATGATTAAAATCTATATAAATGACTTAGAAGTCAAACATGACAACTTTGGAATATGGTATAATGTTGGCATAAAAACTTTGTTCATTATACATTCTCTTTTGTTCAGTTTTGATGCTTTACTTCCAAGTTAGGTGTTTTATTTGTTGGAGATAGCAATCCATACATCTAGGTAGAACCATTAATGATGCCCACAATGAAGGGGCATGTAGCTCAGTAGTACAATAGCACACTGGCCAAGGGAAAATCTGGGGTAAATCTTAGTATGTATAATTTTCAAGACCGGGATAGAGCTAGTTTTGCTTGAGGTTAGGCAGGGGACCTTAGCCAAAGTGTGGCTTGATGAGGGTGTTGGAAATAGGAATACACACATCTATGCTAAACCCTTAAGGGCGTCCCTCATGAAGGGGCAAGTGGCTCAGTATTAGAGAAATCCAACCAGCCAAGGACTATAAAGTTTCAAAAACGTTTCAAGTAACAGACATTGTTAATTAGCCTATTGTGCTAGAACAAATGGTGGATGACCTGCATTGGAAAGTGTTTGCATGGGGCAAGTAGCTCAGTGTTTGAGTAATCCAACCAACCAAGGAATTAAAAGTTTCGGAAATGTTTCAAGTAACAAACAATTGTTAATTAGCCTATTATGCTAGGCCAAACGATGGATGGCCTGCATTGGAAAGTGTTTGCTGACCAATATTGAGGCCCTGACAAGGTTCGAAACAAAATTAACCCACCTCATGGAAGGGAAAACAGCTCAGTGTTAGAGAAATCCAATCAGCCAGGGACTTTAAATTTTTAGAAATGTTTCAAGTAATAGAGAATAGTTAATTATACAGTGATATGTGGTTTAACGATAAGTTTCACTGGGTGAAACTAACGAGACCACGGTTCAAATCCCATTGAGTAGATGGCCTCACTGGGTGAAATTAACGATACCACAGTTCAAATCCCATTGAGTATATGGCCTACTATGATCTCGCCTCAAGGAGTAGACTCCCCATTTCCTAGAGTCTCCACTCTTGCTAAATCATAAGATCCGGTATATCTGGCTTATATCTGGCTTACAGGTTGCTGGATATACTCTTGGTGTTATAAGGCTCTTGCTAAATCATAAGATCTGGTATATCTAGCTTATATCTGGCTTACAGGTTGCTGTATATACTCTTGGTGTTATAAGGCAGCCACAAAGGTTGATCTTGGACCTCCCTTAGATTAGTCCAAGGAAGAAAGTTTTTACTGAGCAATATTGAGGCCCCACCCAGGTTTGAAACTCAGTTAACACACCTAGTGTGTCTATGGGAAGTTGCATAATGCATTAGGTTTAGGAGTATAGGGTCAGTCCCTCAGAAATCACCCTAGGCCTCCTCAGAGACAAGCAGTAAGTTTAGGAATTCTCCTAATACCCAAAAAATAAAAAATAAAGGAAAAAGAAAAAAATTCTCCTAATACTGAAAAAAGGAAAAAGAATGAAATTCTGCTAATACTGAAAAAAAAAGGAAAAAGAAAGAAATAGAAAGAAAAATGACAGTAGTTAAATATCGATTCTCGTGATAAATAAATAAATGAAAAGAAAACATTCAATAGTTAATTAGTAGTTTCCAACTTTTCACTAGCATGTCCTAACATTTTTTGATGTATATGCAGAAATAATTTGACTTTAGGATGACTCAGGGGTTGCTTTCTTAAAGTTTACTTGCATGCCAAAAATTGTTCTAATGTCAACCGACATGGATAAAACATGATCATAAAGAGATAAAATTTGATGAAACTTCAACAAAAAGCATGGATGAAGTTCACACTCGACAACAAGACTGGCGTGGGAAGAAACATCTAAAGCAAACTTTTTAAGGTTCCATATTTCCACTCCTTAATGATAGGTTTAATAAAATAATCAATTCTTAATGAAGGTGCTACCTCCCCATTAAGTTATAATCTTCTGTTCCCACTTTTTAAGAGTAAAAGATAGCATCTCAAGGCACTGGGGCTGTTATAAATGAAATTGTAAGTAGATAGATTGTGATGTTCAGAATTTGTAAGTGACTAGTGTGAACTTCTTAAGCCATGGGTGGTTATTAAGCATGGAGTTAAGCTTGAACCCTGGGTTTTGCGAGTTCATAATTAAGATAAAATATATTCAATGGTCAGAAATTGAAAATTCAGAAGTTGCGTGAAGAGAAACATAGAAGAAGCACCTAGCAAATAGTCTTGGAGAAGAAAGTGTACCCGCAACAGAATGAGCATCGACTCATGCTCAATTTCCAAAGGCAAAAATTATAACCAATATGTATGGTAGAAGCTGGGAGAACCTGATAAGACTTACCATCCTGGGCAAAATATGGTTTTGGAGACACCTTGGAGAAGACAATTGAAGAACCAGTAGGAGAATAGGACATCTTTATCTTATACAGGTTTGTAACAGGATATGTATTCCCTGATCCTTTCTCTGAATCATGGCTCTTCACCTGAGAAAAAATTGTGGGCATTGACTTAGAGGTAGAATGAAATTGGGTTTTCAAGCTTCTGGGAATAAATATATTGAGAAGAAATGGTTTAGTATTTTCTCCCTTACTCTTACTTGACACATTTATATAGCTTCCACTTGTCTTCCTCTTGTCCTGCTTTCCTAAACTCCTCTCCTCTACTTTATGTTTTTATTTTTTCACTTCCTCATTTGATCTCTTTTGCATGGCAGCCTTTTGCTCCACCAGATCACTCAGGGACAATTCATAACTTGATTCAAGCATTCCTTCAAACATTTTCATGAGCTCCTGTCTGCCTTTGGCAATATCCTCTACCCTGGTTGACATGGGGTATGGATATGAACATGTTGTGTCTGTAGATATGGGATAAGAACTTGATCCAGGATGCCATAGAAGAGGAGAGGTACATTAGTGTTCATATTCTTTATGTTGAATAGCCCATGAGAACAAACCTGAAGAACCCAATTCAGAATCCATCATGTTCATCTCTACTCAAGAAATTTTTTTCTTATAGCTTGCCCTCAAACATTTGTTCTAAATAGCTTGTATTGGGTTTGATCTACCAAATCATTCCCTCCAAATTAGTGCCAACATATATCACGGGTTGATGGGAAATCAATGAACTGCACAAAGTTAATGCCAATCCTCCCTGTCTTTCTTAGAAAGCAAAGTGGGTCCATAGCAAAATTGCGATCTGACTGATTGTCTCTTGCTCCATTATTTTTACACCTTATTGTCCCTGTCAATGTTGCTGGCACTTTACCTCTGTGAATTTACTCCAAATTTGACATGCTAAGCCCCCGATCATCTCTAGTTTCCCTTAGTGATTCGATCACCTGCATTGACATAAACTAGAAAGAATGCATAGAACATCAAGAAAAACCTATTCCACTGCAAAAATGAGACTTCTTACAAGAAAATTAAAACTGATGAATATGATAGCTAGTCCACCTTGTAAGAAAATGTCTCTGTGCCTAGTGAAAATAAGGATGGCTTTACATATGTTTAAGGTTAACCTACCCACTTCTCCTTCCTTTGACTAGTTTTCATGAGAATCCTAGATCTTAAGCTTATAATGGTGGGTACAAGTGTTCTGTCCTCCTATTAAACCATCATATTTCATTCAGTAACTAAATCCATGCATTTTCACCATCATATCATCATATGAATTTGCATCAATGTACTGAATTAATATGACTTCAAATTTTGAAATTTTCCTGCAAGATAACATTTATCATTTAAAAAATCTGATCAAACATGAAGAAATCTCATGAATCCTTCAGATTTGTATTACAATATCCATCTCAGATCGATAGATCCAGAATCTTAAATATTCTTATAACTAGAAATTGCACCAAGAGGTACAAAGGAACGTTGGAACATGGATAAGAAAAGTGGGGAGATTGTCTGAAGAAATAATCAAGCGAAATATACTAAAATGAAATACAACCCACGTGAGGCTAATTTAAATTCAATTGTTGTGAATTTTCAAGTGAAATAAAGTTTGTAACTGGTGTCCGGCAAGCAGGAATCGCAAAAATTGTTATAGAGAAAAACTTGGAAGTGCAATTGAGGTTTGAGGTTTGATGATGTTGATGAAGAACATATTCTACTTGGTGAAACTGGCCACTGCGAGGATTATTGGGGTTCAGGCTTCTATAGGTAGGATAATACTTTTGAGCTTGAAACAACTTTGCACAATATAGCTTTCAGTTCAAATGGTGCAAATACATATAAATCAAGCAATTTGAGACCTTTAAATGTATGGTCAGAAGAAAAAACTCCAAAATATGTGCAAATGCTTCTAAACTCTATTTGTAAAGAAGAAATTAATTTGATCATTGAAGGAAACTTGTTTGGACCAGACATTGGTGAGTTGATAAACAACTCAAACAATTGGGCAGAGATTATTATGTGGTGTATTTTCAAAGGGTTGAAAGAGTCATTACCTTCTAGATGGATATATATTTTGGGCGATGGGTTTGAAAATACAGGTAAGAAGAATCAACAAGCGTCTGAACAGTCAGGGATGAATTTGAGAAAAAACACCAAATATCTGCCAATTTTGGTAAATGACTCTGAGCAATGTGGTTTATTGTTTGTTGTCAATTCCTCCTTAGTCATGGATTGCAGGCCTGCACAAAATAAGAATATTCTTATGATTGGTCTCTGTTCTGAAGTGAATAATTTGAAATAATATACTCATAACCTAGTACAAAATACAAATTCAATAGAAGTAAATACGAAAAACAAGAATCGTGGAAATGATGATTTTGGATTTCAAATTGAAGGAGCATATAAGGGTGCAGATGAAGTGCTTTTGAAATTTCAGTGGGCAGAGGAGACAAAAAGGATGGGCTACAACAAGTTTTTGGAGTCTCCGGATAGAAGAGAAGGGAAAAGAGGCAAACTTCAAGTTCAAAGCATAGAGTAATGCCCCTTGGAAGGAGAGATTTTGATTCTCTTGTTCAATATCAGCAGGAAGTAAGCAATGCCTTTGGTAAAATTGACATTCAATTGTCAGATTCTCTATGGGATTAAGGTGATGGCATTAGCTAAGAGCAGCAGCTGGACATGGTTTCACATGAATATATCCTTTCTTCATAAATGAAATGATTATTGGAATTATGTTCAAATGAAAGAGATGAGAACAATGTGCAAGAGGCTTTATAATGTTTGATATGCAAAGAATAGAAAATTCAAAATAGTACATCATATGAGAAGGAAGGAAAAAGAAATGTATAGGCAACAAGAGCTGGATGGAGGCAGGGAATGAACAATGATAATATTCATCTCCATTTATAAGGATTGAAAAAAGTTTGGACAATGCCACCCTGGATGAATCTTCTCATTCGATGAGAATTGATTTTAAACACAAACATATTCAAGCGATGTTGGGTTCTTTATTAGATGAAAATAAGAAAGAAAATGTGGAGGAAAAATTCATTGAGTCTAATGGGGATTGTGAGGTCGTGCAGGAATTAAGTGGAGTCTTAGTAAAAGGTTCCAAGTGGCAAGGAGGCTATTGCAAGAGTGACAATGAAAGGGATGCTAGAATCTTTGTTAGATGAGAGAAATCAGACATGTTCGATTGTTCCACTGGAAGATGCTCTTCTGGCAGAAATAGAGGAAATACTAGATTTGATATTTGATCTAAGCAAGGAAGATCATACAGCAATGCATGCCAAGGAGCCTTCTCGGTAGGATCATTTACCTGCCAAATTGGAAGGAGTGCCAAACCAATAAGTGGATGGCATTTCACCTTTGTAGGTTTTGTTAATAATCTAGACGCAAGTGAAATGTGTGAGTTTTCAAGAAAGAGGGATAAATCAATTGAGGAGGCATGAGAGATTAACACTGTGACTGGATCCTCTTATGAAGTGATGGATGCTTTGGGATATAGAGAAATCCATTGGATGTTAGGCTCTGTAGTGATGCATCTCAAAGAGGAGTCCCTCAAGAATTTTCATACGACAAATTATAGGAGATTTAAATTCCTTTATAGATCAAAGAATTTAATGTGCTAGAGTAACTACACATGAATATATTACATTTGTAAATGGTGCACGGTAGGTTGGAGTTGGTGATTGATGTAAATGATGAAAGTGATGTAGAGATGCATGCAACACAGTTTGACTGTAAGAATGTAGTAACTGAGGTAGCTTGTTCAATTTATGTTGTTTTTGGATGTGAAAAAATCTAGTGGAATTTAAAGTCGTTAGTTGGAGCAATTCACATAGATAATGCAGGGAAGCATAACACAGGGCCATTATAGGAAAATGTTGCTTTGGTGGAAAAACAAGGAGTTTTATATTTCTTACCCTGTAAAGGCATTGTGAAAAGAAGTGTGTTGGTGGAAAAGAGAATAGTTTTTGATTTGTCACTGGAGGAAACTAGCGAGAATGATGTAAGAATGCATGATACATATGCCTTAGATGAAGGTGCTGCAACAGTGCATTTGCAAATATTGTCGTTGTATGCCTATAAAGAATAAAATTTAGTGAAATATTGAGAATTTTTTGTGGAGGAAATGGAAGAAATGCTTGTTCAATTATCGGAGAAATCTAAACCAGGGGAGAATTTTGTAGGTGCTTGTTAGGATGCTTTTTTAAAGAATCAAATGAAAGGAATGTTCAGTTCATTTTTGGCTGAAAGTAGTCAAGATATTCCACAGAAGAATGTCATGGAGACTGCTGAAGTAGACATCGCAGTGGTTGGAAAGCAAGAGGTTCCAGAACCTTTGGTTCACATTAATGAGAATCCTCATAAGCATGAATTCAATCAAGGGTTTAAAAGAGTCATCTGGATGGATTGAAATTGTTAGGAAATGGCGATGAATAGATAGTAGTCAATTCTCAATGGATTTTATAAAAAAATTATACTGCTCATGTGCTTACCAAATGAAAATCTCTGACCAAAATTCTAGTTAATAGGCACAATGAAAATAATTAGTTGTTGAAAGATTCAGGATCTGTTTATAAAAATGTCATGGAAGAGGATTTTGCAGTTAAAGATGTGGAAATGGTGAACGATAATGAGTGTGTTTGGAAAAAAAAAAATCTCCTAAGTATGCTGAGGTAAGTGTTACAAAGTTGTCATCAACAACCTTGAGTCAGAGAGAAGAGTCTTCTATGTTACCATGGACTAGTGAAAATATGGCACATACATGTAACCATAAACTAGCTTCTTATATGGAGAAAGCTGAGATAATTTACATGGGTAGTGTAACAACTCAATTTATGGCCTCTGAAGTTCAAGAACTAGAGGATATTTCAAGGCTACATTGTTTCCCTCATGACAACTTCAGTGAGTACTGTATTATACAATAAATACATTACTGAGCCAAGTAAAGCTAATTGTGCACAAAGAAAATCGTTATCTGCAATACAAGCACATGAATTAAAAGAACATGGCCATTCTTCTCCACACAAATGAAAAAAATCACTTGAAATTTTTTTTCTGTTGGAAGTGCATTCTGTATAATAACATGTACTTCTAATTACCCAGGTTATGAGGAAGTGGAAACACAGACACTGCAGGTTTTTCTTCTTGCCAACTTACAAGCTGAAAAGGCATGTGAACAAGCCACTCACTATCATAATAGTGGATCACAAATTAGGAAATCACTTGGGACTGATATTTTTACTCTTGAAAATGTCCAGGATCGGAATGTTTCATTATTGACAGATTCTAAGAAGTTTGACAAATCTGTCATTGCTAATTTGAGTGAAAGTGATGCACTGAAAAAATCAGAGACTAAAAAAGTTTCTACTTCAATAGAACCTTTACATGTCCACAAGGTGACCTATTACAAGTCTTAATTATTTGATCACTAAATATCTAACACCCAAGCATAGTAGAACTCTGTTGGAACATGAATTTTAGCTCTACAGTGTCTTTAGTTTCGTAATTTGTCATTGATAATTTGAGTGAATGTGATGCAGTGAAAAACTCACAGACTAAAAATATATCTACTTCAATAGGACCTTTCCCTTTCCAAAAGGTGAGCTATTACAAGTCTTCTTAATTTTATCAGTAAATAGCTAATGTGTATTGTAGAACTCTGTTGGGAAATGAATTTTAGTTCTACAATATCTTTAGTTTCATAATCAAGTCTAAATGTAAAACGAGGGAAAGAATTTCTCATTCTTCTTTTAATGGGAACTTCATAGATCGACACAGATTAGAAGCCTCATCTTAAACAACAATCTAATGAATTAATATTGAATGTATGGTTTTAGACACATTATGAAGATAGCCAAAATAGGCATGGCGGCAAAGAATGGAGATATTGACAAGACTTATCCATTGGTAGAGGAACCTGAAAATATTGAGAAATCAGTGCAACTTGCACCAGAAGCCACCTATCCTTAGAAACTTAATGCCCTAACATTTCCTATGGAAAAAATTATGACTGATGGTTATCAGCAAGTAATGTAAAATGTTCAGTTTAGCATGAAGATAGTGGATAGGTGTGCAAAGAAAACTGAACAATCAAACCTATAATTTCAAAAGAGTGGTGAAGTTGATGTCATTAGCATGGAAATGTATTATGGAGAGTGATCATAGTAAGAAGACTAGTCTTATGAATGGGGAATTTGAAGAAAGGGGTAAAGAAGTGGGGGCTACCACAGAAATAGAGGATGATCCCAACCAGCAAAGTGCTCAGATGAAGCCAGAATCTGGAGAGTGTTTTGAGGTAACCAGAACTAGCATAGAAATAAAGAATAGTCTTACTAATATGATCTTTTGAACTTGGAATTTGAACATAGTTTTAGAATAGTCAGAACTGGCATGATTGGAAAGCTTGTCATATCAACTTGGAATCTGAAATTGGTGTTAATGTAGGTTGTAGAGCATTTGAAACAACACCATGAGATGGAAGGCAGCCGAAGTTATGTACTGAGCAATGCATCGAGCAATGAATCGTGACTTCAGATTTAGGTAATTGTAAAATTGGTTCTCATTGTCACTTAAAGTTGCATAGTTAACAAGAATTAGAGTTCAGGTTTGATAATATGTTGTCATGGCCGGAAAAGAAAGTTCTATAGCTGATGGTTTTTCTATCCCACCTGTACTTGCGGCTCAGCGTAACACAATGCAGTTTGACTTAACGACATGTTCAGCGTAGAAATATTAAAGAAGCTCAAACCACATAATAGAATCAATTTTCATTTGCAAACTGTGAGAGCACTAAGATGGATTTAGAGAGAGAAAAATAACAACAATGTTTGAAGAGAACTAATACTATCATTATGTAACAACATTCATTTGGAGAGCATATTCCCCATTTAGAGAAAGTAAACACTCTTATTTGGTGAGTTTGGTATGCAATAGTAGAAATCTTACTTTTAGGAAGGAAATCCTTCTTTTTTCGTTTTCTTTCCTATTCCTTCTTTCTTTTCTTCTACATTTTTACAATTTCATAAAGTTCAATTTTCTTGCCATGGTATTTGTGGTGGGAAGAGTAATGTAGGGAGATGGGATAGTGAAAAATTCAATAGAAATATCTTGTGGATTTCGTCTATTTTTCATAGTCTTCTTAACTGATAATTACTTCTAATTATATGCATTTAAGTTCACTTGTATTCATATTTATTATTGTGAAATCATACAAAATATCTTCAACAGTAGAACAAAAATTACAGTAGGATCATAAATAGAACAACCAAACATACAGCATTTTACCCTGGGAAAACCCACATGGTGGAAAAAGTTAAAAACCCAGCAGCCTTTTCCATAGAGAAATTATCTAGTTCAATAGAGATACATCTAGTTCTTTAGGTAGACATAAAATCAAACTGGCTTGTAACATAGCCTTGGTCACACCTGGTCAAATTTCTTACAAGAAGCCCTTTAGATAACTTAGGTCTATCTGCCCAAAATTTCATCATCTTGCCCAAAGATTCGGTTTTCTCAGAGTTTTAACCTTCTGCCCAGAAATAGATCTGACTCAGAGCTCGATCTTCCTCAGAGAATGGGACTCAGTCTGCCTCAGGGCTATCATGAATAGAAGTGTAATCCACTAATTGTGTGTTGAGGAGGACAAGTGGCATATTTCTAGTGTTGATGAGGCCGAATGGTTGTGACCCTCGATGGAGCCGGCTTGATCATTTGGAGGGCTGACTTGCCTTTTTAGGGGAAAAAATAATATAAATTTGAAAATTCATTTTCCTCTCTTTGATGCCTACATGAAGAATATGTCTTACATATGTCATTATATGCATCTCAACGGCTAAATTAAAATTACATGAAGAACATGTCTTAGATAATTTAAGGGCCAAAATATTAATAATGAAGATCGACCATAGTTACAACTTCAACAGATTCCCCTATATGAAAGTATGTGACAGAGATGGGGAAGAAGAAAAGAAAATCTAGTGGAAGTTGCTTGTGGAATTGCAACAAGTGGAATTTGAATCAAACAATGGTCCTGATTAGTTTTGAAGTTTATTTCTTTAGTTTTTGAATGAAGGAGTTGAATTTTGTGAAGCTATCTCCCAAAGGGAAATTGTAGAGTTTGAGAGGGAACATGATGAAGCATTGCTCGACAAGTTGGAAAGGAAGGGTAACCAAGAAGCAACCTCGAAAAGAGTTTAACATGTTTTCTTAATTGTTGAAGAGTCCTACAAGAAATTGGACATTGAACCCTTGGGAAACTCGTTTGACACCCCTCCCGATGGAGCTAACTTCCATTACAGTCGTTCATTCCATTGAAATTTTCTCTACTTCAAAACCATACATGAAATTCCCACCTCATACGGCTCCTCATTTATTTATAGTAGGTAATGTGGGGAGTAATCCGTGGAATTGAAAAATACTCAGATTTTGACCCAATATTATGAATTAACAGGAGCTAGTGTATTTCCAGTGAGTCTCTGGCCATCCTTCTTACAAAGAATCTTTTCTGAATACCAAGGATCTTTTGAAGGAATATGTTCTAGCACAAACCTCGGCAATAATTTGTTCTAATTCCACATATTGATCATTTTGAACCAAAAGAAAACTTTGTGGTGAAATGGTTAAGTTCTGTACTTGATCTATTTATTCAAGGTGCACTAGAATTTTTTCCTTGTAAGTTTAAGGAGACCACTTAAGAAACATATCTGGACAAAGTTGCAATTGTCACAAGCAGAGCTCAGAATTAGCTTTGCTCATCATCCGAATAAATATTATGCAATGAGCGAAGGAGCACTCTAATTCATATAAATTTGCTCAAGAAATTATGTGGGAAACCATGTGTGCTTTTTCTCAGTCACAAGGTTGCAAGAAATTTGTTCACAACAAATACTAATTGCATGAAAATCACAGTGCAAAGGAGCAAGTAAATTATTATTATATTAAAATATTGCCTCTCTGGTTTGATGCCAATTATCATTACCCAGTTATGAGATGATGACCATTCCCTAAAACATTTTCCAAAATTGCATTCAAATGGAGTTTTTTTATGATATATTGTAATTTTTACATTATTTAATAGGGAAATTTATCCTTCTTTGAAACATCCCCTAGGGATATTCTATGCAAGTCACTTGATAAATTTTTCCTGCAATTGGAGTAACAATTTGTGTTTTACTGTATAGGTGAAAAAGCTGATCAGAGCAGTTTTCTCAGATTCACACCTAAGAAGAGAGTGCTTGCGGAGAATACAAAATACTGAATTCCTTTAATTTGGCTTAAGGTATTTCTAGAATTTGTCTGAGGCATACTATATTGTGGTTGTACATCATATAGTTTTTATGTTGAATGAATGTTTTTTTTATTGTGTTTCATCTACACCGATTAGTTATGTGCCTAGTCTTTCCAGAAATGGACCAAAGAGTTTGGAATATGCAAAGCATCCTATGGACCTTAGTTGGTCCTTAATGAAATGACATTGTACATGTGCTCCATTCTGAATGGACAACTTGGAATCTTCATGCAGGGCAAGCTACTAGAGCAAGTGATAACTAAATAAGTGAAACCATTAGGAAAAATATACTGTTGGAATGCAGAAGAGAGTGCATATGGAGAGTAGAAGCTTCTAAATGCCTTTAGTTTGGCTTGAAGATCATTCTAGATGTAGTCTGGTGGCAGTCAATTAACTGGGGGCATCTTTGTGACCGTTGTTTTAGGCATAATGTATTGTGGTTGTGCAGGTAACAACATATTTTTTTTCTATTGCATGCCCTTTGCATGTGCATCATCTTCTTTAATTAAGTTACATGCCTAGTTTTTCCTAAAATTGGCCAAAGAATTCAAAATATTTAGAGTGTCTTGTGGTTCTTACTTGGCCTTTCTAGGAATGACATTGTACAGTTTCTCAATTATTAAGGGACAAGTTCGAATATTCATGCAAGGTAAACTTCCAGAGCAATTGATTATGAAATAAATGACACCTATAGGAAAATATACTCTTAGAATGTTGACAGAAATGAGTTATTTTCCTAATGTATTCACTCTTAATTTTTCAAGCCAAGCTACATATTTTCAATCTATTTATTCAAGGTGCACAAGAATTTTTGCCTCTTAATGTTCCCAGTTCTGATTATTGTGCTTGTAATTTGCAACAAGATTAATTTCATAAACAAGCAACTCTTATTTCAGGATAAAGTTCCACAATTATTTGGTAGTGTTCGTTATGGGAGAACTAAGCATAATCAAAGCTAGATTGACCATGATCATGGTTCTAGAGACCTTAATTTGGTTGTTTTACTAAATTACACTACCAAATTTTGATAGTATATCAACTCCATGCTTGAACATCCAGTCTCTCTTCCAAAATGTACATTATATATGACCACGAATAAAATAAATAACTTTCATGATGTATGGCATGGTCCTGAAAGTACTTCTTTGGCTATATGTTTGGTTTATGCTATGATACTGAAAGCACTCCTTTGGCTAAGTGTACCCCCTGCCACACCGAAACCTTTTTAATAAGAAATTACTTGAATATCACCAAATGAATCTTTTTTAACATGCTTGGATATAATCTATTGTCTTAAAGAACTCTTCGATGAAGTTGTATAAGAATCTTAGCCAACAGGAATTACATCACATCTTGCAAGAAGCCATTTGTCTATCAACTTTATTGGAGTTTTATTGGGACACTATATTCAAATGTAAGGTTTTACAACATGCATTCAATGAGAGGGCCTCAGAGGGAATTAATATCACATTATTTTCATTTGCAAAAATGAAAACACATATACTGATAAGTTATTTTATTTTTATTTCTCACTTGATAGGGGTTTTCAGCAATGCTTTTCCCAGTGGTTATGAGTTTAGAGTAATGCCAATGAAGTATGGTAACATAATACATGTATTTAAGTGAATTATATAAATAATATATCACATTAAACCTCTATTACTTGAATTACCCAGGGAAGGTGCCTCCCTTGCTCATGGTATGTACTAGAATCATTGATTCATTGATCTGTTTCTAATTGTTCAAATTTTTTATTTTTTTGAGGTTTTGGTATTGGAACTGTTTTGGTTAACCAGAAACAATTTGACATGTTTTTGATCTATTTCCATTGTTTTGATTATAAATATCCCTTCAATTCACATATATGGAGACTCGAAGTACACCATTGATGGGATCACTGACAGATGTGGAATGCAATGCAGCAATAGCGTTGGTTCGGTATAGTGGATCAAGTATCTATTAGGAAAGTTTCAATCCTACACTATTCAACACATACATATGGAGAAAAATACGTGTGCTTACCTTCTCTCCAAAAGAGGGCTGGAGTCCACATATGGTGCTATTCAGATAGTGCATTACAGGGTTTCCACTCTGTTGGACTCTCAATCTTTTCCTCTGCCATAATCTACATCAAGCGAGCCTGATCTTCTCAAGCAAGCTAGAATACGTTTGCAAGCAAGCGGGATATCATTTTTTCTTATGCTACTTTTATAGGCTATAAATTCATTGTACATACCAGATCCTTTTCTGTTTTTTTCCTTCCTCCATATTCTCCTTTATGCTATTTTCAATCAGATGATGTTCCCACTGACCCTCGGTATGTATCTGGGCTCAGTGATGTTATATTCAATTACATATTGACTGGGTTTTCTGTGGTTGGTATGCAGAGTTTTTATGTGTCTTTATGGACTTTGTACTATTCTTATGATGGATTTGGTTTACCTCTTCATGGGGTTCATATATTGCCTGCTATCTGGAATATGTTAGAATGGTATGTCTTGTTGGTGTCCCGTGTTTTGATAGTTTGGAAAATGAAAATACAAGGCAACATCAGAACAAATCTTTAGAGTTACAGGATCTAGTCCTCCTGTTCTCAGAGAGGGATCTCTCAAAAGTTTGTTTGCAAAGGTTTATCTTGTGTTCTTTGAGTATTGGTTTTAGACTAGTTATTAAGTGTAGGTGTTTGTTTATTTGTTTGGTTGGATTGATACCACAAAACATAAAATATTTAGGAAAGATATATGGAATAGAGAAACATCTGGTTCATTGAGCGATGGAGTCAAGAAAAGGTCATAACAAACTCATCAATGGATATGGGATATCAAAGGGAAAATCTAACTTGGCCATAGGATCCTTTTGTTTTGGAATGAGATGAACATTAATGATTTGGAAAGAGAGTTTTAATTATCAACAAAGGGAATTCGAAAGCATAATTTGAACAATAAAGAGCTCTTTGATAGACAGGGCTAACCATAAATTCTACAAATCACACCTTTAAGAAAATAATGATTTCAAAATAACTTTTAAAATGAAATCTAAGATTCGGGGAACACCCTATTTCATCAAAGATTTTATTTCAAATGACTTAGAAAACATAAAAGATTCACTGATAATTACAGTCATAGAAGAGGGAACACCTAAAAGCATCTATGATCACAACTATAAAATACCTTTAAGCCAACTGTTTAAGTGAGGACAAAGGGCAAGATCGAAACAAACCTCTTTGATTCACTGTAAGCAAAGAACTTCAAAGGGAGACTTCAATAAAAGTTTTTAAGTGGCAGCAGACAAGCAGGGAGAACCATAAATCATGCTGAAACCAATTGTTCGAACTATTAAGGAAATAAACAAGCATGAATATTAAAGAGAGAGATTAAAGACTCTAAAATACTTTAGCAGAAGAAAACATGAAACAATGAAGGATGAACAAGTCTAAGGTGCTTCCAAGAGTCATTTCTTAGCCTAAAACTTTCAACCTACTGTAGTAAGAAATTATGGAACATAATGAAAAAAGGGGAAAACATAAAACAGTTCAGAATACTTCACCAACAGCCAAGCTTATGGATCCAATGATAGAGCCTTCTCAGGAACAAACATGCAACAACATCATCAAGGTTTCCAAGACTTTAGTTTCTTCTTCAACTTTGACAGACTATGTATTTATTTCAGAGAGTTTCAGTATTACAACTGGTGATCAAACAACAACCAACAACTATCTCATCTTCTTCAGAAGTATTTATCGAAGAATGAGGAGGTGAGATCTGATAAAAGATCTCTTAGGACAATTAATACAGATTCAAGACTTCTTGGCCTTTTGAGGGGCTCAATGGAGAAGTTCACAGGTGCATGTGTTGTATTAACTGTTTTAAAATTATGAATTAAGCCCGGTGGGAGCTTTATTTGACTTTGAGGCTCTGTGTTCTGTTTGGAGTAACTCTGCAGATATTTTATACATTAATTTCCTTGCAGAAGAAACTCTCTGGCTGCGTTTGAGACAAATATCTGATCCGGTTCAATAAATTTATTTTTTGTTTTGAATGCTTTGAGGCACAGGTGGTAATTATAGTAGTTGAGGAATCAATTCACCTCAATTGAGGCGATGGAAGCCTTTCTATCAGTTAAACACTTATGGTTTCTTTTGACTGTGTTTTAATCCAGGGAATTAGGCTTTTGATAATTATTCTTAGCCATAATTCCCCAAATTTGTCTTCAATCTTCTTCTCTACTGCGCTCTGTTCTTCAAACTTATACTCTTTTAAATCGTGTTTTAAACACAGTTTCTTGTCGATGTGCAGGGCCGCACAGGGCTCTTTATGGTATCGGCACCCATAAAGCATTGATAAAACGTGGAGTGGAGCCCTTTTAATCCCTTTCCCTTTGATAACCATAGGCCAGAAGATCGTGACCTTTGGTATTATTTTCCTTCGCAGTATGGGAAAAACCTGCGAAACAAACAAAACATTAAGAAATCCTGCGTAATTAGGTTAAAATTCTTTGGAGGGTTTAGGGAGGAGCGTAGCCGTTGGATGAAAGCATCCAACGGTGGAGATCTACATAGAAACAAAAAAAGGAGAGTGGGAGAAGAATAAGGCGGAGTGATTTTGGACCGTCCAATCCGGACACGTGGACGGTCCGGATTCAATCGGAGAATCGCAATCGGGGGATCGCAATCGAGGGTGGCGAGCGAATGGAGCGATTGAAACATGTGATGCGACGAAGTGTAAGCCGTCAATCTAAAGGTTAGATCAATGGTGGAGAATGAATCGGGGTATGGCCAATTGGTGGGAGCAACAAGTGGACGTGATGTGAAAGTTGCGATGCGATTGAAAAACTCTGATGCGATGGAGCGTTGGCCGCTTGATTGGCTTTCGATCAACGACGGGGATTTGTCTTAGAACAAACCGACGATAAGACCCTTATAATATATAAAAACTCAAACTTTGAAATAAAACAAAGGTTTTATGCTTCGGGGGCAGAAAATATGTATAAGGTGGATAGGCACCCGACTACGGGGCCTTTGGAATTTACGGAATGTAATATGCCCGGGGCGTACATAAAAAAAAAGGGCCAATCACAATTGGGCCATCAGGCCTGGTATTTCAATCAAACCATTTGAATATTTGCGATGCGATTGGCGCCCGGGATATTTAACACTTGGTCCCTAGTGGAAAGTCATATGATATGAAAAGGTGGGGGAAGAGTTTATATGTATAAGTCCTGATCACATCGGAAAGTTTGATGCGGTCTTTTCAATCAACCCATTGTATTTTTCTCCGATTGCAATTGCGTGATCAGTCTTTCAATATACCCATTTAAATATTCAACACGTGACTTTTGTTTTTTAGTTTAAACTTTGGGAAAGTGGGTTTTAAGAATTTACAAAAGAAAAATGGATCGGGAATGAAATATCACATGGTTTAAGCGCCGAGGCGGGCTTTATTATTTATATGAAAAATAATAAAATCAGGGGTCTTATAACAGAAATGTTAATCACATCGGAACTTTTGGACCATGGCAAAGACTTGCGTACTTTGAATATTTGCGATCCGATAAGCGCCGTGAGGGGCTTAGCACCTGGTTCTAGGGTGTGGGCATGTGGGGGAAGTGGTTAGGACTTAGCCCAAGGGGTCTTAAGTCCATATTAATAAAACTTTGTTTTTTATGAAATTTTCAAAGTTTTCAATGGATTTTGGAGGTTTCGGTAAGGTTAAAGAGTGAGTCTTTAACTTTGTAAAAGTTATTTTCATGAAGGGAAGAAAAGGAATCATGAAAACAAAAAGGGATTTTATGGAGAAAAAGGGGAGCCAATGAAATTAAGTTTGGAAGAGGGGGAGGGGAAAAATGATGGTTTTTCAGCAGTCTTTCTCTTGGAATCAACAAAATTTTCTGAGTAAAAATGGAAATAGTAAATGAAGATTTTGAGACAGAGGCATGAGGCCTTCAAGAGTCTTCAAGAGCCAACAATTTTTAGCGATGAAATTTGTTCCTTGAAGGCTCAAAAAAGTCTTAGACACCTTTTGCTATAACAAATATTATAGGTGGCTAACATGTCTAATGTGTTGTAAAATGATATTTGATCAACGAATATGAAATATTATATATAACAGTAAATTTTTCATCTTGAAAAAAAAGGTCGAATCAAAATATTTAGCATGCAAGGTTTTCAATCAATGCTACAGAACTGCGAATTTTTCCTTCTAGGATTATAACCACGATATAATACCTTCAATTCCGCTTATGGTTTCAAAAATATTTATGTCTTTGTTGTGATTACACTTCGAATTCGCTCAAGTCCTCCACTTCCACGTTAAGCTACAGACTATTTCTGGTTACATGATATACACAACTCTTTCACGAGTGCGGCAAGGCTTCGAATCTTAAAGAGAAGAGTAAGAAGCATACTAAGTCTACCATTACCCTAAATTTTGAAAGCTTTGGCACTTACATGGAAAGCTTCAAACAATTTCATTGAAAATCAATTTTACATGCAATTTTCATATAAAATAAAACGGTTTCACTAAAATGGGTTTAATACAAACTCTCACCTGATTCATGGAGGTAACAGAAAACTAGGTAGTTCATCTCGCAGGAAGTGATCATGATCGTGGCCATCCACGCCTCTTCTGATAATCCCACGTGAACCCCTCGGTGTAATGGAGCTAATGGAGCTTTCCGTGGTAGTCTCGGGATAGAAATCACCGTGATTGGAAGCACCGAGATTCCAATTTCTTGAGTTCAACGAAGTGTATCAAATCATAGTTGGGTAGCATGGACGGGCCCTTCCTCCTTCATTGGACAAACCTTGCAACGGGAGGGAAATAGATGAGGGAAATGAAAAATTTTGATATTCTAAAAACAAAAATCTCATGAACTAGTTTTACTCAAAAGCTAAGGAAAAAGGGTTTTGAGAGAGATTATTGAAGAAAAACTCTACAAGGATTAGGAAAATTTGTCTCCTACTACCAAATTTTTTACTATGGTATGGTGGTTGATTATGGTATGGTGGTGTAAAACTTTGCATTAAGCAATAAAGTAATGGGTTACAATGGGGTTGGAAAAGATGAGAGTTCAAAAGACTAAATGGCTATGAAGGACATAAAAGCCAAAAAGTAAGTTGAGTAAGTTTTGAGGAAGCAGAGATAATTAATGGGTGGTGGTTGAACTTGATGTGAGTAAATGAAGAAGGCAATGAGGATTTGAAAAATTTGATTAACTAGGAAGAGAGTAGTGAAGTGAGGATGAGAGAGTTGGAGAATTTCAATGAGAAAGGTGAGTTGGTGAGCGAATGGTTGTGAAACAAAGGGTTGATGATAAAATATAGCTCAATAAAGAGTGGTAGTCAATGCACCTCAATGAGGTCTAGTGAACACACTGGAATGAGGTTACGAGAGATATGTGATTACAAAGTAGCAGGTTGGATGCAATGGAGGATGATATTGCGAATGAGAAAGAATCAAATGAACTAATGGGAAACCATATCCTAAGGCCAACATAGGATGAGAACCTAGTAGTGGGCATGGCACTAAACAATAGCAAAGCTGGACTTATACCAACCCCACCCCTTATGCCTCTTAAATACAAATAGGTAACACTACACTAGCGTGTTAATAATGGTTCAAGTCCACCTCGTAGTCAGCTTAATTATGGAGGAAAAATAACAATTAGAGGAATTAGTATTAACAATAGTGCAAGTTTGAATATTAAGAGTAGCACACTTGGGAGTTTTAGTTATTTAGAGAAAAAAAAACAAGAGTTTCATGAATTTTAGTACCTATGATGCTTTGAATTATAACCTAGGAGCATGTAAGAGAAATAATATTAGAGTGATGTACTACTTAAAAAATTTAGTCATATGTAAATGCTTTGGAAATCAAACATAATGATCCACGTACCTTGATATAAAAAAAAACCCTAAAAATGTCACTTTTAAAATCTCTTATGTTGTTACCTCATGTCATTCGGGTAGATATCACAATTACTTATGTAAGTAATCGTGCGATCATATTTTTCATTCTCTTAAAGAAACTCTTTCTAGACATGCACCCATCAAGCATAAATCATCCCAACATATAAATTTGAAGTAGTATAAATCATCCTATGACTATCCTCGAAAGAATTCTCACCCATAGCCTTGGTGATGGTGTAAGGCTCGTATCAAAATGGTATGAGCTTCTTCTAGGAGTTTATCAATTTATCTTTATGCAAGTCCAACCATAACTCATCATCAACCTTAAACTTATGTGGATCCGAATGGATTGTGTATCTACTTATACTTGGAGTTCACAACTTTCTATAAAATGTCATGAACTCATTATTGAATTTGTTAGATACATTCCTCAAAATTGGTATCGTTGCTTACCACGTTCCAAGTTTGGGAGGTATCTTCATGTGTTATTCCATGAATATAGCTACATCAATTTGTGTCAATTTTTTGGGACCACCGAGCACACCTGAAAAGACTTGTGGGCAATAGAAATATGAAGAGTTTTGTCAAATTTCTGTTGAAAATATGGAAGGCTTTCAACATGCGTATGTGGATCCTCACAATTGTATACTCTAAGGACATTTACAATAATCATATGGGTACTTTTTATTTATCAATCTATGGATGCAAGGCAGTGGATTTGGTCAAGCTTGATGTCTATCATGGACCAGAAGTTAAACCAGAAAATACTGAGGAACCTACTATCCCTATCAAGAAATATGGTCTTTGGCAACCCAAAATGAAGCAAAATATGCTCGAAGAAGAGCTTATGAGTGGATTTTGTTTCAACAGTCTTCTTATAGGGTGCCAAAATTCTCGTCGAAAGGAAGTGATCAACAACAACAAAAAACTTGGATGATGTTGAAAGGGCTTGCCTGGGTGACTCTGGGAGCAACCCGAAGGTGGTCAGAAAAAGCTATTCTAAGTTACAAATCTGAAGAGAAAAGGCTAGTGATGTATATGTGGTTGCTTAACCTGGGTTGTATGGAAAATCTTGGCAGAGAGTGTTTACCTTTCTGTTTCTTCATGAAAGTAGGTTTTCTAGTCACATAATAAGACCAGTACATGTAGGTGATGGTTCTGTAGTAATTTCTCAGCCTTATCTTTAGAATGGCTAACAGAGAGGCTCAGGTTTGAATAAAGGATATAATTTGATGAATTTAGAGATTTAGAGTTAAAGAAAAAATTGTGGTGATGTTTGGATGGGTGCTAATTTGTAGGGTTTTCCATTTTTATAATTTTCTTTGTTGTGATTTCTACCATGCTACCTAGTTGCTTTCTTGTTGCCCTAGAATTTTAACTTTTTCGATGTCTATCTCTCTATTGTTTCTTGCCCCATTTGAAATGTCATCCTTATTTTTTAGGTGTTTTCTTCAATATGATGTGAATATTTTTCCATCACACAACTTTTGTGGGGTTTGTCTACTCAAATATCTTGTAAGGCCCATTCATCAGGATATTTGATGGAATGAAATGATTATCGATGATCACCAACTAATGGTACCTGCAGAGATTTACTCTAACAATTCTACAGTTTTCCTGTGCCAACAATTATGCAACATTTTAACCTTATGAACTAGTCTCCTCTGTTCTCTTAGATGATTCTATAAGCACTTATTGTTCTTGTCAAAGCTTTTACTCTCTAGTCCCATTGAGCTATTTCAGTTATTTATGGACATTGATCTATTTTCATTTCATTTCTTCAATTTTTCTGGCTGTTATGCATTACCTTTGGCCAGTGCCTTCTTTCTTACCTATGCTTTTTCTGCTTAAGAATTCCAGCCATCCAGAGCAACAAGGGCAGCAGGAGGCACACAGTCTAGCCAGAGCCCAACAGGGGTAGTGCAGAGGTAGCAGGAGCCATGCAGGGCTAACGCAGTCCCATTCAAGGCAGTGCAGGGGCAGTGTAAGTCATTCAGGTGTGATGCATGCCCTTACTAAGCAATGAAAATTTTGACGCAGGCTAGTTAGGCTGATGTAGAGGGATTCAGAGCAGCGTATTACTGTCGTTTTTATTTCTCTGTCGGGTGAACCGGTTTTTGTTCCCAGGATTGTTGTACTTAGATTCTGCATAATAATGAAAACCCTCCAGAGCTAGCTACACTAGTTTTCCCACATTGGGTTTTTTTCGGGGATAGTTTTCCAGAAAATCCGTGTCACTTTGTCTATGAGCATGTTATTTAGTATTTGATCTGTATGTGTAGGTTGCTAGTTGTATATACTATTTACTTTGCTAATTTATTGAATATTTCAGAAATTAACTTGTAACTTAATTCAAGTAGGAGAATTAAATCAAGATACTGCAATAGGGTTTCTTAGATTAAGAAATTTTCAAATTCCCTAGGTCTAGCCCCATTAGGTCACCTAGGGCAACAATTTCCCAGGAATCTAGCTAGAGGAAAACTTTTATCTTCTAGAGGCAGCTGCGTTGCTGGGTGCCCTCACTCTCCTCAGAACTTGGGCCAATTCCGAAGGTAGAATCTTCAGATACCTCAAGCCCTAGCTCTAGGATCAAGTTTTGCGTAGGTGTTCCCAAGGATATAACCTACTAGGATCAATTTGTCCTATCAAAGTAAAAACACTTGTTTGATCCTTTCCCATCACCTTGTCCAGGATAGGAACATCATTGGTTGCTAAATTCCATCCTCGAACCTGGGCTGGGTCCACTTGGCCCTATGTGGTTCCATTTGGTGTCAAATGCCTTTCATTAAGGACCATTTGGGAATCCAAGTTCCCAAAGGATTTTAGGGATTGAGAACTTCCTTAATAAGTCTTATTATTTTCCCTCAACCCTTCAATCCCCCTCCTCTCTCCCTAGAAGATTATTCCCTTGCTTAAAAGGAAAGCAAGTCCCACTATTTATTTTATCTTAGGGAAAGGGTTTTGAGGGTCACTTCCCACCTATTCATTTACCTATACTCTGCAAGTGACTTCCTAAACTACCGAGACTCCACCCATCTTTGAAATTCCGTGAAGTGCAAGGATCCTTAGCTGTAGTGACAATGAGATAAGCCTCCATCATTTTCCTTATCCTAGTATTCGCCCTCTTAGGAACCCCTTTTAGATCCACTACTAGTTTGACTGGTAACAAGTTGTTCACAATTCCATTTGTGAACAACTCTTTGGTATGCCCACTTTTTCCATACTAGAGGTCCAAGATGAGAAGTCCAAGGCTATGTAGGTTGCCCTTCTTCTCACTGAATCAATGGACCTCTACAATATAGTGAACTACGGCTAGTTGGTTGGCCCACTTGATTGCTACTTTAGTCCTTCAAAGTCTGCACATCCTTAGGCCCTATACACCTGCTCTTCTACCAATTTTGTTGTCCTTCACCAGAACAAGAGTTAGGGCTCTTCTTTGAAAGTAACCTAACAACACTCAAATTGTACTTGGCCTACCATCAATCTGCCCAACCACAGTCAATTATTTTTACTGGTCTAGAGCCCACAATATTGTCTTCATCTAGGGCTCTTCAAATCTGCCACCTCACAATGGTTTGAGTCCTCTCGAGATCACTATTCTTGTGTATTGAAAATTTGATCTTTTTTGTCCAATCTATGAACAAATATAAACTACTCCTCTTATCATACTTCTAACAATCTATGGATGAATGAACTAGGGTCAAAATTTAGCCACTAACAGTCCATTTACTAATTTTTATAGGTTTCCTCAGATCTTTGTCTAAAAATCTATGGAAACTCCACCAAAATCAACTCCTTTGCATGTCAATCCATTCTTCATATGGCACATTTCTTCTGCATGCTTAATCTTCTGCTTAGGTTCCACCCTCCTTTGGATCTGTTGTCTCCACACATACTGAATCTGCAAACCATCTTCTAGATCTATGGTCTTTATTGCAGAAATAAACCTCGCTCTAAGGGTCACAACCCATCTTCTTCTATGCAAATTTGCCACAGTCTTAGGGTCATACCTTATGAACTAAACATCCTAGGAAACTGTCCTAACTAGGGCATTATACTTATGTACTTCTAATTTTTGTAGAACAAACCCTATCCACACATAGAAAAAACATGACTCTTGCCCGCATAAAGGACTCGACCTAGCTCATATGGATCCATAGATTCTAGGCATTTCTTAGACTGAATCTTGACATGAACTTCAAATATCAATTTTGACCCTCAAACTAGGGTTAACTCAGTCAATATTACACCTGCGTCGACTTCTGTTATGGCTCTAAATTACAGTGCAAGCCCTCCTCCATTTATGTTGGTCTTTATCACAGACCTTGCGGCATACTAACCACCACAAGGCAAGATGGTATCAACCCTCTCGTATATTTCATGTAGAAAATCTAATCAACAAGATTCAATCTAATATTTTAATCATGTACTAAAACAAGATACCGAATCCTTCCTACAATTTGTGGAAACAAAACACAATCGCACAATCACATATAAGTAAGAGAAACAAGTTATCAATCACACAACACAAGATGTATCTAGGGAAGAAAATGCTCAAAACCCTCTATCTCTATTTTGTATTAAGTCAAGGAATCATGAAACAATATAATGCTTAATCTCTCTTGAGATTCTCCAGCACTCTGCCAATTGTCTCTTGCTAATCTAGGAAAAATTAGTCTAGTACTTAGCCAATTCTCAGCCTTCATTCAGCCTGCCTTTCTCACGAAATTCCAATGGAATTATCTCCATATTAATTAGGAAAATCAACCTTCCTTGATTGCACAATCCATCATGGCATCCCAATGACTTTATAATTGCACATGGGAAATTTTCTATAAATACAACTGATAGTTATGTTCCTCTGAACTGTGTTACAATAAGGATCAAGGGACTTTTTATTATTTAAATAATATAAAGCCCTAAACAAACAAAACCCTAACCTGAGGAGATGTAACACCAAGAGTTTATGGGCCTCGTTGGGGTTAGTTGGGCAGCCAACTTCCTGGGGTTGTAACTTAGTCATATGATCTTCATTTGACACACATGATACCTCGTTAGAAAGATCTCTCTGAGGACTAAAAGTGCTAATATGATTTATATGAAATTTCCAAACCTTTCATGCCTAAAAAACATCGTTTGGGGCCTCAAAACAACTCCGAAAATTTAGGACTTGAAAAACTAACAAAAAAGAAAATTGTGCTATAATTAAGGAAACTGAAAAGCTGAAAGAGACAATGGTGAGGGCCCAAGTGGAATAGGCGGGTGGCCACCAATATCCACCTCGATCACCTTAAATCAAATTTCTTGAGCTAACTCAATCATCATGACTTAGTTAATTGGCACAAGTTGTTATGAGACGAAATTACAATTTATTGTCCAATTTATTTAAGGTAAAAATAAATTAGACACCTCACATTCCTTACTTCGGGTACATCAAAATTCCTCACCAGTGTGGGTGCATTTTTTTTTCCTTTCTATTCACCAATTTCACTGTTTCTTGTTGCAAATTTCAACACCCCCTCTCAACAAGAAAGGAATTCAATCTATCCCCATCCGATACCTTTGGAATGTTCTGCATGCTACACTTCTCTAGTGTTGTTTTCGCCTGCAAATCCTGAAACTGAATAGCCTCTGAACAAATGAATCAGTATAATGCATCTATCATAAGAGTCTTCTGACTATTGCTAGCTACTGCACCTGTCTAGTACTAGATTCTCTACACTGCTGCTGACATCTGCATCCATGCCCTTTGAACTGTTGCTAACTCTATTTGTGCTCCAGTATTTGACATTTGTCACTCTGATTTTTGTCTTGCTGACATCTGACTATATCAATATAACTGATTATTCCTACTACTACTGTACTGTGGGCTCCTCGTAGCCAGGTTCAAACCATGAGACACGCCATCTCAATGGACCTTGCTCAAATTTCTTATCTTGGGATTATGTCTACACATAACCCCACCTTACACCTCAAGGTATGGCTTCTCCCTCTTCCCATCTGGCTCGAAATTTCCCCCTCATGGAGGTCTTTGCTTGAGTGGACGCTTCCACTCAGTCTCCTCTTTGATTATCCAATTGTGGTAGCTACTCCACAACCTTCTGAGACTGCTTCTCATGAGGATGCATGTTGAGAGGTAATTTATGCTCCCTCTAAACCACCAAGTCTCTAACTTCTGCCTTTCTCCTCAAAGCTTTGCATGCATCTGGTACCTCAAGTGCATATAGGTTCTTGACTCATGCATAGTGTAATTGTCCTGAAGTTACAAAAAGTTTCTGAAAAATATTTGAGTTTAAATCGATGATATCTCCCTCATTTGAGCTCCGATTTGACCGATTTTTTTTTCCATTGGGGTAGATTTTCGCAAGGAATCCAAATATTCTATTTTCTTTCAAAAAATTTACACCAAAATATTTAAATATTCTCTACAAACTCGCCACCCAAAATATTCCTACTCTGATAACATGTAGAAAATCTAAGCAACGAGATTCAATCTGATCTTGTAATCTACTAAAACAAGATACTGAATATTTCCTACAATTTACGGAAACAAAACACGATCGCACAATCACATATACGTAAGAGAAATAAATTATCAATCGCACAACAACATGATGTGTTTGGGGAAAGAAATTAATCAAAACCCCTCTATCTCTATTGTGTATTAAGTCAAGGAATCATGAAACAATACAATGCTTAATCTCTCATGAGATTCTCCAATACTATTTCAATTTTCTTGTTGATCTAGGCAAACTCGGTCTAGTACTTAGCCAATTCTCATCCTTACTTCAGCTTTCCTTGCTCATGCAATTCCTAGGGAATTAAATGCTTATTAATTAGGAAAATCAGTCTTCCTTGATTGTGCAATCCATCACGGCATCCCAATGACTTTATAACTGCACATGGAAATTTTTCTCTTAATACAACTCAGAGTTATGTTCCCTTTAACCTCTGTCTCAACTGGGTATTCCTCGAAACTGAAATGCATGCAACTATTAATAGAAAATTATCAGTTATCTGATTGATGACTCATTGTGAATTAAATCTAATTTAATTCACTTGACCTCTCACTAGCTCATCACTCAATTAGAACTAGTTAAACTGATTTTAACTCATTTAATTGAGTTAATTACACTTGCACCCCAATAATGCATCAACTTCAACTAGACCCCAAAAATATTAGAATCCCTCTAGATTCCTCATATTAGACCCTCAACTCGAATTGCTTGAGCTAACTCGGTCATCATGACTTAATTAACTGACACAAGTTGTTATGAGATGAAATTACAGTTTATTGTCCAATTTATTTAAGGGAAAAATAAATTAGACACCCCACATTCCTCACTCCTGGTGCATCAAAATTCCTCACCAATGTGGGTGCATTTTTTTTTTCCTTTCTGGCTTCAAATCTCATTGTTTCTTGTTGCAAATTTCAACATTTCAGAATTTGATATGACCTTCCAACAAAGACACCTTTGAAATCACATGCCCAGATTCTCATGAAAAACCTCTCTTAAGCTTGATTTTCCAGAATAGAACCAACAATATGCCATCCTACTTCCTAGCACAAATTGACCATTAAGGTATGCAACATTCTTCTGAACCCTAACGTAATGATCTTACTCTTGGAGGATGATCATGACCTCCCTTTAGGAACCCTTACTCGGCCCTTGTACTCGACCTACTTTAGGACTACATCTCTCTTCACCCCCTTGATGTGCTAGATAGTGGGAATATATGTCAAACATGAAAAGATGTGCCAAGTGATAAGGCATGCCAAGATGTGCAAGGGTGTGTCAATGCATGTCAAGGACTGTCAAGAAAAAAAAAGGGAGAAAAATGTTAAACTACAAGGAAATGAACACATAAGAGGGTTAATAATTCATCAATTTACCTTTTCCAAGAGGGGCATGCTAGGCACACCAACACTAGGCAACAATAGGTGCCAAGTGTAAAGTATTAGTGCATTCTAAGTGCCAAGTATTCCTTTGTTGCTTCTCACCTACTTTCCAGCAATTGATCTTCACAAATAAATTTAATATTAAACCATGCTAAATCATACCAAGGCATCTCAATGTATTCCATACATGCTAAGACTTTCCAAGTGCCAACATGTGCCAAGTGCGAATATATGTCAAGGACTAGTGTTATGCATGTGATGAAGTGGAAGGGAATGTTGAAGAGTGCTAAGGTGTGCTAGAGAGTGATAATGCATGTTGATGAGTGTTAAGGAGTACTAGGAAAAAACGTTGAGGGAGCACTAGGTAAAAATTCATGGAAGTTAATGAATATGAGGAATGTGTACTACTAGAGACTAGTGCTCATGGTCAGTGTTAGTTGTCATGCCAAGGAGGGAGTGACAAGGTATGCTAAGCATTGGTAAGGCATGCTAGGGAATATCAAGGCATGTTAAGAATTCCCAAAGTGCGCTTGGGAGTTCCAAGGTGTGCTAATTATATCATGTGCCAATTAATAATTCCAAGATATGCCAATACATGCTAGGTGCTAAGGATGTGGCACAGGGTGCCAGGGTATGTCAATATGTGTCAAGGCAACAAAAGGAAGAACCAATAAGAGGGTTAATAAGTTATGACTTTATATTTTTGAAAATGGGCATTCTAGGTACACTAATAGGTCCCAAAATATGCCAAGTGGCATTGTGTGCCAAGTGCTAATGTATGTCAATGCATTCGACCAAGGTGTTCCAGGGCATGCTAGGGACTATATGCAGCATGCCAACACATGCTAGGAGAGTTCCATGTTGTGCTAGTGCATGCCACCATGTGCTTGGGCGTCAGTGTCATCACAAGATGCTCTAGGTACAAAGATGTTCCAAGACATGTGGGGTGCTAAGAAATGTTAGTGTGTGCCAAAACATTAATTTAAGGTGTGCCCAAATTGTTGAGGATTGTTAGGTCTTTCTCATTAATAGAATTTTCAGAGCTTGATTATGTATTAAACAATATATTTCCTACACACAATAGTGGAACTTTATCTAAATGGAATTTGCTAGATAATTAACTTAACAGATATGAATCATGTGTTGACTCATAGTAAATCTCTATTCGACTAGTCATTACTTGAGGGAAATGATATACACTTATTACTTCTTAAAAATTGACTGACCCTTACCACTATGGCCTTGGACATATTATAAAAAATGCTCCACAATAATGTTATTAAATCGTTATCTTTTGACAAAAAATATATTATCAGGCACATAGCATCATAAAAAACTCAATGGAATGATCAATGATGACAGACATTTTTTGATCGTCACCAAAAGTAACAAAAAGAGCATTGGTGAGGGTCATTAAAATTTCGTCACTAGAAGTGTCACGAAAGAGAGAATTAGTGATGGGCCTTTAATGACCCTCACCAAAAGTGAAATGTCTTTGGTGACGGACCATAAAGGACCATCACTATATACACTTACAGTGACGGTTTTTAGTGATCAATGATGACAAACATTTTTTTATCGTCACCAAAAGTAACAAAAAGAGCATCGGTGAGGGTCATTAAAATTTTGTCACTAGAAGTGTCACCAAAGAGAGAATTAGTGATGGGACTTTAACGACCCTCACCAAAAGTGTCATTGAAAATGTCTTTGGTGACAGACCAGAAAGGACCATCCCTATATACACTTACAGTGATGATTTTTTAATGACCGTCACCATATTTGACATTGGTGATGGACCTTAAAGGTCTGTCACAAGCATGACCCTAACCAATGTGTTTTTTTCTTGTAGTGATATTACTAATGATAAGACAAATATCCAATTAGCTACTCTTAGAATGGGGGCTACTTCTTTGATATGGTGGGAAAGTAAGACACAGATATATTTAAAGCGTAAAGGAAAAGTTATCACCTCATGGAATAAGTTTATAAAAGCTCTAAAGAAAAAATTATATTCGTTGGGTCACACACAACAAGTTGTAATTGATTGGCAGCGCTTGCGACAACGTAAGGGGCAGAGTGTTTAAGAGTCCACATAGGAATTCAGAAAGAAGACATTAGCACTTGGCATTTCTTTGGACACAAAAGAAACTTTGTTGAAGTATATTAGCAGTTTGCATTCATACTTGCAGCATACATTATTAATGTTCAATCCTAATTATTTTGATGAATTTTGTGTTCAAGCTATTCATGTCAAATCAGGTGGTAAACCATTCAAGTTTACACCAAATACAACCAAGTAGATGGAAACTGAAGACAGCAAAAAGAAGGGCAAGTCAAAGGGAAAGAAGACTGCCACAACTCAGAAGAAATATGATAGAACTATGTGTACACATTGCCAAAGGATCGGCCATGATGAAGCTAGGTGTTGGAAACTTCATCCCGATCTGAAGCCAAAAAAGTTCCAAATGAATAAGGGTGAAAGGAAGGTTGAAACAACAATCCAACAAGGCTTGGACTTGAGATCAGATTCAACTGATGAAGGAAAAATCTCTACTATGGTTACAACAGGTAAGATTTCTAATGCTAGTACTTCTACTTCTTCAAACATCAAACAACAGAATGAAGATAAAAGAATCGAGTTATTTCATGTAAGGGTAACTTAAAAACATACTAAGATAGATACATTGTTCAATACGGGATCACAGGAAAATTTGATTTTTGAGTCATTGGTTAAACAATTGCGTTTGAAAAACACATAATCATCCAAAGCCATATCCTTTAGGGTGTTTAAAGGAAAAATCTCAAATTCATGTTACCAAACAATGTCGGTTAAAATTTTCAATCACAGCTAACTATATCGATGAAGTGGAGCTAGATGTGATACCGTTAGACATTTGTGGAATTGTCTCAGGTAGCCCTTATATATATGACTGTGATGCAGTATTTTATAGGAAGGAACATATGTATCATTTCAAGAAATATGGGATTAAATAAATCGTTCAGGCACATAAAATCAAAGATCACTTGAATTTAATTAATGCTAATCATATGAAGCACTTAATAAAGTTCAAGTAAGAGATACATATTCAGGTCATAAAAGAGCATCATAATGATATTTTTGATACTTGTTCATGTTGTGAAATTCAGTATGAAGGTAATTTGGTTAATTCATTTCAGGATTAGTTAAAGAACCAAAACATCTACTTCATAAAATGAAAATATCACATGAGATGAAGTTAATTTCTGATGCCCCTAATAATGGAATGTATCACAAGTTATTTATAGAGCATAAATAAATAAAGCAACAAAATCTAGGGAAGGTTGGAAAAGAATTAATGCGACCTAGTTCATCTCCATACAGTTCACCCATAATTTTGGATCATAAGCAAAATGGGTCATGGGGAATACGTGTTGATTTTAAAACTGATTCATTTAAGCAGGAAAATTTCACAGCATTGTTAGATCATCAACAACCATATGAAGTTAAAATAGATGTTAAAGGGTATGCAATGGAAATAGTGATTCACATATATTATCAGCTACTTCAATACTTTCAGTCATATACTAAGTTGCAACAATGTCACTATAGTTGGATGGGATTTCTTTAACAAATTCACTTAGTAATTAAGGACAGGGAAGGTGTAACAAATAAAGTAGTTGATATGTTGTCTTTGAATGCTTTAGTAGTACTGCATAAAATTTCATTGGTTTATGAAAGTTATGTAGAACAATATACTTTTGATGATAATTTCGGGGAAAAATTTGAATCACTAGCTCATAATGCTCAGATAGAAAGAGTGCAGGTTATTTGGGAAAATATTTCTCAGATTGCTGGATATTTTGGTGTAAGAAAGACTACAACACTAAGTCAAAGGTATTGTTACTAGCCTCATATGTATGAAACAATTGTGAAGTACATAAAGGGATGTGTAATGTGTTAAAAAATCAAGCCATGCAATCGAAATATTGGTTTGCACATGCCACTTATAGTTCCTTTGCAACCATGGGGTAGCATGGATTTGGTTTAAGGACAGACGAAAATGTTGAAGAGAACCGGGATACATATTCTTCGAGGAAACTATAGTAAACATCCTAACATATGGGATGGATGTGTAACTTATGTGCATTAAGTTTACAATCAAGCCTTACATTATTTTGCGCCACAACAAGAATTGAGTCAAGTCAGGTTCAAATTTCACCATGATAAGCATCAGTTTCAGGTCAAAGATCAGGTATGGTTGTATGTCATCAAAGTCGAGATAAAAGTTAGAGAGTTGTATTCTCACTTATTTTCAGCTTAAAATCAAGCTTTTCTAGTCCAAAATATTTAAGTGGAGAGGATTGATCCAGGAGGATCTTGATCAGTACAGATCGACAGAGTTCCAAGTACAATCGACATCTAGTTTAGTCTCTAATCTGCTAGTTTTGTCAGTGTCGTCCTCAAAATGATCATGGTTAAGTTTCCCAGCAAAAGGTCCTTCAGTGTTATGGTCTTCATGTGTGATGAGAAGGTGTAAAGTGGGTTAAAGTTATGGTGAAATACCTTAAAGTGTAAGGGTCTATGGTTAAAGAGCTAACCTAAATCTAAAACCCTAATAAATAAACCTAAGTGTTAACACCTAAGTGATAGCCTACGTCCTAAACATTAAAACTATGGTAAAATAAAAATCCTAGCGCAAATATAAATCATATTAAAACTATACCAAAAACCTTATTCATAAGGTTCAGGATATTAAAACAAATGTTGTTACAAATAAACTTTATTAATAAAACCCAGAGCGCATAACAGCTAACCATGTGGTTAATAGACTATGTCGGAGGTGTGTAAAGATATGTGAACAAATGCAATGTAACCGCAATGGAAATATCAAATCACATTCCTAACCACTAGGCTAAACCGCGTCAGAGGTAGTTGTCATATGAATGGTATTATGTTACTGTGCAGTCACATAAGACCATGGCTTATAAGCCATGGCGGAACCACACACATGTGATCAAGGTTTTAAAAACCATGAGAGTTAACTTCGACAGAGTTAACACTATTTATAACCGTAGAGATCCTCTCTGCCTATTCACATGTTAGTTGTTACAACACCCGTGCAGTTAGCCTAACCATCGAGATAAATTTTATCATATAGTTGAAAAATGGGTTTATGTATTTATTACAGTGCTAACGTTTGGGGACCTTATCCCTAGGTTTATGTTGAATATAGGGATTCGAGACCCTTATCACAGGATTTGTTCAACCAACTGCTAAATGGAGTAAATAGAGGTTCGAGTACAACTTATATTAACCATGACGAAGCCTCATGAAGGAGGGTGTGCATTTTGAGTTTAGTTTCAGAAGGACATAGGCAGAATTGTTTGCAGCAATGCTCAGTCGCCGGGTGTCAGAATTGAGTGCCAAGATAGGCATCGGAAAGGCGAGAAAGATTAATTTCTATTTATAGAGTTCAAAAATGCCTATGAGCACAATCATTCTGTCTCATTTCTGTGTAAAGAGATTCCTCAAGGTCAACCCTAACAAAAACGGATGCCCACTTGAAAGCAGACCCAGAGATGTAGTCCACCAGGGAAAAACTCCGTCATCAACTATTTGCATATTCACATATCTTTTTATTGTTTTTATTTAATTCATTTATTGCTGCTGGTTTATGTCATCTTTCATATAAAGCTTACTTCAGTTAACAATCAATATAAAGGGAAAACTAATCAAACTTCTTAAGAACTTTATTCAATCACATTCAGATCAGTTGAGAGCAGGTTGCATGTTCAATTCTAGCACTGTCAATGCCCTTATGACTGAAAAAAGTGTGTTGAACCCTTTCTAGTAGTATTTCCTCAAATGGAGGAGAAGCTTCGACCTCTAGAATTTTCCATGACAATGAGTTAGATATTGTTCAGTGGAGATAGGGCCGAGCTCTCTCATTTAGAGTTTTATTATCTTATTAGTAGGGGATTAACCCTTCGGAATTGGACCTTCCTCCTTATTTCATGGGCTCCTAACTTCCTCTCCCTTTCTATGAATTGATCTCCATCCCTCCACTATTGGATGGTCATTGTTGGGCTGGTTTGATCATTAATCCTTCATATTCCTATTTTGTTTTAATGCCTAATTTCCATTCGGGAGAATGATCGCTTGAGGAGCCTCATTTTATACTAGGACTACACCAAAGGGAGGCATCCAACATCATGGACATGGTTTTAAGCTTCATGTTTTATATTATCAATAATACATTTGGTTTTTCGATTTCTATATTTGTTTGTTTGATATGTTAGGTAGTTGATGTTAAATGTATTCCTTGTATTGGATTACATTTTCTTTTGTCTCGTGGTCCCCTGTAGGTATTCGAACCCCACCAGTAGCAAGGATCGAGCCTGAATGATCATGAATTAGGGTCTTCATCAAAGGGTTGACATAGCATCATAATGAGGTAGGTCCTTTTCTCTTTCCCATCCTGCTTTGAATATTTAATAAGAAAGTTTACATTAGGTAGTCTCGTACATTTTTAGACCCACACTAGGGCTACAAAGATATTCTCTATCCACAGAGGGGATTGTCTTCACAACAAAATTGGTGACTCCACTAGGGATATTTAGCCTATTTTCCTTCCCTTTTCCTATTTGGTTTTTGATCATTTTGACTGATCGTTGGGATCTGAGCATGTTTAGGTCTCTATAGGTTTTTATAGTGCTTTATTTTTTCTTTAGAGTGCTAAGTCTAGTTTTCTGCTTAAGCTTTGATTTATTTTCCTAAGCATTCCTCGATCAACACGTCTTTTTTAGACATAGTCGCATCGCCAATGTGTATATTTATAAGTACAGTTGCACTCAAAACCCTGTCTTCCACTGTCTCCTCACGCTAGTATAGTTTCGTAGACGAACACGGTTTTTTCTATGCAAAGTAGTGCTTCTAGCATGGGTTTGGGGGCCTAAAGTAGCGCTAACGACCTTATCATCGCGGTTTTCGATATGTAAAGTAGCACTGGTCCTTAAATTTGATATTTTTTTGGGTTTTCTCTATAAGTATGTTGTGTAGGTAAATCCCCTCTATGGAAAGAGGTGATCCATCTAGCCCTAGAGTGGGTCTAGCAATAAGGGAACAAGCTGAACAATCCTTACTATAGCTAGTGTAAGAATAAGGCATAGAGGAACCTTGTACTCCCTATTCCTTGATCCTAGAGGATCCATACAGTGACCCTTGTGTACTTTCCAAGAATGGAATACATACCCCTAAACCACACTTTGTCTGCCAATTCATCTCCCTTTAAAAATTTTCTAGAGGATCCCTATAAAAACCTGGTTTTCAAGGTCGTTGCTTTGTCTCAGTGTTTGACCTGCACCGATAGCAGATATTTACACTGAGACCCATGCCGATCGGCGCTCTATCTTAATGTCAGACCTGCACTGATCCTCTTTTGGAAAGTTTTTAAAATAGAAATGAAGTTTCCATGACTAAAAACTTCATGAGGTGGCGAGCTAGAATTTTGTTTTGAGGATATGGCTGAGGAATTCCTCTTTAGGCTTCTTGTTCCCAAGAAATAGGAACTACTCAAAAGGATAAGCTTTTTCCCATTATTTGAGGGCCCATAACCTCCTCTTCCATTGTTATATAACGAGACCTCCTTCACCTCTACTGCCTTAGTTAGCTAGAGAGGAGAAGAAATTATAGCTTCAGGAGAATAGTGCAGAGTGTGATTGTTTTTAGTTGTTAATAACATAGTGAGATCTTAGAACTTTGTGTATGAGGGTGTCGCAAACGTGCTTGGATAAAGACCTTTCGAAGGAGAGCCTTAACATCAAGGCTTGGTTGTAAACTCCTCTTGTCTTTATCATAATAAAATGAAACTCATGTTTATCTTCCACTCTTGTTTACATTTATAATGAGATTTATATCATTCCTTGATCGGTTAGATAGGTTGTAATTGTTTTATGTTTTTCATGGTTTTACGCTTGTTGTGGTGTCTTGATTGTCTGTACAGGTAATCAGACGTTGGTAGCAGTGTGTATTGAGCTTGAGGAGTGCGACGCATCAAGAAGCTTCGATGGAAGACAACAACATAGCATCAGAACAAGGTTGTTCATATTCCTTGCTTTGAATTTCATTTACAATCTATGAAGGTTGATGTTAGTATGTTCCTATAGTTTCTAGACACACCCTAGGCTAGAGGGTCGAGCCTCTGTCCGCAGAGGGGATTTATCTGCAGAACAAATTGGCGACTCCACTGGGGAGTTTCCTTTGAGTTTGTCACTCTTTTAGGTCTTATTAATTCGATGATTTTAGTCGAACAACCATTTCCCTTTCTGTTTCTATGTTTTTCCTCAATTACAATATTTTAGTTTTTGCTTCAACTGGTGAGTCTGGTCTTGGCTAGGGGAAATTCTTTGTTTTTTTTTTCTTTTCAAGAATTAGCGCTTTTATTTGTCTGACAGTCACATGTATTAGCACTAGTTGTCAGTTATAAAGTCGCGCCGTTGGGATGTTGACACTAGTTTCAACCCCTAAAGTCGTGCCAATTCCAGTGTGTGTGAAAAAATAAGTTTTTTGACCTAAGTCTTTCACCAGTGTGTCTTTCTCTTCCAGTGCTTTTCTCTACATGACTTACATGTTCTCCCCTTCACTCAGGTTGGTTTGATTGGCTCATTGGCTTGGTTTTTGGATTTTTTTCTAGGATTGTGCATCAATTGCCTAGTTACATGCTTCATGGGACATGACCCTGCTGATTGAGTCAGTCTCTTTGCTTTGTGAGCCATCTCCAGTTGATTTCCTTTTGCTTTTTGGTTGATTGAGAATTCAAGTCTCAAGTGTCTATTCAATTTTATTTGGTCCGCTTGTTTGCTTGTGAGCATATATTACATTGCTCATTGTTCAACTAAAAAGTCTTCTTCTGATTTCTTGATGTAAAAGGAAATGAATGCCTTGTTTTGAGCCCACACTTTGGAAGTCCTCTTTGTGCTTGAACTCATATATCTTGTAGCTTTTTAAGGGATTTCATTAAAAAGTGTTCAAAAAAACACTGTATACTTAATGTTTGTTGCATCCTTTTTGCATTAAGGGAATTTGCGTTCATTTAGTTTTCGTCTCAGAGTTTTCTTTTTGTTAAAATGCATTATATCACATTACATTGAAAAATCATTTTTGAGATATCTCATTGAACTTAGATTACATTGTTTAATGATTGAAAACTAAAATTTTCTTTGAGTGCATTATATTTAATTAAAATCTTGCATTAAGTGGATTCTCATTTCATCAAAAAATGCATTGAGTGCATTCTTATTCATGCAAAAGAAAAAGGAAATTGCGCATAGATTACAACTGCATAGTTTTCAGAAAGAGAATTTTGCATAGATTACATTGCATAATTCACATATTTGAATGTTTTAGGTTTACTTTTGGATAGTGAAATTCATCTAGTTTGGAAAACGTTTCGTTTGCAGTATTACTGTTTGTTTAATCATTGTTTGAGAATCTTCCCTTACCCAGATAGAATTCATCGAATTGAAAGATTTATTTCCTCACATAGTTGCATATAGAAGTTTTCAGATGACAGTGGTAGGGCCTTGGAATTGAAACCTAATTCAAGATAAACCGTTAAAGTTTATTTAATTAACCTAAGGAAGCATTGAAACTTAATGCTCATATTTAGAGGTCTATGCTACTTACGTGTTTCGGCGTCGTTAAACCTAGTAATTGTCATTCACCATCTAGCATTAGATAGCACTAGCACGGACTTGCGCTCCTCGTATCATCGCTTATATAAAGGGAGACTCGTATAGGTTGCAATCCTTTATCCATAGGAAGTCGAGTCTGTTACCTTGTAACTGTGATATGCCGAACACAAAATTTGGAGAGATTGGTTGTCATACATCAAGTCCTTGGTCATTTCTCTTTCATTTGATCACCAAGGTGTATATTGCAGTTTACAATTACTTGGTAAACCTTTATCCCTAGAATACCCTAATTAGTCATTTTGATCTTTTTGTGACTCTTTAAAACTTGAAAAGATCATTGACCACTTGTCCTTTCGAGCTCGTTCAAACTGAAAGTGACTAGAGTCACATTTTTTCCTTTTATCGACTCTTAAAACATGAAAAGGAAAATTTTTGTTTCAGTGTCTTAAAATTAACTGCCCATGAAATATTCTTGGTTAAAGTTTTATTCCTTAGTGATTCTTAGGGTGAGGTCAGTGACAACATTTCATGGATTTACCAATCAAGGATTCTCGTCTGATGGGTGTCCTAGTCCTTCTCCTTCTTTCAGGAATGTTGGTACCCTATATATGGCAACACTGTCCCTCCCAGGATTAACAATTGGTTTGTTGGTTTGGTTGTTTTCAACCCCTGTGGTTTTGAATATACTGACTATCTCTCAACCGAGTTCTCCTCTGCCTAAACCATGTCAACCCCATGTTGATCCTAAGGTTGACCCCTCACCTTCTTCGCCTATTTCTTCACCTCGTTATTCCTCTTCTCCTGGTGAAATTCTTTTGATTCTAGTAACCGGGTGGCTAAGAAGAAGAAGAATAAGTCAAATAATAAGAAGGAAAGTAAGTTACAATAGGAATCAACAACTATTGCCACCCATGCAGCTAATATCGAGAAACCTCCCACTTTGTCTCGCAAAGTCAAATTCCCTTGCAAGCTATGTGAGGGTGACCACCTTCTTCGTGACTTCCCTAGTATTCCCAAGGTTATAGAAGTGTGGTTTGTTGGCCCGATTCGTCCTTCATCATCAACCTCTGGGCATCATGTTGATGATGAGCCTTCAAATAAAGATAATGAGACTGGTAAGAAACAAGGTAAGATCAAATTTCCCTGTAGGTCGTGTGAAAGAAACCATCCCATTCACCTTTATCCTTATATGGATGAAGCTTCTAAAGTATTGGATACCCTTTCGGCTTCGGAGTCTTGTCTTCCCATTGGTTATCGAAAGTTTTCTTTGAGTCCTCCGATAGTTGATCAATTCACACTACAAGGAAAGACCCTCTAGCGGAGGTTATAAAGGAGATTTTTAGTGCTATAAATTTGGCCAAAATTTTCTAAAAAAAATTCTACAAGATCCGTTTATGGTTACGGAGGTTTCGGCAGAGATTTTAACAGAAATTCAACACAACTAAAAAAAAATTGGTGGCCAGAGGTTATTACGGATGTTTTTTTCATTGGTGCGCTACTCTGCACTTAACGCACTGGTGCGTATGTGCCGACGGTGCGTTGGGGCTCTCTCATTCTAACACATCGAGATGTTTAGGTGTAAAATCTCACTAGGCATAGTGTTGGTCATACAACGCATGGGGTCGTTCTAATTGGTCTTGGGATTTGTGTGGTGCCTATAAGTCGTATAAATGCACTGGTGCATATACTTATATAAACGCACTGGTGCGCCATATCACAGAAAGGCACCGAGATTTATAATTGGTATCGGTATTTTTGTAGTGCCCATAAATCGTAAAATTGCACCAATGCTTATAGATACGCAAACGTCGGTGTGCAGTATCACACAAACACACCGATATTTATAACTGGCTTCGGTATTTTTGCGGTGCCCATAGATCGTACAATGGCACCGGTGCGTATAGACACATAAACGCATCAGTGTACAGTTACTGATACACATCATTTCTCATGTTGTATTTTTTAGAAACATCGACTTCTGACAATCCAATTATTGTGATTGTTTTAAATTCATTATTCATCAAAATTCGACACATATATATCTTATAACAATATTCATATGAATTAAATTTTTATTAGTGCATTTGAGAACGATAATGGAGAATGCAATAGAATAAATTAAAACATATATATATATATATATATATAGTCTTTATCATACAAAATGGGAAAGTTATTGGTATCCCTTTGTCTTTCAATTGGGACACTATGTCCATTAAATCAAACAAAATGTTTGATTTCACAGACATATATATTTCAAAAAATAAAATGCATTTCTTTGATATCCAAACATAGTGATCATCATTCTTTGCTTGAACTGTTGTTACTGCTAGAGCTACTTCCATGACTTGGGTTATTTTTAGGAATGTTTTGTTCACGGCATTGATTGTTTTCTTCTTCTTCACCTTCCATCTACAAACATAAAAATAAACTGAAATGAGTGTAAATACATTGGTGAGAATAATGAAAATTTCAATATTAAATAATATACATCAATGTAAATCAAAAACAAAAATGATGTACCATAGCAACAATTGACTCATAAACTATACACATTCTTTCAAAACCATGTACCATGCCATCTTTCAAAATTTCATTTGTTGGCGCAGTTCCATACTTTGTTTCCTACAAGTTTTATACCCCATAACGAATCACATATTTAATATAAAAAATGTTTTTGTTCTATTACTTATAGAAAGAGCTAAGTAAAACAAGATTGATAGTTGCTTACAAATTCCACAATTAATTTCTGACATGCCAACATATACTCACAACCCATATTTATCCCAATTTCAATCATTTCGTTTGATGGCTCTTATTTGTATGTTAGCACCTGTTTGAAGACATTCAATGATGATTTTTGTAAAACAACTTAAAAAATACAAAAATTAAATCTAGTTAAGTTGTTATAAGGAAGTAACAATTACTCACAAACTTAGAGATCAACCCTTTTCTTTCTTGTCGTCCTGTTTTATGTGTTGAATGGGTTCCATTTTCTTTTCTTTTCTGCAAGAAAATTCTTGAAAATTAATATTTAATGCTAAATTGTTTATGTATTGTACCTAATGATTGAAAATTCAATGATTTCATATTACATTTGAAGCACGTTGTTGTTGAGATGGCTCCTCCTGCGATGCAATTTTGTCCATTTCTTTGACCATCTCCTTGTACACATTTTTGGACATTCCTACTGGCATATTTCTAATATCAGCTCATTCATCTTTTGAGATTTTCGTAATCTTCCTGAAAATGTAACGTGACAATAAAATATTTAACCTTTATATTGATATATGAAAATTAAATATAACAAAAGTGATATTTATAAATAATTCTAGACAAACATTTAAAGGGTTATTACTTTTTCATTCCTTCTTTTTTGTTGTTGAACATTTTTTCTATTAGAAGTCTGACATGTCTCATTGACCAATTCTCTCGAAACTCTTCCTGTAGTTTAGATAAAATTTGGTTCTTAGAATCATTAGATTGATTTGTGTATTGTAAGTGGAAAGAACGTCTATACATTTATTCCACTAGATCCCTCAAACTTTTGTAAAAGTTTTTCCCCCTTTCGTTAACTTCCAACACCACTCTAGATGAGCTAAGGAGCATTTCATTTTCATTTACATGTTCTATTTTTTTCTTTTCTTAGAAAAACATTCATTTTCCGAGTTTTTGGTCCTTGTATAACATTAAATAGATGTGAATTAATAGAATAGTTGACACATGTTATCTAATAAATTTAAGCATATTATTAATGATAATTAAAAAAGAAACTCATATTGGATTGATAGTATTTTTTCATTCACCTGATTCATCCTTTTACAATTTTTGCATTAAGCTATTATGCTCTTCTGGTCCTAGATCAGAAATAATCATATCGAGTTTCGTCATTTTGTGGCTCTAAATGATACACAACAAACAATACATATTAGTTAAAATTACATATAGTTCAAAAATAATATTTTTTATAAAGAGTTTACAAAGAGCTTGCCTTTTTTTCTTTTCTTGATGTGTTATCAGTATTTTTATTACTTGATCTCTTGACAATAATTTCTTTATCAATCTAAAACCTATACCATATCATTCATTAATATATTTATAAATAAATTCTCAACTTTTCAGGTACAAAATAAATCTCAAGACACTCGTGCGCCTTTCATGAGTTACACACCGCGGCCGGTGCATTGGGGTATTAAAAACGCACCACAAAAAATATAATAGACTGTACAGTATGTGGTGTATTATAAACGCACCGCAAAAATAGTGTAATAGACTGTATGGTGCTATCCTCGTAAAATGGACCATCGATGCCCTATTTTAGATATGGCGTATGGATTTGGAAAAATTGTTTTCAATTTTTTATTACACAGTACTTCCGTGGTGCGCTAGGGTACACAAGGTGCACCAATAAAGAAAAAATCATTTTGTCCAAAAATTCACGCAATGCTCAAATGGATTGGGATCCGACTATGCAAGTCATCCCCTGGGTTGGATGTCAATATAAAATGAAAAACCCTAATTCTGAAATCACAGAAATAGGGAGAAGAAAGGGAAAAAAACAAAAAAAATGAAGGGTTTAGGTTAAAATGGTTAAAACTACAAAAAAAGAAAAAAACCTGCAGAAAAAGTAAAAAAAACAACATAAAAAGTAAAAAAAATAATCAAATTTAATCACGATATGGTTAGAAATTCTATGATACAGGGTTTGAATCACCAGAGGTTTGGTTTCTGATTGTCTGAATACTTCTGTTCGAATGTATTTCGCTGCTCCACAATGCCCTCATGTTCTCTTGCTATAGGTCTATCTCCTCCAAATATTTTGCTGAACATTTTAGCAAAAATAGTGAAATAATGAAAGTGTTTAGTATTTAAAGAATTATTTTATGAAATTAGATTTTTGAAAATATTTTGCCGCCCATTTTTCAAATTGCCATTTTTTTTTCACTTAAAGAAAATAGAACTGCACTTTTTTTATTTGTGTTTATTCGTGACCGGTGCAGAAGAGTTGTGAAGCACATGTGCGTCTGAGTAATACTACGCATCAGTGTGTGTTATGATGATAAGCGCACCGGACTGTATAATTTTTTATTTTTTTTTGGTATGTAAGATCATAATAAAATAATGATAATTCTAAAGAACATGAATTTATTTTCATTATTTTATAAACTTTATTATGTTACAAAAATTAATATTATTCTAGATTTGTTATTTTACAATTATTTGCAAATTTACAAATTTAAATATTTTAATAAAATCATTTCACATTAATACAATTTAAATTTAAATTTCAATTACAATCACGACATAATATTTAATAAAATATATCATGGTCAATTAATATTAAATTAATTAATAAACATCATCTTGATCATGATAACCATCGTACAAACATCATATTCGACTAAAAAACACATTCAAACATCAAATTAACATTATATATTAACATCATCACAACACAAACATCAAATATACATCTCATGTCAAATAACTCATGCTATCGCATATACACATCTATCTGCAAGCTAAACATTAAATGAACATATCTAACATGACCTAACAATATGCACATCATAATGATCACCAACATGTAAATTAAGTATAATTACAACATGAACATAAAATACATGGAAAATATCTATATATATATACAGCTGAATAATGTTAAAAATATACAATTGTAATATAAATGTCATGGATCATAAGTTGGTGGTAGTACCACCACATCAATAAAAGTACAAGTGGAGGCCTGCTTAGTAAATGGTGCAACCTCGACGATTGATGGTGGAGCCCGCTCATGATCATGACTAGTACTAATGGATGCATCAGCTGGTACTGGTAGTACAACAACAATATAAGCAGTAGTAGTGGAGGCCTACTCAGCCAGTAGTGCAGCCTCAACGTTCGATGGTCCAGCCTGCTCATGATCATGAATAGTACTGATGGATGTTGCAGGCTACTAAATGGACGTGGCTGATGGTCCAACCTCATCTCCATGATGACTGCTAGATTCTGCTAGTGGAGCCTCAAGCTCATCGGGTGCGACGCGAGGTGAATGATCATGAGATGATGAGCCATTGCTCGCAGGCTGTCCATCATGTGTCGCGGCTCAACTACACCTATAACAAGTAACAGTCCTCCTCAATCGCATAACAACTATCGTAGCTCTTAGGACATACCACATCAGACTGTACATGTCATGCAGCATGCCTCTCCACATCCGTAATAGGCTATCATCAGCTTGTATGTCTCTGTAATGAGCAGGCATGATGCTTGCCTCAACAATCAATGCACTAAGTTGGTTGCCCAAATCCATCCTATATCTAGTCTCAAGTCAACCATGCCTAGCAAAAGGCGGTACCGGTGCACCAGCAAGAGGATGTCTCTCTACACCGGCCTCATCCTGGTAATGATCCTCAACATCGGCCATGTCCTGATCATCATCAGGATCCACACCTGGATCATGTGGTGGTTCCGACATCTCCTCACCATGAAAAGAGCTAATGTATGCAAAATATATACAAGTACACAACAATAATCAGACAATTTCATTACATAATTTAATAACAACAAGTTAAAGAACATGTTAGAATAAATATACATAAAACAGTAATATTACCTCTATCATCTGGCGGCTCATCATCTGTGAAGAGGATGTTGGCACACCCTCGCCAATCTAATCCAGCACAAGGACATGGGACCATAATGAAGGGATGCAACTGATCGTCAATAGTGGATAGTAAGTCGAGTGCATCATGTGATATCCTAGTTGGAAACATAGTATCTCCCCTCTTGGGCATCATCTGCTCCCACATGTGCATCCAGGCCTCCAACATCGGCCTACGAGGCTGTTGAAAAAAAGTATGCCTCATCTCTAGAAACCTCTCAAAAAATAAACAAAACAGGTCCGAAGAAAAAGGGAATTTGACCCTCCCTTGTGCATGAGCATGACATATATATAAGGTTGTACAAAACTGCTGCAAAAAAATGGTAGACCACCTAACAGGTCATTGCTCCTGTACTAAAGAATTAACATAATATAAAAGCGAGCAACTAATGTGATGCCCAACACTAGTGTTGTGCGAAATGGTTGAAATGATAAGTGAGAGGCACTGCACGTCCTTTCTACCAAATGCACCTATACGTAACTGACCTCCAGGTACCTGAAACTTTGAAGGAGACCGTACATGTGCTCCAATGTATCTCTGGGAGTAAACTAACTGAATCCTTGCTACAGAACCTAGTGGAACCTCTGGGAAAGAGGGAAAATCTACCCCTCTCCTCGATAGTCCTGTAATAAAATAAATATCCTCCTCAGTGGGTGTGTACCACTGGTCAGGACCAACCTGGAAAGCCTATCGGTGGGCATTCCACCTGTGGATAAGATATATCAAAAAACCACTATGGGCCTTTAAGAAAGTAACCTCCTCATAGAACTTGAGTAGGCCTACCTACCTTAGGATCCCCTGGGTATCTATTGTAATAGGGCGAGGTTATGCATCTCTCTCCCTCTCTCCTGCCTCCCACTGGTGAATCATGTCATATTATTCTGCCTGTTGTTGCTGTTGTTCCTCCTCTTCTCTAGGAATATAAATATACATACATACATATATATATATATATATATATATATATATATATATATATATATATATATATATATATCTGTATATATATTTTGAAAAAAAAAACAGGCTAGTTGGTGCACCACAAAAACAGTCATGCATCGGTTTCAGTGCGGCTTGTGTTTCTAGCGCACCAGTGACGGTGCACCAAATGAAATACAACACATCAGCCTTGGTGCAGCTAAAATTTTTTCAAGCACCATTGACTATATATGATGTCGAAATAGCAGTGCGCTGACTGAAAAATACACCCCTGAGAGTATATTTGTGTCAGTGCACCGACTTCCTGACAATTACATAGTCGACGGTGTGGTATTTTACTCGACCGCACCATTTACCCTTTCGGAATGTCGAATGCGGTGCAATGATAGACTCTAGGGTGGATAATTCCATCAATGCACCACACTAAAATTCCATTGGTCAATGGTGCACCTAGCCTAATGAGTGCACCGCACTTTATTTTTTGTAATTTAAAATAAATGTGGGGTGCCTTTCGGTACTGCCCTAGAAACAGTGTGGATACCGTTAGCACCGGTGGTTGTGCCACGTGTAAATTTTATAGGCAGCACCGCTATCCGGTGCGATCCAAATGGCTTGGACGCACCGCACGACAATTTTTTTTTCTTTTTTAATAGTTATTTTTAATGTTATTTCAAATTCTAATCCGCTAAAAAGCTTATTTATGGAAAAACTAGAAAAATACCTGTACATTTCACTGTCAAGGAGGCATATTGGCTGTAGAATTTGCAAAGGAAATTTTGAACACCATTTTTCAAAATGCAAGCTGGAGATTGGTGGCCAATGCACACCAGCAGTGTGTGCAATGGGTGCAATGGGAGCACTGATGCCAGAGCGTCTCAGAGAAGGGGAAATGGCATCAGTGCTTGAGAGCTCCAGAGCATTGAGGAAAGTGAAAAATGTGGTTTTTTTTCGTAATTTTTTATTATTATTTAAACCTGTTCCAGTGCGTGGGGTTTTATAGGTGCACCAGTACGCTTACTTACAACCGCACCAAGTGGTGTCAGATTTGACGCATTTTTTATGATGCACCGGGGTAGTTCCCTAACACCGCACTGGGATGTTTCAGTTTTGGCGCGATGTTTTGATAATGTACCAAGGCGGAAAATTCGTAAAGCACCGGTGCAGAATAGTCATATAGCACTGGTTTTTTTGCCATAATTTTTTTTTTTATTTAACGTTATTCCAATGCGTGTGTTTTATAGGTGCACCAATGCTCTTGGATAAGAATGCACTGGCACGTTTCTATTTTGGCGCGGTGTTTTGTGATGCACCAGCATGGAAGGGTTTTCAAGCACCAGTGCATTACGGTAATAGGATGCCCTGGCCGAGTGTGTATGTCATCCATGGTCTCTGCTGTGCCAATGTTTTTTGTGCACTGGGGCTTTCTGTGGTAGAGTGCACCGGTAATTGAGAGCTCAGGAGCACTGAAAAAATGAAAAATCTAGGTTTTTTCCGTAATTTTTTTCTTTATTTTACCCTTTTCCAACGTGTGTGGTTTATAGGGGCACCAGGTTTGTTTCTTATGAACGCACCGGTCGTTTTTTTTTTGGTGCGTTGTTTTATGGTGCACCGGTGCGGTTTCTTAATACTGCACCGAGCGATTTCAGTTTTGTCGCAGTGTTTTATAATGCACCAGCATGGAAGAGTTGTGATGCACCGATGCTCCTCAACAATATGACGCACCGGGTGGGTGTGTACAGAGTGCACGGTTTCCAGTGTGCCAATGTTTTGTGCGCACCGGTTTTTTTGAGTTTCAAGAGCACCAGTGCAATGTTTAATGACAAGCACACCGAGTGTAAAACATCTGCAAAACCCTCCGTTTGCCAACCTCCTCTAGTAACCTCGGCTAGAAATGGATGTATGGGGTATTGTTTTGTGGGGTTACTCAAAAATATCCACTAGAGGGTCTTTTCCTTATAGTTTCATTGATCGGGATTCATATCCAGTCAATTCCACTCTCTCTGAAAGGCAGTCTCCCGAGTCCATTTCTGACCAATCATTGGTTGAGAAGAAGGATGGCCTGGTTCCATAAATAGTTCATGAGGTCTTTTCCGTCGAGAGTGAGTCTCCTCCCAGTCAGGTTATTTTTTTTCCTCTAATTCTCTAGGATCAGAGGCCGATCCTCTTGTTTCCATGATCCAGGAGGGTGATCTTTTGACTCCCGATGCCACAGTATCGGAAAGTGATCCTCCTTCTCTCAGTCCTGGATTTCATCATGATGGTATTTCTGCTCCTGTAATACAAGGAGATAATCCACTTATTCCTATGGCAACCCCTCCATGTAGTTTGGTTGCCTCCTTTGATTGAAGTCATTTTACGGGATACCGTCTTCCTTGTTATGTGCCCTTTTAGATCACTCTACATGCCTGTAATATGGTCGTACCTGGCACAATTATAGATGAAGGCGCCTCAGTTAGTATTCTATCCTCAACTACCTAGAAAGCTTTTGGTTCCGCACAGCTTGTGCCTGTTACTCAGAATCTGTTGGCTTTTAACAGAGGAATAAGTCAACCATTAGGGATCCTTCTGAAGCTACCTATTAATTTGTGAGGAAAAACTGTCTATATAGACGTGATGGTTGTCCAAGGCCCCTTGGATTTTAATTTACTCCTGCGGTGTGACTATGCTTATGCCATGGGCATGCTTGTCTCTTCCCTCTTTCATGTGATTTGTTTTCAACACGAAGGTCGGATCATGACCATTTATTAGCTTTCATTATTTGGTCCTAATGTGACATCTGGTCTACCATCATCCCTTCCTAGTCCTTCCCTTTCGGTGGTGTCTTCCCCACCACAGGTTAATTATGTGGCTACATGTCCCATGCTCGCATTCAGTGAGGTAGTGCACCATGTACTGGGGGCATTGGATCCTAATTTCCAGAGTATTTTTCTCCCGTCGGATGAAAAAATATTAGAAGCCATGGCTTCTTATTAGTCATTGGAGGTCCTTCGGAGCATAGTTTTTTTTCTTGTGTCAATCTCCTTAAAAAATGAAACAAGGAAGTCAGAGAAGAGTTTGTTTTCTTGTGTCAAGCTCCTTAAAAGATGAAACAAGCTCTTATGAGGATAGATATTTTAATATGTCACCCTCGCTAAAAAATGAATTAGATCTTATGAGGATATTTCTTTTACTATGTCAACCTCTTTAACAAATGAAATGGGTTCCCTTTTCAATTTGAGCTTTTGATTAGATCTCATAAAATCCCTAATCTAGTAAATGAACCTTCATTCCCTCCACCTGTTAGTAGTCTACTTACTTGAATGCCATGAAGATGGGGGGCATTTACCTCGAATTGAGTCATCATGTTGGGGGCATGCAAACTTATTTCAAGCATATTTTGTTTCCATTTCAAGCTTGTGTAAAAACGAAACCAGTTTCAAGCATAGTTTTCTAAAAATTTCAAACTTGTGTAAAAATGAAACCACCTTCAAGCAGAGTTTCCTATTTTCAAGCTTGTGTAAAAATGAAACCATTATATTTCTAACTCTCATGATTTATATTTTATCAGCCTTTTTCCCAAATGAGCCTTCTTTTTCTCATTCCATCATTAGCATCTTCTCGGCAATCTTACCCCTTCACTTGGTTGTTTTACCCATTCCTGAGGAACATCTGCAATGAGTGGTCTTCCTAGCCAGCCTTTTGACCTTTACTTGTTTTGAGTAGTTCCACCATCACCGGTACCATTTTATACCCTTAATACAACTCGTTCCTCCAGGAGGATTCAACTTTTAGCCCTTTTCTGACTCTTAGAAATTGAAAATATTGTCGAGACTCTTGTCGTTTTGAACTCATTAAAGGTTGTGAAACGTCATCTCCCTAGTATACATTTAACCCTTTTTCACGTTGGGACAAATTATTTATGAAAAAGGAATACCTTAGCCTATTGTGACTAAGAGGTTCTCTCAGATATTATTTTCTACCTTTTTTGATCTCTGAGACTACCTACGAAAAGGGACCTGTTGGAGTTTTTTTCTCTGATTCTTTTCAAACTCTCTAAACATGAAAAGGCACCGATTTTTCCCTTTTTCAAAATTGTTAAAACTAAATGACATCAGAAATCATCATCATCAATTTATCGAGTTCCTCCTTCCTAGGGCTCGTAAAATGTACTAGGATGGATTTGTCCAAGGAAAAACTTATATGAAAAGCATATGCTATACTATTCAAGATTGTGTAACAATAAAGAGGTACTCGCTAGAAATGGTGCGGGAAAATGGAAGTTATTCATCAGTTATGTTAGCAGTATGTCACTCTTAAGCATGACACTTGTCTGCAGTTCATGTCGGGTTGGTATATCTTCACTCTATCACTTTTCCTCCATGGGTTTGGGAAATCTGTCTGCCTCTCATTCGATTACCAATATTTTCAACATGATCTCTAATTCTATTTGAGTCAAATGTTTCCAGATTCCAGAGTCGTGTCACTGATATGTTCAAGAGAAAATCCTTCTGAATTTTGTAAATTCCCTGATCCTCTCTTTTAGTATTGATTAACACTCATATTACATTCTCTGTTTTGTGTCGATGATTTTGGATTCATTATGACCCTCCTTTGAAAGATTGCTTCCTGTTGAATTTAGCTCATTATCCACGAAGTTAATCTAGAGACTCCTTTCTGGTACCTTAGAGCTTACATGCCCTAATGGCAAGTTCTTTGCACTCGATGATCGGTTCTCATCATTAGCCTTCGATCGAGTGATTTCACAGGTGTTTGACTTCGGTACCTTCTTCACATTCCGTGGATTATAATGATAGCACCTTGAGAGCCATTGACATTACGGGTGGTTTCTCTCATGCTTGTTAATGGTTCACATCATTGGCTGGTAATCAAATGATTTTCTAGCATGTTCAACTTCAACATGTCTATTCACATGTTGGAATTTTCACTTTGATTGGGTGGTGTTGGAGTGAAAGACCCTGGGCTTCGATCACAAAAGTCCAGGTTGAGAGGAGTGATAAGTCATTAATTATTATATACATGATTATTTAGATGAATGGCTACGACCATACTGTGGGACCTCTCGTTTTGATCCTCTCTACATGGATGGCTGCACCCATGGCATGGATCTATTTCATATGGTCCCTTCATTCAGATGGTTGAATCCATGCCGAGGATCCATTCACACGATCCTCTTCTTGATGGATAGTTGTGCCTATACCATGGATTCATGTATTTTCATCAGAGATTTAAATTATGTATATGTATCTATGCTTGATTTTTAGGTCTCCCGATAGCAGCATCTGGTTCCTTGCACATAGTTGTAAAGAATTTTACCCTTCACTTATGTTCGAACTTCATGCTTTAGGGGGCATATGATACACATCAAATTTTCACCATACCTATACATATCGTTCCTTGATCCTAGAGGACCCATATAGTGACCCTTGTGTACTTTCCAAGCATGGAATACATATGCCTAGACCACACTTTGTCTACCAAATCATCTCCCATTACAAATTTTCTGGAAGACCCCTACAAAAACCTATTTTTCAAGGTCGAGGCTTTGTCTCAGTGTTGGACCTGCACTGATAGTAGAAATTTACACTAAGACCCGCGCCGATCAACACTCTGTCTTAATTTCAGACCCGCGTCGATCCTCTTTTGGAAAGTTTTTAAAATAGAAACAAAGTTTCCATGACTAGAAGCTTCACAAGGTAGCAAGCTGGAAGTTTATTTTGAGGATATAGCCGAGGAATTCCCCTCTGGGCTTATTTTTCCCAAGAAATAGGAACTACTCCAAAGGATAAGCTCTTCTCCCATTATTTGAGGGCTCATAGCATCCTCCTCCATTGTTATATAAGGAGACATTCTTCACCTCTAGTACCTTAGTTAGCTATAGAGGAGAAGAAATTATAGCTTCATGAGAATAGTGTAGAGTGTGATTTGTTTTAGGTGTTAAGAACATAGTGAGATCTTATACCTTTATGTATGAGGGTGTCGCAAACGTGCTTGGATACAGACCTGCCGAAGGAGAGCCTCAACATCAAGGCTTGGTTCTAAACTCCCCTTGTCTTTATCATAATAAAATGAAACTGATGTTTATCTTCCACTCTTGTTTACATTTATAATGATATTTATAGCATTCCTTGATCAGTTAGATAAGTTGTAATTGTTTTATGTTTTTCGTGATTTTATGCTTGTCGTGGTGTCTTGATTTTCTGTACAGGTAACCGGACGTTGGTAGCAGCGTGTATCGAGCTTGAGGAGAGTGACACGTTAAGAAGCTTCGACATAAGATGACAACTTAGCATCAGAATAAGGTTGGTAATCTTCCTTGCTCTAAATTTCATTTACAATCTAGAAAGGTCGATGTTAGTATGTTCCTGTAGTTTCTAGACCCGCCCTAGGGCTAGAGTGATAGCCTATGTCCACAGAGGGGATTTAACTGCACAACAAAGGCCTTGTGTGTTCTAATCTTTGAATTCATCCTCCTAATATGTGTGCATCAAATTTTATCTTTTTGGTGTTAGTTTCTTTGTGGTGTGCAAAACTTCATCCTATACTTGAAGTGGTAAAAGTGAATTTTGGTTGTCTTTGATTCTTTGAGTCAATTAAAATTATTTTTTGATGTTTGTGTGTTTGGAAGGAATAATGATTTGTTGTTGATTGAGTATTATTAGTTCCTTTGAGACCATAAGAGAAATTTGTTTTGAATTCATTTATTTTTTATCTCAAATTTTAATTTTCGTTAAAGTGCATTAGATCAGATTGCATTGAAAATTTATTTTTTAGACTCATCATTGAACTTAAATTACATTGCTTAATGATTGAAAGATAAAATTTGCATTGAGTTCATTCTCATTCATTGGAAGGTGTTAAGTAGATTCTCATTTCTACTAAAAGTGCACTGAATTCATTCTCATTCATCAAAAAGAAAAAAGGAAATTGTGCATAGATTATGGTTGCATAGTTTTCAAAAAAGGAATTTTGCATATATTACATTGCATAATTTGCATCTTTGAAATTTTTTAATTGAACTGTGATAGTGAAAGTGATTTGGTTAGGAAAAGATTCATTTGTTTCATTTTTTTTTGTTGCATCATTATTTGAAACTCTTCCCTAAACTTGATAATATTCATTGAATTGAAAGGATCCTTTTCGCATGCTAGTTGCAGTATAGGTATTCAGGTGACATCGTTTTGTGACTTGAAATTGAAACTTTAATAAAGATCAACCTAAAAATTTATTCAATTAACCTTAAGGAGCATTTGAAATTAATGCAAAATCTAGAGGTCTAGGCTAGAGACGTGTTATGGCACCGTTAAGCATAGCAGTTGTTCCTAACAGCTTGTGTTGCATCCCGGGGGTGATATCTCGTCCCATGTATGGAAGTATATAGGACAATGCTCCAAGTATGAAAGGTATAAGGGGGCACTCTCATCATTCGATTACACATTAGAAAACACTACTACGAACTGGCCTCCCACATACCATCGAGTATATATTGGGAGACCCCACTAGGTTTGAAACCTACCATAAGTAACAACATCGGCTGCCTTGTAGAAGTGATACACTAAACACAACATTCAGGGAGATTTATTGTTGTATGTTAAGTCCTTGGTAAATTTATTTTCTAAGGTGTATCATTTTTCGTTCAAGGATACATGGTAATCATTTTTTCCTAGTTCGCACTTTTTTATTTATTTTGTGTATAAATTCTAAAATTTACTGCCCACAGAATAAAATCTTACCTGTGCACAAATCCTTAGCAGATCCTCAGTTGAGACCAATGGAAATAGTTCCTGAGTTTACCAATCAAGAAATCCCCTTAGATGGGAATCCTGGTCCTTTTCCTTATTTTTCAAATTATGGTGCTCCCTATATGGCAACGTTATCCCTCCCGAGATTAACTATTGGTTTGCTAGTTTGGTTATTTTCAACCCCCATGGTTCCAAATGTCCAAGCTACTTCTCAACCAATTTTTCCTGCACCCGAACAGTGTCAACCTCATGTTTATCCTAAGTTTGACCCCTTGCCTTCTTCGCCCATTTTTTCACCCAGTTCTTCCTCTTCTCCTCATGAATGTCTGGATTATAGTAACCACGAAGCTAAGAAGAATAAGAAGTAAAATAAGTTAGGGTGAAACCAAGCGACCATCACTAATGATGCAACTGATGTTGAAAAACCTTCCACTCAGTCCTATAAAGTCAAATTGCCTTGCAAGTTATGTAAGTGTGATAACATTATTACGGATTGTCCTAGCATTCCCATGATATTAGAACTATGGTCAACCAACTCACATAAGCCTTTTTCATTGACCTCTGGAGATCATGCTGGTGGAAAACCATCAAATAGTAATAGTAAGGCCCATAGGAAAAAGGGTAAATTCAAATTTCCCTGTAGGTTATTTGGAAGGAATCATCCCATCCACCTTTTTCCTTTTATGGAATAAGCCACAAAAAATTTGGATAACCTTGCAGCTTCTCAGGCTTGCCTTCCTGCTAGTTATGGGAATATTTCCCCTGATCCTCTACTAGTTGCTCAAGTGATCGATCAAAGTCATCTCTCCTCAATCCCACTATCTTTGAACATGAACCCCACGAGTTTGTTCCTGACCAACCATTGGTTAAGAAAATGGTCGAACTTATTCCAAATTCATTTGATTAGGCTTTTCCTGTGAAGAGTGAACCTAATACCACTCAAGTTATTTTTGTTTCTTCATATTCCCATGAATTGGATGGATATCATCCCATTCCAATGGTAAATGAGCATGATCCTCCCATTCCCGTAACACAAGGGGGAATTTATCCTTTTCTCACAACACCCCCTCCAAGTAGTTTGATTGCTTCCATTGAGTGGATTTGACTAACAGGGTATCGTCTTCCTTCTTACATGCCATTTGAGATCACTGTACAAGCCTATAATGTGGTCGTACCAAGAACCATAATAGATGAAGGCACATATGTTAGTAGTTTTTCATCAACTACTTGGAAAGATTTTGATTCTCTGAAGATTGTATTGTTACCTAGAATCTGTTAGTATTTAATAGAAAAACCAGTCATCCATTAGGGATCATTCGTAAGTTTCCTATTACTTTGTGAGGAAAGACTATCTATATAGATGTGATGGTTTTCCAAGGCCCCTTTTATTTTAACTTACTCCTTGTGTGTGACTATACTTATATCATGGGAGCTCTTCTATCTTCTCTCTTTTGTGAGATTTGTTTCACACATGAAGGAAGAGTTGTGACCATTGATCAACTTTCATTCATTGTTCCTAATATTGATCCCAATAAACCATCATCCCTTAATGATCCTTACATTCCAGTGGTATATTTCCTGCCACATGTTAATTATGTGGCCACCTCTTCCATACTCGCATATGTCAATGATCTAGTCAGTAATATAGTGCATAATGTACCAGGGGAATTAAACCATAATTTCCAGAGTGTTGTGTTGCTCTCCCATCTAATGAGAACCTCTTGGAATCCATGAAATTTTATGGAACATGATTAGGTTTTGGAGCAGATTTCCTTATCTTGTGTCAAGCTCCTTAAAAATTGAAACAAGGTCTCTGAAGCATATTTCATTCTCTTATATCAAGCTTGTTAAAAAATTAAAAAAGGAATCATGAGCATAGTTCTTTTATTGCGCCAACCCCATTAAAAAAATTGAAACAAATCCCCTTTCAATTCAATTCTTTGACTAGATCTCATAAATTCCCAGTCAAGACTTTTACTTGATGTCATAAATGAATCTTCATTCCATCCACCTGTTTGTAACCAATAGTCTACTTTGGTGAATGAGATGAATGTTAGGGGGTATTTACCTTAAATTGAGTCATTATGTTTGGGGCATGCAAACCAAATCCAAGAATAGTTTGTCTCCATTTCAAGCTTATGTACAAATGAAACCATTCTTAAACATATCTAGTGATTTCCCTCGTATCTTCCTCTTTTGCTAGATGACCCTTGTTTTTCTCATTTCATCGTCATCATTTGCTTGGCTGATCATACACTCTCACTTGGTTGTTTTACCCATGCCTATGGAACCACAGTGATGAGTGGTATTGTTAGCAAACCTCTTGACCTTTACCTATTTTGAGTAGTTCCATCATCACCAGAACCAGTTGTTATCCCGTTATACCACTCATTCCCCCAGGAGGATTCATCTTTCAAGATCTTTTCTGACTTGAAAAATGATAATATAGTCGAGTACTTGTCATTTTGAACTCATTAAATTAAATTAATTAATGTGGTATTAGTATACGTTTACCCATTTTTTGGGTTGAGATTGACTATTTACGAAAAAGGAATATCTTGACCGAACATGGTCAAGATGTTCTATCAGATATTATTTTATACCTTTTTGGATTCAAGTGATGATTTACAAAAAGTGACCCAATGGAGTTTTCTTTTTTGTTTCTTTTTCAACCTACTTTAACATGAAAAATACACCGAGTTACTCTTATGTTAAAATCGTAAATTTAAATGACGAAAGACTTGTCACCATGACAAGGCTGAGTTACTCCTTCCTAGGGCTCGTCAAACTTACTAAGATGGATTCATTCAAAGAATGAGCTTACATGCTCAGCATATTCTATCCTCTTAACGTTGGCTATAAAAAAAAAAAAAAAAGGTAATCGTTAGCAATAACGGGGGAAAATTGAAACTGGAACATCCTATTTATTAGGCAACATGTCACTCTTGAAAATGACACTCACCTACATTTTGTGTCGAGTTGGGGATATCCTTCATTTTTCACTTTCCTTCGTGTGTTTGGGAAATCCATTTGCCTCTTATTCGGTCATAATTTTTTTCATCATTACCTCTGGTCCCAAATTGAGTCAAATGTTGCCACACTCTAGAGTCATGTCGCTGATATGTTCAAGAGAATTTATTTTTTTCAAAGTCAAACATCCTTTACATATCTGATCCTCTCTACAAATATCCTAAATCACTCCTTTTATCTTGATAAATCGTTTGTTTCGTGTTGATGATGTGGGAATAATCATGGCCCTCCTTCTACGAATCACTTCACGTTGACTTCAATTCATTATCCAGGAATATTATTTAGAAACTCCTTTTTAGTACCTTGGGGATTGCACGCCGCGATGGCAAGTTATTCACATTCGACGATAGGTTCACCTCATTAGCCTTCAATCAAATGATTCTACAAGTGTTCAACTTTGACACATTTTTTCACGCTTATAGATTTGGTTGTTGCACCTTGAGGGAAATTTCCATTATTGGTGGTCTCTCTTGTGCCTATTAACAATTTTCATCATTGAATGGTAATCAGTTGGTTTCTATCATGTTCGACATAAGAACATCTATTCATATGGTTAGATTCATACATTGGGTAGGTCGAGATTGTGACGAAGACATTGGATCTCATCTGTTATTATCCATTCTGTATGGAGTTATTGAATATTCATGATTATACACATGATACTTTCTATACGAGTGGCTTCGACCATTCCATGGATCCATTTCCATGATCTCTTTCAGACAAATGGTTGTGACCATGTCATAGGTTCATGTGTTATTTGATTCCTATTTAGTGATATGTTATAAGGTATATTCATATCAGAGATGTCATATATTGTATTGTGTTTGATTTGGCAGGTTTCCTGGTGGTTTTATGAGTTCTTGCCTTAGTTTGTAGGGAATTTCACCCATCACTCCCTGTTTTGCCTTCATTCTTTAGGGGGCATTTGTTACAAAGTAATTTTTCACCCTGTTCACTTCCTTTTTCCAATCTTAAAGTTCCCTATGATGATTACTATGCATTATATCCACCTTGGACAAGTACATCAAGATATCCTTTCAAGACTAAAAGAAAGATACCTTGAAGAATTTTTTAAGAAGCTTAGATCAAACCCTAAATTTCTAGGTCAATGCTTTTTTCTAATTACATGCCCATGTTGATGGCAGGTTTCCTATTCAATCCTAGCATTTTTAGTGCCCTTATGAATGAAAAAACTATGTTGAACCCTTTCTCGCAATATTTCCTCAAATGGAGGAGAAGCTTCGTGTTGAATTTTGCAACAAGAAACAATGAAATTGGCATCCCAAAACAACATTCAGTAGCCACGCCTAGTGCATTAAACACCTAGTGCATTAAGCACCTACACTAGGGTGGGGCCCACAGGGTTATTTTCGTGCATGTCTATTTTAGCTATTCCTTAATTTAGATGGACATTAAACTGTAATATTTTCTCAATGTGGACTTGAAAATAGTTAACTGAAGTGGAAAATGGGTTAGCTAAGTGAATTTCAAGTTAAGAGGTCGGTTGGTGGGACATGCAGGTTGAATTTAGTTATAACTGAGTGATTCTATTTGTAACAGAGTTGGAAGTGTAGTGGTGCATGAGTTGTGCAAGATGTAAATCAGTTTAACTCAGTTAAGTTAGTTAAAGTTATTTGTGCTAGTTGTAACTACATATACACTAGTGAGAGATCAAGTGAATTAAATATTACTTAATTCACATGTAATGATCTCACATGCAATTGATGTTTTTACTATTATTAACTGCATGCATATCAGATCCAGTGGACACTCGGTTGAGTTCTATGTGAAAGGAAAGATAACTATCAGTTGTGACATTATCTGTTTTCACACATGCAAGCACACACACATTGGATGAGCCCATGATATTTAGCAGTCAAGGTAGGGAAGGAATATGTTATCACCAAATCGAGTCCTTTTGGGCTGCTTCAATGCTCAACTTGGAGTAACTCTTTCAAACCAATCTTGTTACTGAAGCTTAGCCTCTTCAGTCTGAGAGGGCTCTCTCAAAGGGGTTTATGATATTTATTAATGATATAAGATAGATGGCTAACTCTATTATTTTTGTCTTGGTTTCATATGTTTGCAAGTTGAAAAGATGAATGTTTTCTACCATTGGGCTATGGAGTCAATAATAGGGATCTCAATAACAAAGGCTTTCCTTGTGGAAGCTGAGTCTTGTAAATATTTCAATGAAGGAGAAACACATGCAGGAAAATTTCAATAACTTGAGGTTCAAAGGAAGTCAGAGCATGTAATACAAGAATTATGAGTCATGAGACATCAAGACATTGAAGGTAAACGATTAAGAGATATATACCATAGCTTAATACTTAAAGGAAGTCATAGCATGAACAATCATAAGTTCTGAGTAATAAGAATTAAGACATTGGAAGAAAACATTTGAAAATATAAGACAGAAACTCATTGTAATATAATAAGAATCTCAAGTGAATAAAAGTTGTGATGTTACTGTATATATCAAAAACTCCAAAAGTTTTACAATCAAATAGTATTTTGATATAACATCTCCATTACTGATCAAAAAACTTGTTTACAATAGCAGCATTCAGACATAGCATATCCAAACAGCCTTTTATAACTCTTAAACTAAGTCCTTTATAGAATGGGGACTCATACAAATGATTTTCCACCTTGCTAGCCTCGAAATTCCACCTCAGAGACCTATTTCAAATAGGATTAGCTCACGTGGAGACTTCCTAGGGATATTTCTGTTTTGCAGAGTTTGAATCCAAAAAGGAATCTTCTTTCATTAAATAACTCAACAATTCCATTTAATAACCCTTGTCAACTTCATCCAACCAACTTTATTAGTGTGTTGGAGTGCTGATGTATCATTATGCCATGTGAATGATGAGTTGGACCTCCTCCATGTCGAATTTTATAAATTTTTCACCATTCTGGCTAGTGAAAATTCGAAAAAAACAAGCCTCCGAGATGAGTGTCTAATTTCCAAACCTTGTGGCTTTGTAGAAATGGAGAGAGGTTTTTATAGCTAGGGCTGTGATGAAGAAAAATCTCTTTCATATTTCCAAAACACTATTTCATTTGGCTAGAAACTGAACTTGAAGTTGACTGCTAAAACAATCATGTATAGGAAAGATTCGTAACAACAATTTTGTAGCAAATTTAATGTATCAATTTTTACCACTTCCTAATGTATTTGTAGTAACTGAGAGAGGTTTTTGTAGTTGGGTCTATCATGAAGAAAAACCTCTTTCAGATTCCCAAAATTATTTTTCTATTGCTCAAAAACCTTAAAAAAATTTCTCTGCGAAAACATGACAGTTTCATAGCGTTTTCTTGTTCTTCAAGCCTAGGCACACTACGAAACTGCTTAAAAGTGCTGAAATTCCAGATTTTTGTGTAATTTGAAAAATAAAACTCATAAGTGCCAAAAATTTGCTTCTAACATTCCATTAGCCTTTAAAAACCATAAACCAACTCACCTTATGATCCTTGAGGCATTTCTTCCTCATTTACAATTGGTTGAGCTATTGGTTCTTCAAGCACTGTCATTTTAAGACCTTTTTTCTACAATTCATCGTGGATTAATTCAAGCTTCTCCTAGAGGTCCTTAACCTGATTTCTCAACCTTCTGTTAGTAGAATTAAATTGCAAATTCATCCTTCTGACATGTTTGAATTATTTCCTCAATGGCTGGGTCAATTTTAGTAAGTTTTGTGTGTCATCTAAAGTCTTAGACTCACTATCAACAAATGTCCTTCTGAATACTTCCACAATTGTTGGGTCTTCATTGATCAAATTCAAATTTGCTGGTTCATATCTCAAACATTTTCCAGCCTTATTTTTACTTCTTTTTGCTGCCATCGTTTCTTTAATATCTTCACAACATTGCTTGATAATTTTCATCCTCGCTTGATAGTTTGCAACCTTGCTTGATAATTTGCAGCCTCACTTGATAGTTTGCAGCCTCGCTTGATAGTGTGCAATACAAACCTTTGAAAACACAAGCCACAACTTTGGCTTAATGTAATAGCTCTCCAGAGCTAGATATCACACAAGAAGGAATGAGAAATGAGAAATGACTGAATTAGGAAAGGATTTGAAATTTTGATGTTTCCTCGTGACCTTATGATGACTCAAACATACCTAAACTGATCATGATGATTGCAGACCTGGGCATTCACCTTGGATTTATCCCTCCATGACTCGAATGGCATATAACCTACTCATTCCCAATGATTTTCTGACACCTAATAGCTAGACTGACAAGACAAATAGAAAACTGCACTTTCGTAGCATTTTTAGTGTTAATTTGACTATTTTCGCTAAGAAACTATTAGTAGTTTCGAAGAGAAAAGTGAATTTTCTTAGCATGTTTCGCTATGAAACTGTGGTTTCTTGGCTTAAAAGAAATTTTCGGTAAAGAAACCTTGGAAATTGAAATTCGTCACAAAATCATGATTGATGTAACATGAGAGGATTTGAATGAGGGTGGGTTTAGACCTTAGGATAAACTAAATTAAAAAATTTCTTTGACCAAGTAATGAAAAATTAATTCTATGACCTTACCTTTGACACATGAACCTCTAGGAATTTGTCAAATGATGCTTCATTTTTATGAGTGATAACATAATCCATCATTTAGGGTTCTTTACCATCAGGGATTGTGCAATGGAGGCAGGTTGTCTGGAGACAGTAAATTGTGCAAGGGATTTGCCAATTTTTGTATGATAGTGTGAGACAATTAGGTGATGTATTGAGAGCTCTTGTGATTAGAGTTTTGTATGTAATTGTTTCATGATCCATGATATAATATACAATAGAAGATAGTGGGGTTTTTATTTGTAATCTTTCCTCGAGAAATTCTTTTGTTGTGTATGATTAATATTTCTTCATGCTTATGTAATTGGCGATTGTGTTTTTAATTCTGCAAAGATTTTTAGAAGTGATTCAATATTTAAATTTAGAATATTTTTATATCGGGTGAATCCAAGATATACATGCATATTGTATAATTTCTACATGGTATCGGAGCACAGCAAATTGCAAAAGTGAAGCAGGAGCTAAGTTTGTGGTTGGAAAGAATTCGAATTTGCAGAAAGACTTTCTTGGTGCTACAGCTAATTCAAGATCTAAATGGATTTCAATGGCTTGAGGTTAGAGTATGAACTCAAGGGAAGCTCGAAATACATTTCTTGGAAGCACATGATGGAGTCAATAATTGAAGGCAATTGCTTGAAGTAATTCATTAACAAATATGTTCCTGAGCCAGATGTTGCAGATGCTGCAAATCTTGATGCATGGCAAAAGAAAGTTGCAAGGACGAGGAGGATCCTGTTGGAGGGAGTACGAGACCACATTTTATCAAGACTCCATGGAAAAGCCACACCATTTTATATGTGTAAGGCTTTGACGGATATATTCCAAAGAAGCAGTGACCATAAGAAATTGACGCTCAAATATAAACTCAGGAGGATCAAGATGGAAAAGAATGACACTATTCGGACATACTTAACAAAGTTTGTCCAATGTCAGGATGAACTTGGGAGTGTAGAAATAACTTTCGTTGATGATGATTTGGTGAGTTTGGCTCTCCTAAGACTTCCTAATATTTGGCACAACTATGAAGACTCTGTCAACGAACGGGAAAAATTGTCAGATTGGGAACGACTGTGGTTGGATCTGGTGCAGGAGGAGTTCAGGAAAAACACCAGAGATGGCTCTTCATCAAAGCATGATGATGAAGAGGATTTGTTTTTGGCTTCCAAGGTGAATAAGGGGAAGGGGAATAAATTCCATTCTAAATATGAGGCCGATGAAGATGGAAAAGAGTACAACATGTCAAAAGTGAAGTGTTTTCACTATCACGAGCATGGACATATTGCCACAAAATATCCACAAAAGAAGAAGAACAAGAATGTTGTTGGAGCTGAATATGGTAAGGCCCTTGCCTCATAATTTGAGCTTGAGTTCTCATTGATCGCATGCATGGTGTCAAGTTCAATGGGATCAGCGTGGTACTTGGATAGTGGTGCTTCCTTTCACATGACGACAGACAAGAAAATTTTCAATGACATGGAGGAGAAGGATCTACAGATGCATATTAAAATGGGCAACGATGGATGGTACAATGCTACTGGGATTGGTACCATTACCTTTTATAGGGCGTTAGGTAAACTTTTTCAATTAACAAATGTAATTCATATACCAGTTTTGAGGAAAAATTTAGTCTCAATTGCAATGTTAGAGGATAGAGGCTATGATGTTGTTTTCAGTGAAGGAAAATATTTCCTGCAACACAAAGCAACAAGGAAAGCCAAGAATATTGGGATTCTAGTTAAGAATCTCTATGGAATTTATGTAGATGAGATTTCTACAGAGCTTCCTACCATTGGAAGTGGGAGAAAGTCACGCAATTTACCCTTCAGAGGGAGATGGATTTGCATGCAGGTAAAAGTGAACCTCAAGATGTGGACCAGCCACATGTGGACGATCATGGAGTGGGAGCAACCACTCATGCAAATAAATTTTTAACCAGATGGATAGAGGGAGTGCATGCAGCTATACCACCAGTTGAGAGGTGGGGTGACATGCATGATTCATCCCAAGAGAAAGGTAGTGGAGGCTGTTGAGAAAGGTCCACAAACATCATAGTGGATCCTTTCAAGGATTGCATGTCCTTTTTTGTATCGATCATGGAATTTGGATTTTGTGTACCTCCCAAAGGTACATCCTTTGCTTACATATTGTTGCACGAATGATAGTTTGGGGAAGCATGTAGTTATTTATTGCATAATATATAGGTAACCATGATGCAAATGGCCAAGTATTTTGTGCCAAAGTTCACCGACATCACGGCTATGCACCTTATCTGCCTTAGTGCATATTGAAACATAATATTCCATATCTAACTTATAGAGGTTCTTTACATGAACCTTGATCTGCTTCACCTATCCCATGGCTATGTGTCTCAATAATTGTTTTCCTTTTCTTAAGATAACATAATAACCATGGTATTCTAAAAATCTAACAGAGATGAGATTTTTCTTTAGTACTAGAATGAGCATGACATCATTGAGCCTAAGAGGGGATCCTAAATCCCTCTGAAAGGTGACTATACCAACCTCAGTCATGTTATACCTTTTTTCATGCCCCAACTGGATGTGAATCTACAAATATTTTTCTTTGAGGCCACTGAAAAAATATCTACACCCTTCCATGTGGAATGATGCACCTGAGTCCAAGTACCACACACTCCCCATCAATGTGCTAGTCATTCATGCAATAAGGGTAAAGTCAAACTCAAACTGTAAAGCTAAAGCTTCACCAGTTTCTCCTCAAGAGGTATTCTTGCTTTCCTTTTTTGTTGACACTTCGTGGCATAGTGCCCGAATTCATTACAATGGAAGCATATAACTTTGGAAAAATATTATCCTTGACCCCTTGGCTATATTCTAGTTTGGTTTCAGACTTATTCACTTTTCCCTTCTTTCCCTTTCCAAACAATGCAAAATTTTCTTCATACTTGCCCTTGGATGAAGTCCCATCTCTGGTATTTGGCCTTATTTCCTCATATATGAAATAAAACCATAAGCGTTCCCACTTTGGTATTTTCTCCCTCTCGTTCACTGAATCTTGGTAGACATGCCAGCTCTTGGGAAGGCCTAGAAGGGATAGGATTACCAAGTCATATTTTCAACATTAACACCAACCCCACCCAAGTTCATAACGAACTTGTGTGAACCTACTGAGATAATATGGAATAACATCATTCTTTTGCATCCTGATATTTCGAAGTTTACCCTTGAGTGCCAGCTTCTTGTGGTCACTACTATTCTCAAAATTATGTTAGTGATTTCCACATTGCGAATGAAGTTTCTTTTCATTGGATATTTGAGATAATGTGATTTCATACTCCCTCTAGGATCATTCTACTAACCTTGGCTACATATTTAATCCACTGAGCAAGGTCCTAGGCATTAGAATCTTGTGGTTTTGCAGCATTTGTCATGATGTATTCTAGCAATCCATCGTCATCCAACACTACCTCCATGTGATCCTTTCATGCAATGAAATTAGAGCTAATTTCTAGGGCATACTATAGCCACAACCCATTGAAGGTAATATTCTCAGCTTTGAAGATATCCTTCTGCACTAAACTCCAAAATCGAACCTCCTGAGAGACAACTTTGAAATTCTTGCTCTAGTGTGAAACCTACTCATATATCATGTAGAATTTATGATGTATTTTTTCAATTAATTATGAAGCCTTAATCAAAATCACAAGATACAAACCTACTCTACTACTCTACGAAATTTAATTCAAAATTTAGAACATCAATAAAAAACATGCAATGAGAAATAACACACATGCACACAGTACTTTTTTCTTGGGAAAGTAATATGATAGAAACCACAATGCTTGCTTGTGTTAATATGATGAATAGAAATGTATTACAATTTCTTTGCTCAATTGAGCACAACCTGTAAGTGAATAAGTTATATCTCTGCTCACTAAGAATCTCTAGCACAGACTTAGTCAATTTATGCCTCTTCTTGAGCCCTTATTTCGTTGTGAAACTAGGCCCCTATTATTTAGGAATTTCTCTAAAATGGATTACGCAATTCCCAAGGTTGATCATATGACTGCAGGCAACACATGTACTCTCAAGACTAGTCTACAACTAATGTTACATTGCCTTGGAATCTCCAGCACTACCGAGGAACTCAAATTCTCGGCATGCACTAGCTATTTTCCGCTGATTGATCAGTTAACTAGATGATCACTAACTTGGATTAAAGTACCACTGTTTAACTGACCTTCCACTAATTCCTCCAACCATTAGAACTATTTTAAATGAAAACATCTTGAGATAACTCACCTTGATTGCTACAAATTAGCAATCTCACATGCTTCATTGAAATCTATCTCCAACTTGAATTTATTGAGCTAACTGAGTGGTAAGAGCCATGTCACCTAGTTAACTACATCCATGTTGTTTGCTCATGTGTAAATTCAAATTTTCTCAATTTGACCAAGGAAAAATCAAATTGAGAATTTATTGTTACATTTTTCAACATTCACCTTCATCAAAATCTTTTCTTCTTTCAAGTTTTTCTTCCAGTTCTTTAATAATGTCTAAAATATGAAAATATCTATCATAAATATTGTCTACTAATATTGGAGCATAATTTACGAAATAACCTAAGACTCGGGTTGATTCCTTGGCCAACTAAATTCTATAATTTCCACAAAATCATCATGCTTCCTCTTCTTTGTTTTCTTGACCACTAAATTAGTTTGTGAATTGAAATGACATTAACTGAGAGAAGCCACAAATTTTGTAACAAGCTCATCCTCAGATAGAGGTTTGAAAAGTGAAGATGCAACTTGATTTCTTGTAGAAATGGGAGTTACAGTAAAGACAAGAGAACAATCTGTAGAGAGTTCTCTGAATTTCCGGAATGGTTACCATTGAACTTTTATAAGTTTCTTCATCAAGAGACATTTATATCCATGGTTAATATTCTAAGTTTCCTTTGAAAAATCTATATCCATAGTAGCTTCTGATTGATTAATTTGTTTAGGTGACTCGATATCAATAATATTTTTTTCTTTAATATGAAATCTTTTCCCTTTTCTAACATTGGTTTTGTTTCTAGAATTTGAGATGCTTCTTCTTGATTCTAGATACCACATTCTGTTAGTTTTTCTCTGTTATTCTAGATAAAACATAACATGACAATAACGAAGAAATATCAGTTGAAACTGAGAATTAAGATACTTGACCATTTTATTTTGATGGGAATATAGAATAAGTTTTTGCAGGAACATCAGTAAATCTAAACATTAAACTTTCAGATAATTTTTAATTTTTCTAGGGGAATAGAAGTACTACAAATTATTTGTTTAAGATAAAAACTCATAAGTCTCTTCCATGAAATTTTAAACCTTCTGCTCCTCATCACCATCCATAATTTTTTCTCTTTCAATCACTTGATCAAAATTATCAGCACCACATAAGACATAATCATATAAAGGTTGTCGATGTTGAAAAAGTTTTGATAAAGTAAAAGATTTATAATGATTGATGATAACATGCCTAGGGTGATAATTATAATGAGGTAAGATATGAAACCAATTTTTTTCCAATTTTTCAACTTAAACCAAAACATTTCCTCTATCCTTAAGAGACATTTGACCAAACTTAATATCAAAACCAGACCATAAATTATTTTGCATTCTATGCAACATTCTAGCCTCGCCATGAAGTGTAGTTTGATAGGAAATATCTTAGATGGCTAGTCTTTTAGGAATGTATGTTGGAAAGACATGAGGTCCTACCTCGCTTCCAAAAATTACAATGAAAGAAAATTTATCTTCAATAAACCAATCTTCAATTTATGACAAAGCTTCTTGGAAAAATTTACTAACCCTAGGGGGGGTTTCTATTGAGATTTCTTTTAATTAAATTTGGAGAAAATATCATGAATGTGACAACAATAGGATTTGTTGCTAAATTGACTCCATCTAATTCTGATGTGGAGTTATTGCATCCTATATTTGTTGTGAGTAAATTTATGATTCAATTTCTAGTCCCAGCTATAAAATGTAAGCCTGTAGAGGAAAATGAGCATGAGGAATGTGAGGTGAGTGAAGAGCAGATGAGAAAATCTGCTGTTGTAATTCTCCAGTTGATGAATGAGATTGTCGATGCCTCTATTTGGTGGACGTAGCCCAGATTGGTTGGGTGAACCACATTAAAATCTCTATGTCTTTGTTTTTTTCTGCTATGTGGATTTGATTGATTATTTATGTTTTCCGTTGCTTAACTCAATAATTGGTATCAGAGCATTGAGTGATTCATGTTTGCATTAACAAGAGTTTTGGTTCAATGTTTTTTAAGTGACCAGAAGCCATGAGCGCAGTTTGAAGGAGCTGCTGTGGATCGATTTATAACCTTTGTGGGCTGCTGAGCTATGATGCTCAAATCTGAGTTTTTAGATAAGTGTGGTCAGGTTTTGTTGTGGAGAAGATGAGAGTTGTGAATGCTGAAGGTTTTTCAGCGCCGTGAAGAGCACAACACGTGTATTGAAGGATTGGGGCAATACAGATTCAACGCTATGATCCAAAGTTAGACGTTGAAGCTGTAAACCAGATTCGTGTCCATGGATTGTTGTGCGTCCATTGCGTGAATGGTATTGAACATTGAGTTGAAGGGTCTTTTGCTGTGAACGAAGACGCAAATCAGATTTTCCATGCTTGTTCGGGTTTGAAATACCAGTATCCTAAGTTCCATTGTACAACTGATTTACTAACATGCCAAATTTATTGCTGAGCAAAGACTGATATATGGAAATTGATGAATGAGGAGTCGCTGCACCGTGAGCTGGAGACATGTATCAGAATGCCAATATATATATATATATATATATATATATATATATATATGTATATATATTGAATGTCGTTATAAGTTAAACAACCATTTTTTAAAATTGGTTCATGAATGCCATTTAAATTCAATTGATATCGAATGCCATTAAATGGTGAAATGAAATTTGAAATCAATTTATGATATACCAATCAAATCGATTTATTAATATGCCATCGATTTGAAGTTTTTTAATCGATTTGTTTTTTTCCTTTTAAAAATCGATATGCAACATCGATTATATTAAAAATTAATGTTTGGTATGCAATTTGGTATTAATCGATTATATTGGGGGTTATAAGTTTTGGTATATCGATTTTAATTGTGATATGTCAATATGGCATCATATTTGGTAGGGCCTAGGCCGCAGTTTTTTTTTTCTTTGTTTTTAAAAAAAGGGAAAGGCATTTTTTAATCAAAATTAACATTTTTTTATTAAAATAAAATATTCATTTATTAAGAGTTGGAATTGGAGATTTTGTGACACGAGATACTAAACATGGCAAAAAAACAAAGTGCTCAGTTTGAGAACGAGAAGTTCAATGGGAAAAACAACTTCGAGATCTGGAAAGTTAAGATGTATGATCTACTCATGCAACAAGGCGTGGCGAAGGCATTGTTTGGTAAAGCCATACAACCTTTCACCATGACAGATAATGAATGGAGTGACATGGATGAAAGAGCACTGAGCAACTTTTGTTTATGTTTGGAGGATGATGTTTTTATTTAACATCGTGTCAGAGAAAACTGCTGCTAGTTTGTGGACAAAGCTTGAAAAGCTATACATGACAAAATCCTTAACCAATAGGATTCTTTTGAAGCGAGATTTGTACAGCTTGTGCATGAAGGAAGGTACGACGGTAACTGATCATCTGAATACCTTTAATAATCTCCTGGTGTAGTTGGAAAGTATAGAAGTAAAATTTGAATCAGAAGATAAAGCTGTAACTTTATTATGCGAGGTGCCCAAGTCATGGGATCATTTTGTTACTTCTATAAGTGTTAATTCATCAGAAACCCTTGAGTTTTATGATGTTTTTGGAGCTTTGTTGTCTAAATAAAAAAGGAAAAGGTCAAATTCAGAAACCTCTACATCATAAGCAATGATGGTCAGAGGTTGTTCTAAATAAATACGCATCAGTAAGCACAACAACTTGCAGTCAAAATCGAAAGGGAAGAAGAGTAAGGTAAAGTGCTGGTTTTGTGGCAAATCAGGACATTCGAAAAAGGACTGTTGGAAGAGACAAAAAACATCCAAAGGAGACTCTTTGATAGAAAATAAAGAAGCAAACACAACAGATACAGGTTCGACATCCGTTTCAAGTATGAGTGATGAAGTGTTATCAGTTGGTTTGTCTAATCATGATCAACATTGGTTGTTAGATTCTGGTGCGTCAAATCACATGTGCATTCATAGAGAGTGGTTTAAATATTATAAATCAATAAATGATGGAGTGGTTTACATGGGAAATGATGTCTCATGTAGTGTTGTGGGAATTGGAAGCATCCAGATTAAAATTTTTGATGGGACAAATAAAATTTTAACTGATGTAAGACACGTGCCTGAACTAAGAAAAAACCTCGTTTCACTAGGAGTAATAGACACAAATGGATCTAAAACCTTTATTCAAGGTGGCATAATGAAATTTTATAAAGGAATTTTACTAGTAACGAAAGCAAAGAAGGCTGGAAATATTTTTTAGTTATAAGGAAGAACAGAGTCAAATCATGCTTCTATAGTATCTGAAAACAACAATAATTCTATTTGTGTATGGCATCAAAGGTTGGGCCATATGAGTGAAAGAGGATTAAAATTTGTATCTGATCATAAGTTACTTCCTAGTTTAAAATCTTCTAAGTTAGATTTCTGCAAACATTGTCTATTTGGGAAACAAAGCAAGCAGAAGTTTAAAACTGCAAAGAATACTACTAAGGGAATCCTAGATTATATCCATTCTGATGTTTTGGGTCCATCTCCTACAACCTCATATGGAGGATCATCATATTTTGTATCTTTTATTGATGATTTCTCTAGAAAAGTGTGGGTCTATATGTTAAAGAATAATTCTAATGTATTCATAGTTTTCAAACAATTTAGAGCATTAGTTGAAAACATCACTGGAAGAACCATTAAATGTTTAAGAACTGACAATGGTGGTGAGTTTACTTCAAAGGAATTTGACAATTATTGCAAGGATGCTGGGATCGAAAGACATAAAACTATTGTATATACTCCTCAGCAAAATGGAGTTGTGGAATGCATGGACAGGACTCTCTTATAGAGAGCAAGAAGTATGCTTAGTGTTAGCCCCCTATGAAATTTTTGACAAGCAAATAGGGGGCTAAATCATTTTTGAGTCTTCAAGGAATGCATTTCCTCTGAAAACACAGTCTCCTTGAAGCCTCCATGTGTCTTTGCCCTTTGATAGTATCCTCTCTACTGATTTCCTTTATAAAGCCTCTCTGATATGAAGAAATGCCCAAAGGCCCCATTTTCCCTCTTATTTCACCCCCACCTAGTCTCTACTTCATTCCCCTGTCTTCCCCTTCTATTCCCCTTCTTACCCTTTGAATTTCCCCAAAATCCCCTTAAAATCCTACCCTTACCCTTTGTTTAGACTTTTTCCCCTTTCCCTCTCTATCGTTTCTCTTTCCAACCTTCAAATTCCATTTAAATGGGCAAAAAACCCATTTCTGACCTTATTATAGGCCTAAGCCCCTTTCAAACCACTTCCCCACATGTGCCCCAGGGCTGGGACCAAGCGCTTAAGTCCCGAGCGCTCATCACAATCAGAACCATCGGGCGGGTGTATTTCCTTTGTAACGTAAAAAACCCCGATGCGATCGTTTTAACACGTTAAGTCCTGCGATGTGTTGTGCACCGTCGATCTATCACAAGATCAGACAGCTATGCGCTAATCGAAGCCCCCGCCCAATCGCAATCGGAACATGTTAAGTGCACCCTCCGATCGGCCCATCGAAAGCGATTGCGATGCGATTGATCGCAAGTCTTTTTGCCCGAGCTCCGATTGCGATCCTCTGATCACATCCCGACCGTCGATCCGTCCCGCCGATCTGACGGCCAGCGCTCAATCGCAAGTCCCCTTCCGATCGCAATCGCAAACCGTTTCGTCTGACTCCCGATTGCAATCTCCCGATTCAATCTGGGCCGTCCATTCCCCTGCTGATCCGACGGCCATCGCACTTCCCATTTCCTCCGATCGCAAGTCTTTCTGTCTTCCTCTCGATTTAATCGCAGCCGTCTATCTCCCAGCCGATCCAACGGCTCAGCGCCAATTGCTCCATCGCAATCGCATAACTCAATCGCATGCCTTCTTCTCTGTGCTCCGATTGTGATCTCCCGACTTAATCCTGGCCGTCCGTCCTTCCGCAGATCGTACGGTCATCGCAACTCCTGATTGCAAGTCCTCTCCCGATCCCCCCGATCGCACTGCCCCTCCGATTACATCCCCGCCATTCATTCCTCCCCCAGATCGACAGTCCTCGCTCAATCGCGTCTCCGATCCCAATCGCAATCGGAACTTTTGTGCTGTGCGTTGCGATTGCTCCCCGCTCCGATCTCCGATTGCGATTGGCCCGATTTCATCCTGATCATCCATAGGTCGGATGATCCGACGGTTATGGTCTATTCGCCCTCCGCCTCCGCTGGGTCCCGCATCCAAGGCTCCGCCCCTTGTTTGTTGGTTTTTTCCTTTGTAATTCGCCCAAAGTTCGTTGCCGGGCTTTTCGCTATTAACCATTTCCTCCGCCATTTTCATTGTTTCTCAACTGTCCCGCCACCATTTCACCACCTCCGCATCATTTCCTCCGCCACCACTGCCCGGGCTTTAAACAATTTATTTTAAATTGTGCAGATAGCACAGAGAGGTATTTTGGGCATTGCCAGCAGATCAGCGGAAGGCTTCAAAGGGATTAATGCTTATTATTGATACAATTAACGTCTAATCCCGCATTCAAAGGATTTAAGCACAGTTTGAAGACTTAAGCATGCAAAGAGTCTTATCTGTGTTTAAATATCAGCAGAAGTACTCTTCTCCAGAAGGACATCCTCCTACAAGGAATCTCCATGCCTCCTCGAGCCCATAAGCAATTAAATACACGGACAGGAGCTTCATTGAAGACCGTCTGAGCAGCAGTAATGAAGGTATGGAGAAGACCTGCAGATTTTCATCCAGTTCATTTATTCTAGAATGGCAGCACAGATACCAAACACCAGAAGGACTTCACGAAACACCAGAGGTCAAAGTCTTACCTGACAGAGATCTCCGAACCAGTCTTAGAGTACCTACAGCGTTGCAGATAGCCATTAAGTAGTATGGGCATGGACACTTCCACCGATTCTGTCTTAATGAGATCAATTAATTGTCTATCTACCTCTATTTCTTCCGCTTCTCCTATAAGAAATCCTCGAAAGAATAATGTAAAGGTGGTTGTTGTTGCCTTGCTGGGAATTTGCTGTCAGAGGGATTCATTTCGACTGTTAGGACAATCTTGGGAGGGAGTAGCAGAGTAGTATTGTGTAATAGGCTGGGAGGAAAGTCTGGATTGTATCAGCCATTGAGCTCAAATGTACATGACTGGTTTTGCATTATTAATCAAGCATATTTCACAGGATCCTGGTCTATTACTATTGGTGATGTTTCCTCACTTTGTTATTACATTTTCATACTGTTTCATTGTTCTTCTTGGCTTGCATCAGAATAATGGTATAGGATTCACCCTTGTTAGGTGCCCTATGCTGTCTGCTCTCCTTGCCTTCAATGTTTTCTGCTAAATGTGTTATCTGAGAATTGATTTCAGTCAATTTAACCAGTGTAGTGGATGTTATTGCCTACTCTCTGATGTATGAATTGGTTGACTCAGTTTTTAGACGTTCTTGCTGGGTTTAAGCTGGAAGGTTTGGGAACATTGGGGATGAGTGCTAGCCCTGTCCACTAGGATCCTTGTGCGACCAGCTGGCCCTTCTAAGATCCCTTCTGTATAACTTATCTCTGTTTTGCCCTTGGATTTGCTAAAGCAGACCTGGAGTTAAATGACCTCTGGTCTGATCTATAAGCAGCCCTTTGTCCATCTTTGAGAGCTTCCTTTGAGTATGTCCAAGCAGGTCTGGAGTTAAATGGCCTCTGACCTGATCTATAGACAGAAATTGGGCTGTTCTCCTTCTTTCACATTCCTTCCTTAATGTTCCACCCCACCATCTAATCTAAAAATATCCTTTAGTATTTGATGACTTGCCCTTTGGAAGCCTTGGCTAGTGGATGCAAGTAATTCCCTTTCATGACTCCATAGCCCAATGGATGGCACTGTCTTGGCCTATCCTCTTTGCTGAAGCCTCCTGCTATTTTGTTTCCTTTCCTCCCATTGCTTTCCCAGTCCGTGATCTCCTAACCAACCCAGCAACCAACCAACCAAATCATTTTAAAACCTCCTTTTGTGCTTCATAACTAGCCTAACATTTCAATCTGAGCTTTCAAATATTTATCATTCTTTGCTCTATTTGGAGAGATCCCTCTCCGGGTCCAGGAGGGCTAGATCCTAGGGCCCCAAAGTGGTTTGATGTTGTCTCATCTTTTGGTATTGCCAAATCTGCCAAAACATGGGAACCCCAACACTTAGTAATGCCAATTTGCAGAAGGAATTGTGGACATAAGCTGTGTCTATGGCTTGCTATTTGATAAATCGATCACCATCAACTGAATAGGATGCAAAATTCCTCAAGAGTTATGGAAAGGTTATCCATGTGATTATTCTAAACTGAATGTTTTTGGTTGTGATGCACATGCTCTAGTTCTGAAACATCAATGTTCTAAATTAGATCCTAAATCAAAAATATATATCTTTGTTGGATATGGTGATGGGACTAAGGGATACAGGTTGTGGGATCCTACTACTCACAAGATCATCATTAATAGAGATGTTAAATTTAATGAATCTTCACTTGAAAATCCAGATGTAGATGATAAATTGAAACAGGATAATGTACCTAAGCTTCAACACATTTAGTTTCAAACCAGTTCAAATATTGATGATAGTCTAGATGAACATGTTTCAGATTTAGATCATGAACAAGTTTCAGATGTAGATCATGAACGTGTTTCAGATTTAGATCATGAAGAAGTTCCTACAGATAATAATAAAAAAATTGTGGAAGTACCAGAAACATATTTAAAGAGGTCTACAAGATTTAGACGTCCTCCTAAAAGGTATGATGATTATGTTACTTCAGTTGCTTTAACCGCTAATGATGATGAACCTTTGTGCTATCAAGAAGCTGTAGAAGGTTCTAACAATTATAAGTGGAAAGAGGCTATGAAGGATGAAATGAAGGCATTAGACAAGAATGCCACATGGGATCTGGTGGAACTTTTTAAAGACAGAAAAACTGTGGGATGTAAATGGATTTACAAATTGAAAAGGGGTGTTGATGATATAGAGGACACGTACAAAGCGAGGCTGGTCACGAAAGGTTTTTCTCAGAAAGCAGGAACTAACTTTCATGAGATATTTTCATCAGTTGTAAAAAATGTTTCAATTCGGATTGTGTTAGCATTAGTTGCTTTACTTGATTTGGAATTACAGCAACTAGATGTTAAAACTGCATTTTTACATGGAGATTTAGATGAGGAGATTTATATGGAACAACCGGAAGGGTTTTTTCAAAATTTCAACAAGAAATTTGTCTGTAGGCTCAAGAAATCATTGTATGGTCTGAAGCAGTAGCCTCGAAAATGGTACAAGAAATTTGATTCTTTCATGTTGAGTCAAAATTATATAAGAAGTGAATATGATCATTGTGTTTACTGTAAGAAATTAAGTAATGGCATGTTCATTATCTTAGTGTTGTATGTTGAAGATATGATTTTATCAAGAAAAATAATAAGTGATATCAACAGGTTAAAGGTTCATATGGCTAGGATGTTTGATATGAAAGATCTAAGAGCAGCAAGACAGATTTTGGGCATGGAGATTTTTAGAGACATGAGCAATCATAAGCTGTGGCTATCACAAAAGAAGTATATTGAGAAAATACTCTTGAGGTTTGGTATGAACAATGTGAAGCCCGTTTTAGTCCCTTTAGCTTCCCATCTTAAGCTTTCTTCAAGTTTATGTCCTAACACAAATGAAGAAAAGGAATATATGTCTCGAATTCCATATGCCAATGTAGTAGGTTGTTTTGTGTATGCGATTGTTTGTACTTAACCAGATATTTCACATGCAGTTGGGGTTGTCAGCAGATATATGGAAAATCCAGGAAAAGAACACTGGTCAACAGTAAAATGGGTGCTTCGGTATCTGAGAGGCACAAGTGATTATTGTATCACTTATAACAGAAGTAGTGAATTTTTTTATGGATATGTATATTCCGATTTTGCAGGTGATTTGGATAAGATAAGGTCAAATTCAGGATATGTCTTTACTCTTGCAGGTGGAGCTATTATCTGGATGTCAAAGCTACAGAACATTGCTACTTTATCCACTACAGAAGCAGAATACATAGCCGCTTCACATGCTTGCAAAGAAGTGGTTTGTTTGAAAGGTTTGTTTGGTGATTTTGGTAGGTTTTAGGACAACATCAAGTTGTTTTGTGATAGTAAAAGTGCAATTCACTTGGCTAAAAATCCAGCCTATCATAGTAAATCAAAGCATATACCTATAAAGTACAATTTTGCAAGACAGGTTATCATTGAACGGGGAGTCTATCTTGAAAAAGTGCATACAAAGGAAAATTGTGCAGACATGTTCATGAAACTAGTTTTGTTAGAGAAGCTACGATGGTGTCTGGCTTCTCTTGGCTTGCAGAAAAGATAAAAATAATAATGGAACAGGGTATCAGGCTAATTGTTGTCAAGGTGGAGATTGTTGAGATTTCTTTTAATTAAATTTGGAGAAAATCTCATGAATGTGACAAAAATAGGATTTGTTGCTAAATTGACTCCATCTAATTCTGATGTGGATTTATTGCATCCTATATTTGTTGTGAGTGAATTTATGATTCAGTTTCTACTCCCAGCTATAAAATGTAAGCCCGTAGAGGCAAATGAGCATGAGGAATGTGAGGTGAGTGAAGAGCAGATGAGAAAATATGCTGTTGTAATTCTCCAGTAGATGAATGAGATTGTTGATGCCTCTGTTTGGTGGACGTAGCCCAGATTGGTTGGGTGAACCACGTTAAAATATCTGTGTCTTTGTTTTTTTCGGCTATTTGGATTTGATTGATTATTTATGTTTTCCGCTGCTTAACTCAACAGTTTCACCGAAAATAACTTCATGTAAGGGAATCATGATATAATTACAATTATCGTAGAAATTATTTCTCCAATTTATTTCCCAAAAAATGGAGATATAATCTTGTATGTTTTGATGAGAATTAAAGGAATACCTTATTTCCAATAAGGGAAAAGGATTTTTTTCCATGAAAACATCCATGAGGAAGGAAAACATATAAAATATGTGCTCAAACCTAGGAGGAGAAACTTTACATGATGATTTAATAACCTAAGAAATATTATGAGGAGAAATTTATGCCTCGGATTGAATATCTTTGACTTTTTATAGATACCATGAATAATAGGGATACATTCAAATTTTCAATGTTTTGGATTCCCTCTACATATAGTCTAGAGAGCATCTTGACTACATACTTAAAAGGGACATTTAGGATTTATATTGGATAATAGTCCCCTATTTTCAATTTATAATTTTCGGGATCATGTAACCATCCTTCAATCAATGAATTGTAGCCCTTTTTCTTCTTTAGCACATCATTTTTTAATAAGAAATCCTTATCCAAAATAATTTCAAGGGGATTTAACTTCTAAATTTCGTTAAACACTCGATGTTTCCAAGAGACAATCACATTTCGGTTGTGATAAAAAATAGAGGAGGCCAAAACATGAGTATGTGAAAAAATTCAATTTATCATATCAAAATAGGGACAAATATTTGGTCTTGATCTGAATTTATGCAATTTTTTTCTCCTAATAGCCGCGAAATCGGAATAATAATCATGACCTGAACTTTCTGACCCTATCCACTACTTTTCTTCAAAGAAATTAAATGTTTCTTTCCATGAACACTTACCTGTACTTTGTGTCTTCTAAATAGTGTCTGAGATGAATGATAGAATGAAGTTTATGTGTTTAACCTTTGAGACATCTGCAAATTTAATTTTCATTTTAAATTCGTGAATTTCTTGTCTGCTAACTTACAATTATTTTTTACCCATTTTCAAATCACCTCTAAAAAGGGAGCAATATGACAAAAAAAATTATTATAAAAATCGAGCTAAATGCTAGCTAGTAAGAAAAAAATATATAATAAGCTAAATACTAACCAATAACCAACAAAGTTCAATGGATATTCAAAATAAATTTCACAGCAAATGAGAAACTTTGTACATAAAAGTCAGGAAATTTAAAATAGAAAACTATTTTTTATGGTTCTTGACAAACTCGCGGATAGTAATCGCAATGAATTAATAACAAAGCATGTGTTGGAAACTATATCACTACTGAGAGGGGGGTGAATCAATAGTGAGGCACTATTATACTTTTTATCCCATTAATTAATCTATTACCATGCATAAAATAAATCACATAAGAAAATATTAGAGCATCAAAAATACACATGCAACCATAAAAAAAATCAAGTCAACGACATAACTGTTTTTGTGGAAAACCCATCCCAAGAAAAAACCACCTTGCTATTTTTGTACTGCTCAACTCTTATATTCACATATGAAAAAATTATAAGTGGATCAACTCACTCCCATGAACTGGAAGACTTGAATTCTTTCACAGTATGTTGGCACTATCAGACAGGAAATTTTTTCTCTCTCAAATTATGGATTACCATCCTCTGAAGGCCACCACGATGAACAAGCCTCACCTGGTTACTCTTGAACTAAAAAATGACACTACAGAATCTGATATGTTGGTACTATCATGACCAATGTGCCTCGCCTAGTTCTACCGAACTATCCAGACACCATGGGACAAAGAAAACTCTTCCTTCTACTGAATCTTCCAAATCACTGAATACTCAAAGCCTCCATGCCTTCACTTCCTCCCTGTGAGCCTCATTTCATATATTTTTAAACTGGACTCCTAAAACTTTCTCAACATGAGCACTGCAGCAACACAGCATGAAAGGTTAATCAAATGATAAATTTTCAACACAAGTTGCCATCAAAACTCCACACAAAATCTCCACACGAGCTAGAAAACAATCCCTGAGAATACTACACCAATCCACACATCATCTTCTCAAACACTAAACGTCATCTTATGTTTGGTAATGGAGGCTGTCAAGAAAGGTCCATAAACATCAAAGTGGATTTTTTATAGGACTGCATATGCTTTGTTGTCATGCTCAGGGAATGTGGATTTTCTGTACCTCCCCAAAGTACATCCTTTGCATACATTTTGATGCTCAAGTGATCCTTTTAGGAGGCCCGTGGTTATCTAGTGCATGATATTCAAATCACCATGATCCAAATAGAAAAGTATTCTATGCCAAATTTCATCGACATCATGGATTTGCACCTTCTCCACCTTAGTGCTTAATGCAACACAATCTTCCACATCTAGCTTATACAAGTTCACACGAACCCCAATCTAATTCACCTGTCTTGTGGCTATGTGTCTCAGGAATACCTTTCCTTTGTTGAATATCACATCATAACAATGATCATCCATACTACAACAAATATGAAAATTTTCTTTATGCCCAAAACGAACATGACATCCTTATGTCTGAGGGTGGAGCCTGATTCCCTCTAAAAGGTGATTATAACAACCCTTGTCACACTATGCCTTCTTTCGTCACCCATATCGATGTGCATATGCAAACATCTTTCTTCTAGATCACTAAAAAAGTCTGTATTCCCTATCATGTGGAACAAGGCACCTGAGTCCAAGTACCACACACTCCCTATCATTGTGTTTTCCAGACATGCAATGATAGTAAAGTCAAGCTCAAAATTTGAAGCTAAACATTCACCTACTTCTCCTCCCAAGGTCTTATTGATTTCCTTTTTGTGTGGACACTTCGTGCCATGGTGCTCGAATTCATGACAATGGAAGAATTTAATTTTTGAAAAATATTTCTTCTTTTCCCTTGACTGGATTCTAGTTTGGATTGAGATTTATTCACTTTCCATTACTTTCCTTTCCTTCCAATGAAATTTGTTCTTCATCCTCACCTTTGGATAATGTATCGTCTCTGGTTTTTTTCTTTATTTCATCCTGTACCAAATCATACCATAAGCACTCCCAATTCAATAGTTTCTCCCTCTCGTTCACTGAATATTGATAGCTATGCCAGCTTTTGGGAAGGTGCAAAAAGGCTAGGCTTTCCAAGTCTTCTTCAGGAACATTTACACCAACCCTACCAAGTTCATCACAACATTTTGTGGACTTTCTCAGATACTGCGCAATAGTATCATTCTTTTGCATCTTGATATTCGAAGTTTATCCTCGAGAACTAGCTTCTTGTGGTCACTACTATTCTCGAACAATCGTGTTAGTTCTTTCCACATTGCGAATTAAGTTTATTTTGTGTGGATATTTGAGACAATATGGTTCTGTACTCTCTCCAAAATTATTCTCCTCGCCTTGGATACATCTTTCTTCCACTATGTAAGGTCTTGGACATCAGTTGTTGGTAGTCTTGGAATGTTTTTATTGACATATTCAAGTAATTCATTTTCATCCAATTCTACCTCCATGCAATCCTTATATGCAACAAATTTATAGGTGACTTCTAATGCATACTCTAGCCTTAGTCCATTGAAGGCCATATTCTTAGTTCTGAAGAAATCCTGCTACACTAATCTCCAAATTCGAGCCTTTTGAGAAACAAATTCAAAATTCCTGCTCTAATGTGAGTCTTGCTCTAATAACATTTATAAATTATGATATAGATGTTTAATTGCTAATGAATTTTTAATACAAATCAAAAGACACAAGCCTACTCTACTGATGTACGAACATTAATTCACAATTTAGAACAAACAATTTAGACATGCAACAAGGATTTTTATCTAGGGAAATAAATATGATATAAAACCCAATGCTTTCTTGCATTAACCAAATTAATAGAAATGTATTACAATTTATTTTCTCAACTGATCACACCCTACAAGTGAATAACCTATCTCTCTACTCACTAAAGGGATCTAATCTAGACTTAGTCAATATTTTCCTCTACTTGAGCTCCTATTTCCTGGCATTTTTCCTTGAGGAATTAGGCCCCTATTATTTAGGAAATCTCCTAATTGAATTGTGCAATTCCTTAGACTAATCATCTAACTACATGCAACACATGTACACTCAAGAATAGTCTACAACTGATGTTACACTGCCTTAGAACATCCACCAATCTTTGGGAAATCAAATTCTATGCATGCACTAGATATTTTGGGTTGATTGATAAGTTAACTAGATGATCACTAAGTTTGACTGAAGTACCACTACACAGCTTGACCCTCCACTAGTTCCTCCAATAGTTAGAACTAGTTTAATTGAAAACAACTTGAGATAGCTAACCTTGATTGCTAAAAATTAGAAATCACACATGCTTAACTTAACTCTAAATCCTCCAACTTGAATTTACTTAGTAAACTGGGTGAAAAAATCCATTTCACACAAGTTAACTGCATCCAAGTTGTCTGATGTTGTGAAAATTCTAAATTTTTCAATTTAATCAAGACAAAATCAAATTGAGAATTTCTTGCTGCATTTTTCAACATTTGGAATGTTATCTCTTGATTAATCTTTAATTATCTTTATAAATGGATCTACATTTTGTAGTAGGAATTTTTGTTCTGCGACAATATGAATAAATTCCCAGACTGAGCGTGTTGTCTATGTAATTTCATCCCAGATTTTCCATTTTTCTTTCAATAAGGAAACATTTCACTTCAATTTTTCTTTGAGTTTATTAATCTCTTCTTGGGAAGCATGATTTTCCTTTATGAACTTGTTATTTCTTCCATTTTCAAATATTGGCTATGTTTCTTTAATATTTAACTTCTCTCTTGCTTATGCTAAAGTACCCGATTTTTTTCTCAATTCAACTTCTAAGAGCTTGAGATCAGCTAATATACTTTGGTTAATTTCTTTGAAGGATCTTGGGAATCCAGGTCAACTGAAATGGAAGGAACATCAAGATGGCTTTGGAGGGAGTGCTCGAAATATTGATTCTTCTTTATAATCCAGTGAATTCACTTGATGTAGAAAGCACTGACGTGAAGGTGATCATGATGTGTGAGTTGACTTGGGGCTGTTCGTTTTGGCGTGTGGTTCTGTTGAAACCACATACCACTTATTTGAGGCTCTCCTCGATGGTTTTTTGATAAATAGAGGGATTGTGTCACTTCTAACCATGGTAGTAGATATTTGAAATTGATTGTAAATGAAGATAATGTAACACTGGGCCTCCTCCCTAGTCAAACTTTGACAAGGTGTGGGCTATCACTTCTCACCCACTAGCTGTAGATATGCATGTGTTCGATTGTTACACCACAAACATTTGCAGAATTTAAAGCCTTTTTGAAAATAATTGAAGATAAGTTTGAATAATTTGTGTGTTCCAGTTGTGCTTCAAATGATTGATTCTTATGATTTGTTGGGGCCTAAAGTCACACTATGTTGTGTTGTATTACAGAGTCTGGGAAAATCTAAGTGTGATCTTAGTTTGTTGTTATGATCACAATTTTCAGCACATGGATCCATCTATCATTATCTCAAATATCGCTAAATGCACTTTTGTGGTGTCTGGGATTGATGTTCTAATTCGTTCATTCTTGGCCTAAAAATCCAACAAGAAAACATAGATGATGAAAACTTTTAACAAATAAGTTTGTATATTAATATTATTCTTGTGAATGTGTTGTTATGAAATGACCGTGTAGTTTTTCATCAAATCTTATTTATTTTTTTGAATTTTATTTTAGGTTCAAGTATCATACAATTTATTTCCCCTTATTAAATGTTACAAGAAAGCATAGTAGCATGAAGAACTATTGCATCCATTGAAATAGTATGTAAATACTACTATGTGTGTGTTTATTTCTATGTTGAATGCAATAAAAACAATTACAATCTAACTGATATATATTTATTCCTTTTAAAATCATGTTCATTCAACATTCATCATGTGTTTTCAAGAAAGTATCATTACAATGCATGTAATAAATATCATTACAAAACTTTTAGTTGTATTTTAACTAAAATATTCTAGAATTTTCTTGAAGGATCAACCAACTCTAGAATGGGTCCCTTTACATTTGTCTATAATAGGTTTTCATCCTCTCCCTTAGTTAGGCGTTGCCTGAGCTGGGTGCTACCGTGGATGATTTACTGATGATGCTGATGGTCATGTTGATGCTAATGTTGATGCTAGTGTCAATTGTTGAAGTCATGTATGATGTGATGAAGGTCTTGAATTGGAACTTTCTTTTGCTAAGGCTTATTGTGATATTGGCGCAAAGCCCATTGGATAGCCAATTCGTATAGGTCCATAAAGGTCCTCCACTCTCCAGCATATCGAATATCACATGAAAATGCCTCTATGATAGCTCCTTCCAAAACAATAATATCTTCGTAGTCAATTCTACCTCACTCTTTGAAAATATTCTTGAGTAGGAATAGGAATTCATAATGATAATTATATAATTTTATAATCTCCTGCCCTTGGAGAGTTTGATATTTCTCTCTGAAACCTTTGTGATCTTCTTTAATTATAGACATGATTTTCATGAAGGACTCTTTGGGGAGTGAGTTCCTATCATTATCAAATAAGGTTGCAAAATTATTTCGGTAAAGCATCTCACACTTCCTTTTAAAACCTTTTATTTATTCCATTAGTGCTTCGACCTTTTCTCTATCCATCATCACCAATTCATTTTTTCTTATTATTTGGTTGACCCTCTTCACCCATTCAGACATGTTAAGACCTTTCACATTTCTTCCATAGGCACCTGGTTAAGGAAGTTTAAAATTACTTCAACCTTGGAGGGGGAATATCCAATAGTACTCTCAATGGCTTCTATTTCTCTGCATGATATCCTCATGGTCTTCGTAGTTTTTTCAATAAATTCAAAATGATTCCAATGTTTGTCCACCGTGTTTATTATTTTCCCACATACTATCTTCCTGAGTTCCTTGAGAGAAGGTTTGTTAGAGTTCTCTTTTCTTAAGTTACATATCAGTTTCCATTCTCCTAATGTGTTCCTGCACCCAAAGAAGTTATCTCTTAGATATTTATAATTAATGTATTTGATTTTCAAGTGGAATCTAGGACTCTTTGATGATCTTTGATGTTGTTAAGGAGTCCACTTGCTCACCTAAAGAACTAACAAACTTTCTCAAGTCGAATTTCACCATGGCTAGACTTCAGGTGTTGATATATGTCATAATTGCAAGACTTGGACTCAAGCTTTACTGAATTTTAAAAATTATTTCTATAGTTGCATAGATGTCAAGCTAGTCAGTAGTAGAAGAAAATGTGAAAAATGCATCCATGTTCTCCTATTATACCAGTTAGGGCATGACACATGCAAGGGACATATTTGGCAGGAAATTTTGGACGATGCCATGCTGACTGGGTCATCCACGTGGAGAGCTGACTAGGCATGTGTGGCACCAGAGTGACAGATGACACCCTTTGCACCTATTGTTTGTGTTAATGTCAATGCAACTTAAAACACATAAGACCCACAATCATCAGATGAAATGCCTCTGTCACGGTTCGATTTGAGTGTGAAAGTCAATTTGGGGTTAGAAAACGTCGGGTTGGTGTCAGAAGGAGGTGGGATCTACCGCATGGAGAGTGGACTAGGTGTGACTGGGAAAATGAGGGATGACACTATGAATGATTGGACAACACACAGAATAAACATGGCATGCATGGCATGATGAGGAAAAATTCTAATAGGAACTTGATCATTTATAACAGTAAACGCCACATACATTAAACAAGACCAATAATGAGAAAAAACTCCCTTTGGCTCATCCTTTCTAATTAAACTCATCCAATCAACCAATTATTTTAGCTTCCTTTTCTCATCTAGCATACTAAACTTTAGATGGATGAACTTGTCAACATGCATATATAGAAATGGGTGAACTAGGTTTAAAGGATATATAAAACATCTGAAATTTAGAAAATGTTGAAACTGGGAATTGATTGAGTGAGTCAAGTAGGTGGGTATATCTAGGACAACACCTAGTTGTAACATCATATTAAGAAAACCTAAAGTTTTTTCATTTACAACTTTAGTATTTTCCTTGTAACATTTTCTTGTCAGAAAAATTTTCCAAAAAATATTATGAATATTTGATTTTTTGCACTTTGTAAATATTAATGCTATTTATTAATCCAAAATTATAAATTTATTATTATATCACTGTCAATAACATATATGATGGTTTTAGAGTGTTACTTGATATCTATACATAAAAAAAATTGCAGTTGCATTATTTACTTTAGAGTTTTTCATTCCATAGGTGTTGTCGTATTGGCACTGCCACCGCCGGGGCTCAGAGTCTAATGCAATATGTCTGCAGTTGTGAGGCTTGTAGAAATGGTTTTACAAGTAGATATTCACTCTGTGTCTATATTAGATTGGATCCTTGATAAGATAGACAACACACATCTTAAATCTCATGATATCATGTGCTGAAATGGATTGATCATCGAATTTTGTCCTTCAATGGAATAGGTTGCGAGTTGATTCTCTTAAAGCATGGGTAGGCTCATGGAAGTAGGGGCAAAAATATTTTTAGAGGATGCACATACCGTGATTGGTGAAGCTCGAAGACTCCTAGGATGAGATGGGCACTAGGAGGATGTGGTAGTCGATGCAACAGATAATTTTTCATAAACGATTTAAATCAATGCAAAATCAACATTGTAATCAGTCAATGCAACAATATTTCCCTTGTTGTAACATTTTCTTGTTAGAATTTTTTCCAAAAAATATTGTGAATATTTGATTTTTTCACTTTTTAAATATTAATATGTATCTTTACACGTGCTTCTTGACATGGTGTCGATATGCATACACAAATCAACGGATGGTGATCAAAAGTAGAGCACCTTGTATGTCTGATGTTTATCGTGTGAGGGGGGGTCCACTATTATTTTTATTCATAAAACAAATTCCATTTACATGGGGACTTCATATCAAAAGTGTACCTACCTTCATAAAAGGAACTTACTGCCCTACCACCCCCTATCATTACCACCATGGTTTAGGGCCATGTCAAAGGATTTTGTCACCAAATATTTTTATTGAATTTTTTTAAAAGAAAAGGATGATGTTCAATGATACAAAGTTTTTGTTTACTTTTATCATTGGGTCATTTCTTTTGTCGATAGAAACATACCATACTAATGAAGTCACGAAAATCGAAGCAAAAATTAAACAACTTGAAAATCACCTAGTAATTTTACTAATCACTCTCTTATTACTATTCATATCTACTACAACTATGAGTACGATTAAAATGAGTAAAACCCAATCCAAATCCCAACCTACCTCTAGTTCAATGAAAATTGATGAGATTACTTTAATTGACCGATATGCTAAGATTTGGAAATGCAATGTAAATTCAACCTTTATGAATTGAAAAATTCAACATTCTAAAGCTTTCAAGACCATAGTGATGATTTTTTCCTTTGGAAATCCTTCCTTCCCCAATTTGTGTTTCTACAAAGCCATCCCTTTCCTTAATTTTTCGTGTGGCTTTCAAACAAATATTTACCTAGTAAGAGAGCCAATGCTACCAAAAATGAAAATCCCTTGTTTTATATCATTTTTAGGTAAATTTTAGAATCCATACAGGTTGTTGTTATTGATTCACTTCATCCATTTTCTAGTGAAATTTCACTGGAAAATTTTCAAAAATTAACGCATTACTAAAGAAATCTCATCTTTGAATCATTTCTCCTATATATAGAAAGGAGGTTTTGTCATTTGTATAGTCCAACAATTATTCATTTATGTAATGCAAATGAGGTTTCCCCCTCAAAGAGGCTAATTTCTAAGGCGTTGATCTCTCTTTTCTTCTATTTTGTGAGCTAGTTTCATAATAGAAATTTTGCATTTTTAAAAAAGTCATTACTTCAAGGAAGGAAAGAGCATAATTAAAGTTGATGTAATTGAAGTAACTTATTACATCAAAAAGGGAAAGCGTGTAGTTTGAAAGACAAATTCTGAATACTTTTAAGAAGAAAAATTGTAAATAAAATTATCAAAGAATTGATGAGACCCAAGAACAAAATTGAATTAATTTATTTCTTCAAATGACGATCTGAGGGTCAAGTCCAGGCTCGAATAGTTCGCTTTCGTAGGTGCACCATATGATGCATTCATGATTTTTCTTTTCCTAGTACATGATTTTTTTACATTCACATTTTTGGCATCAAATTTTCTCTAAGAAAAACACTCATAATGTCCAAAATTGTAAATCTATTTTACAAGTTCCACATACTTGTGGGCTATAAAAATTACAAAATATGGAAACATCATTTGGAAGGAACCTTCATTTATTATGAGTTATGGAAGGAAATATGTAATGGTGATGTAAATCCAAATAAACCCACTGACGATGGTCCTCTAGAGAAGTGGGAACTTAAGGATGAAAAGGCCTTGGAATTAATAAAATCCTAAACAAATGAAGATATTTTTCATTTATATTGAAATCACATTAGATAGTTGGTTTTCATGGAATTGCTTCAAAGATCTATTTGATATACAACCAAAAATAAAACATGTGGATCTCCATTTAAATCTAATTCAATAGAAGTTCACTGAAGGAGCATATGCACTTGAGTATATTTCTAGATTTGATAACATAAAGCAATAAATCATTAAGGAAAGATTTATTCTTGTAGAAAGCATTTTGATGGAAAATATCTTAATTGCAATATTCCCATCCCATTACAAACACTTTTTGGAGAATTTATAGTTAAAAGGAAATTTAGAAAAGACATCATTTGATCAGTTTAGTGACATGTTATCTCAACATGATAAAACAATTGGGAAGAAGAAACAAGTGGGTGAAGGTAACATAGTTACCGATCAAACGAGAAAATTACATGGTACCCATTTTTTTGAGGTAGCAAAAAAACACCAGATTTTGAAAAGTGGTGATCCAAAATCACCCTTCTTTTTTTAGCATAATTTTGGCACTTTAAATTTTCTTATGACTTTTTCTTTTTAATGTCATGATTTTCATGTCAATTTTGAAAAGTGGTGATGTAGAATAACCTGTTTTTTTTTTTTTGCGCATATTGTTGGAACTTTAAATTTTCTTTCATTTTTTTTAATGGTCATTTTTATAGCACTTTAAATTTTTTTATTTATCAAGTATGAACATTTGTGTTAAAATATTATTGATTTTCATGCTAATTTTGAAAAGTGTTGATGCAACATCAATCCTTTTTGTTTAGAGTGGTGATTTTAATCTTGCTAATAAGACATAAAAATAAAATAAAAAAACATGACCAAAAAAATGAAATATAAAAAAATATAAAGAACATATGAAAAAAAAACTAATAAAAATGTAAAGAAAAACAAAAATAACTTGTAAAAATAAAAACTTTAAACAATAAAATTAAAAAATAAATAAACAAATAAACAAAAAAAAAAAAACTTGTAATTTAAAGACAAAAAATAAATATTAACAAAAGAAGACATTTTTTAAGTTAAAAAAAAAAACGTAATTAAAGAAAATTAAAAAATTAAAAAATTAAAAAAAATCAAATAATCAAAATACTAAAATTCAGAAATTTAAATTAAAAATAAAAATAAAAACCACATTTAAATAAAAACTGTAAACAATACACATTAAAAAAATAACAATAAAAAAGAAAGTTTAAAAAAAAAAACATATATGTATATAATTTTCAAATAATTTAAAAATAATAATAATTCTTTTTCTTTTAAATTAAAAAAAATTAAAAATTAAAAAAATTAAAAATAAATAAATAAACAAATTTTTAAAATTAAAATTTCAAAATAATAATAATAATAATAATAATAATAATAATAATAATAATCTCTTAAATTAAAAAAAAAAAAAAATTAAAATATAAATTAAATTTAAAAAAATTAATTAAAAGAAATTAATAATAATGAAAAATTAATAAAACAAAAAAAATAAAAAATAAAATAAATAAAAAACAAAATTCTAATTAAAAAGAAATTTAATAAATTAAAGAAAAAATAAAAATAAAAGTAAAAATAAACAAAAATAAATAAATCAATAAAAAAATAAATAAAGAGCACCATTGCCGCCCACCATCATCGTGTTGGGGTAAATTGCAGGAATCAATGTCGCCCTGGGGTTGATTCCGGGAATCACCGTCGCCCTGGGTCAATGCTGGGAATCACTGTCATCGCCCTAGGGCCAAGGGGCTCGACCGACGGGCAACAAAGAGCTCGCTGCTCTCCACCACTAGTGGATCAGGCGTTGTGGCCCTTAGGGCAGCAGAGGTGGGCGACAACGATGATTTTCATTTTTTTTTTTAATTAATTTTGTATTTTTTAATATATTTTATGTTTTTTAATTTTAATTTTTTTTTTTAAATTTTAATTTGAAAAATGTTTTTATATTTTATTTTATTTTTAAATTTAAATAAAAAGAAATATATATATATATATATATATATATATATATATATATATTTAAAAATGCATTTTTCATAGGTTTATATGCATTTATTTTTTTAATTTAAATTTTCTTTTTTTAATTTTTTTTAAATTGAAAGTTTTATTAAAGAAAGCGATGGGCTGCTATCCCAGCTGTTCTCTAATAGAAATCTTACGTCAACAACCCAAGGGTAGCTGCTACTAGAGATGTAGGAGTAGTTCCAGACGGAGAAAAGCTCATTATTGGTGGAGCTGTCCTCCACATGCTCACTCTCTTAATTTATGGGGGGTTTCCTTCACCTGTATCCAGGAGCAAAGTCAATGAAGAGAGCAATGGCTAAGGCGACCAATCAACAACATCACTCCTTTTATTTATTTATTTATTTTAATCTAATTATTTTTTTTTAAATTTAACTAATTTTAAATTTTGTATTTTAATTATTTTATTTTATAATTTTTTTATAATTATGTGTTTATTATTATTATTATTATTATTATTTATAACTTAAAAGTAATAATAACTGCTTTTTTGTGGGGTTAATTTTTATTTTTTTCTTTAAATTATGTTATTTTTTTATAATTTACCTATTTTTATTTTCTTTTCATTTTTTGTGTTTTTTTCTCAATTTCAATTTTAATTTTTTTATTTTTTAAATTGATATTTTATCTTTAATACCATGCCTAAAACTCATTGGAATTTTATTTTCATAAAGGTGATATTTTATCTTGAATGTCATCCTTGGATTTTCAAGGCTTTTCAGACACGATAATAGATTGTCTTTAATACCATGCGTAAAAATTGTTGCAATTTTAAGACTTTTGATATTTTATCTTTAATGTCATGTTTATCATTGAAATTTTAAGGTTTTTTAGAGTCATGATATTTTATCTTTAATATCATTATTAAAATATTATTAGCAATTTACCCCGAAAAGAAAAAGACGTTATTCCAAAATTAACACGTTTCATTTTCAAGGTGTTTTTTACACAAAAAAAATTGATGACGTTATTCCAACAACAACACTTTTCATTTCCATGCTACTTTTTGCACACAAAAAATTGGCGACGTTATTCCAACATTAACACTTTTTTTTTTCAAGTTGTTTTTTGCACACAAAAAATTGGCAATGTTATTTCACCATCAACACTTTTCGTTTCGAGGGTATTTTTCAATCCTTTTTCAAGAAAAAAATTGTTTTTAGCACAATTTAAAAAAATGTTGAAATTTGACCCTAAAAAAAACAGTGCATTCTAGAAGACACACTTTTCGTTTTTCGGTTGTTTTTTAATGTTTTTGAGTTTTTTTGGGCTAGAATTCTCACTTTGAAGTAATAGTTTCCGTTTGATTGGTAACTATGTTGGATGTCTTTTTGATAAGTACAATATCAAGTAGGTCGTCAAATAAAGGTTCATAATATAGAGTAATTCACGTGAAGAATAGAGGAAGAGGAAATAAAAAAATAATGGTCTTATTGAGGATGTGGATAAGGGGGAGTCATAGAAAAGAATGAAGTCTAGGAGGAGGAAGCAATCAAGGAAGATAAAGCAGTGAATGAAGATGAAGAATTAATTTTAAACAAGTGTCTGGTAACTTTAGAAGAATTCAGTGAGAGAAGGCTCATAATCATAGTCAACAATGTGTAAAAGGTAAATACTTAAGTCAAGTTATATGCATACATTGTAAAATGGCTGGTGATTATGTACAAAATTGTCTAACTCCAAATGATAAATTGTCAAATTTCAAGCAACATTCAACTTCAGCAAAATATGAAAAATATAGAGAGGATGATAGTTCTAACTATGTATTCACTAGTCTTCAAAACACAAAATTATGATCTTTGATAGTCTCTAATTTCTCTTTTAATAGTGAGTATAAACATGCATGGATATTGGATATAAGGTCCACTCAACACATGATATTCAAAAAGACTTATTTTGGAAATTTTAAGAATGTATACTAAATTCAATCTTTTACATTTGGCTTCTCTGAACCATAATTTATGTAGAGAGATCTTTCGGTGGTAATCACATAGGTATAGATTTCGTTGACGCATTTCAAACCAACCAGTGTGGTTCATCTCCACGACAGATGAGAAATAAAATCATGGCATTCCATTATAAATAGATGAAGAGAAGGGTTAACTAGTTGTTGGAACGTAATGACTAGTTTTACCTTAAAGAAATATATATATAATTTAATTGTCAATTGTTTTTTAAATTTTTTTATATTATACTATATTATTTAATTTTTTAATCATATTTAATTAAATATTATTATAATATTAAATAATATAATATAATTTAAAAAATCAAAAGAAAATTTGAAAACTAATTTTTTTTTTGGGTGAGGTCACACTATCTGTTACATTCCAATGGCTAGTTAACCCTTCTCTTCAGCTATTTATAATGGAATGCCATGATCTGATTTTTCGTCTGTCGTGAAGATGAACTGCACTGGTTGGTTTGAAACAAATCGACGAAATCTCTTCCTATGTGATTACCACCGAAAGATCTCTCTACATAAATTTAATCTGTTTGAATGAAATTACAACACACATACTACAATAAAAATATATTGTGAAATATTTTCTCCTTGGAATTAGATAGAAAATGATTTTGAATGTTTGACATGTACCAACATTCAAAAAGGATTTTTTTGTATTTTGTGACAATTGATTAGGAATATATCAAATTGTCATTGAATATGGGTTAATAAACATCAATTAAACCAAAAAAAAATTTGAAAACAATCATGACATGTTATGAAGATGGAAAGATTCATAGGATGAAAGGGAAATTCATTCCTAGGATCCAAGATTTTGCAGGAGTAGTATGTAAAGATATTTCACCCATCATATTGATATTTGAATCCAATATCTAAAATCACATTGATTGTAGAATGATAATTCATGAAGAGAGTAGATCTATTATGTCTACAACCACTCATTTCAAATAATTTAGCATTTTGAGTGAAGGGTGGCCTTCCCAAAATTATGTCCTCATATATTTTCCTTTTTTATTACTATCAACACCCCATGCAAGATGCCTTTGAATGAGAGGGTCAACTACTTTTCACAATCACTATATGGTATATCCTCACACATTTGGAGGAAGAGAGTCTATAATTCTAAGCTTGATAGATTGCAAATAGATCATATGCAATAATTTCTTACATCATTTCTTTTCTCTATATTATCTCTAGATATATTTTTTCTTATAGATCTATATTCATTAGTATAGGATTCTTTATATCTAGTTCTCCTTTGTCAACTCGTGCCCCAATTGTGCTCTAGTTTATGATATCTTCTTAATGTTTTTATTCTCTTTTAACTAAAGGAATTTTTTTTATATTTCTTCCAATAATTTGCATGATTTTGATGAAGGATAGTAGGTTCAAAACTTGATAGATAAGTAAAGTTGATATCATTAATTTTATCAACAACATCCAAGATTTTAGATTTAGGAACTTGGATCCTAATTTTTTAATTCTACAATTTATTTCTTAATGATAGGTTACCAATCCATTCCATTTATAAATTTAAGAGTGATAGGTATTCACAATTTTTTAAATGAAGTGAAATGTAGTAGTTCAAGAATTTTGACAATATTTTGTAGTTTCCATGGAGAAGAATCCCATGCATTATTTTTTTTTTTCCATTATTTCTATTACCTCATGAGGAATTGTGAAATGATACAAAAATATATTGAATATCTTATTAATAATTACTATGGAACTTATATAAGCAAGGTGTCATGGAAAAACCATGAATGACCCAAATCTTTATCTCCTTGAATAGACATTATCTCAGTAAAGCATTAAATAATTTCCCATAAAATTTTAAATGGGAGTGGGTTAGTAGTAAACTATTCTCAACCCTCACATACTCTTAAGAAAATAGGTTTGCCTTTAATTTATTAATAGCAGTAACCAAGGGTAGGTACCAGAAATAATAGAAGTTGCAAATGCAACCTTTAATAATACATCATGAAAAAATTAGTGTTGAATCCTATCAAAGGAATTGTCACGTCTATCTCGACTAATATTCCTTTCTCATTCTTTCTTCTTCTTGAGTGGATGGCCTCTTATATAAAAAGAATATTATTAGCAATCAATATTTTTTGGACAAAATCACCATTGCTTTGATAAAATATAATATTTTTGTCAAAATATTGTAAGAGTCACTAGAAATGGAGATATGGTGGAATTTTGTAAACAAGATGAGTTAGATTCTTTTCTAATTAGCTCTATAGAAATGGAGTTTGACCCCATCTTGGGTTTCCTTTTATACCTTTATAGGATTCAACATAAGTATTTTTTGGTTATTCTCCAAAAGGTACAATAGAAATGGATTCTTGGATCCATTTGGTTTTTTACATTTATCAAGTTTTATACCCTAAATTACATTCATCACTTTATTTTCTTCTAGTTTTCTAAGGAAACTTGTATTTCCCCTTAAATACCAATTGTAGGATCCCTTATAACATTGCTTAATTATTTTTCTGAATATATAGATATTCAAAATGGTCATGGGAAATTTCTTTGATGGCCTAATTTGATATTTTTCTCCATCCTCCATATTAATCTCTTGGATGTAGTTTTTATATTATCGATATCTAGCTTATTTGTGGAAAAGCGTGGTATTTTTGTCTCTAGTTAATAGCCACAAACCTTTTTTTATTTAATCTTATGGTTTTTCTTCCTCATTCCTAAAGTCCAAATCTAAATTTTCTAAAAAATATTTCTCCATATTTATTTGTTGCTTGGATACCTCATGGGTCTTTAAGAAAGTTTGTAAATTCTTCAGATAGTATTGAATATTTAATCCTTCCTATGAGGAATATATATATATATATATATATATATATATATATATATATATATATATATATATATATATATATATTCATTTATCTATTTATCTATTTATTTATCTATTTATTTATTTATTTCCATGCCTTAAATTCCAATTTCACTAATATAAGCCTAAATTAACAAATGGATATTTCTAGGCCTCATTTATAATCACTATAGCTCATGGGGCTTTCTTGAGAACAAGAGGAAGGTGCCACAATTTTGGTCAACCATAGAAGATAATAGGTTTATGTTTAATTAATCCAAACTCGATTATTGGGGATGGTATTTGTAATTTTTCAAACAAGATCCAACTATGGATAAGGAAATGGTCCAACTAAGCTACAATGTGTCTAAGTCATTCTCTTCTATTCATCTAAATATATTTTACTTTTATAAGCTTTACATTCATGAGATCCCACTATAGAAATAATTCCTCATTCAATAGATCCACATTATATTCCTTTTCTAGGACATTATTATGAATATATAAAGATTTTCCCATTCTAATCAAGAAATACTAGAAAATTTATCTCTATCTATACTAGTTTGGAGCATCAATAATATATATATATATATATAAACTTGATTCCCCAAGCCTCTAACAAGAATTTTAGTTTAATTTTAGTGTTAGTTTACTTAAACATGTCATAATTCCATAATATTATGATCCAACAGGGTGAAAATTACCCCAAATACCCTTCCTTTGGTTGCTTCTCTTTTATTACTTTTCCAATGTTGTTTTCCTAGTTAAAACCACATTATCTTCTAGATTTGTCTCTTAAATGACAAGGATGTTTAACCTTTATAATTTAACTACGTCCCTCATTTCTCTTTATTTTCTCTAAATGGATATTCAATTATTTTTTTAAGATACATTTTTCATTATTTAACTAGTGGATACTTGGATCCAATACTAGAAGGGGTCTCTAAAAAATCTTGGCTTCCTTGCATATTTGAGATGATTCAATTAGAACCACTTCAAGGAGATGATTTTAATGATGTTTAGACTCCTAGTCTCCTTTGTTTGTTTGTTGTGTCTTCCCTTCTTTCCTTGTTTTCCTTCTACCTTGTTTCATTACAATTTATCATTATTCTATTTGTTCATCCCTTTTTTACTATTTATCTTTTCTCCAAATAAGAACTTCAATACTTACCTAAGGAGTCCCTAAATACAAGAAAATGATACAATATATCTCTAAAACCAATTAAAATTTAGATAGAGAAGTGTAGCCATAGAAGGATTACACAAGAGTTGGATAATGTTAGGTCACAAGTTAGAGGGGAGTTGAATATGGTTTAGATAATGGAACATCAAAGGATGGAGGTGCTAACAATCAAGAGGGATACAAGTCCCCAATGTATATATCTAGATATTATGGAATGAAAAATGGAATGAAGGAAATTCCTTCCCTTTTTGAATTGAAACTACGGAAGGGGTTATTTTTCTTATGCACGTAATTCTTCGAAGCTTGTTACCACTAATATTGAAAAATAGTTGATGATTTGTAGTCCTTAGAAAAGTGTCCATACACAAGGTGGGTTTTAAACTTGAATGAGATTTATTCATAATAGAGTATAAATGAGTGTAGTTATCCAATGAATGAGTTATTGTTTCAAGGATCTATTTCTAAATATCTACTTCCACACATATTCTTGCACATTCAACATCCTTCTTTAGGTACCAATTCTTCTATATGATATCCTGAATTGTTTCCAATGGCTTTGAAGGATTCATTAATTTATTAATTAATTAGATGATGAGGGAACTAAACCCATAAAAAATAGCTAAGGGAACATCAAATTCTACAACAAAATTCTAGATTTAGTGATTCAAATGCATCCCCATCAGACCCATGAAATATGACCTTGTTTGGAAGATGAGATCATTGTCTTCTTATAACTAAAAAAAAATGTATAAGAACATCTACCATAAAAATAGTATGACATATTACCTTGGATTATATATATATATTTTTTAAGCAATGATCTTTATGTTAAAATGTATAAACCTTAGTGAATTTTATTGTCTTAAAATGTCAATTATAAAGTACTTGGCGATTTTTTTGTAAAAATACTCAAATTTCTAAATATTCTATATAGTTTCTACAATATTAATCACATTAGGAGCATGTGATTTACTATTTAAGAAGAGGGTTTGTTAGAGTTGACTTGAATTGCTTCCACATGGAGAAGTTGGACCTAGAAGTATTCTGTGCTCTCTAAATATTTTGGCATTACATACTTCTTTGAAAAAATAATGGTTATCATATATTCTAATACAATGTGGCATATTATTATCAACAACCATCAAGGTTAAATATTCCAAATAAATTGCAATTTTACAAGAATTTGATTTAGAATTAAAATATTTCAAATTGAAGTATTGAGATTTTGTTGACCTTATGTCATATTTACTACAAGACAACGATGATTAGGTTGAAAAAGTATCATTTTAAAATTAAAACATTTATTCCATATTACCTATAGTGACCTTTTTTTATGGATACATCTTGGTATATCTCCACACTCAAAATATTCCTCCACACCAATTTCATGATGAAAGTTAGTGCATTTTCCATCCAGTGAAGAATTTCCTCATCATTAATGACATCCTGTATGACTAATGGATTTATCTAATTTTCTTTCTCAAGTCATGAGGAAGTTGAGAAATTTATGAATGATTTTCGTAGGGTGGCATGTGGTATTCATTTGTTTGGGTTGGTGAGAGTCAAAAAATAATTTAAATAGGAAATTTGTGTCTATCAATATCCAAATATTGTGTTGATGAAATTAAGAAGTGCCATCTTGATGTAGGAGCATTTTCACTCCCAAAACTATCAAAGATTTTTAGAGAAAAAGCTTCAAAGGGGGTTTTGACATGGAGAAGGAATTCTAATTTCTTATTGTTAATAATTTTAGTTTCTTTACTTATGATAGAAATCATGAGGGATTTAGGGTGATTTTTGGACTGATTCTAGGAATAACTTAAGTGATTTTAGGATTTATAAAATATCATTTTTGGAGTGATTTATGAATCGATTTATGGGTGATTTATGAATCGATTTTAGTATCTATAAAAACGTGTTATGTTTCTAAGTTCTATATATTTTAAGAATAAGTGCAATGAAAAAGAGAGTAATCGTGAGGAAAAGAGAGGCTGGCCAAATAAATGTGAAATCAGGCCATAGAGAGGAAGGAGAGGTTCTGATTAGATGTGTGTACAAATTATGTTAATGAAATGAAGTTTTCATTATATGATTGTCTCTGCAATATTTTGTAATTCCAATTTGAATTTATGAATTCAAAATGAATGGTATATAGTGAAAATCTATCATATGAGGGAAGCAAATCCTATTGTGGGTTTTGAGGCAATTGTGTAGGGTAAGAATTCGATACAATCATATATGTTTTGTGTTTGTTTTATTAAAATATCAAAGAACTAGATCAAGAAGTGGTTAAAGGTGTATGGGAAACTTGATGTTAGTAGTGCATTAACATCCTAAAAGTATAGAAGTTGAAGATGTATGAAGAGAAGATTTTCCTACATTAAGTGGTATTAGAGCAGGTATGCTCTTTGGAAAAGGATGTTAAAGCATGGATTTCTCATTGAAAGGAGAGAAATGAGAGTTTTCCGAATGTATGTGTACGTATGGATTTGGTTTATTGAAATAGAGTTTCATATATTTATTGTGTTCATGAATTTTCTCGGTATGAATGAAAGAATTATAGTCTATGTGAAATATAGAATTAATGGAATATTAGTGTTTATGTTAAGTTGAGATTAATAAAGTTTCAGTATCTATGTGAGGCCTCAAAATATTGATAGATTTATTTATTAATCTTTCATTTGGAGAAGAAATCTTGTGTAAGGATTTATGACAATATAGATGAAGTGAACTATGAAGAGAAATGTATGCATACTGTAGACAGTTCGGAAGGCTCTTTGCGTCATTAAATCCAGTAGAAATATTTTTTTTTAACATGTTAATGATGAACAATTTTCCAAGAATAGATTGAGGATTTCTATGTGAATGACTCTGCAGAATGAGAGGAAAATCCATTAATAAAATGATCTCTATGTTAGGATTTCTATGTGAAACACATTCATTTGTGAATGTTTGTGTCTCGATGTAAATCAAGCTGGCTAAAATGATTTTTTTTTTCATATTTAATATCCATCACTAGGTTAGAGAATATCAACCGTTGTGATAAGTTGATAATTATATTATTAATGTAGATGAAATATAAGTAAAATATATTTAATAGTGTTGGATTTGATATAAGAAGGGTGTAGATCCAGTTCTGTGTTGGAGTTCATTATGAGTGTGAATGTCTTTAACTATTAAATTAAATATAAGTGCTTTCATTAAAGAATTGTTTATTTGGGATTCACTCATGTATAAGAAGTGAGGTTTGAATGTTAACTCATGAGATATGCTGATAAATATTGAGTGCTCATGAATTATATCATATTTTTATATTGTATAATGAATGGATAATGAAGTATATTGAAGAAAGGTGTTTCAGTTTATAGGAGGACTACTTATTTTGATAAAGAGAAGTCAACTATTTATAGTTGACCATTTCTTGACCTTAGATCAAAGAATGCAAAAGAAAGAAAGTGAATTTCACAATAAAGAGAATTTTCCTGCATTACATCCTTTTCAAGCGTTTATTAGGAAAATGTGTTGCCATCCTACTTCTCTACTTCATATTTTCATATTAGACACTTTATTAAATGGGGGTTTTATTTTATTATGTGTTAGCTAGCTTATCTTGATATCCCCAAGTATATTATTATGGCTAGTGACTATTTCAGAAAATGGGTGGAATTCATGCCTATCTTCACAACATATAGTAAGATATCATTCTTGTTTCTATTTAGCTTCATCATTGATAAGTTTGGTGTACCTAAGGATATTTTTATTGATTATGGTATGCACATAAAAAATAAAAATGGTGACAAAGTTAGTAGCCAAGTTGGGGTTTCCTCGGGAACATTCATGTTTGTAATATTCTCTAGCGAATGGGAAAGTATAAGTTGCCAGTAAGATTTTGAAAACTATTCTCTAGAGGACAACCAAAAAGAACAATTCCTATTGGTATTTGATGATTTTTCAATTTTTTTGAGTGCATTGATCCTCAGTTAATACTACTATATGATTAATCCATTTCAATGTGTTCATGGAATGAAAGTAATCTTGTCAATTAAATGTTGTATCCTTTCATTATGATAAAAATGAGCATTTTAACGAACATCACATGATGCAACAACTACATATAAGACCAATAAAAAACATATCAAAGCTTAGTATGATAAAGGTGTCCATCTTTGTGTCTTATTTAAAGGAGACATGGTCTTAGTTTGGGATCGTAATAATAATAATATTTGCAGTAGGAAAATTGAGCCTGTGTGGTGTGATCCTTACATCATGAGGTAAGTTTTACAAGAGGGACCTCAAGCTTGTTTATTATGAACATAATCCTTTGGAATAACGTCACAATGAGCTCTTCTTTAATAGATATTATGCATAGACAAAAATGCCTTGTGACCCCTTGTACATGTTGCATATAACTTATTTTTCTTTAGATTTTATTTATTTGATTTTCGGTCTTTGCTTATCAGCTTTGTGCTTGATTGAATAATGTTTCCAAATAATGTTTGTATATGTAAGGTTCACAAACAACTCTAACTAATGATACTGGAATATTACATCCACAATGCGAGTGAATTATTTTCTTGCAAGCCAACTTATGAGCTCAAGAAAAAAAATTCTTGGTCTTGCAACCAATAATGCTACAGAGTATAGTGTGGGTATTGAACTTCTTTTAGAAGCCATTAAATTTGGTACATGACACATGATTGCCAATATAGAGTCATAAGTGGCAATGTGGTAATTCAACATTACTTACTCTATGCATGATCCTACACTTCTTCATATATATATATATATATATATATATATATATATATATATATAGATATATCGAGAGAGAGAGATTATCAATTATTTAGCTAATTTTACATATTAAAGTTAATCAAAACATAAAATGAAAATCACATAAATTTTACACGAATAAATGAGATTGGAATCATATATATATTATATACAAAAATGTACAATGTCAATAAACAAAATTTACTATACAACCTTTAATGATATAATGTTGATCTATATCCACTAATTAAAAAAACGAATCTATATCCACTAATTAAAAAAAATGAATATATAAATACAAGTCCTTCAAATTAGCTACTGTGAAATATTTAATAAAACTCATACAATCATATAAACATAATACTCCCACTACATATAATCATATAGACATAATACTCTCACTACATATCTCTATAACCACCCTAAAGAAATCCTCAATATGGCCCTAGTACCTAAACCCCTCAACATTAAGTTGAACCTCTCACCAACACTGTAACAATTTCTATAGCATCTACTTCACTAATTAATCTAACAATGTATATAGCATCTACTTCACCAACGAATTAAACAATGTCTATAACATCTACTTCACGAGTAAATTGATCATTGAGATCAAACTTGCATCCACTGCCTTCGGAAAAACTTTATAAACATTAAATATTTTAAAATACAAAGCTAGATAATTCTGGATGAAGATCAAGTAAAGTTTTTGAATATGAATTTCAAAACCAGATTAACCATTAAATATGTGAAATTATTAGTTGACTTATATTGGATATGCGATTTGAAAAAAAATCAGTTATATTCGATACGCGAATTGACTTGTGATCAGGAATTTTGTTCTCAAATTCCATTACTAATTATGGTCTATCGGTAATTCTAAATGCATATGAAGTGAACAACCTCCCCCAAATAAATAATTTGTTCTCTTAAAACCATAAGAAAAGGACAAAACCACTCATGGTTGCCCCCTATAAATTGACCTGTAACTAACCAGATGTACATCAAATTTCATTCCTACTTCTGACATATGGGTAAATTCTAGATACATATCAATAGAAACAAAGAAATTAGCTGAGAAAACTTTTCTGATATATGGGTAAATTCAAAATGCATATCAATATAAACAAAGAAATTAGTTGAGAAAACTTTGGTGCTTTGTGCAAGCTTAGTGTATTGGACGTATTCTTAAAGTAAACCATAAATAAATCTCAACAATCTCATCATAAAGATACAACCTATCCTGGCACGACATGTACAGCCAACATTGCGTCCTCATCACAATAGTGCCGCCATAAGTGGCACAACATTTGCAGCCAACACAACGTACTCGTCACACTGCTGCTTGCATTGTGTTATGTTACGTCATTTTATATCATGACAAATATGCCCTGCAAGCCAAATATATGGAGAGACAAAGTTGTTTTTTCAGCAATACTGGGTGTACTCGTCAACCCATTAATAAAGTCTTTGTAACTGATGTTACAAATTTTTCATGGTGGTAGTTTTTAGCTGGAATTTGTCAAAAATAAATTTTAAAAATTATAATGTTGGAGTGTTTGAATAGTTTTTTTTTATGGTGGAAATGGATTCAGCACTATCAAGAGTTTATGGGGCACCCAAAATCTTGAAGTTTGACAGCTGTAACATAGATTTTCAAAAATTTCTGCCAGATTTGGTCATAATCCAGAATTTTCATTATTGTCCCTGCTGCTTTTGTTAGACTAAAAAATTACTAAATTTAGCATAGCAACATAAATTAAATGGTTGGTAATGCATCCACTAGGTCTTGGATAGATGGTGATAGGGTGAATTGTTAATGCATTCCTTGATGTGAAGTCACCGGTTCAATTCCCCATGCAATCGGGGTGATATATTGGACATTATGTTAAAGTTGTAGTCCTACCAAGCTTACCAAAAAAAAATTATTATTAAAAAATAATATATAAGTTAAACATATATACATTTAACAAAATATAGAACAAGATTTATGAAGATTTATCTACTTTACCATGGAGATTCTTAATGTGTAAATAGGCTTTGTTATAATCTTCCTAGCCAATACCATGACCTATCAATACTACATGCCCCAAAAAACCATCTCATCTCACTTCATATGAAATTTGTTCATATCATATTTTTTTAATTAAACAATTTAATTAAAAGGGAAACAAAGATATAACTATGCAAATAAATTTCAAAATTTGATTCATGCATACTATTTTAAATATTTTAGAAGATTCCATAAAAGTCAAATCTCTATTATCCACCTAATAATTATTAATAATTAAATTAAAATTATGAAGGCCTTAGTCCAAAAAAACACAAAGCTATCGACATAATAAATATTATTAACATACCTTAAACTTTTATACAAACAAACTCACTTTTAAATTCCTATTTCTTTTTTTTTAATGAAGGCTTTATATTACTCAAATAAATAGGTTTACATGGATTTACATGAATTTCCAAAGTGGCCATGGAGGATTCAAAGTCTCCTCATAATCCTACACCAAAAGACCATACCAAAAATGTCTTTGTGTCCTTCAACTAACTATAATCTTCCATCCCCCATATTACATAAGGACCAAGGCCAAAACTAGCCTGAATCATTACCCTACAGATCCACGCAAAGAAATAAACATCATTCCAATATAGAAAACAATGTTGATAGATTATAGACCTCAGAGGGTCTACCAAAAATAAAGCATATAGCCCTACAAAATTTTACAACAATTACATAGTAGCACGAAACCAAGATAATATTACTGCAACTACCCATTGACCCAATGGAAGGAAAATTAGACAAAAAGACAAATGTACGAATGAACGGGGTGGGAACCACCATTTAGATCAACTATGACGAGGAGGCTGAAAGAGAAGGCAGGAACTTTACATCACGAGCCATGAAACTTCATTGCTACCTTTAAGTTGCATTTCCATCTGACTAAGCTCATGGTCATTTTCCAAAGAATAAATATTTGATGGCGTCCTCGTGTTAGAACCAAGAGGGTACATCATGTTCCCCCCATCATATTCACATGTGATGTGACTTTCTACATGCGTCAGGTGGGAGTCAACGCTGTCTAAGTAAAACCGTTGATTCCTAAACATTCTCTTACTGTCCTTCAGAGATGAAAAAATATCTTACTTCTCAATTTGTTTATCCTTTACGACCAGGCCTTACAATGCCTTCATTTGCTAATGAATAACCATTGATTTCAAGTATTTCTTCCTCCTTCCCCTAGCATGACTAGGGTGAGGAACAGATATATCCTTCATATGCTTAGAATCTGAGAGGGATTAGTGCTCAACCCCAACTTGGGCCTCAAGCTTCTGAATTTCCCTAGGAGTTTACAACGACATAACGTGGAAAAAGGTGGTCGTAGGGTCATGTGTAAATAGTCTATCACCTCATTGCCCTGGTTAGGCTTTGTTGCCACCTCCCCACCTACTCCTCATCCTCTATCTCGGTGGCATTGCAAAGACCCATGGTACACACTTGCAGTAGCTAGAATTAATGCCTCGACCTACACAATAGCATGAGAACAGACAAGACCCACCTTCAATAGAATTAGGGAATCAAAAGACTAAATCATCACAATAACTCGAATCTCTTACTCTAAACTCAACGAACAACCTGACAAAATAAACACTTTTCTCTCCCAAAACCACTTCATCATATATTATTAAACCCTTAGAAAATAAAGAAAAGACCATAATACCTCAAACAAAAAAATGCACAACTTCTAAATTCCTATATTCAAATACAAGTAAACTAGCATTTAAATTCTTATATTCAAAGTAAGATGTATTAAAAATTAAAAATTATTTGTAAAAATATTTTTTAAAATAATATGGTAGAAAATTGTTCTTTCAAATAAAAATATAAAAAATTATCAAGATATATTAACAAGGATTATCCTTATCTAGAATGTAATTTTTAACCAACAAAAGTGAAATGAAAAAATAACTTTATCGCATGTAAGAAGCATCATCACCCACTCTTGCCACTTCAAAACACCATTCATTTGCAGTTTCTATGTGTTCTTTTGATTAAAAGCATCCATTCGATTTTTTTTTGTAAACACATTGTTCAATAAACACTAATAATAAAACCAAATTCAATGATAGTTTTCATGAATATGGACGATCATCATTGATTGAGATTAAACCAAAAGTTAATTGTTATTCGTATAATCTATACATCTAATAAATTGTTATGAAGCCTGGCTAATGGGGGACTGGACGCTGGTCATCGGCTATGAGCCAAGGATTAGCATGCTCCCAAACGGTTGGTTTTGTTACCACTTTTTGAAGGATGGGGATGTTCTGGCTATCCTCCTTAGAACATGGGTCAAAGGTATATCCTTCATCCCTCTGTTCCGATGGTCGGTAGATTTCCACCCTGTAGAAAATGCTCCCAAATCTCACTTTATTTGGGTTAAGTTAATTTTCTTACCTATTCAATTCTGGTCTCAAGCTGTCTTAGAATTGATAGGGAACAGTATAGGCGTGACCCATTTCATAGACCCTAAATGTTTCGGGATCTAAGATAAAAGAGCTGCTTGGATTCTTGTTGAGGTCTCCTTTGCTAGAGGCTTTCCAGCAGAAATCGATCTCGAATGGGAAGGCATGATTATAAGACAAAAGTTTGATTATTGGAACATTCCTTTTTGATGCCACCTATGTCATGATACAGGGAATATTATAAAAAATTGTGTGAAGTGGAAGGAGGTTTCAACCAGACCAACATCAGATGCTCATCCAAACTGGCATAGGAAGCGCTAGCCTCTCAAGAATCTTCCCCCTTCAACCTCTTGGCTACCGAAATCGAGTAAGACAAACCCAAATTTTAATTCTGTTTGGGAGGGGGATGCAGGCGGGAGAGGTGAAGACGATGGAAATTCCTTAATACAGCCTGTCGAGGAGGAGGTTTTGCAGGTGTGGGGGGTTTTTCCTGCTCAGGAAAGGCATTCGGATGTTCCTTTGAGTCCTGCTCATGCTAATCCGGCCTCTATTTCTATTTCACGAGAGTGATATGACGAGAAATTTGTTTTGGTATTGATGGAAAAGCGGGGTTTTGGAGGGCATGGGTCTGTTATTTGCTCTCAGGCTAATTCCCATCGGGAATTTTTGTGTAAGCCTTTGGCCATCGACCCTACAACCCCTCCTGTTGTCACGCTCTCGGCCTTGGTGGATGAGATGGATGGAGCCTTCCCTGGAGGGACTCAATGACAATCACCTACAAACTCTATTGGGAGCGATCTTGATCTATTAATGTTGGACCCCGACCCTAATCCGGTCCCTTTGACAGTTAATCGAGGGTCGAAACTATCACCTGAGGTGAATATTGTTCCTACTTCTAGATCAAACGTGACAGTTTGGAGAGGAAAAGGACGACAGAGGGGTAAGAAGAAGACGTTTTCACTGAACCAAGAGAGTGGGATCATGGAGGCTAGTAATTTCAGGGATATTCCAGTTACCATGGAGATTGACCGGGTCCTTAGAGCAATTGACCCTTCAAAATCCAAGACATGATTAATTTAATTTCCCTAAATATTAGAGGATTGGGGGGTAGGGACAAATTTCTTTCTTTAAGAGATTATTTTGTTAAAAATTATCCTGTTCTTATTTTTCTTCAAGTGACTATTCACTCTGCTGTTAAAGCAATCTCTTGGTTCTAGGAGATGTTCCCAAGTTGGAATATAGCTGCTAGAGACACTCAGGGACATTCTGGAGGGGAGATTTTCATGTGGGATCCTGAAGTTGCTTCATGTCTAGTCAATTTAGCGTCCTAAATATCTAACATAAATTATCAACCAGGGCTAGTAAACTGATGAAGTGTGGTGCACTATATGTGCCTAAGTGACCTCTTCCTTACTTCATTGTATGTGTTTTTCTTATTGTTTTTGGGGGTTTTGTCTTTTTAGTACTTAGTACGCTACTCTATGTTCAAAAGATGAAATCAAATCTATGTCAAAAAGAAAAGAAAATGAAACCTTAGACTCAAAACAGAGTGTAAATTCTATCCCTAATTAGGAAAATGATGAAAAACAGAGCATTGTAATCCATGGATATCCTAGCTTGCAAATGAACATTCATGAAATGAAAAGTAACTCAAAACACTACAACTTAATCTGATTCATTTAGTTAGAGATTTGTTGGAAGAGCTTGTGAAAAAGATTAATTTTAATGCAATGAGGATCTCCTAAAACATAAAAGGAAATGCTGAAACAAACAATAACTTAAAACATTATAGTGAAATCTCATTCATTTGATAGAAGTTTATTGGAAGAGCTTTGAGAAAAAACATTACTATAATGTAGTAAGGATATCCTATGAAATGCTGAAACAACTTATAACATTACAACTAAATCTCATTCATGAGTTAGAGGTTTATTGTAAGAGCTTGTGAAAGAGATAAATCATAATGTGATAAGGATCTTCAATGAAGCAAAACAATCCATAACTCACAATATTACAACTTGTTCCCATTCGTGAATTAGAGGTTTATTGGAAAAGCTTTTGAAAGAGACTAACTACAGTATAATGAGGAATCTGATCTAAAATTGCGTGAACAAAATATTTCTTATACAGAGATTGACAGTAGGGGCTTTTACTGGTTATTTCACCTTTACTAGAAAGGATGAAACCAGAAGCTTCTGGCCCTCTTACTGACTCTGCCTAAAGAAATACAATGTAAACACTAAATAGATCTGACAAATGAGGATCTTCTTTTTAACTAAATAACAGAAAATGAAATGATAATAACTCAAAATATCACAATTGAATCCCATTCATTTAATAGAGATGTATTGGAAGAGCTTGAGAAAGAGACTAACTGCAATATCATGAGGATCCTTTATCTAAGCAAATGACAAGAAAAATAATGCTAAAATCTATGATTTCAGAAAGCAATCTAAGTAAGGAAATATGACAAAACAGAATTGAAAACAACTTATCTAGAAAACATGTAAAACCTCCTTGAATAGCAGGGGCCCTCTGCTACCAATTTGGTGTAATCCTTCTTCAGCTCCTTAAAATTGTAATAAAAAAACCATCAAGGAACTTCTTTATTGAAAAACTCACAAATCTACATCCCATTCCATCTTAAGCTTTGTTACAAAACACTCTCTATTCCTTTCTCTCCTTCTCCTATTTTTCACTATTTTTTCACTACCCATGATAGGAGAAAGCTTCTCCTATTTATACAAAATATGAGAACTTATCTCATTAATGGGAGTCCATGAATCTTTCCCTCCATCTCTAGAGTTACAATCAAAATAGGAAATGATAAGACACATGTCTTTCTAGAGTTTCAACACAACTAAGAAATGAGACACATATCCTCTTAGAGTTTCAATACAACAAGGAAATGAGACACATATCCTCATGATCCCATGATATTCTCCAACCAAATTCGAATTTTTCCTTAGAGTGCCACATAAGGGTCTTCTAGAAGTCTCCTTTTGATCTACACATGTCAACAATCTCAACCCACTTGTTAGGTATAAGCATATGCACATTATTTTCTAATTTTTAACCACAAATTCATTTAAAAAGGCTAAGAATTAATAAAGTTTGGAAAAACATAAATGTGGCCCAATGATAATGAAGTGGGATGAATGTAGTGACATAGTAGTGAAATGGAGGTGATATAATGGACATAATAGTGAAATTGTAATGGAAATGAATGACATTTTCAAGACCCAACACTTCATTCAAAGCTTTTGGCTTCTTTGATGGTATTCTTCTATCTGGCCACTTCAAGGGTTTTAATTAGCATGTTTACCTGGTCAATTTATACGTGCCATACTAGAATAGATTGGCTTTTTGGAGAAGGATGGACTATAGCGGTATTATTCATCTAGAAAATTTGTTAATTGCAGGAGATTTTAACTGTTCTCTTCTCGCCGCTGAGACTCAGGGAGTTCAAGGCAGGCAGGATTCGATGGCCCTTTCTCTTTCGAAGTTTTTTAAAGCTTTTGATTTGGTAGATATTCCTATGACTAATTCTGACTTGGTTCAACGGAAGAAGGGGCTCCGCCTTGATCAGTAAATATATTGACAGATTTCTGATTAGAGCCTGTCTACTAGCGTGTATGGAGAGGAGGGAGGCGGCCATAGGTGACATTATGATATCAGATGATAGGCTGATCACACTCAAATGAGCTTTTGATTCAGGAAGGGAGGGGTTCTCGTTTAAGTTTAATAGCTTGTGGTTAAAGGACTAGGGGTTCAACACTCTGGTTAATGATCGTATGGGACAATGCCGAAAGGAAGATGGGGATGTGGTTTCTAACTTTTTGATGAACAGCCTTAGAGGGCTAAAACATTAAGTTAAGAAGTGGGATAGTAAGAAGAAGCTTATCTTAAAATTGTATTACCTTTCCTTTACGAGGGAGACTGCGACTATGATTAAGGATATTGAAGCTGGAAACCCGAGAGATGATCTTTGGACTAGACTGAAGGAAGTAGAAATTGAAAAGGAAAAAATCTTACTGATAGAGGAATAGATCTAGAGACAAAAGAGTAGGGAAGTGTGGCTTGAAGCCGGGGATAAAAACACAATATTTTTCCATGTCTTCACAAAGGGAAGAAGAAACAAAAACTCCATTTGGCCGATTGATATGGATGGTTCATATCTAACCTCTTCGGAAGACATTAGGGAGGGTGCAGTCAGACATTTTAGTGGTATTTTTAAGGCTAGGAAGTCAAGCCTTGCAGGAGAAATTATGTCGGCTATAGCAGATTTCCCTCAAATGTTTGGCAACTATGAGAGGACTGATTTCTTCAAACCTATCTGCAGAGAGGAGATCGAGTCTATCCTCAATTCTTTCTCGAATGATAAAAGTTCGAGACCAGATGGTTGGACCTCGGATTTCTTCAGGCATTTCTCAGACCTCTTTATTGACCTTATCACAGAGATGGTAGAGGAAGTGATGAAAACTGGAAAAGTAAAAGAGGCTCTCAATCCTACTTTTCTGGTGCTAATCCCAAAGAAGGAGAAGGCTAAAATTTTTAATGATTTTAGACTGATTTCTCTATGTAACACCTTGTATAAGATAGTTTCTAAAATGATTGCTGAGAGGTTAAAGAATGTGTTGTCAAATCACGTCTCCCCAGAACAATCTGGTTTTCTGAGAAAGAGAAGTATTCATAACACGGATGCCACAACTCTGGAGGTCATTCACTCTATTCATTCTAAAAATATGTGGGCTATGGCCATGAAAATTGACCTCAAAAAGGCATTCGACAGAGTTGAGTGGGGTTTTGTCTAGATGATCCTTTACAAGATAGGTTTAGATAAAGATTCAGTAAATTGGATCATGGGATGCGTATCTGGTTCATCCATGGCAGTTATCATTAATGGAAAGGCTTCAAAGTTCTTCAAACCAGGCCGAGGGTTGAGACAATAATTTTCTCTTTCTCCTTTACTTTTTATTCGTTTCATGGATTCCTTGATCCTAAAGATTAATAGAGTTGTAATCTATAAGAGAATTAAGGGAATCAGATTATCACACCATAGGGAAATTAGCCACAATTTCTTCGTAGACGATGTAATGTTTTTCGAGATGCTTATTAGATCTGTTTGGTAAGTATTCTTCGAAATACTTTGTAGATTTGGTAATGCATCTGGCATGGAGGCCAACTCTAAGAAATCTTGTCTATACCATAATGAGGAGGGGAGAATCATTGCATTAGATTTAGCTCATTTATTTAATGTCAATGTTGCCTCTTTAAAGATGGGATTCAATTATCTCATCTTTCAGTTGAAGCCAAAAAACTATTGGAATAAGGATTGGGACTGGATGGTAGAGAAGGTGAAAAATAAGATTAACGACTGGACTTCAAGATGGCTAAGTAGTGGAGGCAGGCTCATTATGGTTCAGGCTATTATATAGAACATTATGGTTTTCTGGGCCCGTCTTTGTTTCATTCCTAAGCTCACATTAGACAAAATTAGAAGGGTCTTCATCAATTTTATCTAGAATGGTAAGGGGGGGGGGGAATTCATTTGTTGAGATGGGATCTCATTATGAGACCAAAATATAGTGGGGGGTGGGGCGTAAAAGAGCTGGAGATTTTTGGTAGAGCCCTTTTTCTTAAATCCATGTGGAGAGGTATAAAGTCAACAGGTATTTGGAATGAAATAATTAGATAAAAATATCCTATGTTGGTGGATTTGGAAACCTTATTCAGGACTGGGTGGGATAATAAAAGACATGGTTTGGTTATTTTGATGGTTTCAAATACTGCTGGCCTATTTTCCATAATTTCCTGCGATGGAAATTTGGTAACAGTGGCAGGCTTTTGATTAGAGGCTCGAACATGTTTTGGGATGACAAGATTTCCAGGTGCATCGATAAGCTTCTCAGACATTTATATGGTAGGGGATTTTTATTGTTGAATCGAGTGATTAGGAAGGTTGAAATGGATATCCCGATTTGGGTGATGGGAGAGGAATTAAAGTTACCAAATTGCTTGAAGGGGGACTGGGATTTATATTCGGAGAATCTCAGGGAAAAATGAATGATTGGAATTATAAAGGAGACAGGGTTGACTGGAATGGCTCTAGAAAATATGGCATGGTGATGGTGGGCGAGATTTATAATCAATTGAGTAGGAAAAAATTTCAGGCTCCGATTCTTGAGTCAATTACAGAACTGTGGGAAATCATAGCACCACTCAAGATGAAATTATTTTATGGTTAGTACTGAAAAATAGGAATCTGACTTGGGGAAACCTTAAGAGTAGGGGATGGTATGGGCCGGCTATATGTAGAATGTGTTGGTGGAAAGACGAAGACAATAATCACCTTTTTCACAAATGTATTTTCGCTAGGAAGGTATTGTCTAATATTTGTGTATTTTTTAAGATGCAACTTCTAGATTTTGATAATTCTACAGATTTTATTCAATGGTGGAACAAGAAAATTATAAATTACAGGAATATCCTTGCAACTTTCCACTGTGCCATTTGGTGTTACTGCAATAAGTGGATTTTTAATGGTGTGACAAGCTGCTTAGGGAGAACATCTGCTTTCATTATCCAGTACTGGGAAAGGATAAAATCTACCATGAAACCTCTAGGGGATATTTCTAAGAGGCTAAAAATGATTTAAGTTTCCTACCCAGAGGGTTTTTTCTATGGAGCATCCCGGAAATCTAGTTGTGGGTGTGGGTTTGGTTGAGGCTCAACCCAGAATGTCAATACTATTTATATTGGTCCAGGGGAAAACAGACCAATATGAGAGCTGGAATCCTCACCTTGTGGGGCTTACTTTGGTTCGCCTCACATCTCTATCTGGAAGATTTATGGGTTTATGGTGATTCAAAGGTGCTCATAGATCATCTTACAAAAGGTAACAAAATCATGCCAGGTCATCTCACTTGATGGCTTGATCGCATTGACAAGTTAAGGAACTCTTTCAACACTCTCCACTTTAAACATGTTTATTGTGAGAAAAAATCTCAGGCAGATAGTCTATTAAAAAAAGGATTAGAGGGGGTTTTTGGAATAATGTACTATGAGGTGTTATGACTGAAGGGTGAGAAATCCACTGGTATGGTCCATTTTTCTTGATTATTTATTTTCTCCTATTCTGTTTTTGATAATTTCTTTCTTGTTCTCTGTTATACAAGAGCTAGTAGTTTAGATTAGTGGCTAAAAACCAAAAATCCGATGGATATCAAAGGGCTAATTCGAGAAATAGGGGAGCCTAAATACATTCAAATTTGTCCTCTACACTCCTCTAATTGATCCTTTCATAGTTTCTTTGACTAGGTTTGCTGGTCTTAATTTTAAGCAGAGGGGGACGTTTATCTTCTTCAATTCTTGATGGAAGTAGACCACCTTTGGTTTTATTCTATGGCGGTCATGTAGCAGTTAAAGGGGACATTATTACTGAAATCATATATTTTTTGGATATCAGAGAGATGATTCGAAAAAAAGGGGAGAATTTTACTTTCAAAGTTGACCCCCACTCTCCTCTAATAGATCCTGTTAGCTCCCTGTAATCAGAAAGATTGGAAAATTCCGATCTCAGGGAGAAACATTGTTTCAACCAACTTTGGGATTCTAGGATCTAGCCCTCCTGAATCTGGAGAGCGATCTCTCCAATAAGTGCAAAGATGGATTTGTCTTTGAAGTTTGGGGTAATAATATTAGGCTAGTTATGAAGGCCAAGGGTTTTGTTTATTTTTGGATGGTTGAGCATGATCACTGTTTGAGGTGGAAAGTCCTGAATGTAAAGAGTTTCAAAGGTGAGAAGTTGCAAGCAATCAGAGTAAGCCTCGGCCAAAGAGATAGATAATTGCAGGTTTTAGTCCATTGGGCTATGGAGTCATAATAGGATTTAATTGGGACAACAAGAGGCAAGAGTGGTCCATGGGGCAAGTCATCTATGTCTAAGGATCTCTTTGAAGTTTGATTTATGGAATGAAATGATATAACAAGAAGGAAAATTAAATAGATTGAGAACAAAGAGCAGCCCAGGATCTGGTAAGTACTTTTAAACTAGCCAGCCTTTGACAAACACTTGAGAAGAACATAAAAGCAAACTAGGATCTGGTAAGTACCTTTAAACTAGCCAGCCTTTGATACACTTTCAATAGAAAACATGTTCAAACAAAGGGAAACTTGAAGGCAACTGTTGGAGTAGAAACTAGCGGGACGGGCTCACCACAAATCCTCTCCTAGCTCTGCTTTACTTGGTTACTTTCAAGACCAACACAAAGGTAACATAGAATGGCCTAAGAACTGGTAAGTACTTATAAACTAGCCAGCTTTTAACACATTCCAAGGGAAATATTCAAACAGCCTTTGGAAATAAAACTAGGACCAGGGCACACAATATCTTCCATAGTTCATCTCTACTTAACTAATACTGAATATAACATTCAAGAAAAATATTAAGCTAAGGCCATAAGATGAGGGAACGCCAGCATTCCTATGCTTAAACTGAATTAAATCATTCTTAAATAACACATATTTGGAAGAAAACATATAAATAAAGATTTTCAGTCAGAGAAGGTTGTTGTTGTACAGTAGGTCCTAACTCTATGCATGTTGTTCAGCTTTATCAGAGAAAATGAAACACAGTGAAAATAGAAACAAAATAACATGTTACAATTAGAAAAACATCACCGTCAACATAGACCAGGATCCCATAAATCAGCTTGTATTGATGCTCCAAACTAGTTACAACTTTAAGTCCAATGCTTTAGATCAGCAATCATCTACTCAACTCAGCCTAACTAATCTATTACAATCAGAGCTCCAAGGGCCAGTGAACACTATTTACAGTCAGAAGTTTAAGCCCAGATGTATTTCAGAGTTCTGCAACCAACAGTTTCTCATCTTCTACAAAAGTATTTATAGAAGGATGAGGAGGTGAGATCTAACAAAATATCTTAAGGACAATTAATACAGATTCAAGACTTCTCGGCCTTTTGAGGGGCTCGATGAAGAAGTTTACAGGTGGATTGTTGTATTAACTATTTTAAAATTAATATCAAAGCTTGGTGGGAGCTTTATTGACTTTTAGGCTCTATCCAGGACGAAATAACTCTGCTGATATTTGTTTTCATTAGTTTCCTTAGTGAAATTAATTGCTTGGCTGCGTTGTGAGGCAGATGTTTTCTTAATCACTAACTTCGGCCTCTGTTTGAATGGTTTGAGGCAATAGGTGGCTCTGTGGTAGCTGAGAGGAATTAATTCGCCTCAAATGTGACGATGGAGGCCTTTTTGTCTGTTGAACACTTATGATTTTCTTTTAATGGTGTTTTAATTCTAGGAATTAGGCTTTTGATAATCATTCTTAGCTGTAATTCCAAAATCTGTCTTCAATCTTCATTCTACTGTGCTATGTCTTCAAAAATTGATACTCTTTTGAATGTGATTTAAATCACAGTGTCTTGTCGATGTGCAGGCTGCACAGGTCTCTTCACGGCATCAAGGCTTCATAAAACATCAACGAGACAGCCGAGTGAATGTTTCCATTTGATAAATCAAGGCACGGGAATCATCATTCCTGGCCTTCGACCTTCCTTTTAATAAAACGGAAAATCCATCGATTACCTGAAAAACACAAAACTAATTAAGAAATCCTGCGTTTTTGGGTTTACTACTTCAGAGGCGTGGGATGAGAGTAGAGCCGTTGGATAGCATCATCCAACGGTAGAGGTTAGCTGAGAGGAGGTTTAAAAGGAGCGGAAGAAAGAAATGAACAGAACCGTTGATCGCGCGATGATCGACGGTGGAGATCGGTTTTGAAAACCCTTTGGTGAAAAGTGGAGGGCGATGGTATAAAGCGAAATTAGATCTGGGCCGTCCGATCTGGACACGTGGATGGTCCTAATTCAATCGGAGGATCGCAATCGGCGGGAAAAACATATGTATGCGATTGAAACTTTTCGATGCGATTGAGCGATGACCGTTGATCTGAGGATCCAATCAACGGCGGGGAATGAATCGGAGGGATGGGCGATTGGGGGGACAAATAAACGCATGCGATTGAAACTTTGCGATTAGAAACTTGCGATTGAGCGCTGGCTGTTTGATCGGCTTTCGATCAATGGTGGGGATTTCTTTTAGAACGAACCGGCGGAAAAACCCTTATGATAAATGAAAACTCAAAATTTGAAATAAAAAAAAGGTTTTATGCTTCGGGGGGCGGAATATATGTATAAGGTGGATAGGCGCCCGACTGTAGGGCCTTTGGATACATGGAATACAATGGGCCCAGGGTTTATAAAAACAAAGGCCAATCGCAATCGGAGCTTTGGGGCCAATCTTTTTAATCTAACCATTTGGAAAATTGCAATGCGATTGGTGCCTAGGATCTTTAACACTTGGTCCCGGGTGAAAGTCATATACAATAAAGAGGCGGGGGGGCGGAGTCTATATATATAAGCCCTAATTGCATCGGAAGTTTGATGCGGGTCTTTTTAATCAACCCATTGGATTTCTCTGATGTGATTGCGTAATAAAACAAAGGCCAATCGCAATCGGAGCTTTGGGCCCGGTCCTTTTAATCTACCCATTGGATTTCTCCAATGCGATTGCGTGATCAGTATTTTTAATCTACCCATTTATATTCAACACGTGATTCTAACTTATTGGACCAAAAATTTGGATAAATGGGTTTTTTAGTTTTTACAAAGGGAAAGACCATCGGGGAAAAAATATTACATGGTTTTAAGCGCCGGAGGCGGGCCCACGGGATATTTATATAAGAAATAATATGATCGAGGTTTTTACAACACAAAGGCTAATCACATCAGAACTTTTGAAACCTGTCAAAGACTTGCGTAGTTGGATTTTTGCGATGCGATGAGCGTCGAGAAGGGTTAGCACTTGGTTCTAACGATGAGGCACATGGAGGGGAAGTGGTTAGGACTTGACCCTAAAGGGCTTAAACCCTTAATAAGAAATGGTTTTTTTCATAGATTTTCAATGGTTTTTAAAGGGTTTGGGGGTTTTGGTAAGGTTTAAAGAGTGAGTCTTTAACCATGTAAAAGTGATTTTCATAAATGGAAGAAGAGGAATTATGAAAGCAAGGGAGGTTTTATGGAGAAAAAAGGTAGAAAATGGAGGTTAGTTTTGAGTGAGAGAAGGGGGGAAATGATGATTTTGCAACAATTTCTTCTCATGAAATCAGGAGAATTTCTGAGTATCAAATGGGAACAACAATGAAGATTTTGGACAGAGGCATGAGGCCTCCAAGAGTCTTCAAGAGCCAACAATTTTTAGCAATAAAATTTGTTCTTTGAAGGCTCAAAAAGTCTTAGCCACCTTTTGCTATAAAAAATTTAATAGGTGGCTAACAGTGGCTCCACTTGGGGATGGTGCCTTCTTGAAGGCATCAAGAACTTTAGAACTGCATTCTTTGGGAGGCTGACCTGTGCCACATCCATTATGTTCTCTGGGAGGCTGACCCGTTCCTAATCCATTGGGCTTCCCTTCCTTTGCTGGGATGATCTTGCTCTGAAAACATATTAGCAACTATAAAAACAATGGATCTTTCATCAACAATCTTTCTACCTACCCAATCCTACTGATCTAGCATTTTTTCTTCATTAGAGTGCACTTGGATTGGAAAACTCTTTTCACAACATTTTATTCTTTTGAAAGCATAAAATATAATCTATTTCTACTCATTATTTCTCCATGGACTCAGATTAAACAGTTGAGCCCATATGATTCTCTACCTATTCTATCAATCTGTTAGGATTAAAAAGTCTAACATATTTTATTCTCTAATTTCTACAATAGAAATTTAAAAGCATTCAAGTCAGGATTGAATAGTCTGACTTGAGGCTGGTCCATGGCATAAAATACAAAATGCACGTAGACATTTATTTTGCAGAAAATTTAAAATAAAATGGAAGGCTTAACCTTCTCTTTTTACAGCTCTGCTTTGAACTTATTTGATTTGTTTTATCTTTATCAACTGGTTCGGATTTTGAGTTGATTGGAAACAGATTTTTACATCTCTTGACTCACAATCTGAAGCAGTTTTGAGTCATTTACTTTTGAAACCTTAGGTTCAAATTTTGATCTTGTTTGAACCTTTAATTTCTATCCTAATCTATCTACTGATAAGCCAAGATTAAACAGTTTGGAAAATCAAATTCACTACCCTATCAGTAGAAAATTTAAAACTAATTAGTCAAGATTAGGTTGTTTGACTAACTAGAAGTGTGGTTTTCAGGAGTGGCATTTAAGCTTGCACACTTTTAGAATTTGTTTCTCTTTTTGGTATGGGGCTATACCTTTCTTTTTTTCACAATTTTCCCTCTTTTCTTTCTTTCTTTGTTTTTTTTATTTTTGATTCTTTGATTTTTCTTCAAAGCAGAAAACAACAACTAACTACATGCTCAGAACTGAGCTTTATTGACATTCCTATCTAACCTATTCTAAACATGGAGTATTCACATATTCATATGATACAAAAGTGTCAATGCAGCCAGCTGAGTAATGTCAAGAAGAAGAAGAAACTCTGGCTACTTGTCAGAGGTATCCATAGTATATTTTGAAGATTAATCTTCAAAACCAAGGCTATCACAAAAGGTGACAGCTTTTCATGTCTCTAGCTCTTGCACAGGATCATTGCTTGATAATTTGAGCCAGTTGGGACTTCCACACACTCTTCCATAGGATCAACAAAGAAAGGATGAAGATTCTCTTATTTTTGGTCCTCCATGTTTGATAGATTGTCTGCTTCCAAGACTTCAGCTTTGAGGAGCATATCTTCAGAAAGTTGCTTGGAAGCTTCATTATTCTTAACAAAAAAGGAAAAATATTCTTCTTGAGAAGATGGTATATCCTCAGTAGGACAGTCTTCTATCTGTTTCTATCCCTCTTCTTCATCATCATCTGAACTGGAGGACTCATCATATTTGGCAGTGTCATCCTCTTGTAGCCCTAGTAAGCTCTGGTTTAGTGGACTGTACTCTATGAGGAGTTTATTATATTCTTGAGCAGGGGTATGTTCAATTTCTTCCTCTTTTTCAAGGGAAGGCTCGTTGATTTTCACCTGCCCAAAAATTTCTTCGTTTCGTTCCTCCTCGTCCTTTGAGCTAAAAGTCTGCTGATTCCCAATCACATGGAAACTATTAATGATGATCTGAAATGAAACAGAGCAAGGATCCAATGAATCTTCACTTGATTCTAGACTTTCAAAACTTTCATCATCAGTATCATAAATAGTCCGCACTGGCTCATTACTCTTTTGAAGGAGCTGATCTTCCTTGCATAAATCTGCTAATGATGATCCTGCAAAATTAATCTTTGTTTGGGAAGAATTTTTGTGTAACCAGCTCCAAAAAGAGAAGAAAAGAGATATAAACGCCTTAGAAATGAGCCACTTCGAGGGGGCAGCCTCTAATACATTACATAAATGAACAATTCTTGGATGATACAATTCACAAAACCTCCTTTCTATATATAGGAGTCCATGGGGCCATAATGTAATCCTAGTGGGCCACAATGTAATCCTACCCGACCTAACAATAATAATTTAAGGGCACAATAATAACAAAATTGGGGTTACAAGTGTACAATAATAACAATACATATGTTTACACTAGCAAATAATAGTGAATTATGTACTAGTAGATATAGGGACCAATACGTTCCTCTTCAAACAAGTGTTGTCCTCAATTGCTGAGTAGCTCCAGTGCTTCGTATAAAATTTCTATCCTCCATGTAGAATATTCAGCAAGGTTCTTCCACTATGAGAGATCGAAATTGATCGATTCCATAGTTTGTTTGTAGTTCTTCTTTCCATGACTTCTTGAGGTTCCAATATGATTTTCCCTTCCTCATCAAGTTCCGGCAATACCTGCTAGAACCACTGAAGATACCTATAACCTTCTTTAAGTATGAAACATGGAAAACTGAATGCACTCAAGAAGAAGCAAGAAGCTCCAATTTGTATGCCATAGTACCAATATTTTGCAACACCTTGTAAGGACCATAGTACTTTGGCGATAATTTATTATTCTTCTTAGCTTGCTCGAGGGACATTTGTTTGTATGGTTGTAGCCGTAAAAATAACCAGTCTCCTACCTCAAAAATTCTCTCACTGCATCGTTGATTTTCCTGTTGTTTCATTTGATTTTGTGCCAAATTTAGGTTATCCTTTAAGAGTTGGAGAACTATTTGTTTATGCTCAATGTGACCTTCCACTGCTTGAACCTTAAAATTTTCTCTTAAAGATGATGTGATGTATGGTGGATGATATCCATAAAGTGCCATAAATGGGGTCATTTTTGCTGCAGTATGGAAGGAAGTTTTATACCACCATTCAGCTATAGGTAACCACTTGACCCATTGTGTTTGTTTATCAGATATAAAACAATGAAGATATCCTTCCAAAAATTTATTTACTATCTTAGTTTGACCATCGGATTGAGGATGATAAGAAGAGCTATGAGCTAATTGAGTACCCAAACAAGAAAATAACTTCGTCCTAAAATTTCCAGCAAAAATGGGATCTCTGTCGCTCACAATAACCGTTGGGTTTCCATGTAGCTTTTGAATTGTGTCCATAAATGTAGTAGCAATTGTACTTGCTTTAAATGGATGAGATAATGCACAAAAGTGTGCATACTTGTTAAGTCTATCAACTACCACCATGATGACACTCCTTCCTTCGGACTTAGGTAAACCTGTGATAAAATCCATTGAAATCTTCTCCCAATGTTGACTTGGAATGGATAAAGGTTGTACAAGACCCGGGGTCTTAATTTTCTCAACTTTATTTTGTTCGCAAACCAAACATTTCGCCACAAAATTTTGAATATTGTATTTAAGGCCATCCCAAAAAAATCTTTCTTCACCTTGTGGTAAGTTTTTAAAAATCTTGAGTGTCCTCGTAAAGGAGAAGTGTGCAATTCGAAAAGAATACTTTGTTTTAGTTGGGAATTATTGCAAATATATAATTGATCTTTGTACCATAAGGAACCATTTTTCCAACTAAATGTATAAGATGTACTATGATCTTGCTGCAACTTTTGAATCAGTGTCCATACGTCTTTGTCCTTCTTCCATTTATCTCTTGATTCAGTTATCCAATCTAGTTGGATAATAGAAATGGCACAAAGCAATGCTTCCACCTCTTCATTCTTTCTTGAGAGTGCATCCGCAACAACATTAAGCTTTCGTTTTTTTTAGATTATTTCAAAGTCATAACTCAACATCTTTGTGACCCATTTTTGCTGCTCTTCTAAAGATAGTCTTTGTTCCAAAAAGTGTTTAAGACTATCATGATCATTTTTTACCTTGAAATGTCTTCCCATTAGGTAAGTTCACCATTTCTTTAGTGCATGTAGTATTGCTAACATTTTCATAAATAGGTTTCTCATAAATACTTTCCTTTTATCGGATCACTTTCAAAAGAAATGGGTCTTCCTTCCTCGGCATTAAACCGCACCAATTCCATTTCTTGAGGCATCACATTCCACAATAAAGGTTTTTATGGAAGTCGGTGCAGCTAAGACCGGTGCTAGGCACATTGCCTCTTTAAGACGTTCAAAGGACTTAGCTACTTTAGGAGTCCATGAAAATGCATCTTTCTTCAATAATGTTGTTAGAGGTGCTGCAATTCTCCCATAATTATTAAAATAATTGCGATAATACCCCGTTAACCCAAGAAATCCTCGCAACTGCTTTATGGTTGTGGGGGATTTCCATTCCTTAATGGATTTAATTTTGATAGGGTCTACCTTAGCACCCTCATGAGATACAATATGACCCAAATATTCCATCTCTTGTACTCAAAAGAAACATTTGGATGTTTTCGCATATAATTGTTTCTCCTGCAATAGTTTGAGCACCCTGTCAAAATGTTGCACATGATCCTTCCAAGACTCCGTAAATTGGTATATCATCAAAAAATACTAGCACAATTTTCTAAGGAAGGGTTTGAAAAATGGAATTCATCAACCCTTGAAATGTAGAAGGTGCATTGGTAAGGCCAAAAAGGCATGATTCGTGCACCATATTGACCCTCGTGAGTTCAAAATGTTGCTTTTGGAATATCTTCAATCTTCATTCTAATTTGATGATGTCCTGAACAAAGAACCAACTTGGTAAAATAAATTTCTCCATGTAATTCATCCAATAATTCATCAATCACAGGAATGTGAAATTTGTCTTGAATTGTGAGCTTATTGAGCTCCCTATAATCCAGACACATGCGCCATGAGCCATCCTTCTTGTGTACCAATACTACAGGAGCAAAGAAAGAACTTTGACTAGGTTGAATTATACCCGCCTCTAACATTTCTGCAATCATACGTTCAAATCTCGCTCTTTTGGATGTAAAGGATATCTATAAGGCCTGATGTTTGGAGGAACACTTCCTGGAATCAAAAGAATAGCATGATCATGATCAAGAATAGGTGGGAGTCCTTTGGGAGTTTCAAACACCTTGGAATGATTGTCCAAGACTTTTTGGAGATTTGCAGAAATAGATGATTTTGATGTTGGAACTTCTAGTGAGCATAATTGTGAAATTACGCCTCGTTGTTCTTTCTTTAGAATATTTGTCATGACATTAGAGCTTATTATCTTTCTTGGCTTCCCTGAAATATTCCGTAATTCGATTTCCTTTCCTTCTGAAAAAATTTCAAGAAACGTTCTTGAAAATTAAAAGCTACTGTCCCCAAATATTGTAACCATTGTACTTCTAGTACAACATCAACACCTCCCATTGGAATGGAAAGCATTGGACTATTCAATACATATTCCCCCATGGTTAGCTTGATATTATGGCAGTTTCCAGAGCAATTTATATTTCCTCCATTTGCAACCATCACTTGACATTCTGTGCTAGGTATAGGAAACAATTTAACTTTTTATTGCCCCTTAATAATAGAAATAAAATCAGCAAGGCATTAACTAACCACAGTTGTCATCCTTTCTGATATGTCCTCTCCTCTTCCTTGAGAGCTGAGGAGCATTCTGTGGGATTATGCTTTGAGGTATTCTGATTTGCCTCTTTCCTCTTGCCTGCTCCTTATGTAATAAATCTTCCTCTTGTCTATTTCCTTCTTCTTCACAATCTATGTAAAATAATTTCTTCTCAGCACACTTATGACCTTTAGTGTATTTGCTATCACAACTGTAGCAAAGCCCTTTGCTCTTTTTTCTTCCAATTGTTGTGGTGTCAACCTTGTAGGTTGTGGAAATCTAGGCGTAGCAACACTTCCTTCTTTATAGAATTGAGTGGTAGGCTTCCTTGTCTCCATAATTTTACATTCAACTTTTCTTGCCAACCTGAATGCCTTCTCCAATGAATCAGGTTCCAAAACGCGAACTTCATGTTGGATGTTATCGTTTAAAGTGCCTATGAAGAGATCAATCCTGTGTTCCTCTGGAATATCAGTTACCCTTATATTCAATTTTTGGAAGTCCTCAATGTGCTCCCCCACTAAACCCTTTTGTTTGAGATTTATCAATTGGCTAAAGAAGGTGTTGCTCTTTGTATTCTCATAATGTGCTATCATTTCCTCCGTAAAAATTGACCAAGTGACAATTTTTTTATGGGAGCAAAGCCATCGATACCATACAAATGTATTTTGTTCTAAATGTAAAGTTGCAATGCGTACCTTTTTGTGTGTTTTGCACGTTATGGAGATCAAAATATTGCTCCATCTGTAGTATCCATGTTACAGGATCCTTTCCATCAAACTTCCTCATATCCATTTTTGGAATATGGTGGTTCTTCCTGCCAACATTAGAGTTTATGAAATCACGATTAACATTTATTTTGTTCTCATCATGAGGTTATTCTACTATATTTCCGCCATTAGGAATCATTTCTTGTTTTAAGCTTGTCATCAAGCCTTCCATGTATGATTTTAGATCATTCTTCATGTTTTCCATGTTGTCTTTCATGTCATCCATCTTAGCTTCCATGCCCACTTCCATGCCATCCATCTTAGCTTCCATGCCATCCATCTTAGCTTCTACACCATCCATCTCAGCTTCCATGCCTTTCTTCAAACCGTCCATCTTCACTTCCATGCCTTTCTTCAAAACTTCCATTTCATTTTTTGTTGCTCTTTGCGAGAGTGAAAACTGTTGCACTTGCTCTTGTAATTTTGATAGATCATGTTGCAATTCTTCATCTTCATGAGTCATATTAGAGCCTTCTGAAGGCTTAATGGGTGTTGAATTATTTTTAGGGGCCCTTTTAGAATCCAATATTGATATCTATTCTACAAGATTCCCTTGGAATCAATTCAACTTGATTCTTCAAACAAGACTTATGCAATTCGGAAAAAAATACACACCTTATACTTGCTTTGAGGAGCTCGATATTGAAATTGAATTATCTCTGCAATTGAAAATCTTCGATATCTCAAATTCAGCCCTGTAGTATCCCTCTGAAGCTTCTTTCAAATTCCAAAGGTCTGACCTGATTTGGATTCTCCAAGACAAAGTTGTGTCCAATCTCCCACAATGACCTAATTTTGGACTGGTTCAGTAGAGCGAAATTGTACGAATTGCCACATGTCACTGTTTTTTACTTTGTCTCTGAAATTGATAGCCACGAAACTAAAGTCTGTGTACTTGCGACCACTTTTTACGGCACTCCAATTCGATCCCCAGAGAGAGTTTTATTGAACTTTTCCCACGATCACCTCTTTGAGATGAAATTCAGGAGCCTGAAAAAGCACTACCTTCCACAGATCATATTTCCAAAAATATTGCGAACCAAGCTCTAAAATTTTTTGACAAATTTCCTCAGGATTTCAGCTTCACACCATATGAATTTTAGATTCTGAACCTTCGTAGAAAAAAATTTATAGCGCAAATTCCACGATGACCTGTTTAGGAGCCTCAAAAAAGACCTAACTTCCACAGATCATATCTCCGAAAATATTGCGAACCAAGCTCTGAAATTTTTATACAAGCTTCCTCAAGATTGTAGCTTCGCACCCTAAAAAATTCAGCTTCTAAAACTTCGTAGAAAAAACTTTATAGCAAAAATGCCACGATGACCTGTTTGGAGCAACGAAACCCTAGAATCCAAAGCCTCTGATACCAAATGTTGTGTAACCAGCTCCAAAAGGAGAAGAAAAGAGATATAAATGCCTTAGAAATTAGCCACTTCGAGGGGGCAGCCTCTAATACATTACATAAATGAAAAATTCTTGGATGATACAATTCACAAAATCTCGTTTCTATATATAGGAGTCCATGGGGCCATAATGTAATCCTAGTGGGCCACAATGTAATCCTAGCCGACCTAACAATAATAATTTAAGGGCACAATAATAACAAAATGGGGGTTACAAGGGTACAATAATAACAATAAGGGGTTTACACTAACAATAATAAGGGACTATACTAGTGATATAGGGACCTAACAAGCATCATCACTAGGTAGATCAAAGTTAGGAGAATCATGAATATAAGTAATACTACCAATCAAACATACTGGGTTACCAGCAGGTCCTTCTTCATTCTGATCTACAAAAGAACTTTCTAAATTTGTACAACAAAGTTCTCTATGTGAATGGGTAGGGGTGTTTGTTTTGCAGAAAGTTTCAGAGGCTGAATATTTATAAATAGTCTGATCTATTTCCTTCTCTGTCAAAGGGGAAGATGTTTCCATGTCCCTTTGCATAGAAGTACAACAGTTCTCTGTCTCTTGTGAAGACTGATTTTGAGGCTGAATGTATTCTTGAGCCTCAACTATAAGGGATGATGAATCAATATCTGAGTTTCCAGGGATATCTTGAGGGATTTTATTTATTTATTGGGTCATCTCTTCCTCAACTGATCCATCTATGTTCTTAAAATTTTTCAATAGGAGATTAAACTCATGAATGGCTGTTAAAATATCTTTAGGATGCATCTCTTCCAAAGCTTCCTCATTATCTATAATGTGTTGAGTGATGTTTTGTGATGGATCATAATATATTGCATCGAATGATAATGATGTAGTGTTTTCTTTATAGTTCTCATAGAACACATATTCAAGGTCTCTTAAATAAAACAAACTACTAGATCTTAATCATTCATACCAATCCCTAGCTTTTCCTTCTAATGTTAACATGAATATTTTCATTAGGAAGTCTTCATGCCATTCAACTTTCAACCTCCATATTTGTATATGAAATTTGATGAGATGTAATAGAGGGTCATCAAACTTTTCACCTTGAAAAACAGGCAGGTTGTCATCCCAATTCAACTGGGGCATCTTATGTGGAAACCCAGGGATATGATCTCTACTCATTGGGGCATATCTTCGTTGTGTTCTTGGAATCATATTTGCAAATCAAAAAAGAGGTCACTGTGTCTGGTCAATCAGTTCATGGTCTTCTACCAGCGGAGTCATTTGGTCTTCTCGAAGTTTCAGAGTGTAGAGTCGCTAGGTGGAATATTTTTAGCTCGTAAGGAGGTAAAATGTTTTATGGTTCCACCACCATATGTTTCTTGTAGAGCTATAAGGTTTTCAAGAACTGAATTAGCTCTTCAAGGGTGATCTGAAAAAAGTTGATAATTTTATCTTAGGAGACTTTCTAAGGATACTTTCTGGGTTATCAACTATCTCAGGTGGATCAGGGTCAGGATGAGCTCTAGTGTGAATATTTCTAGGAGCCACTATGCGGTGTTTTTCAGACCCAACTAAACAAGAAAATTTCAACCAGATATGACAATCTTTAAAAGGTCAACTATTATGTTTACACAAAATTCAATCCTACAATCTTCTAACTGAGTTTGAATGATACTATGATGATAAGGGTTCTTCCCAGTGGAGTCTTAAGGTCTTTTAAGGATTGTGGAGTCGCTAAGTGGAAATTTTTAGCTCTTTTCAGAGGTAAAAGGTTTTATGGTCCACCACCATGTTTATTAAATACCAATCTGAAATATTTTTAGGTTTTTCCGAGTTATTTTTCAGTTGTATGGTTTTTAAGAATATCCTAACTCTGTTTCAAAACTTTGCTACGGTTATGACACAAAGACAGTCCATACTTATGGCTAAGCCAGCTGATCTTTCAAGGTTAGATAAAGTCTTAATATAATCCTATGTTTTACCTAGTTTGTCTCTGATTCAAACACGTTTCATCGTGATTACCGTTCCTTGGTAGTGCTTGAAAAGGCTGCTTTTAACTCACAAGGTTTTATAAAAATGAAAATGATTCCGGGTTCGTATTCCCCAGCGGAGTCACCAAAAATGTTAGCTCCCTATAATCAACAAGATTGGCAATGTCCGATCTCAGGGAGAAACATCATTTCAACCAACTTTGGGATTCTAGGATCTAGCCCTCCTGAATCCAGAGAGGGATCTCTCCAATAAGTGCAAAGATGGATTTGTCTTTGAAGTTTGGGGTAATAATATTAGGCTAGTTATGAAGGCTGAGAGTTTTTTTTGTTTTTGGATGGTTGAGCATGATCACTGTTCGAGGTGGAAAGTCCTAAATGCAAAGAGTTTCAAAGGTGAGAAGTTGCAAGAAATTAGAGTAAGCCTCGGCCAAAGAGATAGATAATTGCAGGTTTAGTCCATTGGGCTATGGAGTCATAATAGGATTTAATTGGGACAGCAAGAGGCAAGAGTGGTCCATGGGGCAAGTCATCTATGTCTAAGGATCTCTTTGAACTTTGATTTATGGAATGAAATGATACAACAAGAAGGAAAATTAAACAGATGCAGAACCAAGAGCAGCCCAGGATCTGGTAAGTACTTTTAAACTAGCCAGCCTTTGACAAACACTTGAGAAGAACATAAAAGAAAACTAGGATCTGGTAAGTACTTTTAAACTAGCCAGCCTTTGATACACTTTCAATAGAAAACATCTTAAAACAAAGGGAAACTTGAAGGCAACTGTTGGAGTAGAAACTAGTGGGCCAGGCTCACCACAAATCCTCTCCTAGCTCTGCTTTACTTGGTTACTTTCAAGACCAACACAAAGGTAACACAGAATGGCCTAAGATTTGGTAATTACTTATAAACTAGCCAACTTTTAACACATTCCAAGGGAAATATTTAGACAGCCTTTGGAAATAAAACTAGGACCAGGGCACATCATATCTTCCATAGTTCATCTCTACTTAACTAATACTGAACATAGCATTCAAGAAAAATATTCAACTAAGGCAATAACATGAGGGAACACCAGCATTCCTATGCTTAAACTGAATTAAATCATTCTTAAATAACACATATTTGGAAGAAAACATACAAATAAATATTTTCAGTCAGAGAAGGTTGCTGTTGTACAGTAGGTCCTAACTCTATGCATCTTGTTCTTTATAAGAGAAAATGAATCACAGTGAAAACATAAACAAAATAACAAGTTACAATTAGAAAAACATCACCGTCAACATAGACCATGATCCCATAAATCAGCTTGTATTGATGCTCCAAACTAGTTACAGCTTTAAGTACAAGCAGAGCTCCAAGGGCCAGTGAACACTATTTATAGTCAAAAGTTTAAGCTCAGATGTATTTCAAAGTTCTGCAACCAATAGTTTCTCATCTTCTACATAAGTATTTATAGAAGGATGAGGAGGTGATATCTAACAAAAGATCTTAAGGAAAATTAATACAGATTCAAGACTTCTCGACCTTTTGAGGGGCTCGATGAAGAAGTTTACAGGTGGATTTTTGTAGTAACTATTTTACAATTAATATCAAAGCTCGATGGGAGCTTTATTGACTTTTAGGCTCTATCCAAGACGAAATAACTCCGCTGATATTTGTTTGCATTAGTTTCCTTAGTGTAATTAATTGCTTGGTTATGCTGTGAGGCAGATATTTTCTTAATCACTAACTTCGGCCTCTGTTTGAATGGTTTGAGGCAATAGGTGGCTCTGTGGTAGCCGAGAGGAATCAATTCGCCTCAAATGTGACGGTGGAGGCCTTTCTATCTATTGAACACTTATGATTTTCTTTTAATGGTGTTTTAATTCTGGGAATTAGGCTTTTGATAATCATTCTTAGCCGTAATTCCAAAATCTGTCTTCAATCTTCATTCTGCTGTGCTATGTCTTCAAAAATTGATACTCTTTTGAATGTGATTTAAATCACAGTGTCTTGTCGATGTGCAGGTTGCACAGGTCTCTTCACAGCATCAAGGCTTCATAAAACATCGACGAGACAGCCGAGCAAATGGTTCCCTTTGATAAATCAAGGCGCGGGAATCATCATTCCCAGCCTTCGTCCTTCCTTTTAATAAAACATAAAATCCATCGATTACCTGCAAAACACAAAACTAATTAAGAAATCCCGCATTTTTGGGTTTACTGCTTCAGAGGAGTGGGATGAGAGCAGAGCCGTTGGATGGCATCATCCAATGGTGGAGGTTAGCTGAGAGGAGGTTTAAAAGGAGCAGAAGAAATAAATGAACATAATTGTTGATAACGCGATGATCAACGGTGGAGATCAGTTTTGAAAACCCTTTCGTGAAAAGTGGAGGGTGATGGTATAAAGCGAGATTAGATCCGGGCCATCTGATTTGGACACATGGACGGTCCTGATTCAATCGGAGGATCGCAATCGGTGGGACAAACAAATATATGTGATTGAAACTTTGTGATGCGATTGAGCGATGACCATTGATCTGAGGATCAGATCAACGGCGGGGAATGAATCGGGGGGATGGGCGATCAGGGGGACAAATAAACACATGCAATTGAAACTTTGTGATTAGAAACTTGCGATTAAGCGCTGGCCGTTTCATCGCCTTTCATTCAACGGTGAGGATTTATTTTAGAACAAACCGGCGGAAAAACCCTTATGATATATGAAAACTCAAAATTTGAAATAAAACAAAGGTTTTATGCTTCGGGGGGCAGAATATATGTATAAGGTGGATAGGCGCCTGACTGCAGGGCCTTTGGATACATGGAATACAATGGACCAGAGGTTTATAAAAACAAAGGCCAATCGCAATCAGAGCTTTGGGGCCGGTTTTTTTAATCTAACCATTTGGAAAATTGCGATGCGATTGGCGCCTGGGATCTTTAACACTTGGTCCTGGGTGAAAGTCATATACAATAAAGAGGCGGGCGGGCGAAGTTTATATATATAAGCCCTAATCGCATCAGAAGTTTGATGCGGGTCTTTTTAATCAACCCATTGGATTTCTCTGATGAGATTACGCGATAAAACAAAGGCCAATCGCAATCGGAGCTTCGGGCCCAGTCCTTTTAATCTACCCATTGGATTTCTCCGATGCAATTGCGCGATCGGTATTTTTAATCTACCCATTTATATTAAACACGTGATTCTAAATTATTGGACCAAAACTCTGGATAAATGGGTTTTTTTGTTTTTACAAAGGGAAATACCACTGGGGAAAAAATATTACAAGGTTTTAAGCGCCGAAGGCGGGCCCACGGGATATTTATATAATAAATAATATGATCGAGGTTTTTACAACACAAAGGCTAATCGCATCGGAACTTTTGAAACCTGTCAAAGACTTGCGCAGCTAGATTTTTGCGATGCGATGAGCGCCGAGAAGGGTTAGCGCTTGGTTCTAACGATGAGGCACATGGAGGGGAAGTGGTTAGGACTTGACCCTAAGGGGCCTAAACCCTTAATAAGAAATGGTTTTTTTTCATAGATTTTCAATGGTTTTAAAAGGGTTTGGGGGTTTCAGTAAGGTTTAAAGAGTGAGTCTTTAACCTTGTAAAAGTGATTTTCATAAATGGAAGAAGAGGAATTATGAAAACAAGGGTGTTTTTATGGAGAAAAAAGGGAGAAAATGGAGGTTAGTTTTGAGTGAGAGAAGGGGGAAAATGATGATTTTGTAGCAGTTTCTTCTGATGAAATCAACAGAATTTCTGAGTATCGAATGGGAATAGCAATGAAGATTTTGGACAGAGGCATGAGGCCTCCAAGAGTCTTCAAGAGCTAACAATTTTTAGTAATAAAATTTGTTCTTTAAAGGCTCAAAAAGTCTTAGCCACCTTTTTCTATAACAAATGTAATAGGTGGCTAACAAATCCTTTCATAGTTTCTTTGACCAAGTTTGTTGGTCCAGCTTCTTAGCTGAGGGGGATGATTATGTTCTTCAGTTCTTGCTGGTTAAAGACATCTTTTGTTTTTTCTGTTGCGGTCGTGTGGTAGTTAAAGGGGGAAATTTGCTGTTTTATTTTTGTTGGCTACATTTTTAGGAAATTGAATGTAATTTGAATGACAATTAAGAGCTTTTTCTAGGATACATGCATTGTTATGGAAATTTTTTAGTAATTGAACTGGACAGTGTATAACCAATGTTTTTTCTTCTTGAAAAAAAATAAAAGTAAACTGTTATGAGGGAAATTTAAAATAAATTTAAAATATGCCAAGTTATTTCGGAATCTTATGCGGGCAATCATTATTTGTTTAACCAATAGAAATTTTGAGATATATATTAATCAATTTATTTACTTAAGGAAATTATATTATTTATAATAATTGGTTGATTATTTATGAATAATAGATTTGTATTTTTATCAAATATTTTTGGAGTTGTTTACCGGTGCAATAAAAAAATTTGAATGATAGTTTTTTATCGGAATCTGGTAAAGAAATATCAAAAAATCAAGTAGTTAGAGTGTTTGAATCATTTTTTTATGGTGGAACTGGATTCTCCATCACCAAAAACCATTGAGCACCCAAAATCTTGATATTTGTCAGCGATAATCGAGATTTTCAAAAATTTCTATCAAAAATTTTAATAATCTGACCATAATTTCTGAGTTTTCTTGTGAGTTTTTTAGAATATGCAAATATTTTTAGTAAAGTATCACTCAATTAATTTATAAAATTATTTTTTTAATAAAAAATAAAATAAAATATTTCAATGCATTCTCTCATCATTACCTTTTCACACTTTATTAATTATTAATTAAAAAAATAAGTGGAATACTCAAGGAGTATAAGTAGTACTGTATTATTGATTTAAATTATAAAATTAAATTTTAATTAAAAAAAATAAAAATAAAATAATTTTATTTAAATTATAAAATTAAATTTTAATTAAAAAAGTAAAAATAAAATAGTTTTAATGCATTTTCTTATCATTACTTTTTCAGACTTTATAAATTATCAATAAAAAATAAGATGAATACTCAATCGGCATGATAAGTAGATAGACGTGGTTTATTTAGAATAAGGTTTCTGTATTAATAGTTAAATTGTGAAAAAAATTAGATGTATGATTGGGATTAGTCTTTACGAAATATTGTTCCTCTTGTATATGAATGGATGGTTTCTTATACATGAATAAATGGTTAAAGTTCATTTAAGACCATCATCTTGTCTCTTTTCTGCTTATTCATTTTCTAATATGGTTGAGATTTGTCTTAGAACATTATTTTGTGTTTTTTTCTTTTGTTGATTTTCAATTAAATTGTTCCCTGTGCACTTCTCCACAATTTTTCTTTCCCCTTTTCCACTTCCTTAACCATGTTTTTTTTGTCTTTACCACCTATCCTACCCCTTTCCACTTACCTAACTACACTTTGTCTTCCATTAAATGTCTATTTCTTCAAAACCTTCACCATAAATCTACATTTCTATATCCCATGCTAATGTATTCGTTTTGAAGCATTTCAAAGTTCACTTAGGTGACGGTCTATGTGTTTCAAATTCACCATCTTGTTTTACTAGTAATGTCTATCGATTGAGACCGGCCATAATATCATTCTTAAGCACCAATATGTACATGAGAGGAAGAGGAATGTATGATTGAAAGTGAAATGATTAATCAATTGTTCAATTTATCAGTGTTAGATACCAACTCCATTCATAAGGGAACATACTTGGAAAAATTAAACCAATGATTCTTCAATGAAAGTGATATATAAATTCAATTTTGTTTCATGGTGGTCATTTAATAATAATAATAATATATTCTCTTACTTACATAGCCATTCATATGAACTAAAATTGTAAATTCAATTAAATATTTTCAATATTTAATTAATTTGAAAAATTAATATATATTTTTCAACTATATTTATATTATAAATTTTATAACTTTATTATAATATTAATTAATAAATAAATTATTATAACTTGGCTGTCAACTTTCTTTAACTGTGTATCGATTTTATATTGTCCACTTTTTTAGGGTGGACTCACGAGGGACAAAATGTAGAAATTATACAAGAAGCATGTATATCAAGGATTCAATCCGATCTAACAATGTACTAAAGTTAAATATTGAATCGCTTTTACAAATCAATTGCGGAATAAAAAACACAATCATCAATCACATGAAGCAAAGAAGAATTAATCAAACCACAACACATATAATTTCCAGGATAAAGCTTATTGATCCAGAAAAATCGGGCCAATACTCAACCAATTCTCAGCCTGCCTTGCTCACACAATTCATGAGGAATGAAATCCCTATTCACAAGGAATTCTAGCCTTCCTACACTGCGATGAGTACCGTGGGCATGCCGTGGTGTTTGAACTACACCTGGGTAGCCTGCTAATATCACAACTAATAGTTACACTTCCCTTTCACCTAGATCTCGACTGGGTCTACATTGGAATTGACATGCATGCAGCTAATAATAGTAAATTCTCAATTGCATGTGAGAACACTAATTTTGAATTAAATAATATTTAATTCACTTGATCTCTCACTAGTGTATCAAACAGCTATAACTAGCACAACTGAGTTCAACTCACTTAACTGAGTTAAACTAATTATAGCCTGCATTAACTAATGCACCACTGCACTTCGAACTCTGTTCCAACTGGAATTACTCTGCACGCCTCACCAACTACCCTCAACTCGAAATTCATGAGCTAACTAAGTTGATCACACTCAATTAACTATTACAAGTGTTTATGAGATAAGATTACATTTTATTGTCCAATTTAATTAAGAGATAATTAAATTTGACACATATCAAATTTATTAAATAAATTGAATTACACACTAATGTATCACTAGGACCCACCACTACATGACCTGTGATCCCACACTAATGTAGATGTTGTCATGTTGTTTATGGATGCCAATTTCACTGTTTCTTGTTGCAAACTTCAACACAAAAGCCAATCTATATAATAAATAGTAAATCCACCTAAAATATTGAACAATACCAAATCTATACACAATTAAATTCCATAAAATTAACAACTCACAAATAACTATAAAAACATGCACACTCAAATTATTATAACTTAATAATATTAATTTAATATAATTTTAACTTTATAATTTTAATTTTTATAAATTTTAACACTTTAATATAATTATTTAAAGTTTAATACCCTTATACTATTATTTAAAAATATTAAATTAACAAATTTGTAAGTATAACATTACATGGCCATCATGCCGTTGCTCTCCATAGAGGAAATACAATGAAGCACTCAACTCCATTAATATTGAACAAATATTTCCTTTGAAAGTTTCAAGGTTTACAATAATATAATATTAATTTTAATTTTTAAAAAGCTATAAGTAGTAGTTAATTTAAAGTGTTATTTAAATTTGAAATAACTTTATTATAATATATGAATATATTTGTAATTATATATTAATATATTAAGAATGTATTCATTTGCACATTATTAATAAATTAATTTATATATTAAAATATTGATAATACATTAATTATATATTAATTTATACATTAATATATGTTAATTATAGTTTACTATAGTTGGTTTCGTTGTGGTTTATATGATCAATTATAAGCAACCATAATCAACATGGTCATTTTAATCAACTGTAGTCAACATGGGTGCCATGGCGAACCATAGTAAACTTGGTTGACTATAGTTGATTGTGGTTGGCATCGTCGAGCATGACCATGGATGGTTGAAAAATGTCCAACTATAGAAATCATGTTGAAAATTCCCATAGTCAACCTTAGGCATCGTATCCAACATCCCCATATGTATCATGTTCAACATGATCATAGACATCCAAAGTCAACCATAGACATCATGCATATAATCAACATAGACATAAACATTGCTCTAAAATTTATGAATTTAACATTATAAATTTATATAATAAATTTAATACATTATAATATTTAATATAATTTTAATATTACTCAATATTTATTTGTTTTAATATTTAATTTTTAATGTAACTTTTATAACTCTACTATAACATTAATAACATTAATAGATATATAACATTAATCATTATATTATAACATAGTTATATAACTTTAATACTACATCAACTTTACATTATTCTTAATATAACTTTCAAAACTTGAAAATTGATTCCAATGCCACAAACAACAAAATGATGTCACAATGTAATGAACAACAAACAACATAACGATTGGAGAAAAAAAATGATGTCACATACTTGTCGGTATAGTAAACTATATTCAACATGGTAAAAACCATAGTCAACATGGGCATCACAATCAGCCATAGTGAACATGGGTGCCATGGTGAATGGTAGTCACCATGCCAAGCAACATGGTCGATGTTAGGTCCCTATAATACTAGTGTATCCCCTTATTGTTGTTAGTGTAGCCCCCTTATTTTTATTGTTGTACCCTTGTAGCCCCCATATTGTTATTATTGTGCCCTTACATTATTATTGTTGGGTTGGCGAGGATTATATTGTGACCCCATGGACTCTTATATATAGAAAGGAGGTTTTGTCATTTGTATCAACCAAGAATTGTTCATTTATGTAATGTAAAGGAGGTTTCCTCCTTGGAGTGGCTTATTTATAAGGCATTGATCTCTCTTTTCTTCTATTTTTGGAGCTGGTTTCATAACATTGTTATCAGATATTTGGATTTTAGAGTTTTGCTACTCAAACAAATCTTGGTTCGCAATATTTTCGGAGATATGATCTGTGGAAGTTAGTGTTTTTTTCAGGCTCCCAAATTTCATCCAAAAGAGGTGAGCTTGGTAAAATCATCATAACTCTCTCTCTGAGCACCAGATTGGAATTTTGTAAAAATTGGCTACAATTAAATGGATTGTAGTTTTATGTGCATCAATTTCAAAGCTGAAGGAGGAAACAGTGACACGTGGCACATCGTACAAGTTTGCTCTACTGAACCAGTCCATAATTAGGTCATTGTGGGAGATTGGGCATAACTTTGACTTGAAGCATCCAAATCAGGTAAGACCCGTAGCATTCGAAAGAAGATTACGAGGGCTACAACAGGAATGAATTTTAGATATTGAAGATTTGAAATCACAGAGATAATTCAGTTTCAATATCGACCTCCTAAAAATAAAGAAAAATCCCGCATAAAGCTCTAATATGACACATGAAGAAGAAGAATTGTAGTATGAGATATCAAAATTATGGTACCAAGTGCAACAAATTTAGATCTTACAAATATCAATTAAAGATTACATATATGGTTTAAAAGAAAAAATGGAGGCTAAGTTCGACAGTTTGAAGGATCAAATAAAAGCTAATATAGATGATAAAGTAGTGGAAGATCACATCGAGCATCAACAACAAGTCCTCCAACTCTCAAAGGATAACCTAACTTTGGTTCAAAATTGAATGAAACAACAGGAACATCAACATTGCAGTGAAATAAGTTCTGAAGCAATCACAGAAACTAGAACTCAACAACTACCAAATCAATCAATTTCCGAGTATCTTAGCAAGTGTAAGAACTTACCCATTGAAGATTCCACATGGGAGGATGATAATTTTATACAGAAGCATCCAAAAATAATCAAGCTTTGAGGACAATAGTTGTTTGAAGGAGAGGGGCATGTTAGGTCCCTATAATACTAGTGTGTCCCCTTATTTTCGTTAGTGTATCCCCCTTATTGTTATTGTTGTACCCCTGTAGCCCCCATATTGCTATTATTCTGCCCTTACATTATTATTGTTAGGTTGGCTAGGATTATATTGTGATCCCATGGATTCCTATATATAGAAAGTAGGTGTTGTCATTTGTATCATCCAATAATTGTTCATTAATGTAATGTAAAGGAGTTTTCCCCCTCGAAGTGGCTTATTTCTAAGGTGTTGATCTCAATTTTATTCTATTTTTGGTGCTGGTTTCATAACAATCGACTATAATAATTTATAGATAAATATTAACAAACAAAATCGATGTTGTAGTGTGCTAAACAAAATTCACGTCACTGTGTGATCAACAAGTAATGATTTCACATTGCAATGTTGCAATGTGACAAATAATAAGCAATGCCTCATGAATAATAAAGAATGTTGCAATGGGACAAAAAAATGATGTTGCAATGTGATGAATAAGAAATGACGTGGAAATCTGACAAAAAAAGGCAATGTTGTACTATAATGAACAACAAACATGCCATAATTTTTCAAACAATAAACCACATCATAGTGTGACGAAATCAAAATGTGATCAAAAAATAATCTTACAAAGTGACAAGAACAAATGATGTCATGCTGCAACAAACAACCAAACCACGTCACAATTTGAAAAACAAAAAACATATTCATAATGTGAAAAATAGTAGATGATGCCATAATGTGATGAACAGTAAATGCCAATGCAATATGATGAACATCAAGTTATGTCACAATGCTACAAATATAAAAAATCATCATCATCGTAATGGGATGAAAAAATGTCGCAATGCCACAAAGAAAACAATTGTTAACCATGGTAAACCATCTTTAACTAACTAAACCAAGACCATCTCTTAGTTTACCATTGTGAAACGCGGTGAATGATGGCCATATGTGGTGAAGCATTACCAACATTAGACAACCAGTTCAACCATGGTTAACATGGTGAAGATGGCCAAGCATATTCAACCAAGGTAAAAAATGGTCAAACCACATTAAAAAATGGTCTACATGGTTTACATTATCTAACATGATTGCAATTTTGTAGTTATAATTATGACTTGTTAATTATTTATAAATAGTTAAAATGTATATACTTAAACACTCAAGATAAAAATATAAATTCGACATCAAAATGCAAGAAATAAAATTCTATGCCATAATGTGACAATAAAAAACTTGACATCATCATGTGATAAGAAAATGTTGGCATCCCTATGTGATGAATATATATCAATGTCATAATGTGACCAACAGAAATTGATAGTGTATTTCGAGCAAGAAAAAATATGACATTACAATGTGTTAAAAACATATACATGGAGGGATTTTATTTTAAAACATAAATTATGAGGAGGGTTGACCCGATGTTAGGGCTCCTCTCCTTCCTCTCATTCATTCATCTGAACAAGACCTTATGATACTTTCTTTTTGAAACTTTATGTTTTGTTATTTTCTTTGTATTATTTTATAATATTAAATTTAGTATAATTATTTTAATTAATTATATATTGTTTTATTCAGATTTAGTTATTACATTTTAATTTTATTTCATATTTATTTTTATAATTATTAAATTAAAAAAAGTTTAAATACTATTAAAAATAAAAATTTATTAATATCCAGAAAAGACATTTTTTTAGCACTTCCGAATTCAAGAAAGAAAGACATAGGTTGTCGAGGTTGCATTACATATGATGATTCACCTGTTGAGGATCATAATCATTCATAGCCCATAAGCACTAACCTTGGTTAATGGGCGGGTCTAGATCATGATACCATTTTCCATCATTTGTAAGACGAAAACATAAATTCATTGATGAATTTCAATAATGAGGACCTGTTGAAGGCTCGAAAAATTGGGTCTACAACAAGGGGGATAACCACCCAGTCCTGACCTTAAAGCAGCTCCTTTTCCATAAGGAATAGTGGCTCCGACTAGGGATGATGGGACCATTTTCCCAATCTGTTTATGATGGATGTACTAATGGGATGATTTTTTTTTTTTTAGGGTTTAATGAGCTGAATTCTTATTCTAAATCTAATCTATCTTTTAACTATCATACGCAATCTATTGTAATCAAAGAAAACATCTAAACTGTCCCGAGAATAGCTTTTACTTATGCGATCTAAAATAATTTATAATGGCAATTGATAATAAAGATCATTCAATTACTATGAGTAAAGAATACATTAAATATGATTGTTTCGTATAAAAAGTTAGCCGAAAAAATTATGAGAAATATATCGCATAAGATTTATTCATATATTTAGCATAAAAACAAGTTATAACCATACAGAAGTGAAAGAATGACAACTAAACATTCATACTTTCATATATCAATAACTGAAAATAATTTATCACTTGGCACATAAGTAAAAAGTATTAGGAGATAAAAAAACCATTGATAATAAGTTCTACTCATGAGCTGCAACGATACAGATTTATCTTCAAATCACTCAACATCCACTAAGAGTACAAAAGTGAATTTCAGTAGCAGATATCAAACTCATATAAATAAAAATTTCGTTCCATCTATTTTATCAAAACTTCCTCAATGAGGGGCAAAAGTGCACATTCTGAAGAATTGTTTTCGATAAAATTCTGGACATCTCTCTAAATGCATGAGAGGGGTTTAAATACTACCCTATGAAATCTAAAAATAAATATTACAAAAATAGATGAGGAGGTTTAAACCACATGCCTCATTTTAAGCAAAAATAAACTAAAATAAAACTAAATTGTATCTATGACGAATTCTACATCTGATCCTTTAGATTGCAAATATCCATCATCAGTTTCAAGAGCATCGCATTAGGGGAATTTTAAGGTCTAAAATGGGCCTCCTAAGGAAACTATAAAATAATAGTGGAAATAATAAAATAATATTACATTACATCATCAAATTTTAGAGGGAAAGAAGGAGAAACTACTTTTTCAACTCGTATTTTCAACTTATCTCCTTATGGATTTACTCAAATTTTGAGTGGGAGTACTCGTTGGATGCAAAATTTGATTCCTAATCCAAGGAGTACCCATGTTGCATACTTTTGATGGACCTTGTTACACGAAAAATGAGAAATACAGGAAAAACGTGATTGCAATCACGTTTTTCCATGTATTTCTTATTTTTCGTGTAGCAGGGTCCATCGAAAGTATGCAACATGGATACTCCTTGGATGAGGAATCAAATTTTGCATCCAACGAGTACTCCCACTCAAAATTTGAGTAAAAACTTAGGGAGATAAGTTGAAAATACAATTTTAGAAAGTAATTGTATTATTTTATTGTTTTTAAATATTTTTACTTTTTCACCCCAAAAATGGTGAATCATCCCCCATGGTTGACATCATCATCTTGAATCCTATTGGTTCTTATAAATTTTATTTTGGTTGTACATTTTTCTTAGGAGGCCCATTTCAGACCTCAAAAGTTCTCTAATGGTTGGTGGACTTCAGCTTTTAACTGCCCTGCAAATACAGCATTGGCAAGAGCTGGCACCATATTCTTGATGGGTATGAGGCATCTCAGGGTCATGCATTAGCTGTGTGGCTTAACCAGCTACCACCAGTATGTGTCCCAGTTTAACCTGTTTATCTATTTAATTATCTCTTCTTTTTCCTTTGTTGTTTGTTTCCACTTCGTTTGAAGCTACTATGCCTTTGGAAGGAAACCTGGGGTAGTATCTGCTATCAAATTGGCCGTGTATAGATTTTCATTTATGCACTCAATGATATTATTTGCTACTTCTACTGCCTCACCCATCGCTTGTTCTGCTTCTTTAATCTGGAAATCCCATTTCACAATTCGTCAATTCTGGGCAATTCTACTCTTTTCCCTTCTTCTAATTTCTGCCAGTCCAAGAAGTCTGAAACCTTATTAAAAATTGAATCATAATCAAGTCGTAAATGTGTGACTTGATTTGTAATCTTATTGCTTATTTCACAATGGGCATTCCATTGTGATATCTTCTAGCAGAATAATTCTTCCTATTGCAAGAGCTAAGAATTGAGAGCAAGTGCTTCTGTGATAAACTCCCCAATTTTGGGGTCATCCTTATGTAGTTTTATCATAGTTTGTAACTATTCTTCTTTATTGGATAAACTGATTTGATGATCTAATTGTATCTGATGGAAGTCTTGCTTGAGTTTTGCTAGTTGTCTCTGCTTCTTGATTGATGCTAACTTGTTGCAGTTGTTGTTGAAAAAACAAAATCCTGTCCTCCTTATCTTTAAGTAGTAACTGAGCCTCTATTGCTTTATCAATTTCTACAAAAGCATATGCTGTTGTGATTTGAGAGAGCCTAGTTATATTTTTTGATGTGTTTGTAGTGGGATCTTTCCAAAGAACATCTAGAGGTTCAATTTCCGGAGCAAGCATGGCCTCTAGCTTTCTTTTCTTTCTTTGCCTTCTAATGATAGCCTTATGTTGAGGGCTATAAAATACGTCTAGAGGAGGAATTTCCTCTATCCTTAGTACAATTTCTGATGACGGAGCAATAGGAATATGCTCCATTTCCTGAGTATTGATAGTCCCTTCTAACTCCATTCATGTGGCTGTCTCTTTTGGGTTTGTCAGTGGTTTTACGCTCTATTCTCCAGTGTTGATTACCTTATTAAAACTCTCCCATTCTCTCTCTAGATCTACTACTATTGGATTTGTTGGCTTTGTAAGAAGAGTAAGAGTTTGAGCTTATTTTAGGGACAAAACCTGATAGCCAGGCTTTTCTTTAGATTGAGTTGTATCTTTAATTGACCCTTCACTTCTGCTGTGTTCACTCTTGGAATGATCACTGGATTGTCTTACTGATTCTCTTTCAGAACTGGATTTCGATTTATGTTTTTAATTTCCACTTATGCTAACACTGGGAGTAAAGTTCCTTTGAAGGTTCGATGAGAAATTGGTCGAACGGGACCTTTGATAACCTTTGTTTTCTGTAAATGTCAAAATTTTGGAGTTCTTCTTGGTCAAACCGAATTCATGCCATATGTAGAACCTCTTTGAAAGTTTTCTTCTACAGAAAGACAATGTCAAAGATATCTTGTTCATTGGAAAACATTTTTATTTTAACAATTGTAGTAAAATTACTTACAACACCAAAGGGATCATATTGCCTCCCTGGGAACTTTGGTAGTTGCAAGCATAACATATTATCAACTTCTTTAAAGGCATGAACTAAGTCAAACAATGAAAAAGCTCCGCATACTATAGGAAATTGGGGCCAAATGGCCTTCTTAGACTCTTTCAGTGTCTTTCTCATTCCCCCTACACCACAGGTCTGATAGGCTATTTCCTTGGCCATTAGTTTGTCGGGGACGTAATAAGGTAGCACATGGGGTGAAGCAATGCTGCCAAACACCCTGATATACATGAATGATTCTTCCCCAAACCACCTTCCCATAGGGAGAATGCTTACTTCATCTTCTGGGGAAAACCTTGGGATAGCTTGATTATAGAGCGTTTTATAAATAGGGAGCATAGCTCCATGAAAAATCTTAAAGAAATGTGGGATGAAATTGTATTCCCATAATAATTTGTGATAAACATGAATGGGAAGTGGATTTTGTACCATTTATTTCCATCCCATAATAGGGAAATCGGAAACAAAACAAATAGCGTCCATGACATAAGCTCTCAAAAAGAAAGGAGGGTAAATCCTTAAAGTAGAGCTTCTTTTATTTATGTATGGCACAATTGCAAAGGCTAAATAATCTGATAAAATTTGGGCCCAATCCATTATGGTGGGACTGACAGCCGCATCCAATAAAGGTAACCATTCTGATGAAAACTTGTTGATGTTTGGTTTCCCAAACAGTGTACATAACATTGCAGCGAAAAAACAGTAAGGAGAAGAAAGAGAACCAATGGCATACATACCGTTTTTATCCTACTTCAACCTTTCTTCATTTTTTTTTGATTTCTTTGTGAATTCTGCCAAATCTTCATTATCTTTGGCGAAAATTTCTAAAAATTTCTTGTTGTAGATAAACTGGGGTTCTGGAAAATGGTACATATGTCTCAAATTGTTTGGGGTAAATGACCCCATGATTTTCCACCTGGCCGTCTTGAACTCTCTATGAAATATGTCTGCTTGATCTATAATCCATTTCACCATATCAGTTTAGGGGAGTATCTTTGGCCTCGCAGCAATGCGGTGTATAAACAAGCATGCAAGCTTAGTGAGGGATGCTTCAGAAGAGCTGCGTTCATCTGTTGTAATTGTAACTTCCATAATTTTTGGGTTTTCCTCCTCTAACAACTAATACATATCTTCCCAGTTAGATATCCATGCATCTCTACTACAGGTGGTGTTTGTGAATAATGGGGTCATTTATGACTTCTCAGACATGGGAGCCTTGCCTTTCTTCACCATTTCTTCGTAGTTTACACTCTGGGTATTCTTCCTGAAAGTTGTAGGCATAGAGTAGAGACAATAGTAAATACAAGAAAAATGAATAGAAAGACAAAAATAAGGGGATGGGAAAGTTTTTAATTCTAAAACATATCAAATGATATCAACTTGCGTCAGATGGTCCTTTTACCCTAATCCACATCTTTTTAATAAATGAACACTAATGGACCATTAAGCTAAACTTTAATGCTCATAACTTTGCATCGAATGCCGAAAAGTTACTATCTTAGAACTATGAGCCCTTTGATCTGCGATAAAAGCGATTTTGCAATTTGCTTCATAATATCATAGATCGCAATATCGCAAAACTTACTATCGTTAAAAACCATCGTTACATTGGGCTACCACGATAGGCGATTTGCGAGAGGCTATGAGGTTGCAAGCTTTGTGATCTCGCATTTTCATGGATCGCACTTTGAAGGAGTGACTTCTATAAAGGATGCGTGTTGTGACCTTTTTACGATGCGATAATAAAGCTTCCCTTAATGTTTGAGACTTTCCAATATAAATTTTTTCTTAGGTATAATGGTCATGTAGTGCTTTTTCTATAAGGAAACTCATAATTTGTGATGTTTTATGTGCTTGGAGTATGGGAAGGTAAATTTACATGTTTTAGCAAGTTCTACTTTGATATTTTATTTTATTGTGAAAACAAAAGTAACCTTAAATGCTAATATTTGATTTCTGTGGGAAGGGTCCCCATTTATTAGTGTTATTACTAATACTAAAAAAAAGGGGGGGTTGTTGATGGTCACAACAATTGGCGATTCACTTGGAAGAACCAGCTATCTCTGATGGTTTTTTTAATTTTCTAAAAACTTCTAAAATAGAAATGGTTTTGAAAATGAAACTTCATTGTAGAAATATAAGGTAAATAGTGCTATTTATTAACAAGAACGTTTTGTTCTAACTATCTTTATTCTGATTATCTTCTCCCCAAAATTAGTCATTTTACTCATATCAGTCATTACTTGGTTTGTAAAGAAAAAAAAAAAACATCTCCATAGATCAGTTTAGGTGTACTCATTTGTGGTAGGTAGAGCCTCTGCTACCAGCAGGCATCCATAGCCTCGACAGGGTTACCTGTTACCTAGAAATGATCATGTGTCCCACTTTGAGAAGCATGCAATTTTCAAATATAAATCCTCATATACACTTATTGCTTTTTTTTTTATTATTTATTTCTTTTAATTCTTAAAGAACAATGTCTTGGTTTGGTAGCCAAAATTGACAGTGCCATTCACTTAATTTATAACTTAACTGAACAAGCTGGCTCATGATGAGACCGCTTGTCTTTTGATTGAAACAATCTCAAGACATTACCCTATTTTGGTATGCAATATGGTAATGTTAGTTAGTTATAATCTTTATGATCATGATAAGCTGACTCTTGATGAGACCTCTTATTCTTTAAGTTTGAAGTGCATAGTTGGATTACTCTTTGAATCTTGCATTTTCCAAAAGTGGGGAGGAAGTCATTGGTTCCTTAAGAATTCTTCAAGAAGACAATTATAGAGTTTTCAAAAATAGCTTTTCCGTGGAGAATCTTTGTTTTGTTATTGGTACCTTTTATGACTGATATGAGGAACATTTCTTCTTGAAAACTGATTCTAACCAAAACTTGTATAGTTGAAACAAAAGAACAAAGAAGAATTTTAAGAATGATAGCACTTCACCCTATGTTTCAAAAATAAATATTAATTCCTAGCCATACCCACTTATACAAGTGAAAAAACAAAATTGATATGAGACACTTATTCTTTTCGTGGAAACCAAAAGTAAATATTCTCAACTTGTTTTATTTATCAAAGAAAAACTAAAACAAAAATAATAATCTATAGAAAATAGAAGAGATCATCTTCTATGGGAAATATTTTTTAAGGATCTGTACATTAACAAGTAAAGACTCTGTTTTCCCTGCTAAATATTGTAACATGAAAGTTGATGGACTGATGATTTCGACAATTTGGAATGGTCCAAGCCACATCCGTTGGAATTTAGTGTGGTTGCATTTATCTTCATGGGCTTTATCCCATTTTAATACTAAGTCTCCAAGTTAAAAATATTTTCTAGATGCCAGGTTTGAATCAAAATAAGCTTTTACTAATTGTAGATGATGCACATGGATAATTCTGGCCTTTTCCCGTTCTTCTTCATGTTTAAGGATATGAAATTGTCTTAATTGCAAGGATGAAGAAGGGGTTTCTTCAATGAATTGAACTAAGGCTAAAGAAGGAATAACAAGATTTGTTGGGAGGACCACTTCTTTCCCATAAACTAAATTTAATGGAGAAGTGCCAATAGAAGTTTTCTTAGTTATTTGATCTGCCCAAAGAGCATACGTTGAAGACTTATGCCAGTTTCTATTATTTTGATAAATAGTCTGTTTAATGATCCTAATAAGGTTTTTGTTCGTTGATTCAGCCAATCCATTTCCTTGGAGATAATAATTAGCAGAATATTTGAGCTTAAAACCTCTTTTGAGCACAAATTTGGTCATAGTATTACCTGAGAAATATGATGCATTATCAAACATTAAAGCAGAAGGTAAGCCAAACCTAGTAATTATAAATTGATCTATAAATTCAATGATACTTTCAGAGTTGGATGTCTTTAGTGAAACTGCTTCTACCCACTTGGTAAAGTAATTGGTAACTGTAAGGATGTACTTATGCTATTTATAAGAATGAGGAACAATCTCACCTATTATATCTAATCCCCATTGTTTAAATGGCTGATCAATGTTGACTGGCTGCAACAAAAATGATGGTTTATTTTGTCTTCCGGCAGCAGTCTGGCAAATCTGGCATTTCCTTACATAGTTATGTGCATCCTTAAATAATGTTGGCCAGTAGTAACCTGCGCGCAGGATTTTCTGAGTTGTTGTATCTCCTGCATAGTTTTCGCCTACTGGTCCGTCATGAAGCTTCTGCAATACTTTTTCTGCTTTAGATTTCTTAAGGCATCTAAGGAGAACAGAATCATAATTCATTCTAAAGAGTACATCATTTACAATTTGATACTATTTAGATTTTAGCCTCAGGGCTCTTTTCTTTGTATGATTCAAATGTGGAGGAGCATATCCATTTTTTAAGTAAAACATGATATCTGCATACCTTGATTCATAGTCGTTTAGGTTTACCTCATACTTTTGTACTTCATTGTCTAGAGAGTGTGTTTCTGACAAGTGCGATGCTCCAACCAACATCTTGCAAAAACCTTGACCTTTTACAATGTTTGTTGGTTTAATTTCAGCATCATATTCTTGCAGGGCTGTGACCCAATTTTCCCTCTTTTCACCTACATCTTTCTGTACCAAAAGGTTTCTCACCACTGGAAATGTTACTATTATTTTCATATGAGTCTTTAGAAGGAAGGGTCTAAATTGTTTGATTGCTTTGAATATAGCATAATCCTGTTTCTCCACGTCGGAGTAACGTAATTCAGCTCCTTGCAAGTTTGAACTGAAGAAGGCAACTGGGGCTTCAGTTTTATCTTGATTAGCCTATGTGAGTATTGCAGCATACGATTTCTCAGAGGAAAATGTATAAAAAGTGAAAGGATCAGAAAAGTTTGGATTTGCTAGAGATGTGGCATTTATAATTGCTTGCTTTATCAAGTCAAATGCTTCATGTTCTGCCTAACCCCATTTGAAGAGAGATTTTTTCTTTATCATGGCTTGGAGAGGTGAGACGATTCTTGAGAAGTTGGGGACAAATATTTTAACAAAATTGATTTCACCAAGGAATGATTGCATTTTTTTTTTTTTTATTGGGTAGGGATATCTCAGAATTTCTTTAATCCTATTTGGGTCGATATGGATTCCAGATTTAGACACTATAAATCCGAGAAGCTTACCTTCACTTAATGCAAATTTTCTTTTTTTGGATTGAGTGAGATCCCATATTTTTGACATCATTGGAGAATCTGTTTTAAGTCTCTGAGGTGACTACTGTGTTTTTTATAATACAGTATTATGTCATCTAATTAAATCACCACTGACCTATTCATTAATCCTTTAAATGCAATATCCATGGCCCTTTGAAATGTGGCACCAGCATTAATCAACTCACATGACATCTTTTGATATGCGTAAGTGCCCCATTTAGTTCTAAATGTAGTCTCGAATTGATCTTCTAGGTGGACTAAGATTTTATTATACCCCGAGAAGCCATCTAAAAAGGACATCAGTTCAGATCCCATGAACTATTGTAATATTGTTTCCATAGGGGGTAGCAGAAAATTATCTTTTTGGTGGGCCTTATTGAGATTTCAAAAGTCAATACAAATATGGATCTCTCCATTTTTCTTTCTGACTAGTACCATTTTGGAAACCCATCTAGAATGCCTAACAGGAAAAATAATCTTGGCTTTAAGTATTTTTTTCAACTCAGACTTAATATTCTTTTCCAAATTGGGATGGATTTTCCTCAATTTCTGCTAGATTGGCTTTTCATCAGAGATCATCGGAATTGTATGCTATATAATTGAAGTGTCATAAGTCTTGAGATCATCGTAATTCTAGGCAAAGACATTTTTGTATTGTTTTAACATTCAAATGAAAGCTAACTTTTCCTCAGGTGTTAGACCAAGACCTAGGTTGATATTCTGTGGTTTTATGTCAGTCCCCAGATTTATTAATTCATAACTCAAAGTTGAACTCTGGATTTTTGAATTGGTGGAAAGTTTAAATCTATCCTTTAAATCATATAGGTCTTCCAGATTAACTACAGATTTGGGTATAGCGTTATTGTTGTTTCCTTGTTTCAGCTGCTTGTCGTGCTGGTCTTCATCAGTTTTCTGATTATTGTAAGACCCTTATGAAGTCAGAAAACTTACGATATCAGGGTCATTGTTGAAAAATCTTCAATTGGTAATGTTATCCGGGATAGAGGGTCTAAACATTAATTCAACCGAGAATCTGTCTGGGCTATAGTCTTCTGGTGGAATGAGCTTGGAAGCTATATTAGCGAGGAGATTAGCACTAGCATTTTGGATTTTGGGAATGGATGAAATATTAAATGCTATAAAGTGTGATGTCATGTCTTGTACTAAATATTGATAGTGCCTCAAGTGTCTTGACAGGCAATGTATAGTATTTCTTACCTATTTGATAACAATCTCAGAGTCTCGAAATACTTGCAGATTTTCGTATCAAGCTTGATTGCTTTGTATAACCCTTGCATTAACGCTTCATATTCAGCAATATTGTTCGTGCAATCAAAATCATGTCTACATGTTAGCAAGGTTTTCTCTCCTTTTGTACTGACTAATATAAAACCTGTTCCAGCTCCATTAGTAGACTTAGAACCATCAAAAGTAACTTCCAAAACAAAGTTTTATTTACAGGTCTATCTTCAAAAATTAATGCACCTAGAACTATTTGTTTGAGAGAAATTTTCTATCTGGGATAAAATGGAATTTTATAAAAAAGGTGAAGTATGAGCATTGAAATTTTCTAAGAATGAATCAGCGCAATAATTTCCAGTTATATTGCTGCTATATGCTATAGGCTTGTTTTCTCCTTCCAACTCTGTCACTATATAATTTTGGTGTTTTTTTCGTTCAACCTTTCTCTAATTTGGTTTACTATTGTAAGGGAGCCATATATGTGACCAGTTGGTCACAAAGTAACCGTGAAGTTTCTCTGACCAATCCCTACTAAGGATTAGTCCATAAAATTCAAGAATGTCTGTGACAAGTATATCAATAACTTGACATACCTTCAGGTTTTATGAAAGCCTTATGGTTACTTGATTAAGTTCACCGATAACCTCGACTTGAGACCGATCCAATTGCACTATGCGTACTAAATATTTCTGAGGTTGGATATTTAACTTTGCGCAAACTATTTTAGGAAAAATATTAGATGAAGCACCTGAATCTACCAGACAGTTATGCAAATTTTTATTGAAAACTTCAAAGGTAAGGAGAAGTGCTGGAGTATGGGATTTCGACCTTCCTCCAATCAAAGCAATGTCATTTGGATCGACTTTATTTTTCATGCCAGTTGTAGGTCTTTCCATTTCTTTAGAAACTTGTGAAATTAGAGCTGCAGGTAGAGGCTTAATAAGTACTACATGCAGCTCTTTCAAGAGAAATTTCTGTTGATGCTTTAATTTGTTGAGCTCATGAAAAGTAATATTGGCCCTGCTTTTCTTCATGTCTTCAACAATGTTGTACTCCATTTCATCAGAGATGATAAGTGTTTTAGATGGAGTTGTTGAATCAGATTGAACTGGGTTTGTCTGAGTGGCCTTTGGTGAGGATTTCTTACCTACGATTTTTTCCTTGGGAGTCGGGCTTGGTATTTTCTGTTTATAATTGGGTTGTGGAGGACCAAGTTGATTTCTACTTCTTGTAGCAATAGGTAATACATCTTGATCTTCTTCTTCTGGAAGAATGAAGTCCCACATACCTTGTAGTTCCACGACTTCATCATCATCGGTTTGTTCCTCATTGGAAACTTCTTCTTCTTCTTCCCCTTCTGATTCTGCATTTGTTATAGCATTTGGAGGTTTTGAATTGTTTGAAGGATTTCTCCTGAAGGTTTTAAAATTTTTCTTAGAAGAGGTTTCTGCTACCTGTTTCTTAATATCAACCATTTCATTGGACATGGTTTTCAAGACTTTTTGTAACCCTTCCAAGTCAAATGGGTCCTTTGATTGTTTTTTCTTTGGATCATCTCTAAAAGAGAATTTTTTAGACTTTCATTCATCTACAGTGTTTTTATTTTCTACAGCTAGGATACATTTTTCTACAGCTATCGCTTCTTTCATATTTTCAACTAACGTTGGCTTGGCAGCCCAATCTACAAAAATGGATAAATTTGAAGGCAAAGCAGAAATATACCATTAATTTTGGACTTCATTGTTGGGCTTCGATGTTTCTGGTATTTTGTTTAATAATTTGTTGAAGCAAGAATTGAAATCCTTGATTGGTTATCTTGATTCAACTTTCAAATTGGAGAGGTCATTTATCAAAGTTGTTGTAGATCGGTCATCTCCAAATTTTGTCAAAAATTGATCTTAAAAAGTATCCCGGTTATTAGTGGAGCTTGATGGTAATGAAAAATACCATGATCCTATTGCTCCTTTTAAGGTATAAGGGCATAATCATACAACTGCATTCTCTTCTATTACTCCATTTAAATTAACAAATAGCAGGAAATGATTTATGTGCTCTTCGACTGATAGGCCATTGTCAGGATTAAACTTGGGAAGCCATTTCTCAGGATTAGCTGGTAATTGTGCTAAAGTTGCATGCATTCTCACAGCTCCTAGAGTGGTCCATGGCCTTGGTGGAGGGTTTCCTACCATCGTTGGGGTATGAGTAGGAGGAGGTGTAGTAGTAGTTGAAGGTGGTTGAGTAGAGGAGGATGTTGCTCCTGTACTGGTATGAACCACGATCTGGAGTTGAGGGATGGATGAATGAACTTGTGATGATATGGATGAAATGTTAGATGAAGATGATGATAAAATATCACTCTGATATTCTGTTGATGATTTCCTATCTTTCTTATGACTTGGTAAAGGAAACTCAACTGGTGGGATTCCTAACTTTTCGCTTTGTGCTCTAGTCAGTCGTCGATTCGGGGTCAGATGAGAAGTGACACTATCTTGGGAAAATTCAGATTCCTCTTGAGATAAATAAATTCCTTATAACTTATGAATTAAATTTTGTAACTTAGGGGGATCTGAAGAAGAATAATCTGGTTCGTTTGGGATTTCGGTAATGTGCTGTGTATTTTCCTTTTCAACTTCTGGTTGAGTGATGGAAGATTCAAAATGCAAACGAGAATTTGAGGGAGATGGTGAGGGAGTTTTACTCTTAGAATGGTGTGAAGATGTAGATTTACTTGCCATCCAGAGTCAGGCCCTCCTTCTAGCACTAAAAGTATTAAAGGCTCGAAAAATCAGGTCTACAGCAAGGGGGATAACCACCCGGTCTGAACCTTCAAGCATCTCCTTTTCCATTTGGAATAGTGGCTACGACTGGGGATGATGGGACCAATTTCCCAATATGTTTATGATGGATGTACTAATGAGATGATTTTTTTTTTTAGGGTTTAATGAGGTGAATTATTATTCTAAATCTAATCTATCTTTTAAATATCATATGCAATCTATTGTAATCAAAGAAAACATCTAAACTGTCCCATGAATAGCTTTTACTTAGGCGATCTAAAATAATTTCTAATAGAAATTGATAATAAAGATTATTCATTACTACGAGAAAAGAATCCATTAAATATGATTGTTTCGTATAAAATTTTAGCCGAAACAATTATGAGAAATATATCGCATAAGAGTTATTCATATATTTAGCATAAAAATAAGTTATCACCATACATAAGTGCAATAATGACAACTAAACATTCATACTTTCATATATCAATAACTGAAAATAATTTATCACTTGGCACATAAGTAAAAAGTATTGGGAGATAAAAATACCATTGATAATAAGCTCTACTCATGAGCTGCAACGATATAGATTTATCTTCAAATCACTCAACATACACTAAGAGTACAAAAGTGAATTTCAGTGGCAAATATCAAACTCATATAAAGAAAAATCTCATTCCATCTATTTTATCAAAACATCATAAATGAGGGGAAAAAGTGCACGTTATGAAGAATTGTTTTTGATAAAATTCTGGACCTTTCACTAAATGCATGAGAGGGGTTTAAATACGACCCTATGAAATCTGAAAATAAACATTAGAAAAATAGATGAGGAGGTTTAAACCACCTACCTCATTTTAAGAAAAAATGAACTAAAATGAAACTAAACTATATCTATGACAAATTCTACATGTTATCCTTTATATTGCAAATATCCATCATCGGTTTCAAGAGCATCGGATGGCCAACTTCAGCTTTTAACTGTCCTGCAAATACGACATTGGAAAGAGCTGGCACCATCTTCTTAGAAGAGGTTATGAGGCATCTCAGGGTCATGCATTAGCTGTGTGGCTTTACCAGGTACCACCAGTATGTGTCCCAGTTTAACCTGTTTATCTATTTAATTATCTCTGCCTTTTCCTCTATTGTTTGTTTCCATTCTGTTTGAAGTTTTTGTGCCTTTGGAAGGAAACCTGGGGTAGTCTCTCCTATCAAATTGGTCGTGTACATATTTTCATTTATGCACTCAATGATATTGTTCGCTGCTTCTGCTACCTCTCTCATCTCTTGTTTTTATTCTTTAAGAATGAAATCCCATTTCGCAAATAGCATCTCTTTTTGCGATTCGTCAATTCTGGGAAATTCTTCTCTTTTCCCTTCTTCTGATTTCTTCTAGTCCAAGAAGTCTGAAACCTTCTTAAAAATTGAATCATAATCAAGTCGTAAATGTATGACTTGATTTGTAATCTTATCGCTTATTTCACAATGGGAATTCTATTGCAAGATCTTCTGGTAGAATAATTCTTCCTGTTGCAAGAGCTGAGAATTAAGAGCAAGTGCTTCTATGATAAACTCCCCAATTTTGGGGTCATCCTTATGCAGTTTTATTATAGTTTGTAACTTTTCTTCTTTATTTTCTAAATTGATTTGATGATCTAATTGAATTTGATGGAAGTCTTGCTAGAGTTTTTCTAGTCGTGTCTCTGCTTCTTGATTGATTCTGACTTGTTGCAATTGTTGCTCTAAAAATAAAATCCTGTCATCATTATCTTTAAGTAGTAACTGAACCTTTTTTGCTTTATCAATTGTTGCAGAAGCGTATGCTCCTGTGATTTGATAGAGCCTAGTTAGATTTTTCGATGGGTCTGTAGTGGGATCTTTCCAAAGAACATCTAGAGGTTCAATTTCTGGAGCGAGCATGGCCTTTAGCTTTCTTTTCCTTCTTTCCCTTCTGATGACAGCCTTATGCTGAGGGCTATAAAATACGTCTAGAGGAGTAATTTCCTCTATCTTTAGTACAATTTTTGATGACAGAACAACAGGAATATGCTCTCTTTCCTGAGTATTGATAGTCCCTTATACCTATATTCCTGTGCCTGTCTCTTTTGGGTTTGTCAGCGGTTCTGCGCTTTGTTCTTCAGTGTTGATTACCTTATTAAAAATCTCCCATTCTCTCTCTATATCTATTACAATTGGATTTGTTGGCTTTGTAAGAGGAGTTGGATTTTCAGGTTGTTTGAGGGAAAAAACTTGCTAGCCAGGTTTTTCTTTAGATTGAGTTGTATCTTTAATTGACCCTTCACTTCTACTGTGTTCACTCTTGGACAGATCACTATATTTTCCTGTTAATTCTCTTTTAGAACTAGATTTAGATTTTTGTTTTTAATTTTCACTTATGCTAACATTGGGAGTAGGTTCCTTTGAAGGTTCGATGAGAAATTGGTCCAACGGGACCTTTGATAACCTCTGTTTTATGTAAATGTCAAACTTTTGGAGTTCTTCTTAGTCAAACCGAATTTGTGCCATATGTAGAACCTCTTTGAAAGTGTTCTTCTGCAGAAAGACATCATCAAAGAGATCTTCTTCATTGGAAAACACTTTTATTTTAACAATTGTAGTAAAATTACTTACAACACCAAAGGGATCATATTGCCTCCCCGGGAACTTTGGTAGTTGCAAGCATAACATATTATCGACTTCTTTAAAGGCATTACCTAAGTCAAACAATACAAAAGCTCCACATAATACAAAAAACTGGGGCCAAATGGCCTTCTTAGACTCTTTTAGTGTCTTGCTCATTCCCCCTACACCATAGGTCTGATAAGTTATTTCCCTGGCCAATAGTTTGTCGGGGACATAATAAGGTAGCACATGGGGTGAAGTAATGCTGCTAAACACCCTGATATATGTGAACTATTCTTCCCCAAACAAGCTTCCCACATGGATAATGTTTACTTCAGCTTCTGGGGAAAACCTTGGGATAGCTTGATTATAGAGCATTTTATAAATAGGGAGCATATCTCCATGAAAAATCTTAAAGAAATGTGGGATGAAATTGGATTCCCATAATACTTTGTGATAAACCTGAATGGGAAGTGGATTTTGTACCATTCATTTCCATCCCATAAAGGGAAATTAGAAACAAAAAAAATAGCGTCCATGACATAAGTGCTCAAAAAGAAAGGAGGGTAAATCCTTAAAGTAGGCATTCTTTTCTTTCTGTATGCCACAATTGCAGAGGCTAAATTATCCGATAAAATTTGGTCCCAATCCATTATGGTGGCATTAACAGCCACATCCAAAAAAGGTAACCATTCTGATGAAAACTTGTCGATGTTTGGTTTCCCAAACAGTCTACATAACATTGCAGTGGCAAAACAGTTAGGAGAAGAAAGAGAACCAGTGGCATACATATCGTTTTTATCCTTCTTCAACCTTTCTTCATTGTTTTACCAGTGCTTTGTGAATTCTGCCAAGTCTTCGTTCTCTTTGTTGGCCTTTTCTAGAAATTTCTTGTTGTAGCTAGCGTGGGGTTCTAGCAAATGGTACATACGTCTCAAATTGTTTGGGGTAAATTACCCCATGACTTGCTGACTGGCCGTCTTGAACTCTCTATCATATATTTCCACTTGATCTATAATCCATTTCACCATATCAGTGTAGGGGAGTATCTTTTTCCTCGCAGAAATGTGGTGTAGAAACGAGCATGCAAGATCAGTTAGGCATGCTTCAGAAGAGCTGCGTTCATCTGTTGTAACTGTAACTTCCATAATTTTTGGGTTTTCCTCCTCTAACAACTGATACATAGCTTCCCAGGTAGATATCCCTGCGTCTCTACTACTGGTGGTGTCTGTGAATAATGGGGTCATTTCTAACTTCTTAGACGTCGGAGCCTTGCCTTTCTTCACTATTTCTTCATAGTTTACACTCTGGGTATTCATCCTGAAATTTGCAAGCAGAGAGCAGAGACAATAGTAAATACAGGAAAATGAATAGAAAGACAAAAATAAGGTGACAGGAAAGTTTTTAATTCTAAATCATATCAAATGATATCATCTTGCATCAGATGGTCCTTTTACCTTGATCCATATCTTTTTAATAAATGAACACTAATGGACTGTTAAGCTAAACTTTAATGCTCATAACTTTGCATCGAACACCAGAAATTTACTATCTTAGAACTGTGAGCCCTTTGATCTACGATAAAAGTAATTTTGTGATTTGCTTCGCAATATCGCAAATTGAAATATCGCAAAACTTACTATCGTTTAAAACCATCTTTACGTTGGGCTACCGCGATAGGCGATTTGCAAAAGGCAATGAGGTTGCAAGCTTTGTGATCTCGCATTTTTGCGGATCGCACTTTTAAGGAGCGACTTCTATAAAGGATGCCTGCTATGACCTTTTTGTGATGCGATAATAAAGCTTCCCTTAATGTTCGAGACTTTCCGATATAAAGTTTCTCTTAGGTCTAATGGTCATGTAGAGCTTTTTCTATAAGGAAACTCATAATTTGTGATGTTTTATGTGCTTGGAGTGTGGGAAGGTAAATTTACATGTTTTAGCAAGTTCTACTTTGATATTTTATTTTATTTTGAAAACAAAAGTAACCTTAAATGCTAATATTTGATTTCTGTGTGAAGGGTCCCCATTTATTAGTGTTATTACTAATACTAAAAAAAAGGGGGGTTGTTGATGGTCACAACAGGACCCTACTTCCTTTGATTTCATCCATGGAAGCCATTAAGTCACTTTATTAGGCATCCCATCCCTCAATAGATTTGGTTTTAGTGGACATTAAGGAATCCTTAATTTCAAAGATGAACATGTACCACAAGAGTCGTAATCCTTTACAGTAAACTAAGCTTGCAAAAAATTGCCAATGTTTTATGAGCTATAGGGCAGGGAGTTAGTGGGATTTGGAGGGTCACTTATAACAAGAAAGCCTTTACAAATGTAAGGAGTCTAGCATTCATTCCTAAGGAAGCAGTTCTGATGATCCAATAATCTAAGATCTCGATGATAGATGCCATGGGAGCCTCAACATTGTTGATGGAGCGGGAGCATTGCTACACCGGGGATGGACCGTGACATTCACAGGCAGGTCTTTATAACCTTCTTTCTTATTGCTATTTTTTTTATATATTTTTGGAACTTAGACTTTGGATGTTCATAACTTGAGATTTACTTAACCAAATGAGGTTCAGGATGGCTCTTTGGAAATCTAAAATTATGGAGAAGCTTTGGGAGTAGTTGAATGACCATATTTGGTCATGTACTATGCCTAAAAGTTAACAGAATTTGTAGCTACAAATTTGCAACTAAAAATGGAGTTGGGAATTTGTTTTACAAGAATTTGGTTGGCCAATGCTTTTGGGGCTGTTGAAAATTCATGTGATTCTATCCTCCTAGATCAAAGATATCATTATAGATATCAATGGAAACAAAAAAAACTTTTACTACATTTCTTTAATTAGATTTTAATTTGGGAATGATTTTTCTCAATTTTGTATTTTGTAGTTTCATGTGCATTTTTAATTGGTTTCCAATTTCAATTTTCATTATTTTTTTACGGAGCTTAATGGAGAAACAAGACAAGGAATATTTGGAGAAATAATATTGAAGCAACAAAGAAAAAAGAAGAGAATTTTCAGCTCTAAAATTGATGGATCTTAACCACTTCTAACAACTCTCCTTTTTGGTAGATTGTTTGTTAATTATAAATAATTTTTTTGAGAATGAGGAAAGGGTTCCTCTTTTCTACAATTTTGAGACTCTAAGCACTTTTGTAAGAAGAATTTTAGCTTTAGATGGAGAGGAATACTCATATCTGAGTTCCTTGGGGATTTGTTTTTCAAGATCTAGCCTTTGTTTTTTTGGAAAATCTTGCACTATTGCAACTTTTATATCTATTGGTAGAGCTCATGATTTTGGAAGTACTATTGTAGATATATTTGTAAAACAAAACAAAGGAAATCATGTTTATTAATTTGTATTCAAATACTTTTATTTGTCAATGCAAATTTTATTCTTTCAATGGCATATATGTTTCATATTTTTGCACTTTTGTTTGATATGCAAATTATTTTCTTCTAGATAAATTATATGATCTAATGATTTTATTGATTTAACATTTATTTTAATTTTTCTCATGTGCTTGAGTCAAATTTATGAGTATTTATTTACTCATAAATGCGCTGGAGTCGAGCGCAGAGATATATCAAGTGCATGGAACCACTGTGATTCTGGAACAATTTTTTCAAGCTATTCTAAAAACATATTAACATTACTCATGCCATAATAATAAGGAAAATCTTGTACCTCTGAGGATATGCATTGTAGATATTTATGATTTTAGAGCAACAAATATACTTCGTGCAAACGGTTATGTGAGTTTTCCATCTCATCATATGAATCTGAAAAGCATGAACTATCATTCCCCCAATTAAGCTGATCATCTGATGTTGCGTTGATCTAGTCTTTGTCTCGCGTAGTTAACTTATAAATATGGTCAACATCATGGGCTGCACACACTAGCTTAGTATATATTTCTCCTTCTACACAAACTTGGTTCCATTACTTTCAAACACCATACTTTTATGCTTGGGGTTAATGATTTCATCCATATAGATATCCCAATCCAAACACAGCAACACAAGATATGGGTCAGTATCATCAACAATTAGGATAACTTCAAAGTTCGCGAGTACTTGAACTCCTTCAATATCCACTACTACCTACGAGAGTCTTCCTAATGGGATAATATTTTATTGATTCTCCATGTGCAAATGAATAGTGGACCAATCCAACTTAGGTTCTCCCATTCGCTACCAAGTCTGCTTTGGTAAGATGTTCACATCAAACCCTAAATCCAAGATAACTTGATCCATTTCGTATGCACCAATTTGAGTAGTCAAGCGTATTTCCCGTCTAGTTCTTATTTTATTTTTATAAATCTCATTGACAACCTTTTTCTTCATTGGAGGTTTTTATTTCTTTGTGCAGTTGTGTATCAATTCGTGGAGGTTCTCGACTTCCTTCTTATTGTGAAATAATTTAATACAAGCTTGCAGGAAGGGCTTTAGCTCTGCATATCCTTCAACCACGTCCATAGGCTTTCTTGATGCTTTAGATGTCGATGTGTTTGTCTCTAGGAAATAGTTCTTCGCTTTTACAAAGGTCTCCTTTTCCCTTTATAAGTTGAATCCTTCATTATTTTCAGGTGCCTTTCAGATCTAGAGGTCACTATCAGAATTTTTTCCTTTGTCTTCACCGGTTGTTACACCACTCCTAGTAACAATATTCACACTCAATTCTTCTTCACGTAGCTCAACTCTTACCATATGAATATTTTGAGTGGGATTCTGTGGTTTCTTTTCCTGCATTCTTGCAATTAATACAGGGAAATCTTAAATAACATGATCAAATTGCCTACAATACCTTCAGGATTGTTGTGTTGGGTTTGCAAAATCACGTGTGTAATGACCAATGTCTTCGTAGTTATAACAGATGACTTGTCCTCTTCCTCAGCCAACTCCTCCTCGTCTTCCTTGGCCTCGGCCTTGGAATCTTCCATGTCCAGATGGAGATGCAGGTGACCCTAGTTCCTGTCCTTCCACCTGCATCCTATATAAGCCAGCTCGGTCAATCATCAAATCAAAGCTACGACAGTTCTACTAATCATGTCCCACCGATCAAAAAAAATTGTATAAAGGTTGCTTAAGCTCTGGGATATATTTACCAATCATGGGGTAGAATTTTGTCGAATACATACCCATTACTTGACAAATCGCGCACCATAATGTGAGGATGCCACTTGGTCCTGCCACACTCTTAATCAAACGAGGTCTTCTGGCTGCTAGATTTTTGTTGTATACATGACACTGATGTTTATGATGCCCTTCAACTTTACAACGTATACACCATACCCCTGCACATACGTCCTTCCCTTTCTCTTGGCATAGGCTTTGCATCTCTAAGTGTAGCGCAGCTAGTTGGTTTTGAATCTGCTGAGCCCCAACCTGCGCAGCTGGTACATGTAAGGCTTCTAACCTCATTGCAATCTCTGCAGCTTCAACCTATGTCACAATATTTTATTGATTTAATGACTAGCGTAGATGTGGTAGCAACATGGAAATGAACCATTCTTTATGGTTCATGTCATCAATAGTAAATCCTTCATCTATGATGGTGCGCTTCAACTGTTGATCTGCCTCCCATACGAATTCATTCACTTCTTGATGGATTTCCTTTAACTCAGTCACGCATTAAGCATATGATTTAGGCTTTTTGAATTGTTCCTTAAATGTGGCCTTCAGATTATCAATTGTTGCATTACAATTTGTCGCTTCATACCTTATGTACCAATCTAGCTCACGTTCTTGAAATGCATTATCCAGTTGCACTTTCTTAACATTATCATTAATGACCTATTGTGCTTTCCATACAGCATTTGTAACAAACTAGAATTGGTCCATGTCTTCATTCCCAATACCACATAAATTAGGTAACTTCATGGAAGCAGCCATATCAGCGTCTTGTGGTGGAGGTGGAGGTGGGGTGGATGAGTGGTTAGGAGATGAATGTTGGAGCAAAGTGGATGGGATCTGAACTATAATAAAGTTCTCTTTACTTACGCACGTAGATTCACCATAGCTACTTGTGTTAAATTATTCGTGACTATCAAATTTACCCTTGAGAGGACTATAAATAAACTCTTATTCTAGGTCTCCTCTGTAAGTTTTTTCGTTGTGCGTAGAACTACCAAGACCTCTATTCATGGAGCTAGATGGACCTCTTCGAGACATTCATTCAATGTGGTTGCATAGAGTACCTTTTTAACACAAAATCATTTTAATCCACAGTTTTAGTGAGTGCAGGAAATTACCTCTAAGGCCCTTAAAAATATAATTTTGGCTTTAGAATACGATATAAATGTATCAATAGAGAATCCAGTCACGAATCCTCCCAGAACACTATTGATCCAATGATCTACCATGTAGGTAATATTGTTGCTAGATTTCTCCAATTGTTGTACCAACTCTAGGGCCCATTTGGTGATTACGTCATCCTTTGCGCGGGTTTGGAATTCAGCAAGCTGAGACAACCACTCTTTCAACTCGGTTGTAAAGGAAGTAAATAAAATTTCGTTGACCTCCGTGTAGATATACCTTTGTGCCTAATCTTCGACAAACAATTTAGGGCTTATGTTTTCTTAGATCACAAATTGACCACCTTCTTTCAATCCAATCTTGCAATTCGTACTTTTTTGGGTGCCTTAACATCAAATATCCCTCAAATTGATCCCGGTCCTAACAACCGAATAATTTTTTGGCTTGAGGGGTCCTGACCCAGGTTTACAGTAATCGTGGAACCGAAAAAACCCTCCAATTACTAGCCCTTTTAGTAGTGATCTGCTTGCATAACCTAAAGTCTCACTTAAAGAAATATGGTGGGGGGGGGGGGGTTTGGGTTGCTTGAACCAGGTTTCCGCATCCTGAGGGATCTTTTGATGTGTATTGAATTCTTACTTAATAGATATACTTCCTACTACCTTGCGCGCACTTCTCAGAACTAGATCTAATTGCAGACAAACAGTAAAGCAGTTGTGCATGCCAATATAGTGATAAACAAACTTATCCCTTTTTCATTCACATATTATTGCAGAATAAACCCTTACGCAGATAGATTATTATACTTCAGATCTAACAATTAAGTAGAATGAGGCTCGCACATAGATGAAATTTACCAACTTTACTTATCAATTACGGAAATACATATGCATTCAAAAAAACATATCCAAATATATCATAAGAAAGATACAATGCGTTTAATAAATCTAAGACAATTAACCACATTAATCATATAAAGTTTGAGTTTTCCAAAATTTCCTTCTTTATTAAGAGGTATTCAGTTCAATACAATATTTTCACCTATGCACATAGTAGCATGGTCCTTGCACACAGCTCAGGACTTAGGTCTCCGTGCACACAACCAGTAAGTGCCTTTCTACCCAGACAAAAATCATATAAAATATTCACACATGCAAAAACCTAGCTTAAACATGAGATGATTTTAGATACCCAACTCTTACATATTTATATCTTTCAAAATGCACACATACCATGGTCTCAAACCATGCTTCGAGACTCATATTTTTCACTTTTACCCGTTACAATAATTAAGGGACTTTGACCTGCCCCAAATCCCCTTTCCATATCCATGCAACACTTACAAATAGAAAATTAACCAAACTTTATCCAAAATTGCTTTACCTATGGGATCCTTCTCCAACGGGTGACCATTATTATCCATGCTAATCATGGAGAACATTATTGAAAATGGTTTGACGATATTTTTCCTTAGTTGACCATGGTTTCCCAAGTTTCCTAGTGTGTATAATGGTTGACAATTGTTAACTAAGGTTAATTATCACTTTATTATGGTTGAATATGGTTAACTATGGTCAACATATGGTTGTGTAAGGTTTATTAAGGTTGGTCATTATTGAAAATGAATGACCACTGTTACGGCCCTATAATAATAGGGTTAATAAAATTTTGAATTGACTTTGATAGTCTTGTAAATATGTACATACCTTGCATTTTACAAGTTTTTTTCCCATATTTTGGAAAATTTGAAAAACATAAATAAAAAAAATAAAAAAGAAGGGGTAAAAAGTCCTAAAAGAAAGATCAAAGGACTTAAAAAATATAGACCCCAAAAGAAAAAGATGAGAATAAGACCTTAAAGTGAGCAAGTCCAAATGCCACTACTTTTTACTTTTCTACAAAATAAATGATTATGGCAGAGTGTCAATAAATGCCATAATCCATGATGAGTTAAACTGTTTAATCTTAACTTGTCATGTTTTCAATTTCTAGTTTTAGATAGAGAATAAAAATTTGTCAGACAGTTTAATCCTGACAAATTAGTAGATAGGTAGAGAATAATGAGGAGCTCAACAGTTTAATCTGAGCCCTCGGATGAAATAAGGTAGATTTAGATAGTTTATGCTTTAAAAGAATAAATGTTTCAAGGTTGCAAGCCTAAATGCACCTACCAAATGAATAAATAATGTTAGAATAAGGCTGAGTAGGTAGAAAAAAGTGGAGAAAACATGTAATAAATGATTATCGGGAAAAATAAAAATTTCCCCTCCCCTATAGGTATTTAATGTTCTAAAATATCAGTCAAACAGGCTCAGAGCATTTCTCTGAATTTTGTTGGGACCGGACCCAAGGCTCGATGACTGGTTAGTTGAAAATATTAAATTCTTATGTTAAATCCCCATTCATCATTATTTCATCTTTCATTCATACATTATAACTCCTTTCATAAGTAAAGACTCGTTCTTACTTAATCAAGCATATAAACCCATCTAATTAACTTCCATTCATTCAAAAACATACAAAAACCCTCAAAAATACTTTATACTAAGTATTTATGAAATGATAAAAAGACAAGCTTTGCTTTACTTTTACAATTTTCTTAGTCATTTTGTGTATTTTTGTGTCCATTCCATTCCCATTTTCATATTAAATTTTAACTTAGTTTATTAAATCCCTAAAAAATGCCCTATCATACTTATTAATTCCCTATATTTAAATATCCCCAAAAAACCAACTATTATAAAGTTTAAGACCAAATTTTTTACCCATGTGCTAAATTAAAAACACCAATTAAAATCCCTTTGGTCTTAACTATCATTCAATAAATATCCCGACCCTATAGTATTTAAATGCATATCCAAATTTTAAATCACTATATATATATTTTTTTTCTAAGTTAGAGTAATCTATTAACAGTGGAAAATATAGTACATCTGGCCAAGGCCATAACAGTGCCTACTGGGAGGCAATTTTAACTGACAGAGACTAGTTTTTGGCTGCCCAACTGGAGGGAAACCAGCCTGAGGAACAATCAACTGAAAAAATCCCATGCAGGGGATCGAATTGGAATGTCTTTGACTTAACACTAGAAGCATAGACATTTCGTAGCTGTAGCACTGGACTCTAACAGTACTGGACCGCTGTAAAGACTGAGACTGGAAATTGACAAAAAATGGTCCAGAGTTGAAGGAAACATTAAAACAACCAAACATTCCCTCAGAGAGGGCAGAGAAAAAGCAAAAAAGACAAGAGAAGAGGGCCGAGTTACTCATCCGGCGCAGCTTCCTCAATCCTGCAATCGTATTCTTCTGGATCGCCTTGAGCATGGGAGAGGTCAGCGGTGTTGTGGACAACTGGAGGAGTTTCTTCGACATGCGCCTGAACGCACCCAGCGTCAACCTGTAAAGACTCCCTATTCTCAGAAGGCTGACCCCTCAAATCCTGCTGCACTGCTTCCAAATGTGCGCTGTCGTTTGGAGCATGCTCGTCTGGCGGAATCTCAGGCAGGGGCTCCTCCAGGAAGACAACAGAGATGGCCACAGTTACTCATGGTCTGTTGAGAGCACAGTCGAATGAGAAGAGGGCCATGTGGGACTGAGCCGGCAAAGCATCACCAGAAGGCGAGTCAAGCTGTCGGCCAGAACGAAGCAAGCACCCACGAAAGAGACGAGGGAGGCTGCCAGAGGGCGCAGAAGAATCTCACGGAGAGGGGGAAATGGATGGCGAATACCTTCTGGCCGAATGAGAGGACCCTCTCCGGCACCGCATCCTCTGCCTAAGCCTTGGCATATTTGCAACTGTACAGGAGCTGGAGTGCTGAAGCGACTGAGTGTTGACGGGATTCCGCTTAGGAGGAGTGCCCAGAACCACTGTTGCAGACAAGCAAGAACCTGCAATTGAAATGTGAAAACTGTCAGCGGGCACCAAACAACAGGTATGGCGACTGCGCTTCCCTGTGGTGGTGCGAACTCTGGCTCTGTCCTGAGCAGGATTACACCACGAATGCATTGGTGTAGGGGCGGGCGGCTCCATGGCATAGAACAATCCGTTCCTGCAACCATCCAACCTCCGCATTGAATGACCAAGCCTGAAAATCTTATGTGAAATGCGGTTGCAGCAGTCGAGGCTGCCTCGAATACCAGTTTGTATGATGAGAATCGACTCCATATCAACGCCATTAAGTTCAAACGCGGGCATCAACTGCGATCAGGTGGGTGCCAAGGTTCCGTGAGGGATGGCATGTGGCTTCCCGTCCGAATGCCTTGCGTCCCATCGCTCCCACTATCGACACTTGCACCCGCATCCGGGGAATTTTAAATCACTATATAATAATACTATCGCGCCCATATTTTCATTTGTTAAAACATTTCATTTTGAAGAATGTTTAAATACATGTTATACTACCTACCCCCCACACGCATACTTTATAACCCAAGTCTTTTGAAATAAACCAATGTTTTTATAAAGACTAAACCCTTGCCGCCTATAAATCTCGCATCATATTTATTATAAACATTATATATAAAGTTTAAACCTTATATAAATTTTTTACCCCGCCTCCCATTTTAATAAAGGCTAAAGGCTTTAAACTTTATTAAACATAATTGATAAAGCTGTAAATTCATTTCCGCCTATATGAAAGCACCAGTCCCACACCTCTCCATTCAGCATAGCTCCCAGATAAATCCTGACCCTTCGCGTTCATCCCTCAGATCCAACGGCTGATACGCAATATCGCATAGAAAACATGCCCTACCTGTTGAACTCCAAATGCATGCGAAAAGGGTGATTTATCTCGGACCTCTCCCCTCCACGTGGCCTCAATCGATTGGATCACGTGCATTTTGAACAAAAAAACTTACCACTTAAACCTTGCGCGGTAACCACTGTTTGGTTTTTCATTTCGAATCCCGAAACCGCCTCTCGCCATTAACGAGACCTGCATTGAATGACAGTTAATGACGATTAAATCAAAAGTTTAAAACCTTTGATACAGCTACCTTTTATGTTTATACACGCAATTGAACTCTGAAATATCTCCTCCCGACTGTGTTAAGAATTTTCAAGCACCTGCTTACCATTTTATGCCCATAACCTTAGTATTTTACTGAAATCCACCATTGAAGATTGACTAAAAAGCCATTCGTCGCTCCAGTAAGCCGTTAAAGACCTCAAAATCGACCAAGATCATCCAAAAAGATTTCAAGAGCCGAATACCTGCATTATTGTATTTCCCGACAATTCAAGCCTGTGAATTTAGTTTTAACCATCTTTGATAGAACCAAATTTTTAAATTGAAAAATTAACTGAAGCAAATTTCCTAAAAATACCAAAAAAGAGGCCAAACCCTAGAAAATTTCTCCCAAGAAACCCTGTTTTCTATTGCAAGCCTTTTTAAAGTAAATTTCCTCAAATTTCATAGTCTAAGATCAAATTCAAGGATCTAAATGGCTAAAACCTCTTAATTACCTTGAAAACCAATTTTTTCAAACAAAATTACTATGAAAACCCTTGTTTTCTATTTTATGCCAGTTTTACATCCTCAAATTTACCTAGTTAAGAAAAAAAACCCAACAGAAGCCATCCTTAACCTAAATTGCTCGGTTTCCTCTCTGTTAGAATAAAAACTCCTACAAATATTCTAATCTTGGAGTAGCTACCCAAAATGCCTAAGAAACAGAGCACAAGCAGACCTGAATTATCCAAAACACCTAAATATGAGGGATCCAACGCCCCTAAGCCTACCCCAGCCATCACTGCCAAATATGTTATAATAGTAAACCCCCTTCAACCACCTGTGGTTGATGCTGAAAGCATTCCTTTGACTGATCTTGACTATCAAATTACAAACCCTGTTATTGAGTTTAATTTGCTAGATATACACAACTAGTGTTATGAAAAATATCTAGACAAAGATGATATTCCAATTTGAGATTCCCATTTTCCTAAGTATTTAGTCCCACTGACTCATCCTAGTCAAGAACTCATCAAAATTTTCCAAAAATACTATGAGCCAGATCAAAGGGCTATAGTAAATGCAGAAAAATAAATACCTTTTACCATTACAGCCCAGTCAATTAATCAAATGCTTCAATTACAACATCATCCCCAAGTAGTCCCCATGTCTATAAAGGCCTTAACTTAGTTATACCTTGGCCTAGATTTCCCTAAAAGGTTCATGATCTCTTAGAATTTTATGCCTTCTCATGTTTATATTCCAAAGATAAATCCTCTATACTCCACAGCTAAATTTCTCGAAAGTTCTAGACATATTATCTCTATGCTATCTTTTATCCTTGGATATTTTACAAATGAGTATACTGATGAATCTATTCTTGGTTTCTTTTCCACCATGTCTCCTGGTCAACCTCCATCAGTCATCTTTGACTATGCTGGTTTCATAGCAGATACCATCCACTACCAGTTGACTAAATTACCCACAGAAGGAGTTTTTAGATATTCATCTTATCTTTTCCATTTGCTTTTATTCTCTCAAGCAGACAAATTTCTAGTTTCTTTGCAAAATATATATGTATAGGGAAAACCTCTATCAATTATATTTTGGACCTCATTACTGAGAAAGGAATCCAGTGATTCCACTTATTCAGAGTTTTCAAAACTATTTTTGCATCCAGCAATGAGCATATTAAACAAATCATAACAGCCTAGGATCAGTGAAGAAATGAAAATAATATTGCAGCTTTCAGAGTAGAACAAAGTTGGAGATTGGTATCTCTATAAAAAACATACAGAACTAAGAATTTTTGGATCAAACTTGTTACCCTAAAAGTTGCCTAAACATGTATGTATGAGAGTTTTTGCACTTGAATATCTTATACAAATTCTCAATTCAGATTCAATTGACTTTATGGCCGCCAAGAAGAAGACCCAGTTTAAGTTAAAGAGTCAATTTGGGTCATTATTAATCAACCATAGAGATGCAGAAAATGAAATAACAAAGAAATTATCGGACTTCAAATTTGATGAGATTTTTCCATGGAATTATGATCCACAAGGGATCTCGAGCAAGCTAAGGGTGAAGTGTAAATTAACACCCCTTATCCATGAGTCAAAGTATGAAATATAAAAGTTTACCAATAAAATTGAATGGATTGAAAACACCTTGACAGAGGCCGCAAGCCAAAAATATACAACAAAAGCATTGGAAGTTGTCAAGCAGCCAGAAACATCAATTAAAAGAGTTAGGGAAGAAGGAGGTTACATAGCAGAGACAACAATTGAGACTAAATTTAAAATAATATATAAAAAAATGCCTAAGCTCAATTTAGTTAATAAGGAGAAAGTAAAAATTGATATTGATGAGACAGAGGCTCCAGTGACCAATGATGATATAGCAATAACCATAATCAATGAAACACTTATGGAAATTCAAAAGGAAAAACCAGTAAACCAAAATGATACATAGATGATTGAGAAAAAACATAGCATGGAAGCCTCTTCCTCATAGCCAGCTGAGGAAAAGGACTTGGACATTAAAGAGAAGTACAAGCAAATTAAGCAAAAAAATGAATAAAGGCATAAATATACTCTCAATTCTTGAAACAGAAGCCTGGAAATCAGAATAGATTATTATCAACATTTTATTATTCCAGCAATAAAATGATGATGTTATTTTACAACCTAATACATCAGCACCCAAAACAGTATAGGCTATAAAAAGGTGGACCTTGAGGTAGACACAGAGAATATTCATGAGCTGGACCAGATTGAGTTCCACAGACAGACCTCTGAAACGTTGTATTCTACAGTGGCAACCAAAGAAATAAGTGCCAATAAACTTCAAAATATCATACTTAATATGCAAGATCAGATGAATATGGATAAAGCATCACTTTATGCCAAGGACCTAAGGATCAAAGACTTAGAGGAACTAGTTTTATAGGTGGGATATGATCCCTCAAACATCCAAGTAGCAGAAATATTGGTCAGGAAAAAGAATGAAGACATAGCATCTTTAAGGAAACAGCTCAAGCTTCCTCAAAGTGAACATCCACAAACAAAGGAAATACTCCAGGATCAAAGTGAAAAAGAAGAAATGATGAAGCTCATACTTAAATTGACATCTCAAATTAAAGAGATGGAAACACAAATGGACCAACTTTTCCAAGAGAGAGAGACTGTAAAAGAACTAGAAATTCCTACAATTCCTACAGTCATCCATGTGATTACTAAGGAAGTGCGTTCTACTTTAGGAGAGAAATTATCACTAAAGGGCCCACTGGCAACTGTAGTGCCAGTGACTTTAGCCACCATTTCAGCTACATAATCTTCTACCACAAATGTACAGCAAACATATGAAGCCAACCAGATTGTTAAAGCCATGGAAGAGATGTCTTTAAATACAGATGAAATAAACAAACCGAATAAGATGATTGAAAATATTAGGACTACAAATAAGACAGCTCAGATCAATGCCAGAACTCATGAGCAGAAAGAAATCAGATTGGGAGAGTAGCTCAAGAATTTACAAAAAGAAATGACTTTCACATAGCAGATCTCATACATTAAAAATCATCTCTGGTCTAACATAATTGAATCCATTCATAATCAATGGCCTTCAATTCACGTTATATATGAGCAGAAATAATTTTTATTAGCAGCCCAAACAAAGATATAAAAGACAAAGGATGAGTTGACTAATAAGCCTGCACAAGCTTTAAAACTCATTACATTTCTAAACAGTGAGAACAGGGAGGAACTTGAAGAATTACAAGTATTAGATAGGATAGGGAAAATCTTTCAAATTAGGAAGGTTGTCACTAAAAAGAGCTTAATGAACAATCTTGAAGAAAAGTGTGAAACAATGAACCTTGCCATAACTAGATTTATGGTAAAGTATACAAATTTAAGATAGAGAGGCTTACCAGACGTACATGTTTTCAAAGAGAAACTTATGCCACAAAAGGAATATGACAAAAATATTAGGGAGTTTGCTAAAGAGAAAGTAAACAAGAAACTAGCACAAGGCACTCCTAGAGGAAAAGTTTTACTTCACTATTTTGAGGATTTATTCTTTCTACAGCATGAAATTAAGCACCTCTTTGTCATCAAGCCTACTTTTGAAAGATATATAGAAGCTGATGAAAACTTCGGGAAGCTGAAAAATGTCCAAATTCCAAAAGCAAAATATTGGCAAACTTTCACAGATTTGATGTAAAGATAGAAGGTAAAAACAGTGAAAAAGTTACCTAGAGACAGTCAAAAGAAAGATAAAATGAAAAGATAGTTTGTTGATTTTTTATTGCGTTAAAGAGCATCAGCGTTAAAGAGAATCAGGTTAAAGAGTATCAGCAGGAAAGAGTATCAGCGAAGGCATGTCAAATGCATGAAAATATCTAACATCCAGCAAGTAGGACACATAGGTAGCCAAAAGCTCCTTGTTAAAAAGAGAGTTCTATTTATTTTGGATAAAAGAGGATAGCTTGCTGATTTGTTGAGCAGTTGTCACTTTTATTATGTAATGATATGTTATTTTTCCCAAAGTTATTCTTAGAACTCTTCTAGGATATTTGTAATACTTTTTGTATAAATACTTCAATTTCAGAAGTATTCAACGTGGAATAAAATTGTTGGACTTACTATAGACGTTTTTGTTGAACATTGGAGGCTACTGTGTATTTTAATTCGAAGTAGCAGACTGGACAAGCTGATTGGCATCATAATTTAGGATCCTTGTGATAAGATGATGAGTGAAGTACTTCCGACTTGTCACTATTTCCTTTTCTATTTTTCATGCATTCATTTTATGTTTGTTCTGTCTGAATGTGTAACTAAGAGTATTACTACAGGATTAGTCAAGTGCTCCATGTCTTTAACTAGTTTCCATTTTAATGTTTTCTTTTGATTTCCATTGCAAGGAACCCTTAATTTCTCCTTCTCCCGTTTTACCTCTGCCTTCTACTTCCATTTTCTGGATCAAAGGATCCTTAAGTTTCCTTTATCCTGATCATATCACCTCACAAAAAACCACTTTCCCAAATATATGATGGTTATCTATCTTTCCTTGAGTATATTTGTACCTTTTTGGCCTTGATTTCTGGTGCCACTAGCTTTATTTATACCCCTTAGCCCAATGGACAACTATATTTATCTCTATGTTACCTCCAAGTGATTTTTTCCCACCAAACACTTTAAACAAAAACCAAATTGTACTTTCATAACTAGCCTAATATTATAAATCAAAACAAAGTTAAACTTTAAAGAGAGAGCCCTCTCTGAACCTTAGGAAGGCTAGATCCTAGAGGTTGAAGTAGGTTTGTGCTTACCTCTAGTATTCTTTGACTAAAAACTCAAAATCCCACAGCTTAATAATTTACTAGAGTGTTAACAACCACAACAATATAAGAGGGTCAATCATGGTTAACAATGGTTGATGGTGCACGACCATGGTTGATAAGGTTGATAAGCATTGACCATGGTCAACCAAGAGATGACGATAATTGACCATAGGTGACCATGGTATGCCATTACTGACAAGGATTTACAATGATCAATTATGGTTAACTATGATTGACCACCTATTATCATGTTTTACCATTGTTGACTTGGTTAACTATGGTTGAACTTCTTATCCATGTTTGACCATAGTCACCTTGTTTAACCATGGTTGATATTGTAAGAGCATGATTAACTATGGGTGAACATGTTTGACCATGGATGGAAATGTTTAACAATAGATTAATATGGTTGACCATGTTGACAATGCTTGATAAAGTGGTCAAGCATGTATGTCTATGGATGATCATGATGGCCATGTTTGATTGTGGTGACCATGGTTGACCATAGTTGAGTTATTTTAGTCATGGTTGAACATGGTTGACTAATTTTGAGTAGGTTGACTATGGTTGATTGTGGTTGATCATGTTTTTTATGTTTGATATGTTGATTATGGTTGACTCTCTTGAATTTCTTGACTATGGATGACTATGTTGAGTATTGTTAACCATGTTGATATGGTTGAGTATAATTAACGATATCACAATGGTTGACTATTTGGTCATTTCTCACTATTTGGTTGATCATGGATGAACATAATTTGACATATTTGGCCATGTTTGAGTGTAATTTGCTATGATGGATTATGGTTGTGGATGTTGACAATGTTTGATCATGTTTAACCATAGATATCTTAGCTGACCATGTTCGACCATTCTAGCCATGGTTGACCTTTGTTTTCCATCAAGAAGGGGTAGAGCAATAGATTTTCTTGGTTGACTCAGTTAATTAGATATGACCATAGTTTTTCATGGTTGATTATGGCTTACTAAGGTTGTGTATAGTTAAACATGGGTGAAAATGAGTGATAATATTTGACCATGTTGGAAAAGCATGACCATGTACGACCATGGTTGAGTTTATTTAACCATGTTTGACCATAACTCAATCGGTTTAAATGTGTTGAATATGTTTGACTATGGATGTACATGGTTGATCAAGGTCATCAATGTTTACTATAGTTGACTAGTGAACCATGGTTGACCATGATTCCCTTCTTGACTATGGTTGACCACTATTAAACATGCTTACCATTATTGAAAATGGTTTGACCATATTTGACCTTGGGTTACCATTGTGTTTGTTGTATTTTATTAGAAACTCTGCATTAGTCACCAAAAGAAAGGACAACAAGAATAACATAATCATATACAACACAAACAAATTAGAAGAGACAAAAAATAGTGGAGAAACAACAAACCAATACTTTATATTATATCTTCTTAATAGATAAGAAGAACCAATACATTGAAGTGCGTACATTCATATATATATATATATATTGAAAAGGAAATTACAATAGCTTAACCGTCAAAACCGACTTCACCTAACCAAATCAAATAATCGACTCATCTACATGATCAATTGAATTTACAAAATAATTTTATGTCGACTCGACTAGGCTAGTCGAGTAGGTAGACTAACCCTCCAACATCTACCTGAACCTTAATTCCTTATTCATATTGAATAAGGGGGAGATTTGGAGACTTACAAAACTCTTACAAAATTAATACAATAAAAACTAAAAGATGAATAATTATGCACTGGAAGGTGTCACTTGAGCCAGTGAAGGAGATGACTATGGTTGTGCCACTCCTTGGGTTGATTTATCTATGGGTCTAGTCAATTAATCGATTGATTCTTCTTGTGCATTTGAGGTATGAATTCCTCTTCTTAGATTTTATGAATCCAACCAATTATCTCCTCCTACTTCAATTTCCTAAATACATGAGTAATGTTTGGGGGTCTGGTGACATCTCGAAAAACTTGGTTCAAAGAAATGGAACTTAGGTTGAGTTGTAGTTGACTCAGATGACCGTGTGCCTCCCCCCCCCTCTTAGCCATTGTATTTCTTATTGCATCAAATGTATTTATAGTTTTTTCTCCTACGCAATCTGATTTTCTAGTGGATACTTTTCTCGAGGTTGAAAAACTTGTCGCAAATATAGGTCAGGTCAAAAAACCTTTAATTATCTCTATTGTCAATTTTTTCATGCTTAATATTATTTACTTGAACTTGCAAATCTGTTGCAATCCTCTGACTGAACTAAGCCTTGGTTCTTAGTTCAAAAATGACCTTGTCATCCTAAAAATGCACTTGCTTCTTGTCCATTTTGAAATCACCTTGAAATTATTCACTTCGCAAATGTTGAAGCAATTTCGAGTTGAAATTGAATTGACTTGAAAAGTTTCGAATTTATGTGAGCTCAAATACTTTACTTGGTGAGAGTTTGAGGAAGAAAGGTGGGTAAGATCGATTTTTTTTGTGTTTATAGATGTCAAATTAAATTCTTCATTGATTTTATGCCTGAGCTCCATTTGAAAATGTCTCATCACATTAACATTTGATTTTCCCATATCTGTCAACTTGTGCTACACACATGGGTTTCTTATATTTTGAGATTCAATGGGTGATTCAAATCTAAATTTGATACTATGTTGTGATGTTTTAAATGTGATGTGACTCTTTCACCAAATGAGGTATGCCAATCAAATTTATTGATTTGATTGATCCAACTTTTAATTTTTAATATTTCTTCTTTTTCCTTGGTCGACTCAAATGCATTCCTTTGGTTGATATTTCCAACTTGATGTATATCATTGATTCTTTTGTTCTAGTTGATTGTATAGGTTTTGTCGGGTCCAACTTCTAACTTGATATTTATTTCTACTAGTTCGGTTAGATTCTTTGTGATGTTATTATTTGAATCTCCTCCATCAATCTTCACTTCTTTCATAGTAATTTTGTTTCCTACTTTGATGTGCTTTTTTTTTAAGTATTTTCTTATATCTCATCCTCGCTCCATTTTTCACTAGACTAGTCTCTTTGCTCAAAAATCTCCTCCTTTAATAACTTGTTGATTCACTGGTATAGATATTATTCTTTGTATTTTATAAATACTTCTGCTAACTTAATTATAACTTTAATTGATGAAATTGTTGGAAATACTGAGAGGGGGGGTGAATCAGTATTCCTTTCAATTAGAGCATTAATTAGTCTTCAATTATTATCAGTGTTTGTACAATGATAGTAGCAAACAAGAGGAACACAAATGCACATAGATTTTAAGGTGGAAACCCACTCCAGGACAAAAACCACCTAATGCTTTTCTAATAATTCTTTAATATTATACTCCAATTGAAAATAAAGCTCCAACTTCCTAGAATCTAGAAAATCATTCTTCTCCAGCTCCCACTAGATGGATGCTCCAATGCCCAATATTATTCAGTAGTCAAATGAATAGATCCCCCAACACCCAATGATCTACAACTCACCCTAGCACCACCCTACCACTCTATAGAAGTAAAGAGAAGAATGGACTCTCGTACCAGGGAAAATGGTCCACTTTACAATGATATAGAATGATGTAGAAGAAGAAGATATACTAGAACATAATCCCAACTTTGACACAACCACCTAATGATGATCCTAGACCTCCCAACATTGCTTCTTCAACCCTTGCTAGATAGATACTAGTACAATTTTTACAATAATCTATTTACAATGACTTAGTACAATGATACCTTTACAATGATTGTATGCAGTGTTGCCCACTTGAATACTTTATATGATGAACTTCTTATTGTTGTTATGCACCTTGGTGGCTGCTCTTGTCATGCTTCCTTCTGCTGCACATTGCTTTTCTTTGCTGCCATAGAAATTCTGGTCCTTTGCAACCCTTGACAACACATGATCTAGCTTTTTCTTGCCTTCCAGGAGCTCGATATTGAATCTAGTGTATCTTTGTTACTTCAGATACTCAATATCTAATTTTCAGTCTTATAGTAGTCCTCTGAGTCGTCTTTCCAATTCCATAGGTTTGACCCTATTTGGATTCTTCAAAAGAGATTTATACCCAATCTCTCACAATGCCCTAATTATGGATTGTTTCAGTAGAGCGAAATTGTACGACATGCCACGTGTCAATGTTTCTTCATTTGGCTCTAAAATTGATAGAAATAAAACTACGCTATGTGCACTATCTGTCACTTTTTATGGAATTCCAATCTGATGCTCAAAGAGAGATTTATGACGATTTTACCAAGGTCACTTCTTTGAGATTAATTTCAGGAGCCTGCCAAAACCCTGACTTCCACAGATCATATCTCCAAACATATTACGTACCTTGATCTGAAATTTGTACAGCGGCTTCCTCAGGATTTCGGCTTCACCTCATAAAAATTTCAGCTTTTGAACCTTCGTAAAAAAAATGTTAGAGCGAAAATTCCACAATCACTTGTTTTAGATGGCGAAATCCCTTACCTAAGGAGGAAATGAAGATCACAATTTATATAAATTCTTAGGTTGAGATGGGCTTCAAAAAGTGAACGTGGAAGGGATTTTAGGAGCTTAAAAAATATTAATTATTACTTTTCAATGACCCATTCCCAACCCCATGGGGTTTTAGCCCACTAACTAGGGGTACAAACTTCAAACATGAATATCTCTCAAACCGTGAAAAATTACATGGCGTGCCATATATCAACGGAAACATCTCAACAAGTAGAAACCATAAAAAGAATTATTGACCCAGAACATATTAATTTTTTAGGTCAAAATTCCTAAGAAATATTGGGTTAGCCCCTGGCGCTGCTTGGGTTGACATCAATGACAACTGCTGATCAACAATTCAATGAAATAATAATACACATTTGATTGGTTAACTAGTTTGGCACAATGTGGTTTTTACAGTAGCCCATGTTTCTAGTGCCTTGTAGAGGTTTTCACCAGTGACATGTCAATGCAATCAATAAATATATTTCTTAAGTTAGGAACCATTCATAAGTGATTTAGATAAGCTCCCTTTTATTTTCTTTAATTGTACTACCCCTTAAGAATGTATGCCCTCGAGAAAAAAAGGTCCAATCCATATTGCAGTTTGTAGCTTTTTAGGCTTTCCCTACACCTGACTATCATAAAGCTAAGCTAAGTCTCCAAATTTTAAATTATTGGTCTATAGATTTCTGTCATGCCATGATTTTTGCTTATTATTACTAAATTGTTGCTAGTGAAGTTCATGAAGTCTATCTTCTTCTAAACATTGCAATTGATGGAGTCATGCCTTTTATGATTTTTTATTATATTTTATCAATGTCGACACACTTGCAACATTTGATGTGTAGTGTTGTGGTACGACTGCTTCTTTCCCATAAACCAGTTTGAATGGTGTAAATCGAGTTGATTTCTTATACGACATATACGATATTCCCACAAGATAGCTAGGATTTGTCATCCCAATAATTTCTTTCTAGGTTGCATATTTTGGTTAGTTCTTTATGCAATGTTTTATTAAATGATTCTACAATGCCATTTTCCTATGGGTGGTAGGAAATGGTTTTTCTATGCTTAATCAATTTCTCTTTACATTTTTTGGATGACCTTTACCTGATAATTCCATTATGATCGTCAAATATTTCTATGGCACTAAATCTTACTAAATCCACCCTGCTCAATCGAAATCTCACCTTGCAACTCTGAAAGTCTTCAATTGTGAATATTTTTCTAGTAAGTCGAATATGTCCCCAACTATAATCGCAGTTGCAACATCTTATACCATGCAAAATCCTACATGCATCATCAAAGTAGATTCAGTTTTGCAAAACTTAATGCAAGTGTTCAGGATCGCCCATTTTATTATCATCAGAGAACCGATTTTCCAACCAGTGTTCATCAGCAGAAGAAGCATAAAGATGATGATAAAGATTTAAAATTAGCAGACATGTGTAGATAATTACAAGGATTGAATAATTGGAAAGGTATGTTGATTTCACTACATCCATTGGTTCTGTCGGAAATCACCAAATATGGGGTGTTCGTGTGAGCTTGTTATGAAGCCTTTGAACTTGAGCTCGGGTCTAAGTTTCATGGGTTCTGTAATTATGGTCATCATGAGAAGTGAATTTATCAAGTGGTAAAATATATCTATGCAACCCTGGAAATTAACATTCAGATATCATAAAGAATAAGTTGGAAGGAGAGAAATGTAACTGGATTGGTTACATTGCAGTTACAGAGGACGAGAAGGAGATCAAACGACTGGGACTCAGAGACATTCTTGTGGCATTGTGAGGCACTACTACATACGGGGAATGGGTAGCTAATCTCACGTATATCTTAACTATAGCTTGATTAAACTCCTTAGACCCTCTTGAGGATGTGAATGTAGAGAATGGTCTTGTGGGCCTCTACACTTCATAGGATTCGACATGCAGGTTAAACAAGGGAAGCTCTAGAGAGAAGCTTGTGTCTAAGATTGCAAGAATTTTAGAGAAATATAAAGGGAACAATATATAATGCCAATTTTTGGGGGTTTATTAATGTACCTTACATTGAATTTTATTTGGGATTTCACTTGGATAGGCTCCATAACCTACAATTAATACACAAGGAGGGCGCATTCGCACAACATATATGATTCTAGTAAATATTACTTTAAATCAAAATCAGATTTTGTCAAAAGACCTAGAAATTCCTATGTTATTCTCGATCCTTGTGGGGATAATGGATCACATACCACCCTATTTCTGCATATGCACATAGTTAGCCTTAATTAGCTTTAGTTCAACTCTATTTATTGCATGCGATGTGCACTTGTCTTTAGCTACTTAACTCGAGTGCTTACATGTGGTGTGCACCTGGATTTATTTAGTTAACTCTAGTGCTTGCATGTGGTGCATGTGCACATTAACAAAACATAAAACACACTTAAGTTTAGTTAGCTTTAATTATACATAGTTATTGCATGTACAACTAACCTTAACTTAGTTTATTTATATATTTATTCTCAAACCAATATTGATGAATCAAATTCATTCTCAATTCCAATTTTTCTTTTTCAATTCTCGCAAGTTTGTGCAATTATTCTTCAACTAGATCCGTATTTGTGCTCTAATAATTTTACATGGTATCAGAGCTATAGGGGCTTGGAGAAGTTTCACGAACAATTTTTTGTAGGTTTAAAAATCAGATCATTGGAAGTTATTGGAATATTTGATTTGCGGATCATAATATTAAAGAATTGTTGCAATTTTCTACTACCACAAAGTGAAAGAATGGAATTCCCAACTTCCACTATTCTGACTCCATATAATTGCTATGAATGGAAGCTAATTATTTTTCTTCATCTTAGGAGCAAAGGCTTGTACCAAATAGTCATGGGAATTGAGACAGGACCATTGCCAGAGGATGAAAAGTGAGATTGGCTTAACAGATCTGACATGCCTTATGGAAGATTGTGTTTATCCATGTCTCGTGCTACTCTTTATGAGATCAGAAATATTGAATCACCACATGAAATATGGACTACATTGAAAGTGTTATATGGTCATGAAAATGATCAATAAGAACACCATTTGGAGGCAAAGAGATCGACTTATTATAGAAGTCATGAAAGTGGTGAAGACTCCAATAATGTGGAGAAATATTCTCAAGACAATTTTGAACAAGAAGACTCTACTTCTTCTATTGTTAATGAACCTGTTGTAGATGAGAATTTTATCTTGTCCAATAATGAAGACATTGCAGATAAGTAAATATCTTCCTATGCTAGTGATGAAGATACTACTTTCAAAAACATAGAAGAGGAATTTGATTCCTCTACTATTGATGATGTTGATGATGCAGATCTGACGAGGTCTCAATTTAATGATGCCCCACATGCATTCTTAGTGGCAGATCCATGCATGCCCATGCATGCATCCAAGGAGGAATTTATAACACCATTTATGTGCATGCATACATCCACAAAGGCATCTCTAAAGCCACACATGCACATGCATGCATCCCTAGGGAAAACCATTCCCATGCATGCATATAGGGTAAATGAATCTGGCTGTAAAACGCATGATGAAGTTGCATGGAATCCATATTAGTATGGAAACATGTATAAGGAAATCCAATCCTTGATCCAAACATGGGAGTGGATAAAACTATTTCCAAAAATGAAGCTTATTCCTCCAGATCCATGATGGGATCATCGATCTTCAGTATTGTCCTAGATCTGAGCAGACTGTTGATATCTTCACCAAGACTTTCACTGAGCAAAAGTTTCGATTTCTATGAGATCGTCTTAGGGTGAAGGACACGACTACCTAGAAGTTGTATTTTCTCTACTTTTTGCATTATATTTTGAGGGGGGGTTTTATTCCCACTGGTTTTTCCCTCTTTCCTCTTTTCATGCATTTTATATGGGTACCTAAAATGGCGTTGTTGACGAGACTCATTAATTTTTCATCACACTCACCTAACTTATGCTTAAGGGGTGGTGTTGGTGTACATGCACATAGTTAGCCTTAATTAACTTTAGCTCAACTCTAGTTATTGCATGCGATGTGCACTTGTCTTTAGCTGCTTAACTCGAATTCTTACATGTGGTGTGCACTTTTCTTTATTTAGTTAACTATAGTGCTTTCATGTGGTGCATGTGCACATTAACAAGACATAAAGCACACTTAGGTTCAGTTAGCTTTAATTATGCATAGTTATTGCATGTACAACTAAACTTAACTTAGTTTCTTTATATATTGCTTCTCAAACCAATATTGATGAATCAAATTCATTCTCAATTCCAATTTTTATTTTTCAATTCTCACAAGTTTGTGCAATTATTCTTCAACTGGATCTGTATTTGTGCTCTAATAATTTTACACACCCTTTGATATATCATTCCCTCATCGAGCAAGGAATTTTCACTCGATACTGTATCAAATTTCATGGAATGATTTAATGTGAATATGCAAAGTCTATCATCTGGTTTCAAAGGTTATACGACTATATGACTCCTTATGTTTCCATCTCCCCAAGAGAAACTTCTGTGAGCTATATAGACCTTGATTTAGGTGTGTCTCCCAGTCATCCAACCACGGTTGAAGAAGCAAGGTCACTGGGTGAGAAATATTTTGTCCATAACTACGAAAACCATATTAAGGTAAAGAGTACCATTGATCCTTACAATGTTTCACCAATTCTTAGAGAAATCCTATAAAAAAGTGAGCCAAGACACCTCGGCAGGTAGTGGATCCGAATATCTCTCATGGTAATCTAAATGCTCATGGGCTTCTAATGTACGCGAATATATTTAGGAAAGCTAAAGAATAATTGAAATATTAATATATATCATATTTGCGACCTTTCAAGAGTGTTGGATGATCATTTGGTGAGTTTCATGATGTTGTGTGGTCGGGATGGATTATGGACTCATAAGTGGAACGACGTTTTAGAGATGTTTCCAAAATGTAATGATATTTGGACTGTGTAAATGTTATTGAAAACAAAAAATGTTGAAATTTTATTAATATTAATAAGATATTAAAATGTTTTATATATTAATTTGTATTTGGTTGATTGAGAAATTAAAATATTATTATTTTTATTATAATTATAAAAGTTGAATATTAATTGATTTTTAAAATAATTTGAAAATAATGTATCAATTTAAATATATTTTAATCAAATAATTTTTAATATTAAATTTTTTATTTTTTATTTCATATAATACATTTTGATAAAAATTATAAATAAAATTAATTAATTATATATTATTTAATAATTAAAATTGATTGGTCAATTTATTTTCAAAAGTATTTAATAAAATTAATTTTAAAAAATGGCATCAAAATTTTTAAAGTTAAAATCAAAATATACATTACACAAGGACCACTATTATTGTTATAGATTAAAAATAAAATAATCTTATAACTATTTTATTCTTATATCAACATTTCTCGTAGAACTATGTATTAAATGTTGGTCATAAAATACTTTCTACATATAAAATAAATAAATTAAAATAATCTAGATTCATCTTAACTCTGGATTTATCAAGTACCCAAGTACCTATCGGGATCAATTTTCTTGAGGTACAAACCACTTTTAGTGTAAAAAGAGATTTGATCCCTCTTCACATTTGGTATATCCATGGTTAAAACAGATCTAGGTTAGTTTACATTTTTAAATTAAAAATTATTAAAAAATTCCTAGAATCAACAATCCCATATAAAGAAAGCCATATGATATTTAATAAAAAATAGTGTTTACTTAATCATACTCATGGTGACCTAGTTTTCCACACCAAGGACAATATATTTGGCCTCGTCTTCCATTATAAAAAAATGAGATTTGTAGTTTGACCACCAACTGTAAGAGTAGTTATCTACCCTAAACATTCTTTCATCCAAATGTTTCTCCATATTTGAAAGTAAAGTAGAGACCAAATATGCATGATAATTTTTCAAAAATATCAAAAATTCTATACATTTAAAATAATAAATCATTTTGTATAAAATCTTCTTTCTTATTTCTTTAGACACAATTACAAACTCTTCCTATAAATTGTTCTTTCCTTAATACAACTGCAAATTTTTCTAAAAAGAATAATTTGTCTACAATATTTTTCTCTAGCTAAATATTTTACTATGAAATGTTGATTTACAAATACGTTCAACTTCAAATATTGTCACACCCTTAAACCTTGATGATCACATTCAAGACTCTACTCTCTAAACCATACAATTTAAACTTACCAAGATAATAATCCAAAACCTAGGTAGTGAGGCCAAATTCAAGGTTAATGTTAATAGTTAATAACATGGAAGAATTTTTCATAATGCCAAACATGTAAAGAAAAATTATAAGTACAACTTCCTCTTATTTAATGGTTTAGAAGATATGTATTTTAGGATAACATGGTTGTACTTGAGCTTTCAAAAAAATATGAAACATACACATATAAATATCTTTCACAGTTTTATATTCAAAATCAAATTTCTCACCGCACCTGACAAATATACACTATAAAAGAAACAAGGATGAATTAGAAGTTCAACATAGGGGATGGCGAGGAATTTAATTAAATACAGTTCTAGCCACAGACGTGGGTTTACCAAGGAAGGTTGTGATATTACTCTATAATTTCTAATGTTGCAAAATAAATTACAGAGGTAACTACAAAACCACTTTGGAAGGTGGGATCTAGCCCTGCCAGTTTCAGAGAGGGGTCTCTCTATCAAATTTAGATTTTTTTGTATTAAGATAGTAGGTGAGTTATGAAATTTCAGTTTTTATTTTATTGATTTGAATTTTTTGGTTGATTAATGTTTAAATTACCATTGCGCTATGGAGTCTAGGACATAAAACATGGATTTGTTTCAACTTTTATAGATAGATACAGTTCAAGGCATTGAAGCTAATTGGATTCTATAAATTTGAATGAAGTGATTAAGAAGAAGTAAAAGAATTTCCATTAAGTAAGGAGCTATTAAGAATTCATTTAATTAATTTTAGTTGAAAACATTGAAATTATTCAAAGGCAGAATCAAAGTGTGCATTAAAACAAATTTTTTTCTTCATTTTACTATTGAATAATTCAGATTATGAGAACACACAAGCATGTTAAAAGAAATAAAGTAAACACATAAAGAACGATAGATGCACTTCACCAACATTTTGACACAAGAATCTTGTGAAAGAGCTTTATGTATTACTGATAAGTCCACTACAACTTGAAAATGTACAATAGCCTTCTTGGATGCAAAAATCAACCCTTCATACTTAGAAATGAGACGTATTTACAAAAAATCCTGATATAACAAATCAATATGTAATTTAGGAATATCTAAAAATAATTACTTCTCTTATTACAAAAATATAGGATAAGTTGAATTACTTGGATTGTTGGCACCACTTTTCTGGAAACTATTGTTGATCTTCCCCTTGACTTTTGTTGCGTTGTTTTTCTTACTGTTGAATATATAACCCATCCTTCAATCAAGTAACTCGCACAATTTGTTCCACTTGTCTTCACTTGGGATGGAAAACTTGAGTAACTTTCTGTAAATTTCATCTACTTTTGTATATTTGGAAAAAGTGGGCTTACTGATAAAGATGTTTTTGATCTCATGCTACATGTTTAAATAAAATTCCAGTGTCTCTAGGAAGGCTTTCCCTGTGATACCTCCCTGTATCCATGCAAATTTGGAACTGTCTTTCGCAACTACCAATAATTTATCATTGTAATCAAGAAAAATAATTAATTTATGATTCAACACTAATAAAAATGGAAGTCCTTTTTTATTGACAACCTCAAATTTGTTGAAGAATCTCTAGACACCAATCTCAAAGACTTGAAATTTTTCCTCCAATTGAAACATGAGATTTCTCTTAGTTAGTACTTTCTAAACTTCTAATATATTCTCAGTCTTGTCTTCAATCCCCAATTATTCTAACTCATATTTGTTTTTGGAGTTGAGAAATTTGATGAGATTTGTGGCATCAGTTGGTTTTTCTTCTAGATTTTCTCTGATTTTTTCAATGGATTCTTTGGATTCCTAATTAGCTCATTCTATTCGAAGATCATTTTTATGGATAGCTATATTTTATTCATGGATTTGTTGATATCTATCCATATATTTTCCTTAGCCTAGGCTAAGTATTCATCCATGGCAGTTTTCTTCCCCAAATGTTGTAACCTTTAAGTGAGTCTGTGGGATTTATGTACCTCAACCAGATGAGAGGTCTCAATCCTAGCATTTTTTTTCTTGTAGGGGTTTTACCCGTTCTTGTAACCTCTTGATTTCCTCTCCTTGTATAGACATGTTTTCCATAACTTTTACCAATTTACCAAAGGCATCTAAAGTTTTTTCTGCGGGTGTTGTTGATGTAGAATCCCTTGCTATTGTTGATGTATCCATTCTAGTTTGTGCTATCACTGCAAGGGGTACTACATCAAGTGGGACTAAGACTAGCCGTGCATTCTATTCTTTTTCCTTGACTAGTTTGTCCATCTCTACTTCCATGTCCCTTATCTGTATATTTTGTTCCATAATTAACTTGAGCATATATTCTTTTTGGCTTTCTGTCTCCCCCATTTATTTAATTTGTGGATCCTCAATTGTTGACAATTTCAATTTTTTTCTGAGTGCTTCTATGTCATCATTCTTATTTTTAATTATTTCTTCTACTGCCTTAACATTACTTGGGTAATATCAATTTTTATGACCAATTCTTCCAAGGATTTTATCTTATTATCATTTTCTAAAGAAGAAATATTTTCAATATTCAATTGGCACTGGATATTAGTGAGGGATACTTACAATTTGGAAGCAGTCATTGTAGTGTTTGTTAATGTAGAACATATCATTTCCCTTGTCTTCTTGTGCATATCCATCTGATCAATAGGATGGATATCTTTTGCACAAAACTTAAATTTAGTCTTCTTGTAATCATCTTTTGATTTAGGATGGGGGACATGTTCCTACAAGAATTCCATCTACATTCTTCCTTTCTCGGTGTCGAAGAATGACAAGAGCCTATGCTAGGTCATGGTAGTTTGTTTCCATAACTGAGCATAAGTGTTGAGTTTGAGAAACTCATTTTTTTGCCTTATCTCCTTATATTTATCAAAGATACTTGTCCCTGTTTGTCCCTGAATCAATCCTAATGTTTGAGCTATGCCCAGATTACCTTTTGAAACTGAAGATGTTGGAGATAATGTAAATATGTTATCTAAATTTCTGAAGGGTGTGGACCCTTCAACATTATAGTAGTTTTCTCTTCCTCCTCTTTTACAAAGTCTATTTTAGGATTTTTCTTTGCTTTCTTTCTATAAATATTGAATTCTTTGGCTAAAAGCTCTATGATTGAAGGAGAGTCTTATTCCCTTGGCCTCTTCTCAACTTTTTCCTGAGGTGTGGGATTCTATAAAGCTATTGTAGACAAAAGATGCTCCTATGCTTCTTTTAAAGTATTTTCTTCCCATTCATCTTGGTTCATGTACTTTTCAATTTCAAGCCTTTGAGTGTGAACATATGGAGTTTTTTTTTGTTCCACTCTTAGTTTGGAAATCATACCAAATGGGTCATATGACCAAGTGAAACTCAATGGGAACTTCATATGCTTTAGGAGGGTATTTTCCTCCTCACCAAATGTCATACTGTTGCAAATAAAAGGTCTTATCTGAATCTTCATCCTGAATTGTGATTTCTTCTTGGACAATACAAAATGGACTTCATCTGAGTTTATCATTTTCCTGATGTACTCCAATGCAAAAATACTCATTGGGACATATCTAGGCATCCTATAGGGTGGAATATCACACCCATATACTCTTATTTCAGTATAATTCTGGTATAAGTACCAGTCCCCTATCTTAACCTGTTTAATAAGGTGAAATCTTATAAATTTCAAAATTGACCCTGGGTTCTGCATCACTGCGCAAAAAATATGTAGCTAGATAGATAAACTAGTCAATTAAATCTTTGAAGCCATATTCCTCTTAATTCCTTCTCACTAGGGAAGTCTAAAAATAACTGAGCGTGGATTTACCTGTTCATTTATATTTTGTACTGAAAATGGTAAGTTGTCTGCTTGATAAATATTAACATATAAATGAAAATGGGGGCATATTTGAACATTCCTTTAGTTTGAAAGTTAAGGAATTATTCATGAATGTTGTCAGCAAGAAACTGGTTGAAGTTGAAAATTACTGAGGAATTTTATTCAGTGCAGAAAATGGATAGAAAGCCAAGAATAGGTTCATCTACCCATTCATCTGAATAGTATCCTATTAAAAATGAGAGCAGGGAAATTATTTTCTTAGACTTTTCTAGAAAAATGGATGAAGGATATGGTGGATTCTTCTTTGCTAGTCGGCCATCGTCAGGTAGGAAGATTTCAAAAAGCTTGGATCTTTGGAAAAGGTTAGCTTATGATATAATTAATTTAAGGCTTTGACTGAGAAAGGAGTGGAAGAGTCCTTGTGAGGGATCTGTAACATTTGGTCAATTATTTGAGGGGTAATTGTAAACATAATTTCACCACTGTGGGCTACAATGGCTCTCTAAATTGGTAAATATCTAGCTTGTAATTTGAGGAAAAATTTAGGGAAATAATGAGTTTGGGAAATATGTACAGAGGTAGATTATATTCCCAGAGCCCAATATCATCTCTCTAGTCATGGAAATTATCTTTGAGCCAATTTTGTAATTTGAATAAATAGATTTCACACTTTGGCTATGAAATTTTGTAATCTCAATTAGCCAAACGAATGTGATCAAGATCAATGGGTGGGGGAATTATGGGATTATCAGCATTTCCATTGTTCTTACCCTTAGGATCCATTTTCGTGAAATTTAAAAAATGTAAAAGGCTAAATAATGGTATAGTTTACTCGAGAAATGGTTGACTTTCAAGGTTGGTGATGATGGCATTGCTCACACAATGATTCCCTAGACTTATTTTCAGCATTAGGACAATTTAATTTCATGAAGTGAAATGGAGAAATTTCAAGGGATATTCTAGTAGGATTAGATACAGCAAAACAGTGTAACAGGTGAGGGTGACAGGATTTTATTGTTAAGGATAAATTCATTAGAGTCACGAGAACGTTGGGAATTTTTAACAGTAATTCAGGATGGAATTAAATGCATAACAAATAGGAGGATTAGTAGGACAAGTGTCGCTGAAGGATTGGTGATGTGGGTGCGAGGAACGGTAGTAGGGAAAGGAGAGTGATTAGGAATTTTTTGGAGCGAGGGTGGGTGGTATACAATTTTGGGGGGCAGGGGGGGGGGGTCCGAAAGAATGTGGAGTTGATACATAGTGTGGGGCTGGAGGGGGCAAAACAACTTTTCAGACCCCCCCTCTCCGATAAAGGTAGGAAGGTTAGGGGGGGATGAAAAATATTACAAGTCGTTGATTTAGGGTGAGAAGTGCATTGTGGGTTGGATCAGCTCGACGGTTAACCGCTAGACGATAAAAATCTTTGCCATTTCTTGACTATATAATGCGGCAGAAAACTTTGGATAAATTTATAATGATTTCAAACATGAAATTATAACATTTTCACCTTATATATCCTAATTATTTCAAAATCAAGGCTTATTTTCATCAATTGGGGGTGCATTTAAATGTGAAAACCCTTCATCTTTTCCTTTTAAGGAGAGATTTTCCTAATCTAGATTCTAACCTAAAAATTTATCAAATTAATCCAGGTTAAACAATTGGATTAATTTCTTCACCTACGTACTAGTGTATCTTCTGGCATCCTAGTGAAGGGTAGGCCAATATTAACCTGTCTGCAAAGCTTTGAAGGTTGCCCTTTTTTTCAGAAAAGTGGCCTCCACAAGGGCTATCATGACATGTAGAGAGGATGTCAAAAAATTATTCCTCCCTCACACATCTCCTGAGAATTTGGTCATGGCCCAGCTTGAAGATATTTCCCCCTATCCAAGTGAAATGGGTGTCTTTTCTGACGATATTACTCTTCTCCTTGGATGAGAGGTTTAGAGGGAAATTTTCAGCAACCAAGTAGTTATATATGTCATCAAACCATGGAGAGAGTGTTGAGATATCAAAGAAGTGTTCATCCAGGAGTTCGTCATCCACCATTCCTTCTTCATCTGTAGGTAGATCTAACTTGGATAAAAAATATGCAACAACATTTTCCTTTCCAGGTTTATCAACAATGGTTAGGTCAAACTGTTGTAATAATAACAACCATCTAATTATTATAGCATTAAAATCAGGTTAATTCATTAAATATTTGATGGCTACATGGTCAGTGTGTACAAAGGTATGATAACCAGTGATATAATGTCTAAATTTGTTTAAATCATGGATAATGGATAACATTTCCTTCTCTGTGACACTATAATTGAGTTCAGCCTTTGACAAGTTCTTACTAATGAAATAGATTGCATAAGGTAATTTGTCTTCTAACTCCCCTAAGGCTGCCCCAAAAACTTTGTCTGATGCATCTGGGTGGATGTGGAAAGGAAAAGCCAAATTTGGACCTCTGAGAATGGGGGTAGTAGTTAACTTTCCCTTAATGATCTTAAAATCTTCTTGACAGAGACTAGACCAGTTAAACTCAAAGTCTTTGGCAAACAAACCAAATAGTGGCGAAGCCAAATTGCTGAAATATTTGATAAAATTTATATAGTAGTCAGCTAAACCTAAAAAACTCATGATATCACTTTGATTTTTAGGAGCAAGTACCCTTTCCATGATGGTGATTTTGTTCGAGTCCACCTATATTATTTCTTGGGAGATTGAGTGGCTCAATACTACTCCTTCTCTTTTCAAGAATTCACACTTTTCTGGGCATAGGGAGAGATGCATCTCAATGCGCCTTCTCAACACTTTTCCCAAGGAGAGAGCTTATTGGAATTCATCCCCATAAGGTGTGAAATTTTCCATGTAGATTTTAACTAAGTCATGGAATAGCTCAGAGAAAATGCTCAAGACAGCTCTTTGGAAGGTAGCTGGGGCATTGCACAACCCAAAGGGTAGGAATTCTTAAGCAAAGGTACCCCAAGGACATATTAAATTAGTCTTGACATGGTCTTCTAGGCTAATTTTGATCTGGTTACACCCACTGAACCCATCTAAGAAAGAAAATAACTTCTTTCCTGCAAGTCCATCCAATACTTGGTCTATAAAGGGAAAATGGAGGTGGTCCTTCTTGGTGGCTTTGTTGAGTTCCAAATAATCAACACAGATTCACCATTTTCCATTCTTCTTTGGGACTAGGACAAGAGGAGATACCCACTCACTGTCTCATATAGGATAAATGAAACCTACATCCAATAATTTCTGAAGTTCTTCCTTCACTATGTCTTTTAGAGGTGGGTTCATACTTCTTTGTGGTTGGCACACATGCCTGCATCCTTACTTAATGTAAATATGATGTGTGCACACCGAGGGATGCATCCCTTTCATGTCCTTTTAGTCCCAAGAAAATGCATCTAGGTTTTGTTTCAAAATTTGGCATAGCTGCTCTTCTTCTATATCTCAAAGGTTTGAGTTAATTTTTAGAGATTTGGATGGGCCAAATTCCACAGCCTTGGTGGTTTCAGAGGTTGAATCAACTAAGTGCAGTTCCAGCCAAGGGTGAATTTCGTATTCTTTGACTAGGTTTACAATTGGAATGTCAATGGAGGACTGGTTTTGAATGATTTCGTCAATCAATTCATCTTCATCAAGATGCCCCCCCTCTAAAAATAGTATCTATGGTACATATGGGGTGTGGTATAGTATTGTATACTCCATCTTCTTCTTCATCCTCCAACCATAAAGGTATATCATGGTTAATGGAAGGTTGGGTTGGAGGATATAATACCGTCTGTTTAGATAAGAGCCCATTCTTAATAGTCATGTTTCTGGCCCAACAACTAATTTAAGCATTGATAGTGGCTAACCAAGGTCTCCCTAAAATGAGAGGATACCCATTAAACTTTGTTTTTGGCTGGAGAAATAGAAAATCTATAGGAAACTCCCAAGATTCAATTAAAACCGTAACATTCTCAATAATTCCTTCCAGAGTTACTCTGGACCAATCTACAAGTTACAGAAATGTTGAGGTTTTCCTCAAAGCCCCTTGGAGGTTGAATTTAAGCATAGTTTCCCTGGTCATTACATTGATGCCAACCCTGAGATCAATTAGAGTATTGGGGACTATGACACCATCTATGTGCACATCTACAATTGGAATTCCAAGGTCCAATTACTTTGGGAAGATCACCCTTCCCAAAATTAAGTCATACATATTTCCTACATTGATGGTGGGGGTATATTTCTTCTTTATCCAAGGTTTCATGAAGAAATTTTCCTTAAGGAACCTATTGTAAATAGGGACATCCTTAATGTCCTATAGAAGAGGAATTTTAACACATAAATTTTTCAGTTCACCCAGAAGTTCGATTTTCTTTGGGATGTGCTAACTAGAGTGGATCAACTGCTCAGGAAAAGGAGTTTCTTGGATCTGAGTGTTAATTTATTGTTTTTCCTCCTAAACCTCTACAGGTGGAGATGGAGGATGGTTTTCTCAAAGTACTCTTCCCAACCTGATATTAATCTCCTGTATCTCCACAACATAAGCTGGATAGGATGTATCTCCACTATAAACGTGTTATGCCTATATGTTATTCAGGTTTGGATTGGGCTGTGTAGGAATTGGAGGCAGCTTGGGTGGAGCGGAATGAGTAATATGAGGTTGAGGTTGGGGTGGAGGAATTAAAGAAGGTGGTTTATTATGTTGAGGCCTCCATCCTTATGATGGGTTGTTCCACTAAGGTTTTTGAGGAACATAGCACTGAAATAGTTGGTTCACTAGTTGAGGATGATATGGAGGGTTGTAAGGCCAAGTAGGAGGAGTAGGCCATGATGGAGGAGTGGGAGTGTACCAAGATCGCATAGGTGCATTCTAATTGTTGTGATAATTAGAGTAAGGTGCACCTTGCATACCCTCCTGATATGATCGAGGGCCTTGAGGCCTTCTCTGGTTGATGAAATAGAGTTTCTCCGATCCCACTTCCCCACCTTGATATACAATTTTGAGGCCATGTAAGGAGGGATACAATTCTATGTCATGATTCTCCTCACAGACTAAGAAAAAAATCTATGACATTTAATGGACATTCATTCCAAGTGTGTCTTTTAGTACATCTAGGGTAGAATATAACCAAGGCTCTTTCTTCTACCTCTTGCTTCCTCCTGATCTACACTATTTCCATTTTCAAATAAAAGGTGTTCAACATCTCACTTTTTAAGTCCTCCAACATATTTCCAATCTCATGTTTGATGGAGGTGGAAGAGGAAGGGGTATTGGTGATACTTTGGCTAGCTGTGCCTTTTTTCCTAGCTACCCTATAATGGTTCTTGAAGACAGTTTTGATTGTCTCATAAGGCAGCTGGTAGATATCTCCTCCTAATAAAATATTAAAGGTTTATATCACCTCCTCCCTAATCTCTTAGAGAAGTACTATTTTAAGTGATCCAGGATCAAGGGTGCAGTTGGATATTTTATAATTTAACTTGAACCTCTCTTCATAGTCCTCTAGGGATTCATTGAGCCCTGGAATCATCCTGAACATTCCATATTTATTTTCCTTGGACTTATAATAGTCCTTGTACTTGTTGTTGAAGGCCTCTTACATCTATGCCCAGGTAGTGATGTTGTTCCCAAGTAGACCCATGAACCAATGCAAGGCTGCATCCTTAAGGGTAGATGGGAATAGCTTCAACTTTTGATCATCTGAGGCATAGTCATAGGTCCTACAGGTAACAAAAAATTAAAACATGAATGTGTCAGGGTCCTTGGGGGTAAGTCCATGGAAATGTGGTAGGCTGAGGGTTGATGTTATTCATATTAGTTTCCCCATCTGTCTCTCTAATGGGAAAGACTCCCTATGAAGCAAGTCCCCTTGGTGAAACAATTTCTTCTTCTTCTCTAATAGGTTCTTCAGAATTTTCAGAAGTCTCACCTATGGTGTGTTCAACCTCATAGTCACTGAAGAAGAGTGAAGGGTGACTATGTTGGGATGTGGGGGTTTTTGGTAAAAAAAATCCTTGAGTATCCCTACTCTTACAAGGCATGAAAGTCATATTTTTTTTATTTTTTCAATAATTTTGAAACAACATGTAAAATTAAAGCAGAAAAGAATGCTAAAAAAAAATCATAGCATCTACTAGCCACCTCCCTGACAATGACGCCAAAAATTGGTGAGCCTTGGTATTGTACCAAGAATGTTGCAACCCCCAGAGGCTACTCTACTTTACTTTATCAACTTGGGGTTTGTACAAAATTGGAGGTGACAGTGCTATATACATAACATATGCAATCTACTCATGTCATCCTCTTCTGAGTCTTACGAAAGGGTGCTATTTCTAGGGTTTATGAGTGAAGTCTGTCACAATTCTTATTTAAACCTAGAAATACAAGTGACTGTAAAAAATTACTCTATTAACCATCAAATGAATTTTTAAATCAAGAAAATACATCTAATTATTCTGTAAATTAATCTATGGCAAGAAATAGAAGAAAACTAGGCATCTTCATGAAGTAAATGGATGGACTAAAATTGCAGAAAGAAGGCTGATCTACTCACACATTGTTGGGACAAATGGATAATCACATTCTGTCTACTTCATTCTCTCACTATCGTGATTTTAATCACACATATAATAATGACCTAATTATGCTTGTAAAAGCACTATTTTGCAGCAAGGAGGAGAAGGCGCTAAGGTGGCTTATGAAGGTTTTGAACTCATGTATGCAGGACTGAAGGTGTCTTGAGGCTTTTGGAAGGTATGGATGAGCTTTATGATGGTTTATGGCCTTAAGGAGAGGCCCACTCGTGCTGTTACATGTGCTGATACAGGTTTCTTGTAATGCTACAGGTGTTGCTACAGGTTTCCTGTAGTTCTTTAGGAAAGTCCTGAATTGCTACAAGAAACGGTCCGAGGGAAATTTGAGGCCAAAAATGATGAATAAAAGTGTAGTGGATGTGTAATGAAGGTGTACCTCGATGAATGTAAGGTGGCCAACCCATTTTCCAAGTTCAGAACCTCTTCAGAAGCCCATCTTTCACTTCTAGGGCTTCTCACAGTGTGAAGGTGAAAATCTCAAAAACAAGGTTGAAGGCAATTTGATGAAAAGAAGGTTTATGATGGGTGAGAAATGAAGCTAAGGGTGCTGGTGAAGTCATCCTTTGTTGTGCTACTTGAACTTGCAAGAAAACTACATGTTCATGCAACAAACATTGGTAAATATATGATGAAGGAAATGGAAAATATGAGTTGAATTTGGAAAACAAACCTACTTAAGAATTCAAATAGAAATCTAACTCAGTAGTCTAGACATGTTCATGACACTACAAAACCTAACTATTCTTTCCAATAAATCATAAACTAAAGAGAAAATTTGGGTCTGTGGTGAAGATCTACCCTCCTCAAGCTCCAATGAAAGAGATGAGACAGGGAGGCTTGACACACAACTTTATAATTTTATAAGCTATTCTACCAAAATTTATGCAAGCTTAACTATAGAAAAGACAAATGGAAGCAAACTAAAAAATAGTGAATTGAAATGTAAGAAAACTAGTTAAAACTCATAAAGGAAAATAGCTACAATGGCATAAAAATAAGCATGAATAAAAAATAGAGACTAAGGCCAATGGATTGGGCCCTAACCCACAAGCATAGCCCTTTGAAACTAAATCAGTGAAGGAAAATATGAATACTCATCTTATTGCAGAAAATAGTCTCATTACATAATCATAAAAGTCTCAAAAACCTATTATAAGAGTTAAGAGTCTATTAGGTTCCTTCAAAGTTTGAATCCTAATGAGCTCTTGCTCAACCCTATTTAACCTATAGGGTAGCTACCAAAAACTCCCTAAAAATTATGTGATGTGTCCTCTCTGACTGCAAGAGAAGTGGAGCTTTGGTACACTTTATCTCCCACTTTCTTGGTTTCCTTGATTTCGAGCTATTGGAGGGAATCTCCAGGATCCCTTGGATGCCTTTGGTAGTTAAGGAGGTGGAAAATTATCCTAGTATCTCTCCTTGATGTCTACTTCGAGATTTAATTGCAAAATCTTCATCAAAATTGCAATATCTTCGTGTTTATCCTTCATTTAACCCATATTAGGCATTTGAAGTATGAAAATACTGAACCACCATCTACACTAGAAACATAAGACCATAAGATAATTAAATGTGAGAAAGAGACACTTAATAAGGCTTAAAAGGTGGAAATTAACCCCTCCAATTATACCTAATGATGGAGCTCATAAAAAAAACCCCTATTTTATCTTGAATGTAGTATTCCATACATCTTGTTCTGCAATCCTGACATGATGGTAGCCACTGCACAAGTCTAGTTTCGTGAAATAGACGACCTTTTTCAATTAATCTAATAAATCATCAACATGAGGGAGAGGCTATTGATTATTCACCCATTAGAGGAAATTTTAGCCTAAAATTTCCCATGAAATTTTCATGTAATTTACATGTCATAATATCTAAACCAATCAAAATCCTTTAAATTTAAAAAGAGGTACATGTAAATATTTTGGAGGGAAAAGAAGCAAAACAACTTTTTTTAAGTGTATTTTTGGCATATCTCCTTATTGGTTTACTCAAATTTCAAGTGTTGACACTCATTGGATGCAGAATTAAATTTCGCATCCAATGAGTACACATTATGCATACTTTTGTGAGGACCCACATTGATAAAAATTGTAGATGCATTAAAAAAGCATGTTCAACACACTTTTTTAATGTATCTTCATTTTTTTTATCAATGTGGGTTTTCTCAGAAGTATGCATAATGGGCAATTTTTGGATGCGAAATTCAATTCCGCATCCAATGAGTGTCTACACTTGAAATTTGAGTAAACCTATAAGGATATAAGCCAAAAATACAGTTTAAAAGGTAGTTTTATTGTTTTCCCTCCAAAATTCACAACTCTTATTTTATTATTTTAACTATTATCATATGATTTTTCCTTAGAAGGCCACTTTTAGGCTGAAATTTCCTCTGATATTATTTTTTTTAGTGCTATGTAGTCCACACACATTCTCCATGTTCCATCCTTCTTTATCACCAACACAATAGGTGAACTGCATGGAGAAAAACTTGGCCTTATGAAACTTTCATTCAGTAATTCCTACACCTGTTTCTTTATCTCCTCCATATCAATGGTTGGAAACATGTACATAGCAATATTTGGTAAAGGAGAATTCTGCCACAAATGGATCTCATGTTGGATTTCACACTTTGGAGTCAACCCACTTGGTTCCTGAAAAATCTCATTATAGTTCGAAACAATTTCATACAATTCTTTTTATGAGTGGAAACACAACCTTCGAAAGCTTCAGATGCCTCTGCAAATTTTTCTCTCACAACCATGTGCATGCACCCTTTGCTAGAATTTACCAATATCTTCATTTAAATTGTGCTTACAAGACTAGCACTGATCTTGGCACGATGAGGCCTAATAATGTATTCCACCTCATATTTTGTGAGATGGTACTTTTTTTCATGGCGAAAGAAAACTACTTACATGTCATACAAATATGGTCTCCCCAATACAATTCCACAAATATCGAAGGGTACAAAATCAAGGTCAACCCCATCTACTAGTTTGGATGAAATCACAAATCTAGCCCTACACCATTTGGTTACATGTAATTTGGCTTTATCACACACCAAACCAAGATGGCAGGGTTTCAGATGAGTCTCGGTCTCCAACCCTAATTTCTTAACCAATGATTATGAAATAAAATTTACTTGTGATTCTGGGTCAAACAAGGTTTCCACTTTAGCATGTTTCATGACAACCCTAATGTGGAACAATTCATTGTTCTTTCATTCATTAACAAGAGACTCATTTTAAGTGCTTGTACTTGCATGTGATTCATAATTCTCATTATCATGAAAAGAAAAATTACCTTGTATGCCCACTATTGCGATGTGTGTTTCATCGTCAGAATAAGATCCAAGGTCCTATTGTACGGTTACCACTATCTTTTTCTTTCCGTTTCCACAAAATATCTTTGGCTTCAACTCCAGATGCAACTTCCAACAATGTTCATCATCATATACTTCCTTCTTGCAATGTGTGCAAGATGTCTTTGCTCCTTCTTATTTCTTGGTTTTAGCTACCTTCTTTTCCTTTCCATTCCATTTCCCCTTGAACTTGCCATTATGAATTTTGACAGATAATTTAATGGATTTATCTTATTTTTCATTATTTCCCCTTATTTCAAGCTGAATGACCTTCACACTAGCTGCATAAATAGTATTGGGCTTGAACAATAACAAAGAATGTGAGATGTAATTATGCAAAGCACCATTATGTTTTGTTATAATTTCTCGTGAATCAAGTGGAATGTCCAAATTCAAAGTTTGTTTCATAAACTCTTTTGTGAAGCTTTGTAAATTTTGACCCTTTCCTTGTCTCAAATATTTCCATTCCATTAAAGCCTTTTGTTGATAACCCAAAGGGTAAAACTAATATTTTAATGTAGAAACTAAATTGGACCAAGAAGAAAAGATATTACCCATGTTTTTGCTACCTTTTTGTAGCTTTCTCTCCCACCAAATGAGAGTGGTGCCACTCAGCCGAAGACATGCTAATTGGATCTTGGCCTCATCTTCCTCAATCTACTAAATTTTGAAATATACCTTGATTTGTCTGATCCAACTGTTCAATTTCCCTGCATTATATTCTCCATTATATGTGGGTAAATAAAACTTTACATCTAGCTTAAAAAATGGCTTCTTAGATGTATTTCTATGATGTCTGTTAGAATGATGAGAAGAGGAAGAAGAATAATTGTCACTAGTGGATGGAGAGGGAGGAGGCTCTTCTCCCCCACCTCCATGGTGTACTGAGGCATGATCATCGGGCTCTTTCTTCTTATGCTTGATTTTATTCTCATATCGTGTAAACAACTTCTCAACTTTCTCTACCATGGTGAAGAAAATCTTGCGATAATTTCACTCTTCCTCTAGTTGTGCATCCTCATCTGCCATTTTTTGTCTTCGTGTTGGACACCCCACTTCGGGATCAAAGGATTTGATTTTTCCTTCTCCTCTTTGGAGCTTGTTCCTAGTTAGCATTCACTCATGCAAATTTCCTCAAGAAGACCTTCTCTGATACCAAACTTGATCCAAATATTTTATTTCAAGGATGCATACAAAATTGCATTTTAAAAAGCATGGAACCAAGTAACATAAGCACATGAAAGAAGCTAAAATCAAAATTAATTATGAGATCAAAGGCACAAGAAAATATGATAATGGAGTTCACCCGATATGGGATATGTCTCCAGGCCTTGCTAAATGTGGGGAGGCTTCTTTCATTAAATGGAAGAAAAAATAAATTACAAGAAATTAAAAAATGACATCTTATACCTCTACTTTTGGGGATGGCCTGAAAATTAAGAGATTTTCTTGAGAAATGAGTTGCACAGTTGGATTCTTGGCGAAAAATCATCAAAAAATGGCTATAAAGTTGACTACTTTCTCACACTGCCACTTCTAGACCCCCAAGGAATATTCTTAGCACAAAAGAGATACCACTACGTCAGGGTTCCATTCCTCGAACCCGATGTCAAGGTTCCATCCCTCCTGGTTTCACTCCTGGTTCCACTGGCCAAATCTCCACTCTCTGCTCCTCCCCATAGTTGGGTGATTTGTGAGGTTTATATGAGTTTCTGCAACAAATTTTTCCAACCAAGGGCGAATAGCCCATTGGCTGGCGACATATTATTAGAGTGGTGTGGCTTGGGGAGGTCCTGGTTTTGAAAACGTGGGACCCCATTTATGGTGTGATTGTTGTTATATTGGGTGCATGGTTCTTTGTTTTGGTAATGAGGTTGTCTATTTAGTGGGTTGACCCATTGGGCCAGGTGGGTTCAAATCCCGCCGGCCTCACTGTTTTGCATGTGGCTATTTTGTATTGGTCAGGCAGGTTCTGGGTCACTTGCAGCCCTGAATCATTGGTTTATATATATAGCATATATTTGTTGTGTGGTGGGGTTGGTGGCCCACCACCCATTTTTTTAATATATTTTGATATATATAAAACGAATTAGTTAAAAAACCCATCAGCCAAATTGGGGGTCACAAGTAAAATTCAAGAGGCAAAAAATTCACTCGTTCCGGTGTTTGGAATCCATGCGTTGATAATTAGCAATTATTTTCCTCGTTAGTGGTTGCCATTGGGCCTAGCTTGGCCAAAGCTTTGATTGGCGATAACTTTCACATACAAAATCAGATTGAGGTGTGGTTTGTGCCATTGGAAAGCTTGCAACAGGATATTAGATATGACCCTAGCTTCACTTCAATATAATGACTTTTATTTTTGACCTACCTCTGAATTTTGAGCGTTTTTGGAACCACCTAGATCAATAGGGGTCTAATTTCTTAAGGAATTGTGGAAGGAAATAAGGGCTCAAGAAGAGGAAAAATTTAACTAAGTATGGGTTAGAGATTTGGAGTGAGCAGAGACATAGGTTATTCACTTGCATGTTGTGCTTAGTTGAGAAAAAAAATTGTAATACATCTCTATTCATTGTATTAATGCAAGAAGACATTGAGGTTTTTAGCAGATTGTTTTCCCCGAAAAAAAATATTTTGTGCATGTGTATTATTTCTCATTGCATGTTTGTGATTGATGTTCTAAATTTTGAATTGAATTCGTAGAGCAGTAGAGTAGGGTTTTGTCTTGTTATTTTGATTAAGCCTTCATAAGAAGTTGCAAATATACATCATAATTTATACAATGAATGACACAAGTATACTACTCAAATTAGAGAAATATTTTCTATCACTTTGCAACATATAGAGTAGGAGCATAGTTTTGGTAGAAAAAAATTAGAAAAATCATGGCAAACCAAGTTAAATGAAACAATTACTCAGCATGATACGAAAATTAAAGATTTGAAAATAGCGCAAGAGTGTTAGATTTTAGCTTTCAAAAGTTAATATGCCTCCTTACAACAACAATTGAAACTGAAGCAAGAAAAAGCCACAAATGTAATTTCCTTCAAAGAGTGAGCTTTGCAAATAAATAAAAGCTTAAAGAAGTTTCGGTTGAATTTCCACAAAAATATGGATACAATTTACAATTTTTATATCAAGCTATTATCCCTTATGGAAAAAATTGAATCAATAATAAGAGATGATCAAATTATTAATACTAAATTTGGATATATTATTGATTGGGAGAAACAATTTAGTCCTAAAAATATTGTTAAATACTCAAAGAAAGATAAAATAATGATGTTTACTTCATTAAATCAAAGAGATATAAACTGCAAAGAAATCAAAGAATGGATTTATGATGCAATCAAACTTTGTGAGTTTGTATGGGATAAAGGTTTATATGTAAGAGATGAGTTCGATATGCCTAATCCAAAGCCTCTTAGACAAGAAACTTCAATAATAGTCAATTAGGAAGCAATTGAAGAACAAAGAAGAGTGGATGAAAGTAAAATTAAAGAAATTTCTACTTGGTATGAGTAGAGTTTTCAAAATTTCTTCAAGCTTCCATTTGAACAAATGAAACATATTTCTAATTCCTCAACAAGATATAACTGCAAGAAAAGGTACCTTGAAAATTTGTTTTCCACCTACGAGTTCAATGTTGATCACTTTGTACGACTTTATCTTCAACATATTACAAAGAAATATTCGATATGGGTTTCATATATCCAGAATAATTCTCTGAATAACATGTATGTCAAGTAAACCCCTACTTCTACAATCTAGCAAGAATATTGAAATGTCCTACCCAATCTAAAGAATGAAGTTTTTTGGTTATATAAGATTTGCATTTTAGGAATATTTAGTTGAGAAAATATAAGAAGATTTTTTATCTTTAGCTAAGGAAAAATATTATGTTATGTTACTTTTTCTTATTTATATGACCCATTATGTTTGAATGGATTCCCTATCCCCTCACCCTTATTACTTTTGTATATTTCAAGTGAAATCCCATTCACACATAGAACACTTTGTATATTTTTGTTATTTCTGAATATTGAATTATGTCATATATTTTCCCTAATATAGTTTAATTCTAAGAATTTGTTCAGTTTAGTTTTAAATTGAAATAGGAAACCATGCCTTGGTTCCAGAGAGTATACAACCACTTCATCAAAAATCAGTCTAACTGGGACCCTTGTCAGGCTAATACTCAAGTTGTTGCAACTGAGAACTTTTCCCCTTATCAACAGGTACCAAATGCATATGACACATAACTTGGATCTATTCCAATTAGCACCATAGTTTTGGCATGGATTCAAAAGAAAGAATATTTTCACAAGAAAAATATAAATAAATGTGGTTTAGAAGTTGTTCTTAATCTACTTGAGAGAATATCTTGAGATTGGGTGAAGATGATTCACGAATGTAATTTTTTATTTTGAAGGATCTAATAGTATACTTCAAAAACGTTTTTCAATGTTTGTTCTATATCAAGTATTGCATTCATATTATTTTTTGAGTTTTATATTATTTAGTACATATATGCGCATTTTAGTACATCTTCAGTGTAATCATGTGATGATAATTTTTCACTTCAAAACATTTGTTTTTTTTTATTGGAATATAATAAAAAAATTACATTCTAGAGTGTAACATTTAATGCTTTTCAAATCTTTACTTTTACATAACAAAAACTATAATTACAAAACTTAATTATCTATTAACTAATTACTACGGATTCACCTTGACCTCACTGCTATATTTTTTATACATGCCTATAAGATTACATATTGAATTGGCTCCTAATGCAATCAACTCAACAAGTGTGTATACACAAATTTAAAAACAGTGACTTGATGCTTTGGCCTGTAGCACTGCAAAAAAAAAATCGGAGGATGTGACTGTCGAAATTGTGTTGATTTGTTGGGATGAAAAATTTTACTTTTTGATTTGTGGATCTGCAATTTCATTTTGCCAGGAAGGCAATATTTATCTCATTGATGATATGGATAGGGAGTTTTCTTCTTTAACATAGCTACCATCAATATGTTTGAATGATATGAAGCTTGGCTCCAGTGATGAGGCACTCTTTGATATGATGTTAGATTCTTTGTTGTATTCTTGCATATATGATGGAATATGATATCTTGAAAGTGGGCTTCTATTTTCACTATTATACTCTTGATCCAGGTGGATATTGGTGGCCACCCTCCTATTCCATTTGTACCCTAACCACTGGTTCTTTCATTTTTTTTCAGTTTCAACACAACTTACTATTTTTAGTAGTTTTTTAGGTCCTGAACTTATAGAGTTGTTTTGAGGCCCTAAACGGTGTTTTTTGGGAAAAATGAGAGGAAAATCAATTGTACATCAATTTTTCTCACTCAAAAGTTGTAGTCATCAGATATATCTTTCTAACAAGGTATTGATTGCGTAAAACAGAGATCGTATGCCAAATCTACGTCCCTGGGAAGATTGATGTACCAATTTACACTAATGGGGCCCACAATTTTGGTGCATCAAATCCTAGGGTTTTTTGGATGTTTAGGGTTTTCCATTATTTCTCAACAATAAATATGCCTTCGAGCCTCATTGTCACATAGTTCAAAGGCTTGTAGCCACCACATCTATTCTCAAAGATAAGCTACCAACGCCCTAGCTAGTTTATTTTCATTATGTTTGTAAGCATATTTTAGTCATTTGATTTAAATGAAATGAAGTTTTATTTCCACTCCATCTCTGTTTTTATGTCTATTTCTATATTTTTTTGCATTCGTGCATAAATTTGGATCAATGGTATCAGAGCGACCTTCTCTTTCTCTGTTTTTTTTGCATGTCCCCAATGCAGTCAAGGTATAAAGAGATAGGGCTTGATTTGGTTGAACCCTTGCAAACCCCGACAAACTCCCATGGTGGAAGAAAAGAAAAATGAGGGATCAAGATATCCTATCAAAATATTTCTCGAAGATGCCCTCCAGAAACAAAGTAACGTGATGACGGATAACTTTTCCCAAATCCTTCAACGGTTGCCCAGCAATGACACATGTACATCTTGTGGCCACTCTAGAGGCACCAATCCTTTAAAGGTACATGTCAACTTCGAAATTCATGTATTTGAAAGCCAGATAGATGAATATGTCATTGATAGATGGTTAAATTTTTTGGAAGGGTATTTCTCCATCCATGATTTCTTTGACCGAGAAAATATCATTTTTACACTCCTTAAAGTCGCTCCCCATGTCAAAGACTGGTGGGAAACCTATAGTTAGGAAAAGGATAGGAGGTAAACCTCTCTGTTCTCGGCCGCACCCACTCGAAATTCATTCTGAGATGACATCAAGGAACAATATTACCCCATGGGGAGCTATGAGGACAAATACATCCAATGGACCACGCTGCGGTAGAAAAGGGATAAATATATGCATGAACTGATGAATTTTCTCCATACCTCGCACACAAAGTTGGGTATTAAATATTCAGAGAGACATTTGGTGCTCAAGTACCTGAACTCTTTGCACCGATACATTCAGGAGGAAATGGAGTTCCTCAAAATTACCTCACTGGGCATGACATATCGCTATGTCGCCAAGATCGAGTAGAAATTTAAGAGGAAGAAGCAAGACTTTGGATCCGCAAATCCGAAGCCAGGGAAATGTGCCCCTGAATTGCAGAACAAGGGGAAAATCCAAAGTATGGAAATGCAAAACAACACCAAAAACCCAAAGAAGGACATGGGGAAGTGGTGTGAATTTCATAACAACCCCACTCACAGCACAAATGAGTGTCGGGCCAAACAGTCGTTGGTGGCTGAACTAAAGGCACTCGAATCAGATGCATGTTATGATCTTGAGTTAGAATTAGAAAAGGATAATGAAAAAGTGAAGAAAATCATTGATGTGGATCCCAGTTCCGTTTTTGCTACCACCAAGCTCCAGAGGGAGGATCCTGAGGATCCAAAGGAAAAGGAGTGCCTCTTCCATTCATAGATGTGGGTGAAGGGTTCTCCATTGCAATTCCTTTTCGATAGTGGAAGAAAAAAGAACCTCATTTCAGCATAAGTAGTGAAGCGGCTTGGACTATTGACCATAGCAAACCCGCAGCCATATACCATTGGGTGGCTTCACCAAGGAAGATATCTCTACATCCGCCAACAGTGCTCCCTTTCATACAACATAAAGCCATTCACGGATAAGGTACTGTGTGATGTTGTTCTTCTTGATGTGTTTGATGTATTATTGGGCCAACCATACTTGTGGAAGTAACATGCTATGTATGAGTCTAGGCCTTATTCTGTTGTTATTACTTTGGGAAATAAATTACACAAGATATTGGAGATAGTACCACCTCCTGCCATCTCTTTGACTATTGCAAAACAATGCAGTAAGATTGTTTCCCAAACAAATAAGTTTATTTTAATTAAAATTCGCCCACAAAGCAAGAAGAATATAGTGACCAAAACCTCAAAATAGGGCTCCTCTACATGGCAGCAGCAGATGGACAAATTCGTGGAGGAATATGAGGACATTTTATCCTCACCCACAAAAGTCCCTCTACACTGTCAATTCAAACACTTCATTGATCTCATGCCAGGCACGCTGCCGCCTTATATTGCCATACCTCATGTGACCACACAAAAAAATCCACACATATACTATCTAAGGCTATTAACTAAACCAAATTTATTGAACTCATCCAACACATCCACCAACAGGTCCCTGACATCTTCGACAAATCCAATACCAAGTTCAGCTGAATTTGCCTCATCTCATGCAAGAAATCAACGCAATGGGGACCATTTCTTCCTAAGGGGGGAGGAATGATCCAAGTGGATATTGGTGGTCACCCACCTATTCCATTTGGACCCCCACCATTGGATCTTTTAGTTTTTCAATTTCAGCACATCTTACTATTTTGTGTAGTTTTTCGGGTCTTGAACTTCCGAAGCCATTTTGAGGCCTAAACGACGTTTTTTGGGAAAATTGGGAACAACATAGAAATTACTACATGTTTCTGACTCAAAATTTGTAGTCCTCAGATAGATATTTCTAACGAGGTATTGAGCATGTCAAATGGAGATCGTATGCCAAATTTACGTCTCCGGGAATATTGATGTACCAATTTACCCAAACAAAGCCCACAGTTTTGGCGCTTCATCTCCTAGGGTTAGGTTTTTGGATGTTTAGGGTTTTCCATTATTTCTCAACAATAAATAGGCTTTCGAGCCTCATTTTAACACAGTTCATAGGCCTATAGCCGCCACATCTCTTCTCATAGATAAGCTACTAGCGCGCTAGCTAGTTTATTTCCATTATGTCTATAAGCATATTTCAGTTATTTGATTTTAATGAAATGAAGTTTTATTTCCACTACATCTCTATGTTTATGTCTATTTCTGTATTTTATTGTGTTCCTGCATAAATTTGGATCAGCTCTTCCATGTGATGATACTTTATGTGAAATGCATGACACTTTTATTCAATTTTCAAGTTCGATTTTTTTTTAAATAATGCATTCAAATTCGCATAGTAAAATTCAATAATGCGTTTAAAAAAAATATGATTTTAGAATTTTTATATTAAAATAATATTGGAGTAGCTAATTTCAATATAAACCATTTAAGAACTTAATGAATAAATGCCACACAATTTAAATAAAGTGGTCTTTTGTTTCAACTATTCTGATCTTCCATGTGAGATACTTTATGTGAATTACATGACACTTTCATTCAATTTTTAAGTTCATTTTTTTTAAAACCAACATAACTTCTCACTATATCAAGTTCACATAGTCAAATTCAATAATGCACTTAAAAATAATATCCTTTTAGACTTTGTATATTAAAATAATATTGGTGTGACTAATTTCAATATAAGCTATTTAAGCATTTAATGAATAAATTACAAACAATTGATATAAAGTTTGAAGTGATTTTTTCTTAATATTTTTTATTATAATCGATATAAATTCTTGATCCAACACCAACACATTTATCCACTTGAAACAACAGGAGAAATTTTCCACTTGGAAGTGTTACTCCTTGCACGACTTGAACAAGAAGAGAAGGCCCCTTTTGGAATGATTACAACCTAAACGACTATAAAAACAAGAAAATGCCCCCAATTGGAATGCTTACGCCCTTAAACAACTTTCAAAGGAAAAGTGGAGGAGAAATCCCATGTCTAATGTGGCACATTAATTTATTCTTCCAATGCAAGCTAGTACGATGGCACAATGGCTTCCCACCTTGCTTATGCAGAAGGGTATCCTCATTTTATCCATTCTATGTGCGTAGGCTAATCTAGTCTATGCTGAAATTAATCCCCTATGCTAGCCAAAATCACCATGAAATCCCAAATGTTATAGTAGATAAGGCGCTTCCTTCAAGCTCTACGAGCATATAAAAGACCAAACCCTATGTCCATCCCAAACAATTGGGTCCCGCTTCCAGTCAGGGGTCAGGCGATCAATCCCTTTTTTATTTTTTCTGCAAATACGATTTAGACTGACCCCGACCTCGTCCAAAGTCCTAAGCCTGACCTCGGGTAGGGCCTAACGACTACAAAGTTCATCTGGCCCAACTAACTTCTACTTAGGGATCGAGGTTGTCCTACCAATTTTCATTTCAAGTATAGTAAGAAGCTAACCAGTCAATTGGGCCCCACTTCCAGTTAGGGTTATGCGATTTCCCCCCCTTGGCTATTTTAATTATTAAATAATTAAATTAAATTATTTATTTATTTATTTAGTTATTTCATAATAGTTTATTAATTTATAATTTTCTTAATAATAAATAGTAAATTATTATTAATAGTTGTAATATCTATTAGAAACTACAAATATTACTAATTGTTTAATAAAGGAATAATGAACCTAGAGAGTGTTGGGAAAAATACTGAGAGGGGGGGGGGGGGTGAATCAGTATTTACTGCATATTCAAACTTTTACTTTTTCATTCCTTTAAAACCCATACGCTACTTTGCTGAAGCCAACTAGCGTATACACGCGGATATCCTTCATAAAACTCGCGTATACACAGAGATCTAATTATGCCATTAGTTATTCACTTATATCATTCCATCATTCATTCATTAGATGTTCTATAAACAGTAAACATGTGCAGTAAGAACAGAATAAACCATCACACAAATCATCACACATGAACACCAGTATTTTTAGGTGGAAACCCAAGTCGGGAGAAAACCACCGCTGCAGTTGCTCAGCCTTCAATATTTTATTATAGAGAAAACATCTTACAACATATGTGTTGGTGCAGACTCTACCAGCACGCAGGCACCCACCTGCGCTCGTTTACCGGCCTCTCCTGGAAGGGAGCTCCAACCCCCTGACTCGTTTACCAGCCTCTCCTGGAAGGGAGCTACGACCCCCCGATCTCGTTTACCAGCCTCACCTGGAAGGGAGCTACGACCCCCTGGCTGAAGGCTACAACCCTCAGCACCTCTTTGGACCACGTTTCATCAATTTTCACACTGGATCCAACAACTTCAATAGAACACCACTTGCAGGCCACATTTCATCATATTTTCAAACTGGACCCTTTCCATACTTTTAAGCACAGTCAACCATGAAACAGATACATATAACTCACTGACAGATATCAGTAAACCAGCAGAACAGATCAGACATTTCTTACCACAAACTTCAGCAAACCCTAGTTTGCATACGCGCTTTCCTTTCACTGATGTCGCGTATATACGCGCTTCCGTCCACATAAACTCGCGTATACCTCTGTACAAATTACAGAGCCAATTGCATTGCGCATACGCGCTTTTTCTTCAGCGAAGCCGCGTATATACGCGCTTCCTCTGCGGCTAAGTAGCGTATAGATCTTCAATCATTATAAAGCAGCATACTTCTTCAGATCTGCAATTCTGTTCAGATTTACTCTTTTACTTCAGACAGATGTTCGCCTCAATTCAGATCTAAGCCTTCCATAAGCAGATCTAGTAGATACAAGTACATTTCAGATCTAGATCCCCTTCTTCATCATTGGTGCATCATACATTCAGATTTATCATTCAAGTGTAACCCTTTCCATTGAGATATACTTCAGAGAGAAGTATTCATTCAAGCTCAGACATCTTGCACCCACACTTGTGTTTTGCACAATGAATTTCATCTCTTTATATAGGTTTATCCTTTTTCAATACCATGAGCCCCTTTCAATACCATGAGCCCAAAACTACATTACTTCCGATGGTATTCCTGGACGGGGTCAATTAGGCGGATCATTACCCAATACAATGGGTCAATACCATGGTGGTTACCCCTGGTTTTTCACTTTTTGGGCGCTTTTTGCCCATACACGACTTGGCGCGTTCTTTCCCGCGTGCATACGTGACTTCCCCTAGACATATCCGCGTATTCCTTGAGACATACTCTTTTTATCATAGATTGAGCACATTCTGAATTCCTTTATTCATTGCCTTCTGTACACACTGTAGATACATCATATTTAGCTCATCAAGAACATATTCTAACAAGCACAACTTCACCAAGTAATTTGTCATCATCTTCATTAAGTGGGTTGCCTTTCAAGGACAACACTCAGCATCATATTGTCAACAAACATCATATCACATCGGATTTACATCATTTACCAAGTCCATCAAGTCAAGAATAACTTCATCAGGTGGATTGCCATCAAGGACAACACATGTCAACAGTCACATGTCTTCATCTTCATTCAGTGGGTTGCCATCAAGGACAACACTATGCATCATATTTCCAACAATCTCCCCCTTTGGACTTGATGGCAACCACGATGGTGTTTGGTTACCACAACAGATAAGTACATTGACACCATGTCACTCTCCCAATTCTTTGACACCATTATCTGCATTCAAACACCATGTCACTCTCCCCCTTTGACATCAAGGGCAAAGGGAGGATCAACGCCAACATACTCTCCCCCTGTTCTCCTCATGTAGAAGAAGCGTTTTGCAGATCTGATGTATACTGAAGTGACCAAGCTCCCCCTGAGTTCATGCTGAATTTTCAAACATATTTTTCAATGAAGTACATGACTCTATCACCAAAGACTCATACTTACATCAATTATCCATCCAAGTGGATTTACATATGAGACTCAACTACCCAACCAAGTGGGTTTACACATTTGACTCAGCTACTCAACCAAGTGATTTTACAACATTTGACAAGTCCTTACATGACTAAATATTACAAGATTTACATTATGGGTCTCAACATGACCTTTTCATCAAATTACATATATGACATTAAGACCAACACCAGAAAGTCCTCAAGAATGAGAACATATTTCAGAACCATCATAATGCCAACAATGCATTATACTCAGCAACGCTAATGCTCCCCCTGAATCTGTGCATCCAATCATTCTTTTCGTAAGACTAAGGCTCCCCCTTAGTTTGTGCATCCTGAACACTTTCATCAACAAATCATCAAGGCATCTTCATTAAATCATTAGAAAAAGAATTATGAGAACTGGAACACCACCAGAGATACCAAACAGTATCAGAGATACCAAACAGCACTGCAGCTGTGCTGAAGAGAGCTGACTCCAACCAAAAATTGTCAGCAATCAAACATACGCGGTTTTCTTTGCAGGAACTAGCGTATATACGCAACTGTGTTTCAGGAAACCCGCGTATCCCAAGCCATCTTCTAAATTTATGCAGATTTGTTCTTTTGACTGGCAGAGAATACTCCCAGCTTCTGTCTTAGATACTTGAACGCTTCCCTGGGCAGAGGTTTGGTAAAAATATCAGCAACTTGTTCTTTGGAGGGAACATACTCCAACTTCACCTTTTGTTCAAGCACTTGATCACGTAAGAAGTGATACTTGATGGGAATGTGCTTGGTCTTCGAATGCATAACAAGATTCTTTGAAATACTGATGGCACTTGTATTGTTGCACATAATGGGGACAGGAGGTGTACACTTGATTTGAAAATCTTGTAAGGTTTGCATCATCCAAAGGAGTTGAGTGCAACAAGATGCGGCAGCCACATATTCTGCTTCTGCTGTAGATAAGGCAATAGAATTTTGCTTCTTGCTGAACCAAGATACTAACCGGGGTCCCATATAGAATGCACCACCACTAGTGCTTTTCCGATCATCAACACTTCCAGCCCAATCTGCATCGGTGTAAGCATGAAGAGTAAGATCAGCATTCTTTGGATACCATAGACCAAAGTCTTGAGTTCCTTGTAGATATTTGAAAATTCTTTTCACAGCCTGAAGGTGAGACTCTTTTGGATTAGCTTGGAATCATCCAACAATCCCAACTGCATGCATAATGTCGGGTCTAGTCCCAGTGAGATAAAGTAGAATTCCTATCATTGATCTGTAATCTGGTTGATTCACCGTGGGAGAATCATCATGAGAACTGAGATTGCATCCGGTTATCATTGGAGTACTTACAGGTTTGCATTCTTCCATGCCATACTTCTTCAGAATTTGCTTAAGATATTTTTCTTGTGATAGGAATATACCATCTGTAGATTGATGCACTTGCAAGCCAAGAAAGAATGTTAGTTCCCCAAGTAAAGACATTTCAAATTCTTGCTGCATGACAGAAGCAAATTTTTGACTCATAGATTCTTCGTTACTCCCTAAAATGATATCATCAACATATACAACCACAATCAATAGTTTATCATTTTCAACTTTTGTGTATAAGTTGCTATCAGTAGACCCCTTTGAAAATCCTTGTTGATGAAGATATTTGTCAAGACGATAGTACCAAGCCCTTGGAGCTTGTTTGAAACCATATAGAGCCTTTTTAAGTCTACAAACAAGATTTGCATCATTTCCCAAAATGAATCCTTCCGGTTGTTCTATATATACTTCTTCTTCTAGATCTCCATTAAGAAAAGCATATTTAACATCCATTTGATAAACTTTAATTTGTTGATAACTTGAAAAAGAAAGAAACATTCTTATGGCTTCAAGTCTAGCTACAGGAGCAAAAGTTTCTTCAAAGTCTATACCTTCTTGTTGAGTATACCCTTTTCAAACCAATCTAGCTTTGTTTCTTACAACATCCCCATTCTCATTTAGCTTGTTCTTGAAAATCCATTTAGTTCCAATGACATTTTTATCATGTGGTCTTGGTACCAATTCCCAAGTGTCATTATTTTCAATTTGATCAAGTTCTTCATTCATGGCTTGCCTCCAATATTCATCTTTGCTTGCTTGATTTACATTGTGTGGTTCAATTGTGGATATGAGTGCCAAATGATTAGAAGATCCCACAAGAGTTCTCCTTGTTCGTACCCCAGATTCCTTGTCACCCAAAATTTGAGATTCAGGATGATTCTTTTGAACATATCTGGATGGAGCTTTTTCAGATAGATCATCTTCAGGTTCTTCATTGGATCCATTGTCTATATCATTTCCATCTGATGTAGAAGGCCATATGTCGCTATCATCTTCTTTTTTTGTTTGTTTTTCTTCTTTAGGAGCTGCAGGAGACTCATCAATAACAACATCAATACATTCAACAACCTTTCGAAGCCTTTTATTGTAACATGTGAATGCTTTGCTTGACGATGAGTAACCAAGAAATATCCCTTCATCTGATCTACGTTCAAACTTGCCAATCTTTTCATCATTATTTTTGATAAAGCATTTACTTCCAAAAACCTTAAAATGCCTCACAGTGGGAGAATTGCCATACCAGAGTTCATATGGAGTTTTGTCACTATTTACCCGAACATGAGCCTTATTGAGAATGTTAACTGTTGTATGTGCTGCTTCACTCCAGAACATGTCAGGAACATCAGAGTTAGCAAGCATAGCTCTAGCCATTTGAACAATTGTTCTATTCATTCTTTTTGCTACACCATTTTGTTGTGGAGTGCCTTCTACAGAGAACTGTCTTTTAATGCCATGTTGTTCACAAAATTCAAAGAATTCATTTGATGAATATTATCCTCCTCGATCAGATCCAAGACACTTGATTTTTAGATCTAATTCATTTTCTGCCAATGCTTTGAAGCTCTGAAATTTTTCAAGTGCTTGATCTTTGTGTTTAATGAACCCGATCCAACACATTCTAGAGTAGTCATCAATAAATAAGATATAGTATTCTTCCCCACGTAATGACTTTTTCCTCATAGGTCCACAGATATCAGTATGAATGAGTTTAAGAGGCTTACTTGATGATCCTTCTTTGGCATTAAATCGTACTCTGGTCTGCTTACCAAATTGACAAGATTTGCATATGGTACTTTCCGGAAGATTGACCTTGGGAAGATCACGAACAGCTTGAAGTCTGCTTGCTTTGTTGATTTGAGAGAAACTCAGATGCCCCGGCCTTCTATGCCATAGCCAATTTTCTGAAGACTTGCTTAAGTAACATTGATCTATGCCGTTTAGTACATACAGGTTGCTTGGATTTCTTTTTCCTTTTATAATGATTTTACCTGTATCAAGATCACGAACCACACATTCTTTGGAGCTGAAGACCACTTCTGCTCCTTGATCACACATTTGACTAACACTTAACAGGTTATGCCTTAATCCATCCACATACATGACATCTTTAGCCTTCACTTTTTCTTTTAGAAATACTGACCCTTTTCCTTTAATTACAGTAGGAGTATCATTTCCAAATGTAACTTTCTTTTCCTTTTCTAGAGCATTATAAGTATGAAGTTTTCTTTTGTCACCTGTCATGTGTCTTGAGCACCCACTATCGATATACCATTGATTTTCTTCACCTTCTGCAAATAATGCTATCCCACAATTTTCAACTGGCGGTTCTTTCTTTTTCCACACTTTAGAGCTTGAGGGAACATGTTCTTTTTGGCTGGATCTTGTTCCTTTTCTTTCTTGCTTCTCTTGTCATGATGGTTTTATATGCAACACATTTAATAGCTTTATGACCAAAATTGTGACAAGTGAAACATTGCCCATTGAAGTAGAAATTTCTGCGATCATGGAATCTTCTATTTGAATTTACCTGTTGGTTGTAGTGTCTTTGAAAGCTATCCCTGTTAGTGTTCCTTGAATTGAGATGGTCCTTCTTTCCCTGTAGAGATCCTTTATTCCCTTGCTGAGTGGCTGAATGACGTAAACCACCTGTAACTGCTTTTAGATAGTTTGGTGCTGAAGTTTGAGAAGATTCTCCGGTATATCCAAGACCTGTCTTTATAAGAGGAGAACGTTGTGCCTTGATGATCTCATCTAAGGTTTCAGATCCTTTAGCAAATCTAAGATTCAAGGTTTTTTCTTTCTCAACTTCTTTTCTTTGACTTACCACTTCACATTCTAGTTTTTCAATATGTTTCTTTTCTTCTTCAAGCTGCTTTTCAATGGTCTCTCTGATTATCTTTTGTTCTTCTAAGATAATTTTGTAATCTTCTAAGCGTAGTTTGAGTTGATTATTTTCTTCAAGAAAATCGTTTTCCTCTAGAGCATCCATAAAAGTATCCTTTTCTTCTTTTTGTTCAAATGCCATGAGAAGTCTAAGATCTTGTTCACATTCTTCCTCACTATTAGATGCCCCATCACTATCTTCATTAGTTTAGTAAATTTTCTTAGAGCTAGATCGGTTCTTATTCCTTCTTACTACTTCTTTTCCTTTATAAGGACATTTTGCAGCATAATGACCAACTTTTCCACACTCAAAACATTTGAAGGGAAGCTTACCTTTGAATCTTCCAGTACCTAGTTGGAGCTTTCTCACGAAATTTGCTTCTTCTTCATCGGATATATAGCTGGATTCTTTGACAAATTCCTTTCCCTTTCCTTTTGTAGATGCCTTAAAAGCAGCTTCTCTTATTTGAGAAGGACCTCCTTGTCTCATTTCAAAAGCAGTCAGAGTACCATGTAATTGAACAATAGTAAGCGTTTGCAGATCTTGCCTTTCTTCAATAGCTGAAACTTTAGAGTCAAATTTTGAAGTCAAGGATCTTAAGACCTTTTCCACCAGAGTAGTATCAGTTAAGGTTTCACCCAAATTTCTCATTCGATTTACAATATCATCCAGACGAAGAAAGAAACTGGCAACACTCTCATCACTATGCATCTTCAAATTTTCATATTCAATTCTAAGAGTTTGGAGTTTTGCACTTTTTAACTTTGTGTCTCCTTCATAGCTCAGAATGATTTTGTCCCATATTTCTTTTTCTGAATGTAGCTGCATCACTTTAGCAAATTCTGATTCAGACATGCTTCCTAGCAAGACATTTACTGCTTTGGCATTGGTTTCATACTTCTTCCTTTCTGCTTCATTAGTAGGAATACTTGCCGGGTATTGATAATCTTCTTCCACGATTGCCCATACATCTGCACCAAGACTTTGCAGATATTATTTTGTACGTACCTTCCAGAATATCAGATTGCTTCCATTGAATAGAGGTGGCTTTATAGACATTACTCCTTCTTGACTTCCCATTGCGACGGATCTGCTTTAAGCGATCAAGCTTCTGCACAAGGACCTGCTCTGATACCAATTGTTGGGAAAAATACTGAGAGGGGGGGGTGAATCAGTATTTACTGCATATTCAAACTTTTACTTTTTCATTCCTTTAAAACCCATATGCTACTTTGATGAAGCCAACTAGCGTATACACGTGGATATCCTTCATAAAACTCGCGTATACACAGAGATCTAATTATGCCATTATTTCTTCACTTATATCATTCCATCATTCATTCATTAGATGTTCTATAAACAGTAAACATGTGCAGTAAGAACAGAATAAACCATCACACAAAGCATCACACATGAACACCGGGATTTTTAGGTGGAAACCCAAGTCGGGAGAAAACCACCGCTGCAGTTGCTCAGCCTTCAATATTTTATTATAGAGAAAACATCTTACAACATATGTGCTGGTGCAAACTCTACCACCACGCAGGCACCCACCTGCGCTCGTTTACCAGCCTCTCCTGGAAGGGAGCTCCAACCCCCTGACTCGTTTACCAGCCTCTCCTGGAAGGGAGCTACGACCCCCCGATCTCGTTTACCAGCCTCACCTAGAAGGGAGCTACAACACCCTGACTGAAGGCTACAACCCTCAGCACCACCTTGGACCACGTTTCACCAATTTTCACACTGGTTCCAACAACTTCAATAGAACACAACTTGCAGGCCACGTTTCATCATATTTTCAGACTAGACCCTTTTCATCCTTTCAAGCTCAACCATACAACCAAACTGATACAGGCAACTCAGAACAGTAGAATACAGATAGCAGCAACACAGCAGATTAGATCAGACATTTCTTACCACAGACTTTAGCAAACCCTAGTTTGCATACGCGCTTTCCTTTCACTGATGTCGCGTATATACGCTCTTCCGTCCACACAAACTCGCGTATACCTCTGTACAAATTACAAAGCCAATTTCATTGCGCATACGCACTTTTCCTTCAGCGAAGCCGCGTATATACGCGCTTCCTCTGCGGCTAAGTAGCGTATAGATCTTCAATCATTATAAAGCAGCATATTTCTTCAGATCAGCAATTCTGTTCAGATTTACCCTTTTACTTCAGACAGATGTTCGCCTCAATTCAGATCTAAGCCTTCCATAAGCAGATCTAGTAGATACAAGTACATTTCAGATCTAGATTCCCTTCTTCATCATCGGTGCATCATACATTCAGATTTATCATTCAAGTGTAACCCTTTCCATTCAGATCTACTTCAGAGAGAAGTATTCATTCAAGCTCAGACATCTTGCACCCACACTCATGATTTGCATAATGAATTTCATCTCTTTTTATAGGTTTATCCTTTTTCAATACCATGAGCCCCTTTTTCAATACCATGGGCCAAAACAATACCATGAGCCCAAAACTACCTGGACGGGGTCAATTAGGTGGATCATTACCCAATACAATGGGTCAATACCATGGTGGTTACCCCTGGTTTTGCACTTTTTGAGCGCTTTTTGCCCATACGCGACTTGGCACGTTCTTTCCCGCGTGCATACGCGACTTCCCCTAGACATATCCGCGTATGCCTTGAGACATACTCTTTTTATCATAGATTGAGCACATTCTGAATTTCTTTCTTCATTGCCTTCTGTACACACTGTAGATACATCATATTTAGCTCATCAAGAACATATTCTAACAAGCACAACTTCACCAAGTAAGTTGTCATCATCTTCGTTAAGTGGGTTGCCTTTCAAGGACAACACTCAGCATCATATTGTCAACAAACATCATATCACATCAGATTTACATCATTTACCAAGTCCATCAAGTCAAGAATAACTTCATCAGGTGGATTGCCATCAAGGACAACACACGTCAACAATCTCATGTCTTCATATTCATTCAGTGGGTTGCCATCAAGGACAACACTCTGCATCATATTTCCAACAGAGAGTGAAACTCAATTGGCAATGGTTGTGTTATGAATTATTATGTAAATGATGAAATTCAAGGTTGAAATCCCCTAAGTATTAAGACATGAATACCTGAAATATTTTATTCTACAAATTTATATAAATTTGTGTTACATAATTTATTATGATAATTTTATCACAAAAATAGTGAATATATCTATTCAAAGTAGTGAATTAAGTGATTTTCTAGTTCCTTCTTTTAGAAAAAGTTTGTGTTACATAGTTTATTTTGATACTTTTATCATAAAAGTAGTGAATATTATATAAATTTGTGTTTCATAGTTAAAATGATCATTTTATCAAAAAAATTAGTGAATATATCCCTTCAAAGTAGCTAATTAAGTGATTTTGTAGTTTCTTTTTTGGAAAAACTCAATCTAGTTAAAGTAAAAAATTATAGATCCACCTTATAATTCCAATATTAATGAAATATGTGTTATTTGGCCATTTGAGATTACAAAATTATTTTATAAGAGTTTGTAAATTCACATATTTACGTTTTCCCATAACCTCTATTTCAAACTGATAACCATTACCATTAAAAAAAATTAGAACATAAGAAATCACATGGTAAAAATGAATAAAATTTTCACACCTTTTAGAATAGGGAAATAGGGAAAATAAGGGTAACACATGACCATAATAAATATATGAAAAAGAATAAGAAACCCCATTATGTAGTGGACAAGTGAAAAAATACATGGTTAGGAAAATGGATGATGACAAGTACCAACAAGGAAGGATGAATCGAGTTGTTAATTGAGATCTTCATTTCAAAGGGAGAGGCTAGTGTTAAACATATCTAATTACTCCTGCATGGAAATTCGTATTGATTTAGAGAGTTAGTTAACCGATTCAAGTGTGACTGAGTTTGAGTTAAGTCTTGTTTCAAGTTAAGTCAAATTTAGTGTGTGGCTGCATGGCAAAGTTATTTTGAGTGAGTCGCGAGTCGAAAAGGTTAAATACCCTTCAATAGGTTCATTGTAATCATCAAATTTGTGTGATCAATTGAAGAGTCAAGGCTTGTGTTATTGTGTGTGTGAATTTTGTGTTATTTTAGGCCTTTCCTCCTTTACCATTCCAAAAAATTGGTATCAGAGACAAGGGAGAAATGCAATATCGTTGTAGCCTATAGAGCCAGTAAGAATAGGGCCAAATGAAGAAGGTTGACGATATTGAAAAAAAATTATCATTGCAAAAGTATCGCATGTTTAAAGTATAAAACGTGAGGCAGAAAGGAGTGACAAATGCAATTCATAAGTGTTAAAGGTGTGACATTTTGGTCAAACCTTATAAAACTGAGAAAATTTGGTTAGTGTCACGGGTTACTCGTGTTAAAGGGTGCAAAAGTCGTGAAGTATTAAAAGGTTTAAAAGTATTTATTTGAAAAGGACACATGGGTTGTTTTTGTACTTCTATGAGATTTTGTTACATGACCATACTTTTAAAAAGGGAACTTTTTATATGAAAAAGGAATAAAGGGTTCTTAATTGTTTTTGAAAGGTTTTTTTTTAATCTTTTCAAAATAAGCGCTTTGAATAAGTGTTTTTGAAAGTTTAATTATAAAGTCTTAAAGGGTTTTTTATTTAAAGAGCCTTATTTAAAAAATATTAAAAAATGGTTGAGAAGGTCCTCACATCTTTGTCTACCAAGTTTGATGTTGTATTAGCATCCATAGAATAAGCGAAGTATTTGGCAATGTTGATAGTTGACGAGTTGATGGGATCACTTCTATCCCATGAGGAATGGATATATAGAAATACGGATTCCACCTTATAAACAACTTTTAAAATCTAGGTTTCTATCTCAAGATACAAAGTTCAAGGAAGAGGTAGATCGAGAGACAGAGGACGAGGCAAAAGACATGGTGCTCATACAAATGGAAGATAAGAGTAGGAACATGAAAGTGGAAACAATAGAAAAATACCCAACAACCATGAAATAGGTGACAAATCAAAGGTGAGATGTTATTATTGCAATAAATTTGTCACTATTCTCGTGATTGCAGGAAGAGGATCCCTAATCAAGGAAAAAAAAGAGGTAATGTAACTATGGAAAGCACTGACTCCCTGTCCCTAGCTTTCCACACCATGCATGAAACGTTTGATAATGTGTGGCTATTAGACAATGGTTGCAGTAATCACATGACAAGAAACAAGAATTTTGTTGCAAACCTGGATCAATCTATGAATATAGAGGTAAAGTTGGGCACTAAAAATACTGTGGATGTAGATGGAAATGGAGTGGTCAACATTCTGACCAACAAAGGGGAGTCAAAGACAATTTCGTAGGTAAATTATGTTCATAGTCTCAAACATAATATGATTAGTGTTGGTAAGTTAATTTAGAAAGGACACAAGATTATTTTTCAAGGACAAGAGTTTTATATATGAAAACCTCCAATCAAGTAGCTGATAGAAAAGGTGCATATGATGAGGAATAAACTCTTTCCTGTAATATTTAATCACAATGATCAAGTCATTTCTTTTACAGTTGCATGTTCGAATGATTACTGGTTATGGAACTTTTGGTTTGGACACTTGCATTCCTCCAGTTTGAGATTGTTGCAGCAAAAACATATGGTTAGAGGATTACCTTCCATCAAAGAACCTTCTACTACTTGTGAGTGTTGCATCTTGGGAAACCAACACTGTGAAATGTTTCCAAAGGGAGTTACATAGAGAGAAAAGTAGCCACTAGAGCTGGTTCATACAGAATTGTGTGGACCTATGATGACACACTCGATTGGTGGAAGTTGTTACTTGCTCACTTTCATTAATGGTTTAGCATAAAGAAATAGGTTTACTTCCTAAAGTATAAGTCTGAAAATTTTGCATATTTTAGAGAATTCAAAGCCTTAGTAGAGAACCAAAGTGAACTTGAGATCAAGGTATTGAGATCATATCATGGTGGAGAATATGACTCGAAGGCATTCCATGCTTACTACAAACAACATGGAATTAGAAGGAAATTTACAACCCAATACACACTGCATTAGAATGGTGTATAAAAGACAAAGAATATAAACCATATGAAAATGACAAGGAGAATGTTGAAAGGAAGAAACTTGTCTAATGAGTATTGGGTATAAAGAGTTGCATTTGATGTTTATGTGATAAACAGATCCCCTACAAAGAGTGTGATGATCAAAAGAGTGCCAGAAAAGGCATGGTTAGGTATATATTGCAGTGTATCTCATCTTATAGTGTTTTTTATCCATAAATTTTCGTGGATATTCCACTGGACAATTTGTCACAACAAATATGACAATATTATATTAAAAATCTATAATTCTACGTTATTATAGTTTTATTTAATTTCTAGATCTATATATTTTACTGTAATTAGAGCATGAATTCAAATGGAAATCATGAAGAAAATTATAGAATGAAAAAATAATCTCACACACACAAATAAGACACAAAATATGCTTTTAAAATTCCTTTCAGGAGAAAACCCAGCTAGAAGGTGAAGTCACTTCACTCTCTTTCTCTATCTGGAAAATAAGGTTGCAGATACAAAGAAGTAATGTCTATGGCCCACGGGCTATTGTAGTGCACAAATCCTCTCTGTGTGCTCTACCTCCTTTTTCTCCTAGCTATCTTTGCTCATATATGGAAAAAAATGCTTTTGAAAGAATGGAATGCCTCTTCCTCCTAGTGTCCTGGTTATAACACACCTGATAAGCTACTAGTGGTTAAGTTTGAATATATAAACTCTTAACTAGAGCTAAAAATAGACTCATCCAGAGTTTTTCACATCAAAAACATGTGGCTAGCCAATTTTCCATGAATAATAGGGGTTGACGCGGTATCCTCCCAAACTATATGTGTGAAAATAGGCAAGTCAACTTCTGAGTGACATAACTTTTGCATACATACTCTAATTGAGGAAATTCTTGTGCCATTGGAAATATCTCTATTTTTATAATAACATGAAAAGTTTTTTTTTTAAATTGGTGAATTTTTACCCCAAAAAAATTCATTTTATGCCTCAAAATGCTCTGGGAAGGTTTGAGACCCTATTTTTCCAAACTAGGTCCTGCTAGTAAAAGTTGTCTCATGAACTGATTCCTCCACTTTTTCCACCCATAATGCATCAAGATGGATGATAAACAATATAATGATCCAATCTGGATCAGTTTGGATGTGTAGCTTATACACATGTGCCTAAATATCTAGGAGAAAAGTTGGATAATAAAAGGGAAAAATGCATATTTACTGGTTTAGTGAGAAATAAAAATCTTAAAAATTGTATAACCCTGTCATAAGAAGACTATAATAAAAAAATATGTTTTATTCAAATAAAAAGAGTCATGGAATGGAAGTGTAGACAAAAAAATTGATGTAATAATGATATTGATGGAAGAAGGGGATGTAGCGAAAAATGAGTAGTAGGGATCACAAGAGAAGACACCAAATAGAGTCACACCAACAAGGACTCCAAGATATTCTGAATAGCATGGATCTTCAAGCAGATCGATAGATCGAAATTCTCACAATGATTAGTCAGGTGATGAATCAAGTAATGGTAAGAGGAAAATGAGAAGTCTGAAGAATATGAATGTTAGTTCAAATTTTTCATTGTTGTATTTTCAACCTTCATCGTTTGAAGAAGAAATCAGAGATAAAAATTGGTTGCAAGCTATGGATGAGGAAATAGAAGCTATTGAAAAGAATGATACATGGTATTTGGTTGATTTTCTAAGGGATAAAAACCTCATTGGTGTGAAATGGGTGTACAAGACAAAGTTTAATGAGAAAGGTGAAACTGACAAATTTAAAGCAAGACTTGTAGCAAAAGTGTTATCGCAATAATCAAAAATAGACTTTAAAAAACCTTCCTCTCCAGTAGCTAGATTGGATACTGTAAGAGTAGTCTTAGTTACAAAAGGTCAGAACAAGTGGAAAATGTATTAGATTGATGTGAAATAAACCTTCTTGAATGGAATTATAGAAGAAGAAATCTATGTGAAGCAACCTCTAGGTTATGAAGTTAAAGGCCAAGAAGAAAAATTTTGCAGGTTGAAGAAAACATTCTATGGACTCAAACAAGAACCTAGAGATTAGTATAGCAGAATTAACAGTTACATGATCAAGAATGGATTTTGTAGAAGCATTATTGACCCTACCTTGTACACAAACGTAAATGAGCATGGATGAATTTTGATTGTTTGCTTATATGTGGATGACATTATTTATACTAATGATCTTGAATTGGATGAATTTAAAGCAACCATGAAGAAATAATTTGAGATGACAATTCTTGGTCTTCTGAAATATTTTCTTGGCATAGAAGTTGAGCAATCAAAAAAAGGGATCGTTATTTGTCAAGATAAATATGTTAAAGTTTTGCTGAAAATATTCAGGATGGAAAATTGTAAACCTGCCCCTACACTAGTTGCAACAGGTACAAAACTAAGTAAGGATGATGAAGGATTAAATGTCAATCCAACTCTATTCAAAATATTGATTGGAAACCTCATGTATCTCATAGCTATAAGAAGAGATATTATGCAAGGAGTGAGTTGATTTCTATTGTTATGGAGACTCCAAAAGACTCACATTGGAGAGAAAACAAAATAATATTGAGATACATAGCAGGAACTACAAATTGTGGCATAATGTATGCAAGCACAGAGAAGAAGGATTTGACTGGATACACTAACAATAATTTTGGAGGCAGTTTGGATGATAGGAATAACATTTCTCATTACGTGTTCCATATTAGTTCATGTGCAATATCATGGGCATCTAAGAAGCAGCCTATTTTGACATTTTCTTCAGCAGAAGCAGAATATATAACAAAAACATCAACAACATGCCAAGCAGTATGGTTACAAGGAGTTTTGGGTGGACTCGAGCAGAAACAACAAGGATCAACAACAATATATTGTGAGAACACCTCAACCATTAGCAAAATATGTATTTGAGTTTCATAGAGAAAACTTGGGTGTTGTAAGCCTAACTTAGACTTACAACCAATAAAAATGTTGGAGTTGTTATGAGTCATGTCTTAGTTTAGTGGTCGTAATCAAGGGGGGAGTGTTAAAGATAGGTAATTACTCCCATATGCATAGTTGTCTAAATTTAGAGAGTCACTTAACTAAGTCAAGTGTAAGTCACAGGGGCTTCATTGTGGAAGCAATACCATAACACGTGGGTTCATATTGGAGGATATATAAGGAGGAAAAAATGACATAATATATTAGGTTATATATAGCGGATAAAAGGTTTTTATATCGGCAAATATAAAAAATGGAGCCAAATTTTATGAAAAAATATAAAGGGTTTTAAAAAATGTTAATAAAAAAATGGACACCTACAATATATAGTGAAAGTAAGGGATTTTTAAATTGGGAAGGTGTAACGGGTTTATATTGGTAGGGGGTTAAATAATGTGATTTTTAGGAGTGTTTTCCAATATGTATTCAAATTAAGAGTATTGTTTAATATGCTATGATCGCACGTGATATGTTAGAGGTTTATTTAGTGAAGCCCTTATGGTGTGAGTGAGTTTGAGTTAAGTCTTATTTTAAGTAAAGTCAAATTTAGTTTGTAGTTTCATGTCAAAGTTATTTTGAGTGAGTCGCTAGTCTAAAAGGTTAAATACCCTTCAACAATTTCATTGTAATCATCAAGTTTGTGTCATCAATTGAATCTCTAGTCGAAAAGGTTAAATACCCTTCAACGAATTCATTGTAATCATCCAGTTTGTGTGATCAATTAAAGCCCCACAACATTTGTTATTGTGTGTGTGAATAGTTTCCGGCATTTCTTTCAATGTCATTTGAAGAACAAGAATGCATATGTGTTGAGTAACCTCTCCAAATAAGTATAGATGTCCATTGAAAATACGTCCAATGAAAATACAGCTGTAAGGTATCAGAAATAGCAGTTGACTTTCCTCTCCCTCACCATAACCTGACCTGAGCTACGGGAAAGAAAGGGGGTAGCCTTCTCTCTCCTTTTTGGGTATGCCGCAGGCAGCTCTCCACTACCCTGGGAACAAGCGACCAAAGGCATACCAGCAGCGAAATCTAAAATTCTTCAAATCGAATAGAATACCTGACCAAAACCTTTGTTGAAATTATTGGAAATTCCAAGCAGACAGTGGAGAGAATGAAACTCTCCTCTACAACATAGAGATGTTTAAAAGAATAAAATTTCGATTTGCAGACAGAGATGGCATGAAAATGCTTTCTTCTATTTCTTTAAACAGAACAAAACAAACTGTTACAAATTTCTTCCTCAACAGTGAGGGATTCACATAATATGACTGGGACTGTTACAGACACAGTGCACCAAACAAATCTTCTCTCTCTGTCTCTCTTCAAGAAGGCACAGAACCGTGCTCTGTTCTTCTTGCTGTGTTTTCTTTGCCTACGGGCTCTCACAGCGGTCATAACAACAATACAATGCAGTTACCTTATTCTATATTATACGCGGGCCTTTTCTTCCTTTTATATGGCGTGGCGGATTACAAAAATACATAAATTAAAATTACAAAGAAAACTATGCAAAACATACAATTTTCAATCTGGCGCGACGTACGAGTGGGGACCACTTCATAGTCGGCCATCGCAATTGTGGAAATTGCAATATGCGCTATGGAAGAACAAACAAAACGTAAAAATGCAATCTTGCGATGATGCGATGGCGCATAGCGCACATATGACATTTGCGACGGAACACAATGGAATGGGCGGAACAATCAATGCGACATGCGATATTGCGACGACGCATATCTCATATCGCAAATTTCAATATTTGTGATGGCGGAGTGCGATGACAACTTTGAAACATGTGATGTGCGATCTGCGTTTTTGCGCTCAAGTGGTAGGGACCACTTGTCCTTCCACTCATAAAAGACTTCCGCCTGTTTCATTCAATTTGGTTGTCGAGGGCTTTTACGCCCGACGTGACCATTTTTAATTCAATCTTCTCCTCCGTAGACAAAGTCTTCATTCTGCTGTCATACTTAGCTGCGGCCCATCTAAATTTAATTCTTCTCCTTACGGATCTTCCATTCATCTTAAATACAGAGTGCTGCTCACTCAATCTTCTCCTGCCTTGTACTTTTTTCTTCCTGTCACTGCCCAAGGCATGGTAGGTGACTTTAATATTTCTAACACACCCCCTTAAAGTCAGCTGCTGGGTTATCCATCATACCCAGACATTTTCTCAGAAATTCAAATGTTTTCTGTGCCAATGGCTTTGTCAAAATATCTGCATATTGCTCCTCTGTTTTACAATGTTGTAAAACAATTTCACCATTGTTCACCAATTCTCTGATATAATGAAACTTTGTGTCTATGTGCTTCGTTCTTTTATGAAACACAGAATTCTTTGATAATGCAATAACTGAGCTATTGTCACAATAAATCACAGTGCCCTTTACCTGTTCTTGGCACAAACTTCTCAACATTCTTCTCATCCAAATTTCTTGACATGCTGCTGCTGTAGCTGCCACATATTCTGCCTCTGCTGTAGATAATGCTACAATAGGCTGTTTTTTAGAAGCCCATGAAATGGCTCCTGAACCCATATGAAAAACATAACCAGAAGTGCTCTTCCGATCATCTACACATCCAGCCCAATCACTGTCAATGTACCCAACTAATTCTGAATTTTCTGAAGTAGTATATAAAATACCAAATCTTTTTGTTCCTTTCACATACCTCAGAATTATTTTTGCTGCTTGCCAATGTGCCTCTTTTGGCTTCTCCATAAATCTGGAAATTAGACTAACAGCATGCATAATATCTGGCCTAGTTGCAGTCAAATACATGAGGCTACCAACTATGCTTTTATATAAACTTGGATCAAAATCCTTACTGCTGTCATTCTTACTTAACTTCAATCCCATTATTGTGGGAGTAATTGCAGCTTTGCACTCCTGCATGTTAAATCTTTCTAAAACTTGATTCACATACTTTGCTTGAGATATAAAAATCCCTTTTTCATTTTGCTCCACTTCTATTCCCAAGAAGTATCTTAATAAACCCATGTCAGTCATTTCAAATTCATCTTTCATGACTGTTTTAAAATTTTCAACCAGATAATCATCATTACCTGTAAATATTAAATCATCAACATATAAAACAACAATCAATATCTTACCATCCTTTTCTTTGATGTAGAGGGTGGGTTCTCCCTCACATTTTTCAAATCCATTCTCCAGTAGATAGGAATCTATCCTACTGTACCATGCTCTTGGCGCTTGCTTCAGCCCATAAAGAGCTTTCTTCAATTTGCAGACTTTGTGCTCTTGGCCTTTCTTCTCATATCCTAGAGGTTGTTCCACATATACCTCTTCCATTAAAAATCCATTTAAAAATGCAGATTTTACATCCATCTGATATACTTTCCATTTTTTTTGTGCTGCTATGGACAACACAGCTCTCACGGTTTCCATTCTTGCAACTGGTGCAAAAGTTTCTTCATAATCTATACCATGCTTCTGCTTATATCCTTTGACAACAAGTCTGGCCTTGTGTCTTTCTATCTTTCCTTCAGCATTGCTCTTGGTCTTGTAGACCCATTTAACTCCAATGACTTCTTTACCTTCTGGGAGATCAACCAACTCCCATGTTTTGTTCTTCTCTATGGCTTTAATTTCATCATCCATAGCTTCTATCCATTTTCTATCTTTAATTGCATCTTCAAAATGAATAGGATCATCGACTTGACAATACAAAGAAAATAAGGAATTCATACCTTTGTTTGCTTCGTCTTGCTCATAAATTTCTCTATGGCTTCTGAACCTTGTTCCGCTTTCACTTGGTGTAGCCGTGCTTGATGAAGCACTCATTTATTCTCCATGGGGTGTGCTTGGAGATGCACTCCCGCTTCTTCTCAAGGGTGTTCTTGGTGCTGCTTGAGGCGTCCCTTGCTTTCCTTGCATTGCTGGAGGTTGTGCAGTGGATGGGTTGTTAATTTCAACCACATCTCCTTCATCGTCATCATGAGACAAACAGTTTTTAACATTGACTGTTTTCTCAATGCTTCCATCCCACGCTTCCTCTTCAATGAATTGCACATCTCTGCTTATTACAAACTTCTTTGTGGATGGGTTATACAACCTGTATCCTTTGGAATCTTGACAATATCCAAGGAAAATGCACTTCTCCCCCTTACTATCCAACTTCTTTCTCAATTTTTCTGGAATGTGTACATATGCTACACATCCAAAAACTCTCATGTGGGTGACTCCCTATTTTCTTCCACTCCACGCTTCTTCTGGAACTTTGTTCATCACAGCTTTTGTAGGGCATCTATTTAAAATATACGCAGCATAGTTTGCTGCTTCTGCCCAATACTCATTCGGCAAATGTTTTTCCTTTAGCATACTTCTCACCATTTCCATTATGGTTCGATTCTTTCTTTCAGCAACTCCATTCTGTTGCGGCATGTACCTTGTGGTAAACTGCTTGTGTATGCCGTTCTCTCTGAAAAAACGCAGAAATTCCTTTGAGATATATTCTCCTCCTCTGTCAGTTCTGAGGACTTTAATGTACAGCCCACTCTGTTTCTCTACAAGAGCTTTAAAGTGGCAAAATTTCTGAAAGACTTCACTCTTATATTTCAGAAAATAAACCCACACTTTTCTTGTGAAATCATCTATGAAGGTTAGCATGTAATTGCTTCCTGAAACTGATGTTGTTTGCATCGGCCCACATAAATCTGAATGAATGATTTCTAAGGGTGTTTTCGCCCTTATGATTTTCCCTGAAGGAAAACTTTCTCTGTGTTGTTTTCCCAAGATGCAGCCTTCACATAGGCTGTCAAGCTTTTCAATCAATGGTAAACCTCTTACCATTCCTTTTCTGTGCAGCAAATTCAATCCTCCGAAATTGAGATGTCCAAATCTCAAATGCCATAACCAATTTTCATCTTTTTCTTCCTTCTGAAAGGCTTCTTGTGTTACAGCTTCTATGCTTTTCCCTTTTCCCTTCAATTCAATATTGAGCTTGAGCGGAAACATTCTATTGCTGGTCATTTGGATTTCAGCAATGATTTTCTTGCTTGGAGGTATATCTTTTATGGTGCACACATCATCTTTAAAAATTACATTGTAACCTTTATTTATGAGCTGCCCAACGCTCAAAAGATTACATTTCAGACCTGGAACATAATACACATCAGGGAAAAATTTTTGCTCCCCATTCCTTGCTCGAATACTTACTCTACCTTTCCCTTTGACATAGATCTTAGTATCAGTCCCTGTGGTCACTTCGCATTTAACTTCTTCATCTAGATTGGAAAACACTGCTTTGTTGCCAGTCATATGATTACTACATCCTGAATCTAAGAACCAAACATCATCTTCTTTATTATGTGCTACATTACAAGCTAATATCACATTACTTGGGTTCTTTTCTTCTTTTGCTACATTAGCATTTTGCCTATTTTTCATGTCATTTTGCTTCTTTCTACATTCATTGGCATAGTGCCCATATTTCTTGCAATAATGACATTGGACATTGGATTTATCATACCTTTGTCCATGAGCATGTTGGTGTTGATGTCCACCTTGCTGGCTATTGCATTGGCCTTGGCTCTGGCTTTGACTGTTGCTCCTTCCATGTGAATGTGAAGGGCTGTTGCTTCCACCTCTATTTTTACTTCTGTCTCTTCCTCTTCCTTTTCTTTGACCTCTTCCTCTTCCTGAAGGCATATGGATCTTGAAGGCGTGCTCAAGAGATGAGTGTTCATCTCTGCTCAATCTTTGTTCATGAGTTATCAGCGAGGCATGCAGTTCATCCATTGTGAACTGTGAGAGATCTTTGGTCTCTTCTATGGTAGTTACAATAATATCAAACTTTGAGGGTAAGCATCTCAAAAGTTTCTCCACAATCCTTCTATCTTCAAGAGTTTCTCCATGGGATCTTATCTGATTTACAATCCCAATCACATGTGTAAAAAATGTGTCAACACTGTCTGACTCTTTCATGCAAAGAGTTTCAAAATCTCTTCTCAGCAATTGAAGTTTTGATGTCTTAACTTTCTCCATACCTTGATAGGCTACTTTCAGAGTTTCCAATGCCTCCTTGGATTTCTTAGCTGCTGCTATCCTTGGAAACACACTCTCATTTACAACTTGATACAAACAAAAGAGAGCTTTAGCATCTTTCTTCCTATTATTTTTCAACACATCCTTCTCTACTTGAGTTAAGGCATTAAAACCCTGCTCATCAGCTGGTTCTGTGAAGCCATCTTCTACTAGTTCCCACAAGTCTTGTGAGACAAATAGGGCTCTCATGGTAATGGCCCAATAATCATAGTTCTTTCCATTAAACTGTGGAAGCTGAACACTTCCAAGACTCATACCAGTGCTTGGTCCAGCCATTGCTTCAAAACTGAACTCTGACTTTAAACAAACTGTCTTTCCTTTACTGAAAGAACAAACTCCTTTTTAAATACAAAGCAACAAAACTATTATCTTTGAGAAATACCTGAACTTTGACTTCTGTTGAGCTTTTCACGCTGCTGGAGAAAACGCTACAACCGGTCTTCTTCTTCAGCTTCTTTGAAATCTTCAAAGAGCCTAGAGTAGCTCCGATACCATGTTGAAATTATTGGAAATTCCAAGCATACAGTGGAGAGAATGAAACTCTCCTCTACAACACAGAGATGTTTAAAAGAATAAAATTTCGATTTGCAGACAGAGATGGCATGAAAATGCTTTCTTCTATTTCTTTAAACAGAACAAAACAAACTGTTATAAATTTCTTCCTCAATAGTGAGGGATTCACATAATATGACTGGGACTGCTACAGACACAGTGCACCAAACAAATCTTCTCTCTCTGTCTCTCTTCAAGAAGGCACAGAACTGTGCTCTGTTCTTCTTGCTGTGTTTTCTTTGCCTGCGGGCTCTCACAGCGGTCACTACAACAATACAATGCAGTTACCTTATTCTATATTATACGCGGGCCTTTTCTTCCTTTTATATGGCGTGGCGGATTACAAAAATACAAAAATCAAAATTACAAAGAAAACTATGCAAAACATACAATTTTGAATCTGGCGCGACGTACAAGTGGGGACCACTTCATAGTTGGCCATCGCAATTGCAGAAATTGCGATATGCGCTATGGCGGAACAAACAAAACGTAAAAATGCAATCTTGCGATGATGCGACGGCGCATAGCGCACATATGACATTTTCGATGGAACACAATGGAATGGGCGGAACAATCAATGCGACATGCGATATTGCGACGGCGCATATCGCATATCGCAAATTTCAATATTTGCGATGGCAGAGTGCGATGACAACTTTGAAACATGCGATGTGTGATCTGCGTTTTTGCGCTCAAGTGGTAGGGACCACTTGTCCTTCCACTCATAAAAGACTTCCGCCTGTTTCATTCAATTTGGTTGTTGAGGGCTTTTACGCCCGACTTGACCATTTTTAATTCAATCTGCTCCTCCGTAGACAAAGTCTTCATTCTACTGTCATACTTGGCTGCGGCCCATCTAAATTTAATTCTTCTTCTTACGGATCTTCCATTCATCTTAAATACAGAGTGCTGCTCACTCAATCTTCTCCTGCCTTGTACTTTGTTCTTCCTGTCACTGCCCAAGGCACGACAGGTGACTTTAATATTTCTAACAACCTTTCCATGTAGGAATCAAACAAAACCAAATCGAAAAATGTTGTGTCAAGTGCTGAATGGGGACTTTGTTGACGGTGGACCACTATGTGCCTTTTTGTGAAGTGCTGAATGGGACTTTGTTTAACGGTGGATCACTATGGGCCTCCCTCAAAACTTCAGAGATGTGATAATTTTCACTTGGCGTACATGTCCGCTCTTATTTCTGGGTGAAGTGCTCTAGGTCATTACGGATGAAGATGTACAAAGATATGGAGTGATTGACAATATCTGGTTTTCATCGAACAATCAAGAAACCCAACACTTAATGAGTTCATTTCAATAAACAAAAAGCGGTATTCTAAGGTAAATGTTCATTTCAATAAACAAAAAGCTGTATTCTAAGGAAAATAGAATATTGGATGCGGTGTTCTAGGGAAAATAATAATAGGTTCCCACTAAAACATGCAAGCCTAGAAACTCCTGTCTCCTGATCAGAGAGTTTCTCTAACAAGACCTCTCAATATTGACATCTGAAAGCAGAATGATTGAATACACTGCCCGTATAGTAGAAATAATGTAGGAACATTAAGTGGACTGAATGTCGAGTGGAGGTAGAAAATAATTAATGTTTCTGGTTCTCAATAACTTTTTATTATTTCAGAGGGAAAAGCACTGTTTATTTCTGGTTCTCAATAACCTATACTTATCCAACAATCTTGAATAAAAAATATTGGTTAAAATTAGAAGTTTGAATTGTGAATTTTCTACATAAATTTTTCATAATGCTAAATTTATATACAATTAAAAAAAAAAAATATTAATAATAAATATCTAAATTTAACCAATTTGGTTTTACAAGATTATGAAAAAAAATGTTTAGGCAACTCTAGCACGGGCAGTGCACTGACGATCTTGTGTGCTTACGATATTGCAGAACTGGAACTAAACCGTCCGAGGATACCAATTACAGTGTATTCATTTGCGGGGCCCCGCATGGGAAACGTCGCTTTCAGAGATCAGTGAGACGAGCTGGGCCTCGGGATTTTGCGCGTTGAGAACTTTCATGACTTGGTGACGAAGATACCTGGCCTAATATTTAACGAGACTTTAGGGGTATGTAAAAATTACCTGATGAACAGACTCAATACATGGAGATATTATCACGTCGGCGTTGAGCTGACGCTTGATCAGAGGCTGAATACGCAGTCCTTCAAGCCTAAAGTGCCTCATCATCCTTCCTGCATTCACAACCTGGCCACTTATTTGCAATTCTTAAGCTGCTCCACCAGCTGCAACTACCCTGACTATCATGAACATGCAAACTCCAAATTCTGGATCCACACTCCCTTAATAAGGGAGTTTCTTTGCCACTTTGAGAAGCATATGGTGTTGCCATTTTTCCATCTGGATTCATAAAACACGAATACAAAAAAATATATGTAATGCGATGTGGTGGGTTGAGAAATGTATATGTAATGTTGTGTTGAAAACTGGTACAAACCAGGATACATTGAATGTTTTCCATGGATATACGTTGCTATGTTTGACAATTTAACACCAAATTTACATAAAGTTTAAAGTCATCGATCGATGAAAATATAACAACAGATTAAGATTTTTTTTTTAATGTTGAATGATTCAAGTTTTTTTGGTTTTTTTTGTTTGTTGGTTGTATGGGTTTTTACATGATTTCATCCCAAATTTATGGTGAGCTGGTGGTTAGTCTGAGAAATCGCCAGGGGTGGTCGGTCTCAGAAATGGTTGAGGGGAATCTAAGTCACCAAACTTATGGTCTGAGAAACTTCCACCAAATTTATGATGAGGTGGTGGTCGGTCTCAGAAACCACCAAGGGGTGGTGGGTCTCAAAAAACCACCGAGGGGCATCTAAGTCGCAATCTAAGGCGCTGAGAAACTCTCGCCAAACTTATGGTTTAAGAAAGCGACCTAGGGACATCTAAGCTCTCAAAATCACCCGACCTTTTCATCACAAGTATCTTGACAACACATTCTTCATGATCAAAGCTATCAAAAAAACATCTAAGCTCTCAAAATCACTCGACCTTTTCATCACAAATGTCTTGAAAACACACTCTTCATGATCAAACCAAATCCCTGTTGACCTGAATGATTCAGGTTAAGCAATCGGTGTGGGATCATTCTTCAAGCGTGCATAAACAGTGTGACATATGAAATTTTTATTGAGACCCTCACATATCAATTTCTTTAATATTTTAAATGAAAGACCACATTGAAACACTTCAGAGTGTGGAAAAATGAGGATCTTTGTGCCGAGAGGCGCAATCTACAGCCCAGTATGATCTCGATGTCATCACGTTCTCAAAAAATAATAAATTTTACTTTTTCTAATGTCCGCCAAAGCATTAACCTAATCTTGAATTTTATATAACTTGAATATTTAGATTATATATAACTTTTTTAACTTATTAATAGACTGAGATTAACTATTAAAATACAACTATGTATTATTTATATAATTTGAATGGATAGTAAATTATCTCACCCATTTAATAATTGCTTTATTATATACATGAATTTGAATGGATCATAAAACCTTTAACAAAAAAATTTACCACATTGAATTTTCAAATTAGGGAAAATTTTAAACATCTTTACTCTTTACTAAAGTCAATACCATTTCCTAAATTAAAGGAATTAAAGGAAAAGAGTTAATTTAACACAAACAATCAAAATCTAAAATCTTTTAATATTTCTTTTAATTAAATATTTGTAAAATGAATCTTTAAAAAGAAAACCCATATTCTATGGATAAATTAAAATATTTAAAGACATAAATATTTCCCCATCAAAGTTGCAATATTTTAAAATTTAAATAAATATAAATATAAATAAACATGAGGTATGGTAAATAAATAAAACATATTTTTATACTTACTCCAGAGTTATGATATATATATATATATATATATATATATATATATATATATATATATATAAACTAGATGTATGGTAAATAAATAAAAATTCTCTCTATATTTACTCCATAAACCCTTTTATATTTTAGAAAAATTAAAAAAGAGGTTTTGCCTATGGGACTAATACCATGGGACAAATTAATATTGATACCATGGGCTAAATACCACGGGCCAAATACCATATTTATAAAATAAGTATGGTAAATAAATAAATATAAATAAAAGAGGTATGATAAATAAATAAATATAAAATAGGTATAAAGAGGTCGGGTAAATAAATAAATATAAAAGAGGTATAAAAAGGCAAGGTAAATAAATAACAATATATCAAATAGGATTATAAATAAAAATGTAATTATATAACAAGCCTGTGGGCCAAATACCATAGTAAATAAAAGAGGTATGGTAAATAAATAAAAATATAAATAAACTAGAGGTATGGTAAGGAAATAAAACCTCTTTTCATATTTACTCCATAATCTTCTTTATATTTATGAATATTTAGTTTACATAACTAAGAAGAAATAGAGAAAGAGAGAGAAGTGGAGAGAGAGAGAGAGTGATAAGAGAGAGATGGAAAGAGATTGTGTATGTTTAGGGGTGAGATAAAGAGACAAAGCAGGATGTATGGAAAGAAGGGAGGAGAGAAGAAGAGAGAAGGAGAGAGAGAGGAATATAGTAATGTATTTGGAGAGAGAGAGAGAGAGAGATGGGGGAAGAGAGAGGATTGGAGGGAAAAGAGAGAGGGAGGGAGGAGAGAAAGGGAGAGAGAGGAAGGATGAGAGAGAGGAGGAGAGTGATGGGGCAAGAGAGAGTATTGGAGGGAAGAGAGAGACAGAGAGAGAGATCAAGGAAGAGAGAGGGAGTTAGGAGAGAGAGAGAGAGAGGAAGGACGAGAGAGAGGACTTGAGAGAGAGGAGGAGAGAGGGATCGATAGAGAGATGGAGTTGGAGGGGGAGGTATGTAGGAAATAAGAAATATAGAGAGTGAGAAGTGGAGATAGAGAAGGAGTGACAAGGGAGAGACAGAGAGAGAGCGTGTATGTTTGGGGCTGAGATAAAGAGACAAATAAGGAGAGATGGAGATAATGGGGGAGAAAAGGAGATATAAGGAGGGAGGGAGGGATAGTTGGTGGGTGAAGAGAGAGAGAGAGAGAGAGAGAGAGAGAGATGGGAGAGAAAGGGAAAGAGAGAAAGGAAGAGAGAGGATGTAAGACAGTGGAGAGAGGGAGGGAAAGAGAGATGGACTTGGAGAGGGAGGTAAGAAGAAAGACATAGAGAGAGAAAGGTGGAGAGAGAGAGAGAGAGTGATCAGGAAGATGGAGAGAGAGGGAGAGAGCACAAAAGGAGGAAAGAGAGATATTAGCGAGGGAGAGGGAGAGAAGGGGAAGATAAAGATATAGATGGAAGGTGAAGAGAGGGAAGAAGAGAGAGATGGGGAGAGGACGGAATTGACAAAGAGATTGATATATATGGAGTGTGAGAGCGTGTGTGTTTAGGGGGGTGAGATAGAGAGACAGAAAATAAGAGATGGAGGGGGATATAGATATGGATGGAGGGTGGAGAGAGGGAAGAATATTTCTCACACTAGATGGATTCATATAAGTGGAGATGGTGATTTATAATCCTATTTTATTATTTGCACTATATGCATCGATTTTAGTGTAGATATTTATTTCTAATGATATTTGGTTACTTTCACTAGATGCATTGATTTGAGTGTAGGTGGTGATTTCTAATAGAATTTGATTGCTTTCATTGAATGTGTTGATTTCAATTTATATGTCAATTTATAATTATATTTGATTACTTTCACTAGATGAATTGATCTGAATGTAGATGATTTCTAATCCTATTTGATTGTTTGCACTAAATGCATTGATTTCAATGTAGACGGAAATTTATAATCCTGTTTGATTTCTTTGAGTAAATGCATTGATTTCAGTGTAGATGTTGGTTTCTATAGAGAGAGAGAGTAAATATAAGGAATATAGAGAGAGAGGGAGAGAGGACAAAAGGAGGAAACATAGATATTAGCGAGGGAGAGGGGGAGAAGGGGAAGATAGAGATATAGATGGAAGGTGAAGAGAGGGAAGAAGAGAGAGATGGGGAGAGGGGGTGATTGAAAAAGAGATTGATATATATGGAGTGCGAGAGCGTGTGTGTTTAGGGGGGTGAGATAGAGAGACAAAAAAGAATAGATGGAGGGGGATATAGATATGGATGGAGGGTGGAGAGAGGGAGAAATATTTCTTGCACTAGGTGGATTGATATAACTGAAGATGGTGATTTCTAATTCTATTTGATTATTTGCACTAGATGCATTGATTTTAATGTAGATATTTATTTCTAATAATATTTGATTACTTGCACTAGATGCATTGATTTCAGTGTAGGTGGTGATTTCTAAAACAATTTGATTTCTTGCACTCAATGTGTTGATTTCAATTTAGATGTCGATTTATAATTATATTTGATTACTTGCACTAGATGAATTGATTTCAATGTAGATGATTTCTAATCCTATTTCATTGTTTGCATTAAATACATTGATTTCAGTGTAGATGGCGATTTCTAATCTTATTTTATTTCTTTGAGTAAATGCATTGATTTCAGTGTAGATGTCGGTTTCTAGAGAGAGAAAGTGAGTGATAAGGAAGATGGAGAGAGAGGGAGAGAGGAAAAAGGGAGGAAAGATATTAGCGGGGGAGAGGGAGAGAAGGGGAAGATAAAGATATAGATGGAAGGTGAAGAAAGGGAAGAAGAGAGAGATGGGGAGAGGGGGTGATTGACAAAGAGAGCGATATATATAGAGTGTGAGAGCGTGTGTGTTTAGGGGGGGTGAGATAGAGAGACAAAAAAACAAGAGATGGAGAAGGATATAGATATGGATGGAGGGTGGAGAGAGGGAAGAATATTTCTTGCACTAGATGGATTGATTTAAGTGGAGATAGTGATTTATAATCCTATTTGATTATTTGCACTAGATGCATCGATTTTAGTGTATATATTTATTTCTAATGATATTTGATTACTTGCACTAGATGCATTAATTTCAGTGTAGGTGGTGATTTCTAATACTTTTTGATTGCTTGCACTAGATGTGATGATTTCAATTTAGACGTCGATTTATAATTATATTTTATTGCTTGCACTAGATGCATTGATTTCAATGTAGATTATTTCTAATCCTATTTGATTGTTTGTACTAAATGCATTGATTTCAGTGTAGATGGCGATTTCTAATCCTATTTGATTTATTTGAGTAAATGCATTGATTTTAGTGTAGATGTTGGTTTCTAATCTTATTTGATTGCTTGCATTAAATGCATTGATTTCAACGTATATGTTGATTTAGGACTTTATGTAATTGGATATATGATGGTACATTAAATTTAAAGTGATTGGATTAACAATACGCATTGATTTTAGTGTAAGCACAAAAAGTTATTGATAATGTACATTGATTTTTGTGTTATGGTAATTTAACCTATTGATATTGGAGAGCAAGAGAGACAAGGTGTCATGTTTACTAAAACAGCTCGAGCTAAAGATTTAAATGGTTTACGATTTAAATTTTATTTTTCATATAATCAATATGAAAAGATAACAAAATTAACAAGGGCGGCAATAAAAATAGTAGAACAAAATAGTTTGAGATTGATCACACTGACTATTTGTAACATGAGTACATTCTTATTATTCACATTTTCTATCTTTCAGCACTATTATTGTCACTTTGCATTCAAAAAAATCATTTCATCATTTTTCATCATTATAGTTATTAACAATATTTATCATCTGAACAAATTGAGGTAACTAAGAAAATATAAAATTAAAATGACCAAGTTAATTTCAGAAATATTTAGCATATTTAAAATGATTATATTAATATTTTATATATTTATATATTATTGATAAAATTAATCATATCTTCGATAGATTTTCCTTGGAAGCACACGACTGAAACCAGTCTAGATCCATCTTATCTCTGCATCTATCAAATGCCAAGAGGGATCAAATCTCTCGAGGTGCAAACCTCTTTTTTGAGTGCAAAACTTGAGGGGGGTTTGCACCTCAAGAGATTCAATCCCTCTTAGCGCTTGATAGATCCAGAGTTAAGATAGATCTAGACTGATCAATATACATTCTACAATCATTTCATATAAGATGGAGAAACAATTGAAACTGTTTGGTTGTAGTTTCATAGCGATAATTGTGAATAAATGCTCGGACCAATGTAATGTAATATAGATATATTACAAAGCTTCACGTTATTGGAATGAGAGAAAAGGGCGTAGTTGTAATGCATGTTATAAAATTAATTTAAGTCATCTTGAGAATGAGTATTTACGGACCGTTTTTTTTTAAATAAGAGGTGTTAGAAACAAATATTGATTTTGTACTTCGACTTTTTATATTATATGGAAAATAATCTAAGAATTTTATAAATTATCTATATATATATTCATCGTAATTTTACTGAATTTTGTATGAATGGTATGAAAGTTATAAAATTCTAATATATCCATTTAAATGTAACTTTGTGTCTCGGTGTATTTGTGATTGGTTTTATTAAATGAAATATTACTTTTGTCATTTTCAGTAAATTTAGTTAGATTAAATTTTTTAAGGTTTAAAAAAGAAATTAGAAATTGATTTATGTAAATAGATTGTTATCTAAAAATATTAAAATTTTATTATTATCATGAATATCCTTTTGTTTTAAATAAATTTGATTATTTTAATTTTACTGATTATCATTAATAATTTGAAGAGTACAAGGTTAATAGAGTTAATGAGAGAAATGAAGGTTCTAAAAGATTAATATACCACTGTTGCTTCTAATGAAACTAGTCAGTCAACCGATGCTTGCTTTGTTGCTACATTCTACGCCTTTGGACACATAATTCTATCGTTTTTATGTTGGTCTCCTGGCCCTTTTATGTGCCTTTCCTATCTCCCAACAATCAACTCTCAACTAGAAATTCTCAATTTAGCTAATCCTGTAATCAATGTATGTTATATAATGTTGTGTTTTCTAGTGTATGATTGATTTGGAGTTGTATAAGTATTATTATCTTTCAAGTTGTTGTGATTATATAGTGATGGATGTCATTACTATATAAAATGTGACTCCTATGTGTAAGTTTCTTTGTCCCATGTGTAAGTTTTTTTTGGTGAGATAATTTTTCTCTCTCTCCGTTGTCTTTGTTTTCTTGATTTGATTACAATGGATTATAATATTCTCTTTCTTGAGGGAATCGGCTCATGGTATTACTAGGGTATTTTTCCATGGTAGCAGCCCATGGTATTTGTTGTCATTTTTCAAGGAAAATAATCAAATAAGGTCCATCAAGCATATAAAATGGGATAGAAGCTAGGTATTTAGAATCATTTAGGTTTATTCATCTTATTGGGTTTTGGTTGAGAACTTGGCGTGGCCAGTTCTAGCATTGATCCCAGAATGAAAACCTCGTGGTGAATTGTATGGTGGATCCATCTAGGGTCCACGATTGTGCTTCAGTATTTATTCTTTCTCTTTTGATGAGTAGTCTTGCATGCCATTGCAGGGGCTCCGATACTTTGTATGGGCATGTACTATTTTTCCTCAGTTATTAATATAAATCAGATCCCATCTATGTTCATGTTTTTTTATTGAATGACATTTTATTGAGAACACTAGAATGTGATAGATATGACTAAATTATTAAGGTTTGGGAACTTACAGTGGTATCATAATTGTGCATCCTAAAAGTTTTATGAAAGGAACTTAGGTGAAATTTATTTTCACCCTAGTTGGATTTTTATTTTTTAGTAAATTATTTTGGAAGTCATTCACCTTAGTTGACTGGTTTTTATATTGTATCTGGGTTTGTTGATTTGTTTGTCAACTGGGTAAACAGTTCTAGGGTTTTAAAAGCTGAAGTTGTTGCACTTTATTGCTTGGGAGAGGGGCGAGCAATGGTATCTCTAATAAGTGTGGCCAACACAATTGTACCATGCCCACAATTGCAGATCGTAAATGAGGAACACATATATAACTATCAGACACTGACGGTTCGTGTACTTTCTAAAGTATCATAATTTGAAAAGTATCTTGTTGCAGAAACTACGTTGCAGGCCGCATTTGCATCCTAAAAGCACCGCTGGAGTATGAAAGATCATGCAGGTCGAGTCAAGGGAGTTCAATTATTGAGCACAACAGAAGGATTAGTGTCCAAGGAGTCATAAAGCCGCGTGGGATCTACACTTCAGCACTTACAAGACCTTTTTTTTTGCATGGAGTAAATCGATACTTTCACACTGTGACCATACATAAGCACCGAGATCTTGGAAGCCACAGAATTTCAATGATAAATACTACATCGATAGAGGCGGGTTCGCCACAGCATACAAGGAAATTCTTCCGTCTAGAAATTCTGGCAATAAAAGATCTATCCGACCACCAATGGCATAACCGCAGTTCAGAGGAGCTTCATCGAAACTCTGGCGGGGATTCAACATCGAAACATTGTAAATATCTTTCTTGTAAGGCTGCGAGGCTCAGTTGGAGTGTCGAAGGGCGAAATTCATCAACCACCTAGGCACGTGAAGAATCGCTATTAGTTGGAAATGATTGTATCCTTGAGGATTGGATTTCGAAGTGACAAAAATCAATCTTCTTAGAAATTGAAGAGAGCGAGCATGAAATATCCAGTAGAATGAAGGAATATGGGCAAGGGAAAATATTGTTGCCTGTAGCTATTGTTGTGAGGCTAGAATAAGTGCATGAAAATGTTGGAATATATTATCTGCAATTGAGTTCTGCGAGGCTCAGTTGGAGTGTCGAAGGGCGAAATTCATCAACCACCTAGGCACGTGAAGAATCGCTATTAGTTGGAAATGATTGTATCCTTGAGGATTGGATTTCGAAGTGACAAAAATCAATCTTCTTAGAAATTGAAGAGAGCGAGCATGAAATATCCAGTAGAATGAAGGAATATGGGCAAGGGAAAATATTGTTACCTGTAGCTATTGTTGTGAGGCTAGAATAAGTGCATGAAAATGTTGGAATATATTATCTGCAATTGAGTTTTCTTTTGGTGAAGAGCGGAGCGGGAGCAGATCCTGTTTGGGCCCATAAGATCAATTGACGGAAGTGTCGAATGTGGCCTTTGTGTGTAGAAAGGAAGGGCATCTCTCATCATTCAGAGGCCACCAAGGAAAGGCCCGTACATTCTGTCTTCACCAATCTACTACTCTATGATTGTCGCAGTCTCATTAAGCCTAGAATTATATTTAAATGTTTGTCGTTCACCAATCTGCTGCTCTATGATTGCCTTTTCATTAAGCTGGGGATTATATTTAAATGTTTGCCGCAAGCGTTGACCCTCTTCAATATGTTGTTGGTCAAAATGCCTTTATTACAATAAAGCATTCCCTTTTGGATTCCATTTGTATTTAAATGGAGATCACATGAAACATCGTATTCATATATACGATTATGGATATAGATATTTTAATGGGGTATGCACATATATGGAGATGGGTATTTGAATGGGTTTTGTGATAACATTTTATTATAGTCTTCCTTATATATATTAAGCAGATATCATGCAAGGCTTGAATCTCTTACGTGATAGTTGGCAGAAATTATTGCAGCAATATTATGATGGGATTCCATGGTGGATACACAAATCTCTTTTGCATTATATCTGAACCATATAATGCCCTTAATTCAAGAATACAGGCCCACGAGGACGATTCAAGGAGGGAATACATTTCAGTAGCCTCCCCATTGGATGGAATCGTATTGAAGGAGATTTGGTCATATAGTAACATTGGAGATATAAGGATATAATTGTGGGTGTTACAAGCGGTTTGAAAATGGACCGTTTTGAAGAAATTTTGGAAAACAACCAGAAAAGCCTTGATGAACTAGTGAGGATATATGGTCCTTTAAGAATCCATACCTCCATAGACCAAAATGATAGTAAAAAAAGGAGATCATTCTCAAAAAGGGTTCATGTCATTCTGCAACAAAAACAACCATGGGAGGTGAAGGAAGGAAAAAGAAGAGGAGTTAAGCTCTTCACACTTGGCTCTGAATTGTAACAAACAAAATCAGTCATAAACCTTCATAAGTTGTAGGAATTAGACATATGTTTTTACAAGGTGGGACAACCAGAATGAAAGAAACTCAATTGGTCTCTCAAACCATCCGTGCTTGCATTAATACAACCCGGACTTCGTGAACATCCTGATGAAGAGGTCAGGCTCACAATTTATTCTTGTCTTAATAGGGTCGTAGCTCTAACATCACCATTACTGCCCTACAATAATTATCTCATGACAAATATACTGCAACTGATAGTAGAAGCCCTTTAGGGGTTGAACAACATCATGCTTCCTACTTATCATAAGTGGTGTAGAATTTTAGAACTTATGGCAGAGTTTAGTTTTGGCACATTCATGTTGAATATGGAATGCGACAAGTTGATATTTCAGTTGCTCCAAAAATTTTATACGAGTATTACATCATCTCACTCAGACCATGTCAAAGAATGCATGCAAAAGATTTTATCTCTGTTCTTAAAAGGAGATGCTGACATATGCAATATACTAAGATCCAAATTTCTGACCATTTGGAGGAAGGAACCAAAGGTATCACCAGTTGCCTATGATCTAGTCGAGAAATTGGTCAGGAAAAATATAAAATGGCTTAGAAAGGTGTTGACTAGGAAGGAATTGAGAAGGATTGATGGAGAAAGCAAGAACAAAATTTGCAGCAAGAATGAACTAAGGAGGAAAGGAGTGTGCTTTATTTGCAATGGACCTTGGGCCCTTAACCATTCCTTTCCAGGTGATATGAAGAAGGAAAAAAGACAAAACACAAGGAGATTAATTCAAATCATGGGGAGTATTTTGGAGCTGGGTCTATCGATCTTCAAGATGGTGAGCAACATCGTGACATTATTTAGGGAGGCTTGTAGGATGACAAGCATTTGGAAGTGCATGAGGAAATTATACCTAATGGCATTGATGACGTTGACTCCTATATAATTGAGTTCATAGATCCCCAGGGGAATATCCATAAAGAATATGAACAATCAAGTATAGATAAAAGTCCACCAATGCATATATGTTCAACAGTTGAAAGGGATGAACATATTGTCTCCATAGATGGAGGAGACCAAGGATATTTGAGTGAGGATCCAGCCATAGTGAACCAGCATGTTAAGTATGATCACAAGGAGAAACATGACAAACATAATGTGAAAAATGAACCATTTCTAGAGATTTGGTCCAAGACTCAAGTTGAAGTTGTGGTCGTTGGGCATTGGGTGCAGACAGATACAGAGACAGTCAGCACGACAGTAGAATTTCCATTGGAAAACTTCTAGGAAAGGATCATGCATTTCAAGATAGATATTATGTTGTTGAAGCAGAGATTTTGGACAGCCCGCGACATTGTCTTACAGGAGAAAAAAAATTTGAAGAAATCATAGGGGTATGTATCGAATCAACGACCAAGTTTTCTAGTGTTGAGGAATGACTCAAGTCCCTCATAAGGCAGCGAGAGGAGTACATTTGGGAGTTCCACAGTAGCCCTCTATAGGAATACATAGATAAGGCTTGCAACACCAACAACCCACCTTTATACACTGGGAAGAGTAGGGAAAAATTCTCCAAATGCATCATGTTGGGTAACCAAGTAGAGACGCATGAATTAAGCATCGAACAACATCAACATAGTAGATTTGCAGATATTCATCCTTCCCCAAGTATGGATTGGCGAGAGATAATGTGTTGGTATTCTATTGGTAGGTTGATTCTTTGGAGGATACTCACATCCAAGGGCATATTACAGCTTGGGCCCTTTGGTGCGGGTAGTGATGGAGGGCTGAAATGGTACCATAACCCATAGGTCCCTGGATTTAGGTGGCATTGGGATCCAGGAGAATCCATTGGGGGCAGGATTGGCGAAAGGATTGTTTGGGATCCAGGTAGATCTATTGAGGTGAGGATTGGTTGGAGAATTGTTTGGGATCCAGGTAAATATATTGAGGGGAGGATTGGTTGGAGGATCCATTTCGGACCATTCGACATGGAGGGATGGGATAGTACATCGGGTTGCATGGGATCCTTCTATCAATGTACAAATACTTATGTTGTGGATAGAAATGGATTGCTTGAGAACAAGCAATATTTGAGCTGTAGGATTTGTAATATTCCCTTTCTCGATCCAGTCAAAGTGGAGGGAATTGACTCATTGTATTACCGTGGTATTTTTCCATGGTAGCGACCCATGGTATTTGTTGTTGGTTTTTGAGGGAAATAATAAAATAAGGTCCATCAAACCTGTAAAAGAGGATAGAAACTAGGCATTTAGAATCATTTAGGTTTATTTATCTTATTGGGTTTTGGTTGAGAACTTGGTGTGGCCAGTTCTAGCATTGATCCCGGGACGAAAACCCCATGGTGAATTGTCTGGTGGATCCATCCAGGGTCCATGATTGTGCTTCAATCTTTATTCTTTCTCTTTTGATGAGCATCCGTGCATGCCATTGCAGGGGCTCCGATACTCTATATGGGCATGTACTATTTTTCCTTAGTTATTAATATAAATAAGGCCACATCTCTAGATCCCGCCTATGTTCATGTTTTTTTACTAAATTATTAAGGTTTGGGATCTTACATGGATCCCCTTCCTCCATATTCCTTGGCTACCTTAGTGTTGAGGCCTAGGCATAGTTGGGCCACCATGGAATTATCTTTTTGTTACCCCGTTCATTAGCTTGATAATATTTCTTAGCATTGCTTGCAGCTACAACATGTACAGATTCGTGGTTCAATTTTCTTTTTTAGGTTACATCCCATCTAGGATCCATGTCATGAGAGTGGAGAAGTGAGGAAAGAAAATTTTGAGTGTTTCTCCCACAACATGTATTGTTCATTACTCACAGTTGACAACTCATCTTCACTCATGGTGTTCCCACCTAAAACAATGAGTAGGATTGGATGTGAAGTTTAGTTATTCATAAAAGGAGTGTAATCTGGATCAATTCCCATAACACTTTGCTTCTTCAAATCCTGACACGTGTTGAAATAAAATCAAGGTTAAAAAACTCAATGTTGGTCCACAATATTTAGAAAGTGAGAGGACTCTATAGGATTTGATGTTGTCACACAACTTTCAACATCAAGAAATTAGTATTTAAAAGACAGATTGAAAAATTTGGTAGGCAAGTAGGATTTGGGTATATTTTCTAAATCCTAAATGGTGGGATCTGAGGGTAGGATTTGGGTATATTTTCTAAATCCTAAATGGTGGGATTTGTGGTGTTTTTTAGATTTAATTGTTGGAAAAATAGAGGAAAGGTAAAAATTTCACAATAATATGAGCTATTATTATTATTGTTTTTAATTGATCGCATAAAATTGATTTTATTACAATGAATCTTGATTTGATTTTGCAATGAATTTAATATGGATATCTATACTTTTTAACTGGTTACTCAACTTATGCTAACTTCAATATACAAACACATAATAAATTTAACCTTTCCAAATATAAAATGAATTTGAAGTTCTAATATTGGACTCAACAAGGAAAACCCCAAGAAGTAAAGTAGCTTGCCAAACTTGTAGAGAAATACAAAGGGAGGAGGTAAGCATAACTCTGACAGGACACAGCATGTGCAGTGCACTGCCTATCTCATGGAACTGAACCATACGTACTGCTATTATTGTTAGAGGATACCAATTACAGTGTATTATAGTTCGAGGGAGTTTCTTTGCATATGGTGTTGCCTTTTTTCTGTTGAGATTTTTCTGTTTTGAGTAAAATAGGCAAAAATCTCAGTAGGTGACAAAAATTAGGAATTAGTTCCTAGATTAGCTCCAGTTTGTTGGAAGGGAGTTAATGCATCCTAAATTTGATGTGAGAGGATTTATGAGGAAGTTATATTCTCCTTGCTATAAAACAGGTATCCATATGTTTGTTTTTGAGTGTGTGGGTGTGAGAGTTTGTAATCTCGTTTGATTAATAAGATTGCTATGCAGTGTGGACGTAGCCCAGAATGGTTGGGTGAACCACGTTAAACTCTGCTTGTCTCATGCTTTCTGCTGTGTGTGATAATTGTGTTATGTTTCTGCTGTGTTAAACTCCAACAATTGGTATCAGAGGTCGTTGGAGTGCTGATGCGCAGACTTGTTGTTGGGTGATTTAACTGCTGTCGAATAGAACTGTTGCAGCGCATGATTGCTGGTTTATTCGTTGAAGTGAAGCTGTATATTAACCTGTGCGTGAAGGTTTTGTTTACTGGTGCTGCGTGGGACAGACACCTGCGCGCTGAATGAACAGCGTTAAAACCTTTGCGGAGCTGACGCTGGTGCGTGGAGTGCGTGGAGTGCGCCGGTTGAACGCTGGTGTTGCTGCTGAACACACAGTGATATATGTTGCGTCTGGGCTATGAGCGTCTGGGCTATGCGTCAATGGCAGACTCAATGGCAGCGTCTGAATGCGTTGACAGTTTGAAATCTTTAAAAGCCAGCTATGAACGGTGACGTGTTACGATAAGTTGAATCGATTTTTTGCCATCGTTTTGAAGTTTTATCGTATGCCATAAAGTCGATGATTATAAATCGTATGCCATTTGTTTTAAGTGCCATTTTTTATTTCAAACTATATGTAAATCGAATGGTAATTTTTTTTTTTTTAAGTGCATATGGCATATGTTAAATCGATATGTTAAATCGATTTAAAAGAGGGTTTTTTAAAAAGTGTAATATAGATTATATTGAAAAAAAAATAAAAATGGGTGGCACTTTATTGTTTGAATTTTTTGGTAATTATTAAATACCAATGCCAATTGCATATGGTATGGAGTTTAGAAGGTTATTGTTTTAAAGGCATAGGCAGTGTTTTGAGATTAACTTCATTTAAAAAGTTGGTTTTTTTTTGGAGATTATTGTGCTGATACAAGATGGCGAAAACTCAAAATGCCCGGTTTGAAATTGAGAAGTTCAATGGCAAGAATAATTTCGAGATCTGGAAAGTGAAGATGCATGATCTCCTGGTACAACAAGGCGTGGCGAAAGCACTATTGGGGAAAAGCAAAAAGGCCTTCTTCCATGACGAAGGATGAATGGGATGAGTTGGATGACAGAGCTCTGAGCGCAATTCGGTTATGTCTGGCGGATGACGTTCTGTTCAACATTGTGTCAGAGAAGACCGCCGCAGGACTGTGGTCGAAGCTTGAGAAGCTCTACATGACGAAATCCTTGACAAATCGGATTCTCCTGAAGCGGAAACTTTATGGTTTGCGAATGAAGGAAGGTACCTCGATTACTGACCATCTGAATGTTTTCAATACTCTATTGGTACAATTACAAAGTCTAGATGTAAAATTTGATTCAGAGGATAAGGCAATAACTCTATTGTGTTCATTGCCCGAATCGTGGGATCACTTTGTTACTTCCATAAGCTTTAGTACTGCAGACATCCTTGAGTTTGACGATGTGGTTGGAGCTTTGTTGTCCGAGGAGACCAAGAAGAGGTCGAATGCTGACACCTCTACATCAGAGGCAATGATGGCTAGAGGTCGTTCTAGAGAAAGACGCTCTGGTAAACGCAGCGATTCGCGTTCAAAGTCGAAAGGGAAGAAGAGCAAAGTAAAGTGTTGGTTTTGTGGCAAATCGGGGCATTTGAAGAAAGACTGCTGGAAGAGACAACAAACAGAGAAGAAAGCAGATTCTTCGACAGAGAAGAAGGAAGCAAACACGACAGATACAGGTTCGGCATCTGGTTCAGGTATGAGCGACGAGTGTTGTCTGTTAATATGTCAAATCATGGTCAACATTGGTTGTTAGATTCCGGTGCATCAAACCACATGTGTATTCATAGAGAATGGTTTAAGACGTATAGATCAGTTAATGATGGAGTCGTGTACATGGGTAATGATGTCACATCTAATATTCTGGGGATTGGGAGCATACAACTACAAATGTTTGATGGCACAACTAAATTGTTAACAGATGTGAGACATGTTCCAGACTTAAGAAAAAATTTGATTTCTTTAGGAGCATTGGATACGAATGGATATAAAACTGTAATTCAAGGTGGAGTTATGAAAATCTACAAAGGTATTTTACTAGTAATGAAAACTAAGAAAGTAGGAAATCTGTTTCAGTTAGAAGGAAGAACAGGGTCAGTTCATGTGTCTACGGTGTCTGAACATGACAGTAGTTCCATTCGCCTATGGCATCAAAGATTGGGCCATATGAGCGAAAGAGGGTTAAAAATTTTGGCTGATCGCAAGTTACTTCCTAATCTAAAGTCTGGAAAGTTAGATTTCTGTAAGCATTGTCTGTTTGGCAAACAAAGTAAACAAAAATTTAAAACAGGCAAACATACTAGTAAAGGGATACTTGATTATATTCATTCAGATGTTTTGGGTCCAGCCCCTACATCGTCATATGGTGGCTCGTCATATTTTGTGTCGTTCATTGATGACTTTTCTAGGAAGGTGTGGGTCTACATGATGAAAAAGAAGTCTGATGTTTTTACAATTTTCAAACAGTTTAGAGCATTGGTAGAAAACAGCACTGGTAGAACAATAAAGTGTTTAAGAACTGACAATGGTGGTGAGTTTACTTCCAAGGAGTTTGACAGCTATTGCAAGGATGCAAGGATCGAGAGACATAAGACCACGGTTTATACTCCTCAGCAAAATGGAGTTGCTGAACGCATGAACAGGACTCTTCTAGAGAGAGCAAGGAGTATGCTGAGTAACGCCGGGTTGCAAAAGGAGTTGTGGACGGAAGCGATGGCAACAGCTTGTTATGTGATAAACCGATCTCCATCAACGGCAATAGACTGCAAGATTCCGCAAGAGGTATGGAAAGGACACCCTTGTGATTATTCTAAACTCAGAGTGTTTGGTTGTGATGCATATGCTCTAGTGCCTAAACATCGGCGAACTAAGTTAGATCCAAAGTCTAAAAGGTATATCTTTGTTGGGTATGGTGTTGGAACAAAGGGATATAGATTGTGGGATCCTACTACCCGCAAAATCATCATCAACAGAGATGTAAAGTTTAATGAATCCTCTCTTGTACAGTTAGATGTAGATAATAAATTGAGACAGGATGATGTATTTGATTTTCAGCACATTCAGTTTGATAGCACTTCTAATGATAGTCATGATGACCATAGTTCAGATACTAGTCATGAACAAGTTTCAGAATCAGAACATGAACAGGGTTCAGGTTTAGATCATGAACAGGTCTCAGATACTGATCGGCAAGAAGTTCCTATAGATGGTAGTCAGCCAATTGCGGAAGCACCAGAAACATCCTTAAGGAGGTCTACAAGAATCAAACGGCCACCGAGAAGGTATGATGATTATGTTACTTCAGTTTCTTTGACAGCTAACAATGATGAACCTCTGTGCTATTAGGAAGCTATAGAAGGTTCGAAAAGTGACAAGTGGAAAGCAGCCATGAAGGACGAAATGATGGCCTTAAGTAAGAACGGCACATGGGATCTGGTTGAGCTTCCGAAAGACAGGAAAACTGTGGGGTGTAAATGGGTTTACAAGCTAAAACGGGGTGTGAATGATACGGAAGACAGGTACAAAGCGCGACTGGTTGCAAAAGGGTTTTCTCAGAAAGCAGGCATTGACTTTCATGAGATTTTTTCACCAGTTGTTAAAATAGTTTCAATTAGAATTGTGTTAGCATTAGTGGCTTTGCTTGATTTAGAGTTGCAACAATTAGATGTTAAGACTGCATTTCTACATGGAGACTTAGATGAGGAAATTTATATGGAACAACCTGAAGGGTTTGTTCAGCATCGCAATAAGAAATTTTTCTGCAGGCTCAAGAAGTCATTGTATGGTCTGAAGCAGTCGCCTCGACAGTGGTACAAGAAATTTGATTCTTTCATGTTGAGTCAAAAATATATAAGAAGTGAATATGATCATTGTGTTTACTTTAAGCAGTTAAGTAATGGCATGTTCATTATCTTAGTGTTGTATGTTGACGATATGCTTTTAGCAATCAAAATCATTGATGAAATCAACAGGTTGAAGACTCAGATGGCAAGGACATTCGATATGAAAGATCTAGGAGCAGCAAGACAGATTTTGGGCATGGAGATTTTCAGAGACAGGAGAAATGGTAAGCTGTGGGTCTCACAACAGAAGTATATTGAGAAAATACTTGTGAGGTTTGGTATGAACAATGTGAAGCCTGTGTCAGTCCCTTTAGCTTCCCATTTTAAGCTTTCTTCCAGTTTATGTCCTAATACAGATGAAGAAAAGGATTATATGTCTCGAATTCCATATGCTAATGTAGTAGGATGTTTGATGTATGTGATGGTTTGTACTCGACCAGATATTTCACATGCAGTTGGGGTTGTCAGCAGGTACATGGAAAATCCGGGTAAAGAACCCTGGTCAGCAGTGAAATGGGTGCTTCGGTACTTGAGAGGCACAAGTAGTTATTGTATCACTTACAATAAGAGTAGTGAATTTGTTTGCGGATATGTTGATTCCGATTTTGCAGGTGATTTGGATAAGAGAAGGTCAACTTCAGGGTATGTCTTTACTCTTGCAGGTGGAGCTATTAGCTGGATGTCGAAGCTACAAAACATTGTTGCTTTATCCACTACTGAAGCAGAATACATTGCTGCTTCGCATGCTTGCAAAGAGGCGGTTTGGTTGAAAGGTTTGCTTGGTGAGTTTGGTAGGTTACAGGACAACATCAGGTTACTTTGTGATAGTAAAAGTGCAATACATTTGGCTAAGAATCCGGCCTATCATAGTAAATCAAAGCATATTCCAATTAAGTACCATTTTGTAAGACAGGTTATTACTGAAAGGGGAGTCTCTCTTGAAAAGGTGCATACAAAGGAAAACTGTGCAGACATGTTCACGAAACCAGTTTTGTTAGAGAAGCTACGCTAGTGTTTGGCTTCTCTTGGCTTGCAGAAAAGATAAAATAATAAAGAACAGGGCATCAGGCTAATTGTTGTCAAGGTGGAGATTGTTGAGATTTTTCTGTTTTGAGTAAAATAGGCAAAAATCTCAGTAGGTGACAAAAATTAGGAATTAGTTCCTAGATTAGCTCCAGTTTGTTGGAAGGGAGTTAATGCATCCTAAATTTGATGTGAGAGGATTTATGAGGAAGTTAGATTCTCCTTGCTATAAAACAGGTATCCATACGGATTGTTTTGAGTGTGTGGGTGTGAGAGTTTGTAATATCCTGTTTGATTAATAAGATTGCCTATGCCTGTTGTGTGGACGTAGCCCAGAATGGTTGGGTGAACCACGTTAAACTCTGCTTGTCTCATGCTTTCTGCTGTGTGTGATAATTGTGTTATGTTTCTGCTGTGTTAAACTCCAACATTTTCCATCTGGATTCATAAAACACAAATACAAATTAAGTGTATATGTAACGCTATGTGTGGCATGAGAAATGTATATGTAATGTTGTGTTGGGCACTGGCGTAATTCAATGGCATGTTACTTCTAATAGGCAGCAACAAACCAGAATAATTTTTCAAGTTGAAAGGCTCATCAATCGATCAGAACATAAGCACACAGATTAGTGAATGGTTCGTGTTCAGCAATGGGTGTGAGCTCATTCAAGCGCGGATATGCAGTGTGACTTGTGAAATTTTTATTAGCGGTGGCTATGAATTTCTCTAATATTTTGTCTTTTAAATGAAAAACGACGATCTTCAATATAAATTGTAAGTTCTTTCATTCATATAGGATTGGGAAAATGATTGTGACGGTTTTGTTGTAGTTTCAAATCAATAATATTCGGCAAATGTTCTTAAAAATGTAATATAATATATTTCGAATGATAATTAAATGTGTTTTAAAAAGCTTCATGTTATTGAAATGAGAGAAAAGGGGTGCAATTGTAATGCATCTTATCTTTTTAGTCTCTGTTTGGCGGGGACTATAGTAATCGGCAGATGTTTTTCAATTTAAATTATGAACATTTTTATTTTGATTGCATACATTTTTTTTTTCAAAGATAAAAAAAAAATTAGAAACAAATATTCCATGTCTAAATTTTACTATTATATTCTTGGTAGAACCATTTAATAAGTTATTATTATTTTTTAAATATAATAAATGATTTATAAGTGTTATGAAAGTTATTTGAATTTTAATTTAGTTAGCAGTTGTGCTTAGAGTCTGTACATGAGTAGGTGTAAATGTTTGACATTTAACATATACATTTAAAATTTATAAGTTGATTTAATTAAAAAATAATAAAAAGTTAAAAGTGATATACAGCTGAGTAGGGTGGATGTTGTAGTGTCAAAATTTAAATCTTGGTTCAATTAATAATAAAAAGTTAAAAGTAATAAAATTATATTTGTTATACTATAATAATGTTTTGCAGGGTAGCTTAGTCCTACAAGTCAAGTTATAAATTATACTCTAGTAAAAAATGTGTTGTCATTTGAGATGATTATGGTCAGTAATCATGCCAAAGTATCTAAAATGTTTGTTTTTGTTAAAAATATTTTGGAGGATCAATGTATAAGATTCATTTTAATCAAATAGTTAAGGTTTTAAATCTTACTGATAATATCAATAATTTAAAGTTAGGGCTACTTGTTCATCTCATACAGTAATTAGGAAAACTTTTATACAGTGTTTAGAGGTTCAACAAAATATATTTAACATCACCAAAATACTAACAATTTATTGGTAAAGGGGATTTACATTAATAGATTGTTAATCAAATCATTCTTTATAATAATTATAACTTCAGGAGGAATTATAAGGTTACTCAAACACAGTCAACCTCACCTAATTATTTTGATGATAGTTAAACAAATGAAGAAACATAATGACAGAAAACTAAAAAATTCACAGGGAAGACAAAGTTGTACGGGATGAGTTCATAATCTTGCTTTGTAATATTAATGATCAACAAAACTTAGTACAATTTTTGTTCACAAAATTTCCTTATCCAAGGGTGCAACCCTTGATAACTCGTACAAAGAGTTCTTTATAAAAACTAACAAAACTTTAGAAATATCTTAACTGATCTTATAATAATAGAATAATGAGAATAAAAGAAGGAGACAGATGATGAAGTGTCTCTGTTATTCTGGAGATTATTGATGATTCGACCTCTTTTGAAGAAAATTGTTGCTGACTTGTCCTTTTTCGCTAGAAGCTATTGCTGACTTGGCTCTACAAAATTGAGTGTGTTGGCATGTTGTAAAATCAATTTTCACTGGATAGTTTCACAAAACTTATCCCACTACTCTTCACTCAAAATTTCACAATTCATCATTTTCCTAAAAACTTCATCCACCTCAGTAAATTTGTCAAAAGTTGGATTTTGGATGAACAAATGTTTGATTTGATGTTGAATAGTTAAGTCAAACTGTCAAGCTTCAAGAAAATATTTTCCTATGATGTGACCTTTAATACCTGCAAAATTTGTTTTATCTATTGCAATTGTATACAACTTTTTGAAATAATCTTCTAACTTGACTAACTTATCATCTAATCCAACTAGACCTCGTAGACCTTGTGATTTAAAATATTAAATTTAGTATGAAACCTTTTGACAATAACATTTAAGGCTTCACACTTGTTCTACAACTTGTTGATCAAGTTCCTCTTCTGCAAAACTTTATTTATCTCCAAAATAGTTGCAGTCATGTCTGAGATATTGATATCTTCTAACTCCTCCTTGTACTTTGAATTAAGAAATTTAATCATATTTGAAGCTTCGCTTCGTTTCTCTTAGAGTCGATCCTTTCCTTGCTGAATTTTTGTTGTGCATTTGTTGATGAGTTCCTGCTACTCGAAGATGATTTGAATGGATGGGCATATTTCAGTGATGGAGTCACTGATATTTTCCCAGATAATCTACTTGGCTTCTCCTAAAGTTGATGCCATTAGAGTTTCACTTTCCATTTCTTTGATTCTAAGCTCCAATTGATAAGTCTCCTTCATTTAATTTAGATACAATGTATCATTTCTAATTTTTTGAGACTGAAGTAGTTCAAAATTATTATTTAGCTTTTCATTTGCTTTCTTCTGAATGACTAATTCGTGAGTAAGTTGTACTGGATCAGTCATGTCCACAGCTGATAAGGTTTCTGCACCTACAGAAGATGTTTGAGTTGTGGAAGTAGGATCAAAAATCACCTCGAGTGTTGATTTCTCTTTTAACAATTCTTCAATCTGTTCTTCCATTTTTTTGATCTGCATATTTTTTTCAATGATTAGCTTAAGTAGTTCCTCTTTTTCAGATTCATTTTGTGCCATCTCTTTGTTTTGTGGGTCTTCAACCGAAGGCAACTTAAGTTGCTTTCGAAGAGCAGCAATGTCTGCATTTTTTTTCTTGATGATCTCTTCAGTTGATTTGCAGTTAGCAGGATCATATCCTACTTTTATCACAAGTTCCTCCAATGTCTTTATCCTGTTATCCTTAGCTAAAAAAGAGAGTTTCTCAATTTTCAACTAGGACTGCATATTTGATAGTGCCACTTTTGATTTTGAAAGAGACATAGCTGTTGTAGTCATGGTTGAGAATAACATTTCTCCTGACTGCCTGTGCATATCCATCTGATCACACTAGAAAATTTGGCCCAATTTCCAACGGTCACTTCATCGCTATTCCGACAAATAGTCGTCGCAACAGTGACAGTACGAGGCCGAAAAAAACATGGTTAGCCATTATGTCACAATTCCAACACTTTGCCAAAGTGTCGCAATACCGACACATTTTCCATCGTTTCCAAACATCCATCACTCTTTCGACATTTTCCAAAGTGTCTCAATATCAACGCTTTGAAAGCGTCGCAATACCGACGCTTACAAAGTGTCACAATATTGATGCTTAAAAAGCATTGCAATACCGACGCCTATTGGAAACGTCAGAATACCGACACTTCCAAAGCGTCATAATACTCTATGGTTAACCACGCTTTTAAGGGTCATAAGACCGATGAAATAGGCAAACTTTCAAGGCATCGGAAGACCGACGTTTACTCTATTGCTAACCACGCTTTTAAAGGGTTGCAAGACCGACGAAATAGGAAAAATTTCAAGGCATCAGAAGACCGACATTTACAGAGTGTCAGTATAGCAACGACGGGTTGAATTTAAAAAAAAAAAAATGAAACAACCCATGGTCCATCCAACTGGAGTATGCTGAATACCGGCGCCATAATAATATTCATAGCCATAAACCATAACCCCTGTATATATTTCATTTTCATGTACCTTTGGCATTGCGTTAAATTACAATTGTTAATTCATAATAAATATCAGCTGTCCTTGAGTTCCATATCTCAGTTTCTAGTCTCTGACCCTATTAATGATGTGACTAAAGCTCAATAAAAATAATGGATGTCAATAAGCCAGCTAAGAAAAATTTTGAGGTCCCACTGCTATCCAGTAAATCACCGCAGTTTTCCCTGGGTAAAATATTCTTACTCTGCGTAGCTATGATAACTTCACTGTGTTGAAAGCTTAAAGGTATACAGAGTAACTGGAGAAAAGTTTGTCTGGGTATTAGAATTTCAATGATTTCACCTATTCTTCCCTCGTAGAAAATACAGAAGCTTTCCCCTATATGCAAGATTACTAAGCTCATCTCCCATGCCATCCACTACTGATTTTCCATTATAATTAGCTGGCTTCTGGACTATATTGTGTTTGCTACCTTTGCGAGGAAATATACTTATAAAAATTTGTTTTATTTTCAAATCCAAGAATGCCAATTTATTTTTTTCATTGGGCTAGCTTTATGGTCAATGATGCTGTTAGCTCAACCTGTTAACCGACCATTCACCCTCTCCTAACACATTTAATCTCCTTCCTATCCACGCTTGACAATTTCTTTTTGCATTGTGCTCACTTTATGGCCATAGATGCTATCAGCTCAACCTGGTAACCAACCATTTGTCCTTTTCTATCACATTAGATCAAAAAACTTATGGGATTTATTGTACTCTTAAATTTATGATGGGAAGTATCTGGTAGGGATTGCAATATAAACCCTTCAAAGTCCTAAACCAACAACTATTAACTTTTTTGGTGCACTCAAAACAATTTTCATGAACTATGACAAATAAATTTCTAAGGAAATTTACAACTGTTAATTCATAATAGGTATCAATGACTACAGTGTACTATCCATATATGCATGCTTACTCATGGTAAGTGTCACTACATTCTATTATGTCTGTATTCAATCTAAAATAGTTTATATTGCTAGAGAAAAGCTACAAGAAAGGGTTATAAATTATAATTAGATTTACATCTCATAGATTTATTCATATAAACTTTAAACATTAGTAAGACAACCACATGCAAATCAAAGGGATGAGTCCTTTCAAAATTTTCAAATAGACTAACTTGGCATGTATTAGAGCTGCTCAATGCACCTATACAGAGCATGCTTTGCATGTATGGAAAATAGTTATACATCTAAGTGTTCAAGTAGATTATAGGTGGTAGGATATGGCATATTACATGCTTCACAAAGGGATTACACATTTACAAGTTCATTCTGTACCATGACACTTGTGATCTTTACTTTATTTTGAGATGATTTTCACTAAAGCTCCCTAAGCTTCCTCCTTTTAGCACAACATTCCTCACTAACTTGTTTTCAGGTATGGAAAAGCATCATTCATCCATTTTTTCAAGTGCCATTATAGGTAGTAGCGAATGGCATTACATGTTCACTCTATACCATGACATTCCCAATATTTACTTTAGTTATAGATGATTTTCACTAAAGCTCCCTAAGCTTTATTCTTTTAGCACCACATTCCTCACTAACTTGTTTGTAGGTATGGAAAAGTAGTCATCCATCCATTTTTTCAATTGCCATTATAGGTAGTAGGTAATGGCATATTATTGTATGAGAGAAATTGAATAATACAGGTTCATCTAACAAATAACACTTCCATTCTAGATTTCAGTCTCAGATAATTTTGATTACATTTTCATCCAATACATAACACTCAATCTATATTTCACTCCCAGATAATTTTCAGTCTTTACCAAGGCTTCGTATGCCACCTCTTTAGCGCAACTTTCTACATAGTATGTATGCATATCTTGTATGTGAAAAAAACTGAAATGACTTACAAACCAATAAAATAAAGCAATATAAAGTTCTAAATGCCAAAAAGTTGTCCCATGGGTCAGCTGTGATCATGCTATGTTATCCTTTGAAGTTTGGATAAAGCTTTGCCCATAAATGATGAAACAGAATAGCAGCAGGCAGAATGGTGTGTTTCTTGAAAATTGTTGTGGCAAATTGATGCAGGGGCATTAGGCACAATGAAGCAATTTGTATTTTTATGAGACATAAGGGTCTCATATTTCTAAATCCTCTTATAATTATTAGTATTTTTGAATAAGAAGTGAGAATTGTAAATGTTCTCTAACTGCAGAGAACATGAGAGAAATGAGTAGTTAGGAATGTGAAGAGACTAGGATCAGTTCCGTTACTTTAGGTATTTTGTCTAAAGTTAGAATTTGTTGAACTGTTAAGAAACTAAATAGATTCCTCATCTATCTGTACAAATGTAAGCCAAAAGGCATTAAATAGGTAGGTCTGGAGAGTTTAGAATAGTTCAGAGGTAGAGTAGGTTGTAGAAGGCCACTATAATTGAAAATCTGGCTGAAGACCGGAAGTTCTGTAAGCAAAGTCATGTATATATGTGAAAGTATTTGTTCTAGTGTTGATTGATTTAACTCTGTGTGGTAAGCTTGAGTTTCAATGAGAGCTTGTATGAAAAATGCATGGCAAACCTCTGTCTTAAGGGTTAATGCCAATTTTTTGATTCATGAGCAATTTGAGTATGCTGAGGATTTATATTGTAATGAATTGATTCTGGAATGGGTAGGAAACTTAGATTTATGTTATTTCATTGAATTCCATAGGCCTTTTAGATCGAGGAATAAAACTGCTTGACCGAATGAGTATTGAATAAGGTATCCTGAGGGAACTTACAAATTCTGTTATGTAATTAGGGGACTGTGAAATTCTGAGGTTAACTCGACGTTGGTTATACTGTATAAGTTGTGAAATGAGGGTTGATCTGAGATCATAGTAATGTGTGATGGTATGGCTATGGAATCGAATGGAATTCGATGATGTTAGGGAGTGTATCCTTATGAGTACAGCTCTGAAGCGAGTATTATTGTGGTGAACTATAAATTTTTCGAACAGATGAGCTGTGGTTTAATCGAACCCATGAACGAAGAGTTACAATAAAAAGAGGCTTTTGGTGTAGTTGAAAGAAGCTCTTAATCTATGGTGGCGGTGTCGGATTAGATGCATAGCGAATAATGGACACAAAGGTTCATCAAAACCCTGTGTGGATTAAACATGCGAAGTCAAGGATTGTAAACAAAACCCTCGGTGAAAGTGGAACCTTGAGTCAATAGACAGAACTAGACATGAAATAGTAAATGTGGTTTCAGAGGATAATACCAGCGGTCTCGCGTGTTGCAAAAGTGGTATAGAAATTTTGTGAAAAAAACGCAATGTGTTCCTGTGGTTGACACATAAGCCAAGAGCGGTTTATAAAAACCATGATCATCATGTTTTTTTGAGGCATTAAATTTTGGGACTAGAAAAAATGCGATATGCATTGAGACCGTTCGATCTGGAGCAAGGGAGATCCGACGGTATGAGTAATTGGAACCTGTGTGGAGGTTATTAAGGTGCGAATCGACGGTGGAAAAACCCACATCGGAGCGTGATTAGTTGGGGATCGTTAGATCCATCCAGCAATTAGTTAATGAGATTCGTTCATTAAATGAATTCTGGTTCTGTGGGGCCGAGGGAGAATTCACGTTGAATTTAATGTTGAGTTCATACATATGAGTCAACAAAGGGTGAGTTAATAAAATTTATCATATAAAGTTTAATAATGGACAAAGTGTGGACCGGAGGTAATATTAATCCATTGAATCAGAATTTTACAAAGGTATGTGAAGTCTTGTGAGTGAGAATGATATATATATATATATATATATATATATATATATATATTTCGGGTGCCTTATATAAAGTCAAGGATTTGTACTAATGTTCTTAACACTTGATTCAAGGAGAATATATATGGAGATATATATGTATGGTTGACTATTCACATGGGGTAGTATTTAATTTAATACGTGAAGGTTCGTATATTTTGATAAGCTTTGGCTTAATTATAAGATTTGAAATTTAAGAATGGGTGGTTGGTTAACTAAAGTTTTTTCCTAAGAATTTTGAAAAAGGTTTCCCTTTGCAAAACAAACCCTGGGATTTGAACATTATGGGTTTTAAATGTAATTGAAGTTTTATATGCACATGAGAAGAGGAAAGTGTAGGCAGCAAGGTTAGCTCGGGCATCACAAATATCCTTGCCAATGGAACTTCTACAGCAAACCATATGAGCAATCAACCCCAACCATAGATGATTAACAAAAACAACGATGAAAATGAATCCAAAAAATAAATTAGCACGGGCATTTTAAATTTGTGACTGGAGAAAACGTACACCCAGGTATAAACTCTAGCACTATATTAACCAGAATTTGATGAGATACAATTGTTTGGGTCTATGAAATGGACTAAAAATATGAATCAAGACACCTTTGTCTACCTAAAATTCATGATGCCACAATAGTGGTACTTTCATCCCATTCACTTGTAAGACTGAATTTCTCCACATGAATCTAGGAATACAAGGAAGTATAAGATGTGGTAACCCCAGTCTTCACAATATTCCTCCTAAATAACCATTTTCGGCTGCAACAAGATGGAAGTTCATCACAAAAAAGAATTGGAAAACAGTGAAGAAAAGGTACACATATCCCTTATCTTTACTGACCTATTGAAGAAAAGGTATAGAGATCTATCATTGCACCAGTAAACAAACTTGAGAAGTGTACAGATCTATCATTTGGAAAACAGTGAAGAAAAGGTATACAGATCCCTTATCCTTATCCCTTATTTTTACTGACCTATTGAAGAAAAGGTATACATATCTATCATTATGTGAGTAAACAAACTTGAGAAGTGCACAGATCTATCATTCTGCCAGTAAAACAAACATGAGAAGGTGTGCAGATCTATCACTCTTCATTATCTACTAATTCAATGAGGAAAATATACACTAGACAAATGTATCATGCTTGGAATAAACAAATTTGAAATATTCATTTTAAATAGAAGAAAAAGTTTGAAATTATTGAAACACTTACACGAGGAGATAGCTCCAAGAAAAATTCAATCCCTGATGTTCCTCGTCCGCTGCAAACAACTAGAGAACATTCATTTTTCCTCAGCAATATTTATGCCAAGATATTTGTTGCTGCCCCAACTACCACTGATATACATCACAATGTGTCATAGTTTACTGTAAGCCTCTATTGAGAGTGGGCAGCACTAAATCCAAGTAATTCCCCTCATCCCTTAAAAGACACCTCTAAATATAACTAGAAATTTCAAATAGTTAGTAAAGGAAAAGTAAAAAGATATAACATATCTGTGTTGAGCCAAAAACCAGTGCATTCACAACAAAACTAGGATGGATAAAACTTAAAAACAGTTATGGACTTTGACTAAAAATCATCTTATGCATACAAAATGAAAGAAGCATTGGCATACTACTATGTTTACAAATTTAAGGAAGGGTAGAGTCAGTCTCTAGGCAACATAGTTACATGTGGAGACCCTAGATCCTTGTACCCACAATATCTAGTGACTTATAAAATGATTTCCAAAACGATGCCTTTGCAATGCATGTAAGAACAACACCTTTATAATGAGGGAGATATAATATTGTCTGAGAAGAAGATTTATACAGAGTGGTCCAATATTGTGTATTTATGGAAGATACAACTGATTTTGGCATGAAACATGTATCCAAGATTTCAATGTGCCTTATTTCAGAGCCCATTGATGATTTACTATGAAACCTAAACTTTCAAAACAAACAAATTCACCAAATATAAAACATTGAACAGTGATGGATCTGTAGTCAATATAATACACAAATCCACAGCCATTTATTATGTATAATGAACAAAGGAAATGAGCTAGGAACAAAGAGGGTGAGCCAAAACAACACGAGCAGCTAATATTATGCCCAATGAGAAAACAAGACTACACATATTAGTTCAATTCTGTATTGGAGATGAATACTGTTGTTATCATATCAATCGTATGTTAGAAAATAATGCTTGTGATAGCACATTATAACATGCTAACCCATTACTTCCACCCTATTCAAGTAGTAGGATCTACTAGTATATTCTACTCACTTCTTTAAGCGATAGAGTAGACTAATGTATTTCAAAATCATATCATCATGTTCTACTCAATGAGGAAATAGAAAGAACTATTCATTTAAATCATCTTGGTGATGTGTTGGTAACCTAAGGCAACAATGTCAAATAAGGATTAAACCCATGTTCTGCCTAGGGCTTAGGGGTGCTACTGCTCTTACTTATTATGCTTACGTACTCTTGGTAAAAAAATTAACACATAACAGTTACTCAAAACATTCTATAGGACTAGATTTTCAAGCTCAAGCACACTAAATTTTTGTATCCTCGATTTGAGGCAATGCCTATGAATTACTCAAATTATTGCACTCAAATTTAGACCATCGTACCTATAGAAATATAGAGTCTAGAATTGCTATTAGGTATTGTAAAAATTTATTCGGTATGAGTGACTTTACCCTACTACATACTGACAGGGCACCATCCTCGAGGAGGTCCTCATGAATGAAACAAAGACAAGAATATTCTAATTTCGGCTAGGTGACCTATTCCATGCACAGGCCTTAGTAGATACTAGTAACAACAGAGTACCTTAGTAGCTGCTTGGGTCTTGATAAGGCATGGAGTACCTATTAGGAACAGGTCTGCACTAAACCATAGGTCCAAAATATGTTAACTCATGGCTGAGATATTCCCACAGGTCCGAGGTATAGTCACTGGTCACAGGTTTGGACTTCTCTGCAGTAGATCCAAGGTGCGCCACAAGTCCGAATGTGCAATAGATCTGAATTATTAAGTGCCACAAGTCACAATTTGGTTACAGATCCAAGTTTCTAGGGGTATGCAAAAGAGCCTGAGTTATAATTCAAGCAAAGATATTTTCCCAAAGTTCTGTCAAAAGAAAATATAACAAAAATACAGACATTTCTCCAAAAGGTGCGAAATGTCCTTATCCTCCTGCCTCAGATTCATATCTCCCCCTTTTCTTCAGTTGCTTTTCTTCTTCATATGCAAATTCTTTCTTATTCCTTGACTGATATTCCATGCCAGAATGAAAAGTTTGGCTTTATATTTATACTTATTTGAATATGTAAAAGGACGTCTTTTGGTAAGGAGGGATCCGACCTGTGCAATTTTCAATATTTATTTAAACTTATTTTAAGACTACTCATACTTTCTTGATAAGAACACCATAAATCATAGGCTACATACTTCAGCACATTGTATATTAGTGATGAATCCTCCAATCAATTGAAAAAACATCTCTTAAAATTTCATTTCATTTGACCCGCTATTCTGCACGGCTTTCATGCTTATAAAAATAGGAAAGACGAACTATTGCATCTACTACATATGTTGACTTTTTTCATAAGAAAAAAACACAATGACCTTCATTAAAAAAAAGGCGCTTACATTTGCATCGATCGTTTCCCAATGTCCAGATGGATGATCCACAAAACAAAACTTAAAAATCCCAGCAACAGAGCCATAAAAAAGGCCAATGGTCTAAGAAAAGATCAAGAAGCGCCCCAGAGGCAGCCTATCAGGAAATTCAATCAGAAAATCTAAAAAGTCAATTTTCAGAACAAAATTCCAGGAAGCCGACAAGTTGAGGGGAATACAAACAAAAAAAATACCTCCCACATAAGCAGTCATGAAGATTTAGATCTCAAAATAACCATCTCCTCGAACATAATTATCTCAGGAAAGAAGCAACATACTACATCTATTGACTTATCCATGAAAATAACAGAAGTTGTTCCAAGACCTGTAGAAGTGGACAATAAGTGAATATGCTCAGAGCACAACTAGAATTTTCCATATTCACATTTTGTGCACCATATAACAAGGATTGAGAATAGTTGCAGTTGCATACCAGATATAATTTGAATGTATAACAATCATTGAAGAAAATAGCTTTTCATTTATCTATAACAAGGATTGAGAATACTTGCAGTTGCATACCAGATATAATTCGAATGTCTAACACTCATTGAAGAAAATATATGCACCTAGGGTTTCATATATATTCTTCATCTATACACTTAGGGTAGATTAGGGCTTAGAGCTTGCTTCAACAATGCTATTACACTATCTAGGAAACTGGATCGAGAATCACAATTGGGTATTGTTTCCTTGGAGGGGCAGATCCAAGCCTGGATCAGGCTTATAAGCTCCCACAGAGGCCACTGTGCATTTGTTTCATCAGATTGGGTTGCTAATGGGTTGCATAATAAGAGTACCTATTTTTGGAGTTGTGGATTTGAGAGCAACGCAGAGATCCTCACACTGTCCATGGTGCCAGGCTCCAAATCCATGAGCACGGCTCGGGGCACAATCTACCACATCCTTCCTCCAAACGTGCAATAGCATGGTTGCATCCTTCCTTAAAACTGACAACAGTATGGCTGCATCCTCCCTCCTTCCTTGGAAAAACCATGCAACCGGAGGGAAATGAACGAGGGAAATTAAAACTTTTTATATTTGAAAATTTTTGACATTTTGAAATGAAAAACATGTGTTTTTATTTAAGGCCACTCAAATTAATTTAAAAATATATATTTTTTAATAATTATAATAATTTTTTCTGGATGCAGATGGCATGGAAGTTTGACAGGACGTCTATCCTCGGCCTCATCCCGAGGGAGCTTGCATGGGGTGGCCATATGGCCCCCTGCGGCTCCATTAAACGCACCATTACTATGCCAACCCCTCATGCATTTACTCACCCACGCCATCGATTTCGTATTCATTTTCTATTCTGCTGGTTCACTATGGATTTCACTTGGGGCAATTTGAATTGCTCCTGTGCTGATTGTCTCTGTCGTTTGCTTCCTCTGTGGAGTGCTTGCCTTGCATCCTGTGCCGAGCCAAGCCCTTGAATTTCTCCTGCGCTGATTTTCTCTGTCGTTTGCTTCCTCTGTGGAGTGCTTTCCTTGCATCCTGTGCCGAGCCAAGCCCTCGCACACAAATAGGGCGGCGCTGCTCTCTTTACAGTTGCTTGGAGACCACTCCTGGTTCGCATTTCACTCAAAGTTTTTACTGCTGCTCCAATTCCCGTTTTCCTTCTTATTGTGACGATATTTGCAGGCTCCCTCCAACCTCGCTCAGCTCCTTGTGTCTCAAACATTCTCATAGCTCTGTTTCCGCCATGCCCAGGTTGCGACACTAGATGTGTTGTCGCTGGGGTGCAAGCCATGGTTGCTCTCGCCCCTCCACGAGCTCTGATGCCGAAACCTCTTCCGAGAATGTTGAATGGAGGCACTCTCCTTTCTCCCGTGGCAACAGAGGAAGCGGCAGACATCCTGATTTTTCCCATGCAACTCAGTCCTTTCTGCCTCCTTCATCTGCTCCAACCATTCCAATTTCCCCTGCCCTGCTTGCTTCAGATAGTCCCTCACTTCATCAAACCTCGCAGAGGGCTGAGCTCCACTTTGACTGTTCTTTCAACCAACCTTCTGTCACTGTCTTTGTGATAGTCACCCTGAGAGAAGAAATTTCCCGAGGCCCTAATCCCATGTCTGGTCCTATTCCCCCTCCCATGGGTCTCAGCCCCGCACTTGCTGCGAATGCTCCAGAGCGACCTGTCATGACCCCTGGTTCAGTTCCTCGAGATCTGGGTATACAACCATTGCAGGTGGATGTGGATATCAAGCGCAAGGAAGGCGATCAGAAAGGTAACGTTGAAAAACCAGTCTCCATGTGCAAGGATGGCAAACAGGGAGGTGAAGTTGATGAACAGGAAATCGAGTTTGGGTGTCATGTAGTGGAGGAGCCGCCTTCTCCAACGCCCGAGTAGTAATCCCCTTCTGACCTGGTTCAATATGATACACTTTTTTTACTATTTTGTAAGTTTTCTGTTTGGTACTGGCTTTCTACAGCAGCAACAGCTGCCAGTTACTCTTGTCCTTTTTGTTATCTTATGATGTATGCAATGAAAAATGCACCAATTTTCCCTCTCAAAGGCGGTGACAACACTCGTAAAAGAACTGGTTTCCCACAGTGGGCAGTTCGATATTGTGTTAAAGCATGGCCATCAAGCCCAGTCTTCAGGCTTCCATAGCTGAATTGAGGCAGTTTTGCAACACTATGTTTACATAATAGAATTAGCTTAATTTAGAAAAAAATAAATAAATAAATAAATATATATATATATATATATATATATATATATATATATATATAATAATAATAATAATAATAATAATAATAATAATTTTTAAACAATTAAAATAATTTCTAAATAATTAAATGTTTGTTTATTTTGATTGTTTAAAATATTTACAATCAAAAAAATAAAACATATCTTTTTGAGAAGTAATTAAAATTATATGACTAAATAATGGACTGATTTTTGCATATAGTAATTCTTCTACTCTACGAAATCATCATGTTTTATTAAAAGGAGTTTTAAACTTTACACAATTAAATTATGTTGTATTTTAAATATTTGGAGTTTTAATCTTTTTTTTTGTTTATTTTTTCTTTATAATTTATGTATTATTTTTTCCTTATTTTTAAGTATTACTTTAAAAGTGAAATTCACATTTTTTTTCTTTAATGATAGTAATATGTATATTCATTCATTCAAATTAGATACATTTTCTATAATAAATAATGGTGTAGTCCAATTAATAGATGAAATGGTTTTTTTGATTAAAACCGGACAATATCAAGATTGTGATTTCTTATTGTTTATAATCAGTTTTTGAATACATAAATGAATTAAACACCTTAAAAATCTTTTTATTGATCTAATTATATAGTGAATTCTACAGAAGCAAGAACCTGATAAGTAGCAAGGAAATGAACGATTTGGGGTCTGTTCAGCAAACCATTGAAGCAACAATAATGCAATAACGTGCCCTAAACCCTGTATTGTGATTTTCTCCGTCAGGAAACCCTTGAAGCAAAAAATACTCATATAGATACTGAGAACCCTTGAAGCAAAAAATACTCATATAGATACTGAGCTTCAAGATAAAAATCCCATATACATGAAGAGTGTCATACGCCTTGTTCAAAAATTAGTAAATGAAATTGTGGATCTAAAAAAGAACTCTAGAGAAGATACCTCTATTTCAATAACTTACAAACCATATTGCAGAAAACAATTACTTCTTAAAAGCTAATTCATCGAATTTGGAGGGCTTATGGGATTGGGGGTTAGGGGTTAGGGGATTTAGGTGCATTTAGGGGTTAGGGGTCAAATAATGAGTTAGTAGTTAAGGGATTAGGGATTGGGGGCTTACGTCGAATATGTGTTAACTTTTTGCTACCTTGTGTCGTACGGCCACACGAAGACAAAAGGTAGCAAACAGAAAATGGGCCGTTCGAACATGCATGGCTAGCACCCAGGCGGTCACAAGTTAGAAAATCTGACACAAGCACCCTCACACGAAATGGCCCAACCCAGGCACCCTTGGTCGTGAGGCGTCACACGCCACGACATAGTGCGCCTGACCACTCGAAGTAACAAGCAAGCAACCAGCAAATGGGCTGCCCGAACGTGCAAATTAAGACACTCGGGCAGTCACAAGTTAGCAAATCTGACACGGGCGCCCTTGGGCAGTACGGCCCGACCCGAGCTCCCTTGATCATGCGATGTCACAGCGCGCTCGACTGCACGGAGACACAAGGTAGAAAATGGAAAATGAGCCACCCGAATGTGCACATTAAGGCACCCGAGCAGTCACAATTTAGCAAATCTAACACAGGCGCCCTCACACGAAATGACCCGACTTGGGAACCCTTGGTCGTGTGCCGTCATGTGGCGCGACATGGCGTGCCTGGCTTCACGGATGCACAGCGTAGCAAATGGAAAGCGAGCCACCTAAATGTGCACAAGATGGCACCCGGGCGGTCACAAGTTAGCAAATCTAACACGGGCGCCCTCGCACGTAACGGCCAGACCTGGGCACCCTTTTTCGTACGACATCACAAGGCGCGACACGGTGTGCCCGACCACCCAAGGAACAAGGTAGCAAATGGAAAACGGGCTGCCCGAACGTGCACAAGGCACCTGGGCACCCTCGCAAATCTGACACGGGCACCCTCGCACGAAACGGCTAGACCCGGGCGCCCTTGGTCTTATGGCGTCACACGGAGCGACATGGCGCGCCCGGTCGCACGGAGGCACAAGGTAGAAAATGGAAAATGGGCTGCCCAAACGTGCACAAGCTGGCACCCGGGAGGTCAAAAATTAGCAAATGTGACACGGGCGCCCTTCCATGAAATGGCCAGACCTGGGCACCCTTGGTTTTGTGGCATCACATGGCGCGACACGGCGCGCCCAGCCGCATTGAGGCACAAGGTAGAAAACGGTAAATGGGATGCCCGAACATTCACAAGCTGGCACCCAGGAAGTCACAAGTTAGCAAATGTGACACGGGTGCCCTCGCATGAAACGGCCCGACCCAGGCGCCCTTGGTCATGTGGCGTCACACGACGTGACACAGCGCACAGCGCGCCCGACTGCACGGAGGCACAAGGTAGAAAATAGCAAACGAGCCACTTGAACATGCACAAGCTAGCACCAAGGTGGTCACAAGTTAGCAAATCTGACACGAGCGCCCTCGCACGAAATGGCCCGACCCAGGCACCCTTGGTCGTGAGGCGTCACACGCCGCGACACGCCGTGCCTGGGCGCCTGGAGGAAAAAGGTAGAAAATTGCAAATAAGCCACCTAAACGTGAAAATTAAGACACTCGAGCGATCACAAGTTAGCAAATATGACACGGGTTCCCTCGCACGAAACGGCCCAACCCGGGCGCCCTTGCTCGTGCGACATCACACGGCGCACCCAGCTACCCGGAGACACAAGGTAGAAAATGGAAAATGGGCCGCTCGAATGTGCACATTAAGGCACCCAGGCCATCACAAATTAGCAAATTTGACACAGGCACCCTCGCACGAAACGACCCGACTCGGGTGCCCTTGGTCATGCGACATCACACGGCGCAACACGGCCTGCCCAGCCGCATGGAGGCACAAGGTAGAAAATGGCAAATGGGCCGCCTGAACGTGCACAAGCTGGCATCCAAGCGGTCACAAGTTAGCAAATCTGACATGGGCGTCCTCACACGTAACGGCCCAACCTGGGCACCCTTGGTCGTGCGACATCAGAAGGTGCGACACAGCGCGCCCGACCGCTAGGAGGAGCAAGGTAGCAAACGGCCAATGGGCTGCCCGAACGTGCACAAGCCACCTAGGCAATCACAAGTTAGCAAATCTGACACGGGTGCCCTCGCACGAAATGGCAAGACCCGGGCACCCTTGGTCGTGTAGCATCACATAGCATGACACAGTGTGCCCACCCGCACGGAGGCACAAGGTAGAAAACGGCAAACGGGCCACCCAAACGTGCACAAGCTGGCACCCGGGCAGTCACAAGTTAGCAAATGTGACACGAGCGCCCGCGCACAAAACGGCCAGACCCGGGCACCCTTGGTCGTACAGCGTCACATGCCACACCCAGCCGCACGGAGGCACACGGTAGAAAACGGTAAACAGACCACCCGAAATTGCACAAGCTAGCACCCATGTGGTCACAATTTAGCAAATGTGACACGAGTGCCCTCACATGAAATGGCCCTACCCAAGCACCCTTGGTCGTGCAGCTTCACACGGAGCGACACAGCACCCCCGGCCGCACAGAGGCACAAGGTAGCAAATGGCAAACAGGCCGCTCGAATGTGCACAAGCTGGCACCCGGGCGGTCACAAGTTAGCAAATGTGACACGAGCGCCCTCGCACGAAACAGCCCGACCCAGACGCCCTTGGTCGTGAGGCATCACACGCTGCGACACGGTGCGCCTGGCCGCCCGGAGGAACAAGGTAGCAAACAGAAAAAACATTGCCTGAATGTGCAAATTAAGACACTAGGGCAGTCACAAGTTAGAAAATCTCACACAGGCACCCTTGCCCGAAACAGCTCGACCCGGGCGCCCTTGGTCGTGTGACATCACACGGTGCGCCCGGCTGTCCGGAGACATAAGGTATCAAATGGAAAACAGGCCACCCGAATGTGCACATTAAGGTACCCAGGCGGTCACAAGTTAGCAATTCTAACATAGGCTCCCTTGCACAAAATGGCCCAACCTAGGTGCCCTTGGTCATGCGACGTCACACGGTGCGACACGGCACGCCCGACCGCCCGGAGACACAAGGTAGCAGACGGCAAACGGGCCACCTGAATATGCACATTAAGGCACCCAGGTGGTCACAAGTTAGCAAATATGACATGGGGGCCCTCACATGAAACGTCCCGACCCGAGCTCCCTTAGTCGTGAGGTGTCACACGACACGACACAGCACGCCCCGCCGCCCAGAGACACAAGGTAGCAAACGGCAAACGGGCCATGTATGAAGATTTCATAGCTTAAAAATCTCCAGATGAGAAGATAGCCAAAATACCAAGCTGACCATGATTTGAGAAATAATTATAGAGCATACATAAACCCTAACTTCCTTAGAACATATCTCTAAAAATATAATGAACAAAGATCTGATGCTTGGACTAGATGTTCAAAAAGAATTATCCTTAACATAGTCGAAGTTTCATGGCCTGCAACCTCACATAAAAATGTTATAGAAATAATGTTGAACTGACCCTAATTAATTCAAATAATATCAAATCATTGTTTACATATGTCGAAATTTAGTTAGAGAGTGAATTAGAATCGACACATAACCCAACCAGTCGCAAGAGCGACACTTAGCCCAAATCATCGCAATAGCGACGTTTCTGTCGAAACTGTCGCAATAGCGACACCTTTTCCTGAATTTTCAAAATAGAGACAATATCCTCAAACATCGCAATAGCGACACTTTCCTCTATGCCATTGCAATTCCAACGCTATTGCTGAAACTGTCGCAATTCCGATGGATTCCTCAAAACGACGCACTTGAGACACTTCTTCTAAGTGTCGGTATTGCGACACTTGTCTCTAAACAGTCGCAATTCCGACGGATTCCTCCAAATGTCGCAATTGAGACACTTTGTCTAAGTGTCGATATTGTGACACTGGTCTCTAAACATCTGTATAGCGACGATTTCGAGCGGGATTTGAAAAAGTTGAAAAAATTTGGGGAAATTTCAACATTTGGTCAAAAGTGTCAGAATCAAGTGTCAGAATTTCCGCCAAATGTACTAGTGTTAATTTGATGTAATTTTCTTGCATCAAATGAGAGAATAGTCTTCTTGTATTCTGCATGAGTTTTTGTAAATGGCGTTGTTGCTTGCAGGAAGGCCATCTGCATTCTACCCTTCTCACTGTCAAAGGCAGTGAGAAGTTTCTGTTTTGAAGTAGATGTCTATCTCCAAAATTGCCTATAAACTTCTGACTTTAGTGCTTCATTCTTTTGTTTGATTTGTAGAAATTTGGAGAAGATATTCCTCTCTTCTAAAGAGCTGGCATATGTATGGTGGATGATCTCCAAGTGCTCTCTTGTAGGTGATGTTGATGAAGAAGTCTGAGGAACATTTGTAGAAGTGGAGACTTCAGTTTCTCCTAAATCTATGATCTCCGGTTGTTTGTCCTTTGAAAGAAAGGAAGAATCAAGCCTTGGTTTCTTATGTTGTAATATGAATTCTTTCATAAGCTCCTTGGAATGTGGTGTTTCTTCTGTGAATCTCTTTTTGTGTTTTCTATCAAGCACTGCTGCCTATATATTTGAAGTAGAAATGACCTGTTCCTCTACTTCTTGTAAACTGCCTTCTATCCATTCATCCCGATTCATGTATTTTTGAATTTCTGCTCTAGAGGTGTGAGTGTAAGAAGTTGTCTTGGATTCAACTCTCGGAGCAAAAATAATGCCAAGAGGGTTATATGACCAAGTGAAACTTTACTGAAAACCCATCTTCTTTAATAGTGCATCTACATCAACACTATCTATTCTGGTATTACAAATAAATGATCAAATGTTTGCTTTGATTTTAAATTGTACTTTCCTCCTTCCTGATTTAAAATGAAATTAATCCATATTAGCATATGTCTTATCAATTCTAATGAGAGAATTTTCATAGGCACATATTTAGGAAGTTTTCATGGTGGAAGCTCATAGCCATACACTCTAATCTCTATCTAATTCTTGTACAGATACTAATCACCTGTCTTTGTTTGTTCACTAAGGTGTAGAATTCTCTTGAACTCTTCCAAAATTCTAGGCTCTAGTGAACTGATAAGGAACTGTCTGACTAGATGAATTAATAAGTCTATGAATTTTGAGAAAGAAGTAGTTGTTGAAGATGCTCTGACCAATTTTGTCCAGTGAATCACTGATTGATTCACTCCCTGCGCATCCTGCTTGTTGAAATGAATGGGCAACATATCTACCTGTTGAAACAAAATCACATGAATGATTACAAAAGAGTAAGAAAATACTCCTTGAGTGGTGAAATTCATAAATTTTTCATGTATAATATCAGCTAGAAAATGGCTATAATTGTACATAAACAATGGTGGTTTGTCAAGGCTGAAGATAGATAAGAAGCCTAGGATGATTTCATCAACGATTTTATCATTGGGATATCCTAATAGATAAGAAAGGAGGGAGATATAGTGTTTCAAAGCAATGGGGAAGATGGAGGATGCATATGGGGGATTTCTCTTAGGTAAATCAACATCCTCAGGTAGAAATATTTTGAATATATGAGCTCTTTTTGGGAAGGATAATGTGTGATAAAGATCCATGAGGGCAGTAGGGGAAAAATGAGATAAGGAGTCAGAAGGAGGGATGAGAAGCATTTTATTAATGGTTTCAGGAGATATAGTTATCAAAACATTTACGTTCTATGCTATCACTGACCTGGTTATAGGGTCATACTACTTCTGACACCAAACAATTAAAACTGGGAATGGGTGAGTTTGAGGGAATGAAAACAGAGGTAACATGGACTCCCAAAACCTAATAGATTTTTGTTTATGCAGGTGGTTTTTTTTTAGCCATAGTTGTAGCTCATAGAATTCAAACTCACCGTGAAAATCAAAAATTTGGAAATATATATCGACTGGGGGAGTGAGGTCAAGATTGATCTGTGCATCTACAGGAATGTCTTCTGCAATGGCTTTGGTAGCTCCATGAATGACCTCGGTAGCTGGATGAGCGACCTCTGGTGTGACCTTTGCAACACTGTCAACATTCAGAATTTGTTTTGTCATACTTTTCTTACCTTTACCTTTTGGAGTGGTTTGCTTCTTTTTTTTGGCCTTAGGTGCCATGCTTGACTGTAATAAAATGGTATAGGGAATTACAACTTTCGGTTTATAGAAACAATGGTATGGTTTTCAAGGGTATGAAGAGAAATATTAGAAGCTCATTCACAGTGAAATAGTAATGGAGGATGAAGGTGAATTGAAGATGGAAGTAAAACATTGAGCGGGAGACTATGAGAAATTTTATAGATTATGGTTAAGGTTCAATGGTCATAGCTAATAGTCAAGTGGATTTACTGCGCAACGGTAATATTAATGGGTAATTTGAGTGAATTTATTGGTCACCAGGAATATTAACGGGTAAATGGAGGATTAGGGATAATGGATAATGGATGGGTGATGTGGAATGACATGAGTGATGGACGGATGGACGATTATGGCATGGATGGATCAGTAGTGGAAATGGAAAACCATAGGTGGATTTTGTTGGGGGTACCCTCTGGTTTCTACTTTTAGGCAAAGGGTGAGTGAAGTCACCTCATGCTTCCACATCGTGAAAATGGGCAGCCATTGAAACTGGATTTCGCCCCCCCCCCCCCACTCGCATTAACAAGAAATAGGCAGAGGGAGGTCGAAGTCATTCTCTGTCGTAGATTTTAGGGAATCTCAAGATCTACTATCAAAAACTACAAACACTATAATCCTTTGATTTGATTGCTTGTCGTCTTATGACTTTACAATAAAATCAATATGCGCACATATAAATAAATTTAATTTAATTAATATAATAAGCCCTTTTTCAAAGGTTCAAATATACATGAATTAAAATTTACTTTTTGAAATTGTGGCGCATTTAAACAAGCGGACATTATCATTTTGATTTCTAAAGAGTTGAAATCTTTAATTTATGCTTTCCCTAACATTTTTTCAATTTTTTTTTCATCCATGTTCTAACTTAGAACTTTATATTTTTATTTTTTAAACTACCATGCTAACTTATCAAAAAAAAAAAAAGTTACAACATCGAATCCAACTGGGGATAGCTTCTCCCTATGGGATGCAGAGAACATGTAGTTCCATGTGCCTTCTCCTCGAGATATGGAGCCTTTGCTGTAGAAAACACACTGGCTTCAAATGATTAAAGAAAATGATTATGTACAATGATGATGTGCTATCTATTTCAATACTGGATGTAGTGTTTCAAAAATTTGTCATTGATAGGCAGTGTTGAAAACTGTCCTTCAAGATTCTATAGAACAAATGTGTTGTTTCCTTTCACTTCTGCAATACTGAGTGGCCCAAACCATAAATTGTCAAACTTTCCATGTTTTCCTTTATCCTCTCTACTAGCATCTCATCTTAGAACTAAATCCCCTTCTCTAAAATATCTTTCCCTTGCTTTTCTGTCAAAGAGGATCTTCATTTTATTCTAATATTTCTTTAGTTTGTACTGTATCTCATCTCTATTTTCATTCAACTCAATGATCTGATTGATCCTTCTAGAGAAATCATTAGGTTCATCAGTAGATTCTTGCAAAAACTTGAGTATAGGAAAATCTAAATTTGTAGGAAAAATAATGTCTTTGCCATAAACTAATTGGAATGGGGATTTACTTATTGATCTTTTTGGGGAAATATTGTTTGCCCAGATTGCATAAATCAAGTGATTGTCCCAGTTCTTATTGTGTTCTTCTAGAGTTTTCTAGATTACTTTCACTAAACTCTTATTTGATGACTCAGCAAGGTTGTTTCCTTGTGGATAGTAGGGAGTTGAGTGGTGTAGCAGAATTTGATATTTCTAATAGAACTCTATCATTTTTATGTTGCTGTATGTTGTGGCATTATCAGTGACTATTTTTAGTGGGCAACCAAATCTGGATAAAATATTTTCTTCAATGAAATTTATTACAATAGAATCAATAGCATTTCTTACTAGAATGGCTTCCACCCACTTGTTGAAATAGTCAGTTGTAGTCAAGATCCATATGTGTTGAATACTAGAGGTAGGATGAATTTCACCTATAAAGTCTAATCCCCACTGAAGAAATGGTGTTGAAATAACTACTAGAACTAGTGGAAGATCTGCTAATTTTTTCTTTCCAGCAAACATCTCACATGGAACACAGGCTCCGACCTTTGATCCTACTTTTGAAAACAAGGTAGGCCAATAAAATCCTACTCTCAATATCTTGTATGTTTTTTCTCTCCAAGCATATTGGCCTCCACAAATTCCTGCATGAAACTGATCAATGATTCCTTCAGTTTCTGATTCTGTTAGGCACAGTAATAAAATATTAAGAGGATCCTTCTAGTATAGTTTGGCATTGATAATACAGTACTTGATATATTTCAACTTGATTGTTTTACACTGGTTCTTTGAAAACTGATTTGGACATTCAAAATGAATCAGAAAGTGGACAATGTCTGCATAACAATCTGATGTAACAAATTTATCATCAATATGAATTGGGATTGTTTGAGTTGAAGGAGAAGGTTCTTGTGTATTCTTTCCCTGAACTCCATGGGAAGGTTCTTGTGCTCCCCTTATGAATTCAAGGAAGGTTCTTGTGTATACTCCATTTCCAAATTCAAAGAAGGTTCTTGTGGTTGCTTCTCTAAAACTTAAAAAACTGAGTTGATGCCCAAGACTTTACAATTGGATTTAGATAATAACTTGGCTAAACTCTACCCCTTCACTAAATTGGTATTTTTGATGGTAAGATCAAACTCAAGAATCTGAGTTATCCATCTCCCCCTTCTACCATCAATGTCTGGTTGTGTGAGGATTGTTTTGACAATGTTATTGGGCACATAGGCAATGATAGTTGAATGAAGAATCTACATTCTAAAGGACTTGAGGGCTTGAACCAAGCCATAGGCTTGTTTTTCAATAATATCATATCTCAGTTCGACATCTCTCATGACCTTATTAAATAATGCTATAGGTTTATCATGGTAATCCTCATTCTTTTGTAAAAGGACAACTGCAAGGTTTGTTTCAGAGGCAAAAGAAAACATGTTGAAAGGTTCTTAGTAGTTTGGACTGGCTAAGGTTGGGGCTTTGGAAATGGCTTTCTTTATCTGGTCAAAATAAAATTTTGCAGAGATAGTCCATTTAACTTTGTGGTTCTTTTTAAGCATGTCTGTTATATCTTTCACTATTTCTGCACAATTTGGTATAAACCTTCTCAAAAAATTAATTTTTCCTAAGAAAGCTTGAATTTCCTTTTTCTTCCTAGGTAATGATAATGATTGAATAGAAGAGACCCTTTCGGAATCAATAACTACTCCATCTTTAGAAATAATATGACCTAGTAATTTACCTTCTTTAATGAAAAATAGTAATTTTTTTGGATTCAAGAAAATTCCAAACTTCCTGCATCTTTCAAAAACTTTCGTCAAATGCTTAAAATCTTTAGGATCAGATTTAGAGAAAATAGTTAGATCATCAAGATAAATAATAATGAATTTATCTACCGTCCCAAAAAAATCCAAATCCATGGCTCTCTAAAACATTGCTCCTGTGTTTGATAGACCAAATGGCATCCAGACATACATGAATGTACCCCAAGGTGTGGTATAAGTTGTCTTCTCCTTGTCTTCTGAATTCACCAATACTTGATTATAACCAGAAAATCCATCTAACATAGAGAGCTTGTTAGCACTTGACACTTTTTGAAGTAATTGATCCATATTTGGAATTGGATAATTATCTTTGAAGGATTCTTTATTAAGGTTCTTGAAATCTACACACTTATTTCACCGTTCTTTTTCCTCACATGGACTAAATTTGCAACCCAACTAGAGTATCTTAATGGGAGAATAATTTGAGCATCTAAAAGTTTCTTCAGTTCTTTTCCTATGGTGGGAATAAGGACTGGGTTCATCCTTTTTAACTTATGTTGGTAAGGCTTTACATCTAGTTTTAGAGGAATTTTATGTTCAATTAATGATGTATCATAAGATTTGAGATCAGCATAAGACCAGGCAAATACATCTCTATAATTTTTAAGAAGTTTGACATAGTTCATTTTAAGTTCTGGGGTTAATGATGAACAAAGTTTGATATTTTTAATTTCCTTATCAATGCAAATATTTATGTCTTCTATTTCATCTTCTGGTAAGACAGAGAATGGGTTTTTGGGAACATCATTTTGGTCAAACAATTTCTCTAAAGGGACAAGTCCCTTAAGGATAAAATTATTTGAGAATTGAATTATGTCATGATCAACTACCTTCGATTTTAGTTTTGAATTTTGTTTATCTTGGATAGCTTCTTTATTGTTTGAATTACCCTCGTTGATCTACAATATAGAAAATTCGTCAATGACTTGTAGGAAGGATTTTATTTTTTCATCGTCCTAAAATATCTGCCAATGTTTAATATTGTCCGAGATTGAAGGCCTATATTTGATTTCTACCTGATATTGAATATGAAAATGATCTAGAATCTTGAAGGCACTAGCTGAAACAACTAATGAATCTGCATGTAAGTTTTCATTTCTAGGAATGAAGGTGATGTTAAAAGCATCAAAGGTATTTTCAATTGTGTCCCAAATCTCATTTCTATAAGATCTAATTCTAGGGTGCTTTGTTTGGCAAAGACTCCTAATGTGTCTTACTATTAGTTTTGAGTCGGTGAAAACACTCAAATTTTTGACCTTTAAACTTCTAGCTAGCTGTAATCCTAGGATAAAAGCTTCATATTCTGCAACATTGTTTGTTACCTCAAAGTATAATTTACATGATTCTGTAATATTTTCCTTTTCAAGTGAAATCAAAACAACTCCTGCTCTAGCTCCATATTTGGTGCAGCATCCATCAAAAAATAAATTCCAAATTTCTATATGACCTTTAGAAGTGTCATGTTGGAATCACGATTGTTGTTAAACCAAAACCCGCGGGCATTAGTATCCGCTACAATCGCCAGATTTAGGATCTACGAAAGGCGGTTAGTCCATGTCATGAAACACACAGGGAGTGTTGAACCGAATGTCCAACAATCTCCCCCCCAACACGAGCCGGGTGAGTTTCAAACTTGAGACCTGTTGCTCTAATACCACTTGTTGGAATCACGATTGTTGTAGACCAAAACCCGGAAGAATTAGTCTCCACTACAATCGCTAGAGTTAGGATCTATGAGAGGCGGTTATTCCATGTCATGAAACACATGGGGAGCATTGAACCCAACGTCCAACATGTCAAATATATCCTTAATTTTGAGTTGAGAATCCTGTGAAGTGTATGATGATAGTTGAAAAAAACTAAATTCTTGATCTACTACATAAATGGGGTGATTCCTAGCTTGATTAGCATTACAAATAGTTTTTATGAATCTCACTTATCTATATAATCTAAGGCTCTCTCCACCATTTACTGGGTTAGTGGAAAAAGTCATGTCCATTTGGAGACTTCCTCCCAATTTTGTACAACATGATCTAGATAACATCATTCCAAATTTGGGAGGAATGTTAATAACAACTATGTCTAATACTACACTCTTAACTGGTATTTGGTGTAAAGTGACTACTAGATCTTTAATGAGTCCTAAACATTGGACCCTCTTTGAATCAAAAGTATACAAGTCGTGATAATTCCAAGTGATATCTAGATTTAGTTGTTCCATGATGACTTTAGGCATTAAATTGTGGGAAGCACCAGAATCAAGCATACAGTTGTATAACAGAGAATCATGCACCTTTAAAGTCAAATAGAAGGGTGGTATAGATTCATAAATCATGTCAGAACTAGGACCAAAAGAAATATTTTGTTTCGTTCTGTAGAATGATAATATCTCCTTCAATGTCCATTCTAGAATCTTGGATCCACTTGGTTGCTTGACTTTTATACCCTAGATTTTTTTAGATTTCATAAAGTGGAATGGGAATTTTGACTCTTTCTAATTATTTCTCAACATTAAAGGCATTCAAAATTATTTTATCAGTATGAGTAGAATCAGTTGAATGATTTAAAAGTTGAGGAGTAGTTTGAGTTTCAGTTGACTTCAGTTGAGATTTGATTATTACAGGGTTCTTGGTAGGTCTACCAAGACCAGCTCTAGGTCTTAAGTCATATATTTGATTGAGTTCTACAATTATAAACTTAGAAAAATATTTATACTTAGAAACCTGAGAAGTTTCTTAGTTTTCTTGAGGGATTTGGCTATGGGAAACAGGGACAGTGGCAGTTTGAAAGGATGTTTGATCTACAATACTAATGTCCTCAGTAATTGAAAAAAGTATTGTCCTCGGGTTGTTGATCATTAATCAACAATGGAGTAGGAATTTGTTTTTCATTATGAGGCCTCTGGATAATTTGCAGTGGAGTAGCTTTATTTTACTGACCTTGGGCCTATGTTTATGGTTTGGAAACAGTCTATTGGACAGTTCTTGGTTGAGTCTCTATTTTTGAAATTCTATTGGATAGTTTTCTAAGAAGAGTTGTGATCTCATCAATATTTGAATCTTCACTTTTTGACTTAGAGGAAGATGCTTCCTGATTTTTCATTTTTCATTGGGCTTTCTCTTCTTTGGCTCTACTATTACTAGAAGCTGGCCTATTGGCTTCTACCTCAATAGCATTAGTCTGAATATCTTGTAATGTATTATAATTCTCTCCCTCGGCATAGTTTCAAAGTCCTCATCGAATTCTTTTGAGAATATGACCTTTGCAGCAGCTACTGGAGGTTTTCAATCCGTAGGCATCTTGTGGTAGAGTTTATTAAATTGTTTGATAAGTTCAACCACAGGTGCACCAGGATTTCTTTTTAACTCTTCAAATTTTGTGAGCAGGTAAATACCATATTTCTTTACCCCCCATTGGTTTTTAAATATAGTTATGAGTTCATTCCAATTTGGAATATAATCTTCTCTAAGTTGTCTAAACCAAATCCTAACATGACCTTCTAAGGACTGTACAAATAGTCTCATATAAAAATCTTCATGCTCAATGTTCATATTGTCTACAAAATCTAAAAAGGAAGCTATATGATCTTCCATTGAGGGGCCTGTCTCTCCATTAAATCTTGGTATATGTTTGAGATATTCATTAGGGAAAATTCCCAAGACATTAGGGAAAACTAGAGAATTATACCTAGCCTAAATAATGGGTTGAAAAGCCATGGATGATGAAGTCAATGTTGAAGATGATGAAGATGAAGATGTAGATGTAGATGAATGAGTGTTAGAGGGTGGAGGAGAATGTGAAGGAGAAGGAGGTAGTGAAGATCTCAAAGGGATTTTAACAATTAGTTTTTGAACTGATGGTGTTAAATATTCTTCCTTATATTCGAATAATGGATTGGAATAGATAGAAACTGTCTCTTTTGGTTGGTTAGAATCTAATGGAATAGGATAATAGACTAGAGATACAAAATCACTGGGCTTAAACTCATGCAAATTCAAGCCCAATTCTGTTTCAAATGTGGGTGAATCTAGAGGGAAGGATGGGACTTGATATCACTCAAGTGAGACTGCTAATAAAGCTAACTGAAGATCTACTCCTTGTGAATAAAGTTCAGCAACTCTAGGAGTTAATTGAGTCAACTCAGGTTGGGATGATAATACTGAATAAGGGTCTATAGATGAACTTTCTTCAGGGTGTAAGGCTAAAGATGAAGAAGCAGAAATTTTATTTTTTCTTTTCAAAGAGGCTTCTCTAACAAGTCTTTCTGGATCTGGTAAAGGGTTAACAATCTCAGATTCAGATCTAGATATGGTTTTCTTAAAAGGAGCCAGTTTGAGATAGTGGAGTCTCCAAGTGAATGGTTTTGACCTATATCTTTATCCTTTATTCACCTTAAAGGAAAAGAGGAAAAATTGTTGTCCCGGGAAAATTTAGTTTTTACTCTTCGTCTCCCCCGCAACGACATCAATCTAACGTTGTCCTTTGAGGTGATTATGGTCACTAATCATGCCAAATCATATAAAATGTTTGTTTGTGTTTGAAAATATTTCGGAGGACTAATGTATAATATTGATTTTAACCAAACAGTTAAGGTTTTAAATCTTACTGATAATATCAATAATTTAAAGTCAGGGCTGCTTGTTCATCTCATACAGTAATTAGGCTTTCATGATTTTGATTAAGTAGAATAAGAAGATATGATTATTAAACATTCAATAAACCATAAGCTGCAAAACTTTTAAACAGTTTTTTATAAGTTCAAAAAAATATATTTAACATCACCAAAATACTGACAATTTATTTAAAATGGATTTACATTAATAGATTGTTAAGCAAATCATTTTTTATAATAATTTTAACTTCAGGATGAATTATAAGGTTTCTAAAACACACTCAACCTCACCTAATTATTTTGATGATAGTTAAACATATGAAGAAACATAATGAAAGAAAACTAGAAAATTCACAGGGAAGACAGAGTTGTACGAGATGAGTTCAAAATGTTGCTTTGTAATATTAATGATCAACAAAACTTAGTACAGTTTCTGTTCACAAAATTTCCTTATCTAAGGGTGCAACCCTTAATAAATCTTATAGAGAGTTATTTATACTAACTAACAAAACTTTGGAAATATCTTAATTGATCTTATAATAATAGAATAATGAGAATAAAAGAAGGAGACAGATGATGAAATGTCTCTATTATTCTAGAGATGTTGATGATTCGACCTCTTTTGATGAAAATTGTTGCTGACTTATCCTTTTTCACTAGAAGCTATTGCTGACTTGGCTCTACAAAATTGGGTGTGTTGGCATGCTGTAAAATTAATTTTCATTGGATACTTTCACAAAACTTATTACACTTCTCTTCACTTGGAACTTCACAATTCATCATTTTCCTGAAAACTTCATCCACCTCAGTAAATTTGTCAAAATTTGGTTTTTGGATAAACAAATGTTTGATTTGATGCTAAATAGTGAATTCAAACTATAAAGCTTCAAGAAAATCTTTGCCTCTGATGTGACCTTTAATACCTGCAAAATTTGTTTTATATATTGCAATTGTATACCACTTTTTGCAATAATCTTCTAACTTGACTAACTTGTCATCTAATCCAACTAAACCTAGAAAACCTTTTGAATTAAAATATAAAATTTAGTATGGAACCTTTTGATAATAACATTTAAGGCTTCACACTTGGTCAACTGGTTGATCAAGTTTCTCTTCTGCAAAACTTTCTTTATCTCCAGAATAGTTGCAGTCCTGTCTGAGATTTTGATTTCTTCTAACTCCCCCTGTTTTTTGAATTAAGAACTTTAATCATATCTGAAGCTTCACTTTGTTTCTCTTGGATCTGATCCTTTCCTTCCTAGATTGTTGTTGTGCATCTATTGATGAGTTTCTACTGCTCGAAGATGATCTGAATGGATGGCCATATCTCAATGATGGAGTCACTGATATTTTCCCAGATAATCTTCTTGGCTTCTCCTAGATTTGATTCTATTAGAGTTTCACTTTTCAATTATTTGATTCTAAGCTCTAATTGATGATTCTTTTTCATTTAATTTAGATACAAAGTATCATTTCTAATTTTTTGAGACTGAAGTAGTTCAAACTTCTGATTTAGCTTTTCATTTGCTGGCTTCTGAGTGACTAATTCTTGAGAAATTTGTACTGGATCAGTCATGTCCATGGCTACTGATGTTTTTGAACTTGCAGAAGATGTTTAAGTTGTTGAAGTAGGATCAACAATCACCTGGAGTGTTGATTTCTCTTTCAGCAGTTATTCAATTTGTTCTTCCATTTTTCTAATCTGCAGATTTTGTTCCATGATTAGCTTAAGCATTTCCTCTTTGTCAGATTCATTCTGTGTGGTATATTTTGTCTATGGGCCTTCAGTCTAAGGAAACTTAATTTTATTTCGAAGAGCAGTAATGTCTGCATTTTTCTTCTTGATGATATCTTCAGTTGCTTTGCAGTTAGCAGGTTCATATCCTACTTTTATCACAAGTTCCTCCAATGTCTTTATCTTATTATCTTTAGCTAAACAAGAGAGTTTCTCAATATTAAACTGGGACTGGATATTTGACAGTGCTAATTTTGATTTTGAAAGAGACATAGTTGTTATAGTCATGGTTGAGAATAAGATTTCTCCTAACTGCCTGTGGATATCCATCTGATCAATTGTATGTAATTGTCTTGCATTAAATGAGAGAAAAATATTCTTGTAGTCTGCATGAGTTTTCAGAAATGGCACTATTGTTTGCAAGAAGGCCATCTGCATTCTGCCCTTCTCACTATCAAAAGAAGTGAGAATTATGTGTTGTGAAGTAGATGTCTGTTTCCGAAATTGGTTGTAAACATTTGACTTTAGTGCTTCATTCTTTTGTTTGATTTGTATAAATTTGGAGAATATATTATACTCTTCTGAAGAGACGAAATCTATATTTTGGATTATCTCTAAGGGCTCTCTTGTAGGTGATGTTGATGAAGAAGTCTGAGCAACATTTTTAGAAGTGGAGACTTTAGTTTCTCCTAAATTTATGATCTCTGGTTGTTTTTCCTCCGAAAGCAAGGAAGAATGAAGCCTTGGTTTCTTATCATGTAATATGAATTCTTTCATAAGCTCCTTGGAATGTGGTGTTTATTCTCTTACTCTCTTTTGTTGTTTGCTGTTAGGCACTGGTGTCTATATATTTGAAGTAGAAATGACCTGTTCCTCTACTTATTTTAAACTTCCTTCTACCAATTCATCCTGATTCATGTATTTTTCAATTCCTTCTCTATAGGTGTGAGTGTAAGAAGTCGTTTTGGATTCAACTCTCAGAGCAGAAATAATTCCATGAGGGTCATATAACTAAGTGAAACTTGACTGAAAACCCATCTTATTTAATAGTGCATCTACATCAACACCAACTATTCTGGTATTACAAATAACTGATCCAATGTTTGCTTTGATTTTAAACTGTACTTTCCTCCTTCCTGATTTAAAATACAATTCATCCATATTTAAAATCTTCCTTATGTATTCTAATGAGAAAATTATCATAGGCACATATTTCAAAAAATTTTATGGTGGAATCTCACAGCCATACACTCTGATCTCTGTGTAATTCTTGTATAGATACCAATCACCTGTCTTTTCTTGTTCACTAAGGTGTAGGATTCTCTTGATGACTTCTCCAATTCTAGGCTCTGGTGAACTGATAAGGAATTTTTTGACTAGATGAATCAATAAGTCTATCAATTCTAAGAAAGAAGTATTTTTTGAAGATGATCTAACCAATTATGTCCAGTGAATCACTGATTGATTCACTCCTTGCATGTACTTCTTGTTGAAATGAATGGGAAACATATATACCTTCTAAAACAAAATCATATGAATGATTTGTAGGTTTTAACCCTGTACAGAAATTATCTACAAACGAATCTTAAAAACAAAAATAAACAATAACGAGATCATAAAACATAAAACAGATAAACACAGATATTTTCCTCTGGATCCCAAATCGGGACGATTAGCTTGATTCTTCATTATATTCCTTTTAGTGTTACAAAACAAATATATACATGCCGATGCATACATAAACCCCAATCCATTAACCCTGGATTAGAACATAATTGTAGTTTCCTTGACCGGATCTACAAAATTCCAGGGGCCGAAAACCATCATGCCCCAAAACCATGTGCAAACCCATGCACAAAACCATGGGCATGTCCGCCCACTGGAAAATAAGGACCAAAATTTATTTAGGGGCACTGCCCTTGACCCTGACAAGGGGGGCTATCGCCCCTCCTATTACCCCCCCACATGTGATTAGTCATGGAAATAATATAACACAAACCCAACATTCTCCCACTTGTTGTTTTATTTCCACAGGGGGCCACAGGACAGTTGAGACATTAGCCCAGCTTTGTAACACCCATTGTTTCTCTACACCAAGAGAACTTTTGAGTGCTCACAGACTTTGTCAATGCATCTGCAACATTCTTCAAATTGTCCACCTTTACCAGCAACACCCTTTTAGATTCAACCATATATCTCACAAAGTGATATTGAACATCAATGTGCTTTGTCTTTGAATGATAAGCAAGGTTCTTAGCCAAGAAAATTGCACTTTAGCTATCATAGTCTATCCTTATAGCTTGTTGCACCAACCCCATACTTGAACACAATCTTTGCAACCAAACTGCTTGCTTGCTTGCATGAGTGGCTGCCATGTATTCTGCCTTTGTAGTTGAAAGAGCCACTACGGACTGTCTTTTACTCATCCAACTGACTGCGCCTCCAAATAGGCTAAACACATACCCACTTGTAGATCTTCTTTGGTCCAGATCTCCAGCCCAGTCTGCATCAACAAAACCACGAATGTCCAACATTCTTTCCAATCCTGGTCTTCCCTGGTAGCACAAGCCATAATCACTAGTGCCACGTAAATATCTGAAAACCCGCTTCACTGTTGTCCAATGCTCCTTCCCTGGGTTTGACATAAACCTTCTCAATACTCCCACTGCATGTGCAATGTCTGGTCTAGTATAGACCATTGCATACATCAGGCTACCCACTGCACTTGCATAAGGAACACGAGACATATCCTCCTCTTCTTCTTGTGTCTTGGGACACTGTTCAGCAGACAACTTCGTACCTACAGGAATCGGAACATTGACCAGTTTACTATCCTGCATATTGAACCTCTGCAATATAGTCTCAACATACTTCCTTAGGTTTAACCAGAGCTTCCTCTTTTCCCGATCTCTCTTAATTTCCATGAACAAAATATATTTTTCCGCACCAAGATCCTTCATGTCAAATTTGGAGAACAGTTGGGTCTTCAAATCTTGGATAATTTCTTTGTCATTTCAAATCAACAACATATCATCCACATACAAGACCAAATAAATAACACAATCACCAATTAATTTAAAATGAACACAGTTATCCTCCTTGCTTCTAGTGAAGCCAAGTCCCTGTATATAGGTATCAAATTTCTGATACCACATCCTTGGTGACTATTTTAACCCATACGGAGACTTCTTTAACCTGCATACTAGCTCTTTATTCCCCTTCACCATAAAGCCTTCAGGTTGTTTCATGTAGATCTCTTCTTCCAGATCCCCATGAAGAAATTTTGTCTTCACATCCATCTGTTCTACCTCAAAATCAAATGCAGCAACAACAGATAAAGGTAATCTAATAGAAGTAACTTTGGAAACGGGAGAAAAAATATCACCAAAATCAATTCCTGGCACCTCGGAATAACCTTTTTCTACCAACCGAGCTTTGTATTTCTCCACCTTGCCTTCTACATTCATCTTCTTCTTAAACACCCATTTTCTTCTGATGGGCTTTTTTCGGACCGGTAACTCCACCAGATCCCATGCCTCATTTTTATGCGAGGATGTCATTTCATCAACCATTCCCTCCTTCCAGAGCTTTCCATCCTATAAATCTACTACCTCCCTAATGGTTCTAGGATCATCATCAATTATAGTTAAAGAAAAATTTGAACAGAGAGCAGATGGACTATACCTTTCCGATTGTCTTCTTTCTGAACTGATCTTCTCACAGCTGGAGTTTATGGCTCTTCCTCTTCCGAGTCTTCTTCTGTTGTAGAGTCTTATTCATCCTTCTTTAGCTCAAAATCTATCTTCTAAGGTTCATTTGGCAGGACTTCATGTTTAAAAATATATTTCACCTCTTTAAATACCACATCTCAGCTGTACACAACCTTCCTTATTTTCGGGTTCCAAATCTTGTAACCCTTTAAACCATCCTTATAACCAATAAAGATTCACCTTTCGGATTTATTATCCAACTTGGTCCTTTTCTCCTTTGGAACATGTACATATGCATCACATCCAAATACCCTCAGATGTGAAAGAGAGGGTTTCTTACCAGTCCATACCTCATGTGGAGTCTTATCCTCCAACGCCGATGAAGGTGATTTGTTAACCAAGTAACATGCAGTCTCCACTGCCTCTACCCAGAATTCTTCTCCTAACTCGGTACCACTGAGCATGCTTCTTGCCTTTTCCATCAGCGTTCTGTTCATTCTTACTGCAAATCTATTTTGCTGAGGGGTGTATGGAGTAGTATTCTACCATGCTATACCACACTTCTTATAGAACTCTTCAAATTCCTTCTTGCAGAACTCCCCACCATTATCTGTCCTCAACACCTTTATCTTCTTCTCTGTCTAGTTTTCCACCAGAGCCTTAAATTCTTTAAATCTATCAAAGACTTTAGATTTCTTCCTCAAGAAATATATCCATGTATTCCTTGAGAAGTCATCTATGAATGAAACATAGTACACAGACTTACCTAGTGATGGAACTGACACAGGTCCAAACAAATCACTATGCACAAGCTCTAATATCTTGTTCGCCCTCTTAGCACCAAATGGAAAACTCACCTGATTCTGTTTTCCATGTACACAATGTTCACAGAAATCGAAATCCAGAGAGCTATTAGACATACCTTCTACCATACCATTTCCATGCAGCATCCGAAGGCTCTGCTCTCCAATATGTCCAAGCCTTTGATGCCATAGCATGGTCTTTTCTCCAGAGACTGCTAGGCTTTCCGCTCCACTTTTAGGAGCCACAGAACTATTGCACCTAGTAATAAGAGTGCTGCCCTGAAGCTTGTACAGAGTTCCAATCCGAACTCCCTTCATTAATACCAGTGCTCCTCGAAACATCTTACACGTATCTTTCTCGAACACTTTTTTTACACCTGCACCATCCATCTTTCTTACAGAAATCAGATTTCTGACCAATGTAAGAATGTGCAGAACACTAGGAAGTGTTCTAATCCTTCCACCTTGCAGCTTCAGCTTGAATTTTCCACGTCCGACGATTTTGGCCTTCCTATCATCCCTTAGGAAGACATCACCGCCATCATATTTCTCATACTCGCAGAACCACTCCCTATGCGAAGTGAAGTGAAAAGATGCACCCGAGTCAATCAACCATGACTCATGATCTACATGTGTATTTGAAGAAGAAGCCAAATACACATCCCCACCTTCATCTGAGGTGGATTTTGCCTCTTCAGAAGGAGCATCATCAAGTCCCTTTCCTTTCTCAGGAGCCTTAGATCTGCAATCCCTTTTATAGTGCCCTTCCTTTCCACATTTCCAGCACACCTTTACAAAATTTCCAGGAGATTTAGATCTCCCACTCGAAACCTTATTCTTGTTTCTATTCTGGGACCTTCCTCGTACAGATAAGGCATCTCCATTCTGACCCTCCATATTTCTCCGTCTCATTTCCTCTGACAGCAAGGCTGAGACAATATCATCAAAATTCAAGGTAGTTGTATTTCTTTCTATTGCAATAACCAGACTGTCCCACGAGTCTAGTAGAGAACACAACAAACTAATGCACTTATCTTCATCTGAGATTTTAATATCAACAGATGATAGCTGACTTACCACAATATTGAAGGCGCTCAGATTCTCTGTCACCAAGTCTCCATCCTTCATCCTCAGGTTATACAACTTTTTCCACAGGAGCAATTTATTCACCAGATATTTAGATTGATACAAAGTCCCTAGCTTGTCCCACAAGTTCTTCGTCATAGCTTCTCCAGATACATTCAACAATACTAAATCTGAGACACACAATTGTATTGTGCTCTTTTCCTTCCGATCCAGCTTCTTTCAGTCTTCATCTAACATTATCGTTGGTTTAGTACCCAGATCTACAACGATCCACTGATCTTTATCCACCAGTAGATCCTCCATCTTGAGCTTTCACAACTCAAAACTCTAACCATTAAATTTATCAATCTCTATCTTCCTGCTACTCGCCATCTTCTTTCACCGCAAGAATCGATCCTGCAGATCTCCCACTAAACAGGGCCTACCTCAGGCTCGAACAAAAAACCCCTCAGCAGCAAAGGTGTCCCCTTGAAGCCGAAACTACTCTGATACCAAATGCAGGTTTAAACCATGTACATAAATTATCTGCAAACGAATCTTAAAAATAGAAAATAAGCAATAGCGAGAGCAAAAAACATAAAACAGATAAACACAGATATTTTCCCCTGGATCCCAAATCAGAACAACCAGCTTGATTTTTCATTATATTCCTTTTATTTTTACACCACATATATATACATGCCGAAGCATACATAAACCTTAATCCATTGGCCCTGGATTAGAACATAACCGTAGTTCCCTTGATTAGATCTACAAAATACTAGGGACCGAAAACCATCATGCCCCAAAACCATGTGCAAACCCATGCACAAAACCATTGGCAGGTCCACCCATCAAAAAATAAGGACCAAAAAAAATCTACGGGTCGTTGCCCCTGACCCTGACAGGGGGGGCTACCGCCCCCCCAAATTTTGCGCATCTCAACATACAGGGGGGCTATCGTCCCCCCAGTTATCCACCCCCCCGCGTGATTATTCATGGAAAGAATATAACACAAACCCAACATGATTACATAAGAGTAAGTAAATACTCCTTGAGTGATGAAATTCATAAATTGTTCATATATACTATCAGCGAGAAAATGGTTGTAATTTTACATAAAAAATGGTGGTTTGTCAAGGCTGAAGATAGATAAGAAGCCTAGGATTATTTCATCATTGGGATATCCTAATAGATAAGAAAGGAGGGAGATGTCGTGTTTGGAAGCAATGGGAAAGATGGAGGATGAATATGGGGGATTTCTCTTGGGTAAATCAACATCCTCGGGTAGAAATATTTCGAATATCTAAGCTCTATGTGGGAAGGATAATGCATGATAAATATCCATGAGGGCAATAGGGGGAAAATGAGATAAGGAGTCAGAAGGAAGGATGAGAAGAATTTGATTAATGGTTTCGGGAGATATGGTTATCCAAACGTTTTCGTTCTGAGCTACCACTGACTTGGTTATAGGGTCATACTGTTTCTGACACCAGACAATTAAATCGGGGAATGGGTGAGTTTGAGGGAATGCAAACAGAGGTAACATGGACTCCCAAAACCTGATAGAGTCTTGTTTATCCAGGTGAATCTATTTGAGCCATATGTTTTTCTTTTAGAATTCAAATTCATTATGACAATCAACAATTTTGAAATAGGTATCGACCAAGGGAGTGAGGTTGAGATTGATCTGTGTATCTGTAGGATAATCTTCAGCAACAACATTGGTAGCTTTAGGAACGACCTTGACAGTTGGATGAGCAACCTCTGGTTTGACCTCTGCAACACTGTCAACATTTAGAATTTCTTCTATCATAATTTTCTTACCTTTACCTTTCGGAGTGGTTTTCTTCTTTGTTTTGGCCTTAGGTGCCATGCTTGACTATAATAAAATAGTATAGGGAATTACAACTTTCAATTTATAGAAACAATGGTAGGGTTTTCAAGAGTATGAAGGGAAATATCAGAAGCTAATTCACAGTGAAATAGTAATGGAGGATGAAGGTGAATTGAAGACGGAAGTAAAAAATTGAGCGGGAGACTATGATTAATTTTATAGATTATTGTTTAGGTTCAATGATCATGGCTAACATTCAAGTGGATTTACTACACAAAAATAAGATTAACGGGTAATTTGAGTGAATTTATTGGCCAAAATGTAAATGGAGGATTAGGGATAACGAATAATGGATAGGTGACGTGGAATGACATTAGTGATGGATGGATGGATGGTTATGGTGTGGGCAGATCGGTTGTGGAAATGGACAAACATAGGTGGATTTGTCTTGGGGTACCCTCTGGTTTCCGATTTTAGGTAGAGGGGGAGCGAAGTCACCTTGTGCTGCCACGTCATGAAAATGGGCAGCCATTGAAACCGGATCCCCCCGCGCCCCCCCCCCCCCCTCGCGTTAACAAGAAATAGGCGGAGGGGGAGCGAAGTCATTCTCTGCTGTAGATTTGAGGGAATCTGAAGATCTACCATCGGAAATTGCGAACACTTTAATCCTTTGATTTGACTGCTTGTCGTTTTCTGACTTTACAATAAAATCAATATGCACGCATATAAATAAATTTAATGTAATGAATATAATAAACCATTTTTCAAAGGTTAAAATATACATGAATTAAACTTTACTTTTTGAATTGTGGCACATTTAAACAGGCAACCATTATCATTTTGATTTCTAAAGCATTGACATCTTATTTTATGCTTTCCCTAACATTTTTTCATGTGCCCTCGTTATTTAGGGCAAACTATCCTATCATTTTTTATAACATGGATGTAATAAATATATTTTCCTAACATTTTTTCAATTTCTTTTTCATCCATGTTCTAAATTATCATTTTATATTTTTATTTTTAAACTACCATGCTAACTTATCAAAAACAAATAAAGTTACAACAAACTGCATAAATAATTATAAGTTACATTGGTTAATTCTAATTTAATAATGGTCTATAGAAAGTTATTTTCAATTATTTTATTTTGGATGATTTTCGTGAAAAGCTTAAGAATGAAAAATCACTATACAAATATCTAAAAATCATGCATGAATATTGAAACCAATAAATTATGGCATAAAATATGTAACTTAGATATCCACATGGAATTATATTGTGCAAATGTTGCAATAAGACCTTCAAGTTGTGATCCAATAAAATGTTTGAAATGATTTTTTTCAAACAATAATGATTCCATAACCATATTTAAATTTAATTATTAAGCACATAAAAACTTAATACTTACAATTAAATCACAATATAAAAATTTTCTTAACCATGGATATCCACCCCACTTTACCATGGATATTATTAACTTGTAAATAGTTTTTGTAACAATACCATGGGAGTGACAAGGTAGAGATGGGGAGAGATGGATAGAGAAGAGGAGGGAAGACAGAAAGGAGAGGTGAGAGAGAGGGATAGAGGAAAGGAGGGAAGATAGAGAGGAGAGGAGAGAGAGAGGGAGTGAAAGGGAAGAGAGAGGGGGAGACATAGAAAGGTGGGGGGGGAGAGGACTTATAGAGAGAAATAGAGTGACAAAGAGAGTAGAGGAGGGAAGAGAACGAGAGAGAGGAGAGAGAGGGAGATATGGATCCAACCTAGATCAATCTTAACCCTAGATCTATCAAACGCTGGGAGAGATCAAATCTATTTTAACTTTAAAAGAGGTTGGTATCTCAAGATATTTTATCGCTCTATATTCTTGATAGATCCAGGATTAGTATTTATCAAGCTTGGTTTAAATGTAATTTTTTTTTTTTCCCTATGTTTTATAAATGTGATTGGTTTTATTTGATGAAGTTTTATTTTTATTTTAGTATTAACTAGCACAATTGCATTAGTAAATTTCATTGATATGCGTCAATTTACATCATTTTCATATGCCAATTGGAATATAAAAGGTGGAAAATATCATCAATCCACATCTATCAACCACATTTACTAATGTGGTTATGGTTATGTTAGTTTACGACATGTATGCATGTGGAAGGTTAATAGAGAATCATTAACTATGGATAAATATGTTCAAGTTATTTTTGAGGAGGGTTTATTACGGTCAACATATAGTTGAATATGGATGACCATGCTTGTCCACATCAAACTGTACACCACATTGATAGATGATGGTTGACAATGGTTGAATGCAGTTAACCATAGTTATCCATGTTTGACCATCATTCATGATGGTTGAGTATGGTTGGGCATTATGATGATGGTTTGACCATGTTGACCATGGGTGAACATGGTTTGAAAAATTTGACCATGGTTAACCATTAATTCCAATAGATTACGATTGACAATGGTTAACCATGGCTGACCATGGTTGTCTGTATTTGATCATTGTTGATAATGGTTGACTATTGTTTGGCATCATGTCCATTGTTTGACCATGTTGACCATGGACAAACACAGTTTGACATATTTGGCCATAGTTGACTATGTTAAACCATAAATACCTTGGTTGACCATGTTCAATAATTCTAATCATGGTTGAATATGGTTAGCCATCAACAGTGATAAAGCGTGGGTTGTTCTAAATTTACTATTATTGACTAGAGATGACCATCATTGACTATGGCTAAATAAGGTTTTGTATGGTTGAACATGGGTGAAAATGAGTGAAAATGTTAACCATGCTTGTAATATTTGACCATGTATGACCATGGTTGATATCTTTTAACCATGTTTGACCATAGCTCAATTGGTTAAACATGATTGAATCTGGTTAACATGTTGTTGAATGTGGATGTACATTCTTGATTAAGGTTATTAGTGTTTACTATAGATAGATATGGCAAACCATGGTTAATCAATATTCCCATGTTTACTATGGTTAACCATGTTCAACTATGACGCCCATGGGTGACCATTATTATCCATGCTAATCAGGGAGAAATTATTGAAAATGGTTTAACTATATTTGACCTTAGCTGACCATAGTTTCCCAAGTTTCCTACTGTGTATGATGCTTCACAATTGTTAACTAAGGTTGATTGTCACTTAATTATGCTTGAATATGGTTAACTATGGTCAGCATATGGTTGAGTAAGTGTTGGCTTTAGGGGTCTTGGCCAAGGTTCGGAGTTGAGGTTAACCAACAAAACCCTCTTACTACTATCCCTTTTGGTAGTGGCGTGCTTGCGCAAGTCAGAGTCTCACTCGAAGTAGTATGGGGGGGTGTTGGAACTAGGTTTCCACATCCTGAGAGTGGTTTGAATGATGTGGGTTCCTTAAGATCCAAAATAACCATAAATAGACCTCCGCAATAGAAGCCCTAACCAGGAGACCCTTATGGACAGGTTTAGGTCAATTATGCAGAATGCCCCGCGCAAGTTAACAGAACATATATAATCCTAGTGATAACCCTTAGCAAACAATATGAGAACCTTATAACATCAGATCCATCCAATAATAATTCATATAAACCCAGAAACAATTGTGCAAGAGATCTAATTGTAGACAATACATGAATCAGAAATAATATGGAGAAATCATTCACAACATAAAGAATAGATGCATTTCATACTTCAGATATCCATAACAACAACTCTTTATTAATATCAGTTTAGATCCTTCATAAAAAACCCTTCAACAACCCGTGCACATAGCTAGCAAGGTCTACACACAGCAGGACTAAGGTCTCCGCTCACACAGCCAGCAGTAGCCTTCTACCTAGAAAAATCTTCCCAAAATATCACAAACTAGCCATATCTATCATCAACATTCAAAATTATCCAAAAAATATCTTCTTAGACTTGATCTATATTTCAATTTATAGTCTTAGCATGTGCTACTCTAAGATCCAAAAACATGGTTTACAGCCCCTTGTTCTACCCTTTTGGCCCATTACAACTCATGAGGGGCTTTGAGCCACCCCAAAGCCCCTGCACATGACTAAACTTGCAAAATATATTACAAAATATATCAAAAATGGTATTCGCACTTAGGGGAACCCACTCTAGCATTCCCCCAACACAATCTTGTGACTCATCCCGAGTCACACTGGCACTAGATTCTTCATTTTGTTTTGGAGCTCCTCGATAGCAACATCAAATGGTGCCAAGACACCCGTACTCTGGTCCAATATGCTCTGCACGGTCTCCATCAGATTCTCTAAAGACGGCCCTTCTGTGGCCAAACTTACGCGCTGTAAATTCTAGTTCAGGTTTCAGACTACAACCTCAAGGTCCTGAGACAATTTTGTTGCCTCTTCCTCCCATGGCTTCATGTGATCACTGGAAATTTGTTTCTTTTGGTGGATCTCCTCAACCTCATCCCACAATGCCTTGCTGATCTGAAGGCATTCCATTCACTAGGTAGGAATGAATGTAGGAAAAGCCTCCTGCAAATCATCGAATTCCTTCTCTTTAGCGTGCACCTCCTGGGTACTTTTCTTGACTAGTGGATCTGTTTGCACAGAGGTCCACAATCCCATGGCAGTCTCTAGAAGTTCTAAGCCCTTATCAACATTGGCAGAGATTCTGGTGAATGTTGTCTTCACTAGGGTGGCTCATTGCACGCCTACCTCTGGAGGGGTCTCAGGCTTCAGTTAGCCTGTGGTGCAACAAGTTTCTTCTCAAAATCGACTTTTATTGTCTGGATCTTAGACCTGGAAGCTTTGAGCACTACGACCAGGATCTCAATCTTGGCTTTTGGCGCGACAGAAGTTGGGATTACGACTTTGGGGATCTCGCCACATAATATATCAATGAAGCTTTCCAGCTCTGTGAGCTAAGATACGACTACCTGTTACACTATTTGAGCCTAGATAGACTCTCTCGTCTTTGTTGTTGTAGTCTGCTCAGCTTCACTGAGCTGTTGTTTTGTACACGCCTCTCTGGTCTACAGTTCAATAGATATGAAGATGTGGAGAGAGTGTAGCTTCCCACTTGGCATCTTTGCAAAGCCAACACCAACCTACACACAACTTTGGATATTCCACAGTCACTATTGCACCCGGGAAGGGGAAGATTCTGCTTTCGGCTATCGCAACGATTGAAGTGGATGGAAGGCTCACTTGCACCAGCTTTGCTTGATCTACGCTCGCTTGTAGGGTATCTTTCTTCATCTGTAGAACCTACAGACTTGATTGCAAGGCTTCCATCGTGGCCTTGTACTATGTATCCATCGTGTTCTAGTGGTCCTCTGACACTGAAGCAATTGTATCTGCAATCTTGTCGAGGTCCTCTTATATCATAATAACCTCTTCCTCTCCTCCCGTCTTGGACCCTGTTCACTTATTGCACGACCCTTTGGATGTTTCTCCACCTAGCTTGGTGCCAAGTGGAGATTCAACACCCTTCCTATTGAGCCCGTCTAGACTTTTGAGGTCCACCTCCTCCTGGTCTCCTCCCAACTCCTGATATTTAGCCTTTTCTGCGTCCGGCTCATTCTCTTATTCAACCCCAGTATATTTTCCGCTGGTCTTCTCAGTGCCTATCTCTAGGAACGAATCTATTGTTTCTTTTGGAGCCGTATATTTTCCTGAAGTGGACGACGTAATGGACCAGGTGGAGCCAAGCTCAATCTTCGATGCATTTTTCCATGTCACCATGACCTGGTCAACTTCCGCCTCCATGACATATATGGCAAGATGTACCAGTTATATTTTTTGCGTGCCTTGATATGCACATTGTGCATGGTCACCTGAAATTATGAAACTCTCTTATACTTATCATGCACAACCAGTGAGAGTCTGGATCTGAAATGTATGTCTTGAGCAAGCGCGCCTTCAAAAAGTACCTAAAATATCTTATTCTCTTCGACTCATCGGGGGTTGGATGAGTCCCATAAGTTCATGTAGTGCACCCCTTCGCATACACCTGGCTCAATCTTAGGGAGGACTGCATCTACTAGGGTCTCCCATGCCACCAGCATAATCAACAACAACAAACACGAGTAGCAGAACTGCTTCCCCAGTTCCTATGCCTCGCACAAATTTTCTAGAAATTCCTCACATAAAAACTATGACCAGTTATATAGGACCCCCTTTTCACGTTGCCCTGCCAAGGCAATGATGTGTGCGAGGACCATTTTCAAGTGACATTTCCTCATTAGCTTGCATCCAAGGATGAGGGTACCCAGGCACACTGCCTAGTCAGTGATGGTCTAGACGATAAATCCCCTCTTGTCCCTTCCCACCTTGAAATTTTTCTTCACATTAGTCACCACCTTTATCTCATTTCTCTTCCCGAATCCCTTCATCGGATGGGGTCCCTTCTTGGGTAGGCTGATGATTCGATGGATCAGTGTGACGTCTATGAGAATTCGCCCCTAAATCCACAGGAAACCTTTGTGGATCAAGGCCAGTAGCTGGCGCACACAAATGCTAGTGATAGGGTACCTTTAGAAATGTGGAATCCTTAGCAGGTTGAGGACTCCCATATTGTGCAACTTGCACACCCAAGGCATTGGCTCAACCCTTGGCACATCATCATACATTACCCGTTTCAAGTAATTTTCCAGTGTGAGCTCAAGGAACGTTGCTTCATTGGCTAAGTCATAATCATCAAATTTTATCAGTGGAATCTTGCCAAAATTTTCACCAACCAGAGGTACGTCCTGAGGGATCAAGGACATCTTCAGGTATTCCCAGATTGTATCGACATTCTGTGGCTTGCGCGCAGAGGGCTTCTGTGGCTTGACATAGGGTGGATGCCACAAGATAGGTTCAAAAAACATACCTTCTTGTCTGGCACTCATCGGGCGCTTTGACCGATCTTCGATGGGGGATCAATCCTTAGTGCCTTGCCACGTGGATGTTACATTCTGCGGAGAGGTGCACAGATTAGAGGTGACCCATTTAGAAAATTTTCCCTTTCGTTTTTCTTTAGCCAACATGGACACAACTTATTATACTGACGGGATTACTTTTCTGACCTCATATGATTCCATCTCTGTAGAGGCAGTGAGGGGCACAGAATGCTCCTCCCCAAGGTTGATGGCCATCATTCTCTGGCAGAATATGAATTTTGGATTTCTAATTTCGGTTGGAGTTTCGCAGCCAGACATACAAAACTCACAGATAGCAAGGTAATAGAATTACATACAATCATAGAGTGACAGAAATTAAAATAGCAAAGGAACCAATTGAGACCCATGCCTGCCTTTTTATAAGCCATCCATGGTAAGAATGTTCAGATGATCATTAATTTCCACTTAATTTCAAGGAAACGGTAAAAAATACTTCAATATCGCCTCATTAAATGCAAGAAATCCACTCCATCGAACGATAAATTCACTTTTTCACCCCCGTTCATTGTTCCAACAGCTAGATTTCTTTCCTGTGCTTCACCCCAGGGATTCTGTCACACCTTCCTGCACCCTCCCTCTCTGCATGCATATCATTTGACTCAGATGCTCCGGCCATATAGAGATTTGGCTGGAACCAGATTGTCTCTATATGGCTTCAGATGACTTCGATTTAAGTACTCGAGAAGGCTTTCTCCACGCAGCGTGGCCAAGCGCACCGCACCGCCATCAGTGATCTCCCTCACAATGTATGGCCCCAACCAATGCTTTATAAACTTCCCTGGGTGGTTTGAAAACTAACTATCATATAGAAATACCAAGTCTGCCTCCTTGAACACCTTATGCCTGATGTGTCTGTCATGCCAGACTTTTTCGCGTGCCCTCTACACTTGCTGGTGGAAGTTAGCAATGAACTAATCTTCTTCTAAGGCAATGATTTGGACCAATCATTCCTCCATAATGTTAGGCTCGACCATATTAGTGAAATCTATGATGCTTCTTGCCCATATACCATCCTGAAAGGTTTTTTTCTCTTCAAATTTTTGCGTGTTGTCCTATGTTGGGTGTGGAGCTTGATTTTCATCTTGATTTAGAGATCCATGTTTTAGCCGGATGTATACTGTAGGAAAAATATACACCCCTGCAGTGGGGGGGTGTGGGGGTATAGTAATTTCTAGTCAATCTGGGTCGTTCATTAGGTAGATGATCTGACGATAGAAACTATGTTTAGTTTAGGGTTTTTTTCCCTAGAAGGAAACCCCTCGCATTGTATGAAGGTATTGTATTGCAGTTGTATATTGTATGAGTATTCCCTGAGCGAGAAACAGATTGGGAGACTGTGAGAGAAAACAGAGGATATTACAGGGGATCTAATATAGGTTGTGTCTCTTCATTTTTCTGGATAATAGAAAGGAAGGACTGGCTATTCATGGTGGACATAGCCCAAATTGGGTGAACCACGTATATCTATGTCTCTCTAGTTTTATGTGTTTTGTGTGCTTGTGTTTTCCGCATATTTTATGTGTTGCATTGCTCTGTAATATATAATTTTCTAACAACTGGTATCAGAGCTGAAGGTCTATTTGGCTGATAAACTTGTAGGAAAGAAGGGTTCCTGGTTCGAGTGGGAGCAATGGCAAAAGATGGTAAGTTTAGGGTCAAGAAATTTAATGGCCAAAACTTCCTACTATGGAAGATGCAGATGGAATATTATCTACATCAGAAATATCTGTACTTACCATTGAGCGGAAAAACAAAGAAGCTGACGGCTATGACAGACGCAGAATGGGAGATTCTCGATAGAAAGGCACTCGGAATAGTACAGTTGTGCCTTGCGACATCAGTATCCTTCAATATTTCGAAGGAAAAAACAACAGAGGGTTTGATTAAGGCATTGGAAAAACTATATGAAAAGCCCTTAGCCTCAAAGAAGGTATTTCTCATGAAACGTTTATTTAATATGAATATGTTAGAAGGTGGATCTATTGCAGACCATTTAAATGATTTTAATACAGTTACCAGTCAGTTAAGTTCTATAGGGGTAAACTGATCCAGATCTTAGGGGGAGGCCCCCAAGATCTAAAAAAATTGAAATGGATCTTACAAGATTTGCAAAATTAGAATGCCTGAAAAAAGAGAGAACACAAAAAAATAAAACCACAAAGAAACTTGTTTTATTAAAACAGAGAATAACTATAGGAGCTACATTGTGGCGGACCATCTTTCCTTTTACAAACTGAGGCTTGTTATTTATAGCCTTTTTTGAGTTACAATACCATGTGTAGATACCATAAGCCAATACCATGGGTAAATCCCATGTGTGGATGAATACCATTGGTGGATACATACCATGGGTCACTTACAATACCATGGGAAAATAAATATCATGGGTGGATGAATACCATGGGTCGATTCCATTTACAATACCATTGGTAAATTCCATGGGTGGATGGATAACATGGGTAGATGAATACCATGGGTTGATGCCATTTTCCATTCAGATCATTCCTCCCTCCTTAAGAAGCAATGGTCACCTTGCGTGAAGTTCCCTCCTGAGAAGCCTTTGTTGAATATGAATAGCCACTAAAGAGAAGGGTTTTGTGTAGTTAACCCATAACCCTGATGAACGAAGATCTGAGGATAGAGATACCCCGTAATGCTTGTGACCAACTATGATATTGATGGTGTGCAGCCTAGCAAATGGACTTCGATGAAGTGTGGGTTTGTGGATGAACCAAAACCATGAAAAAAAAATATCCAAGGATAGAGATACCCTGTAATGCTTGTGACCAACTGTGTGACTGACAGTGTGCGGCCTAGCAAATGGACTTCGATGAAAATGATTTTGTGCGGTTGACCCATAACCGTGATGTTGATTTTTGATGAAGTAGCAGGTGCCTACATAGCTGGGGGTGGGAGGGAACGTCTCCAAATAACCCAAGACGAATGTTGCTATGTTGAAACTAATGAATGTGAAGCAGGTGCCTACTAAAGCGGGGTGGGAAGGCACGTCTCCAAAGAGAACCCGCTCCGAATGCTGCTCCAGATTTAAAATGAGCATAAATTGATCAATATAACTCAGAATATTTATTATAACCTATTTTTGGAAATGGAATTACCATTATGCATCTTATGATGTGTTTTAAACCACTATCTGGAGATTCTAGACTTTCATATTCGCGCTGGAACTATTTCACCGTCACAAAATTTCTTAAAAAATAGTTGATTTTAAATCAACGATAACTCCCACATACGGACTCCGATTCGACCGATTTGTTTTTTAAAATTGGGTAATTTTTCAAGAGGAGCTCAGATATATATCCATTTCTCTAAAATTTTGCATTGAAAACTACGAAAAATCACAGGAGATCCGCTTTCCATGAATTGTTGTTAGAAAAATTGCTTCAACCTTGCTGATTTTGAATCAACGATATCTCCCTCATCCGAACTCCAATTTGGCTGATTGTTTTTTTGAATTTGAGTATTTTTTCACAAGGAATCCATATCTGGTCTTTTGTTTTGTAAATTTCTCACCATAAGTTTCATATCTGATCTGAAAACTCGCCGCTCAAAAAAATCATGGATTTTGCTGAATATTGCTGCAAAACATTGAAACTAAAATATGATTCAAACCCTTATTCCCATGGAGGCGTAACCTGAATTTGATACCACTGATCCAGATCTTAGGGGGAGGCCCCCAAGATCTAAAAAAAATTGAAATGGATCTTACAAGATCTGCAAAATTAGAATGCCTAAAAAAAGAGAGAACACAAAAAAATAAAACCACAAAGAAACTTGTTTTATTAAAACAGAGAATAACTATGGGAGCTACATTATGGAAGACCATCTGTCCTTTTACAAACTGAGGCTTGTTATTTATAGCCTTTTTTGAGTTACAATACCATGTGTATATACCATAAGCCAATACCATGGGTAAATCCCATGTGTGGATGAATACCATTGGTGGATACATACAATGGGTCACTTACAATACCATGGGTGAATAAATATCATGGGTGGATGAATACCATGGTTCGATGCCATTTACAATACCATGGGTAAATTCCATGGGTGGATGGATAACATGGGTAGATGAATACCATGGGTTGATGCCATTTTCCATTCAAATCATAAACTTTGATGATGAAGTTAGGGCTCTTTTCTTTCTGTGCTCATTGCCAGAAAGCTAGAATGGTTTAGTTATGGCCATTAGTAACTATGTCTCTGGATCTATCACCTTAAATTTTGATGATGTTGTCGGTGCTATCCTTAGCGAGGAAATGTGACAGAAAATCTCCAGTGAGACATCAGGTAATGCTTTGAGTGCAGAGTCTAGGGGAAGAAGAATGGAAAGGGGAAAGAGCTCAGGATATCATATTAAATCAAGGAAAGGTAGATCCAAGTCTAGATCATGGATAGTTTGTTGGAAATGTAGAAATAAATGACACTTGAAGAAAGATTGTAGATCTCGGAAGGGAAAATAAGGAGACGCACAACAAGAAAACAATCATGAAGAAAATGTGACAGGTGATGTTTTACAATATGCTTTGATTCTTTTTTTCAAAAATGTTACTGATTCCTAGGTAGTAGATTTAGGGGCCTCATTCCATGCCACACCTAATAAGAAATGTTTTCATGAGTATGTTCAAGGAGATTTTGGAAAAGTCCGTTTGGGTGATGATAAACCCTGTAAATTTTTTTGAATGGGTAAGGTTCTTATAAAACAACAGAATGGAAACCAATTGCTATTAAAGGAGGTGAGGCTTGTTCCAGATCTGAAGAAAAATATGATTTCAACAGGGATATTAGGTGGTGAAGGTTGTGTGACAACTTTCACTGATAAAACTTGGAAGGTCACCCAAGGAGCCCTGGTAATAGCAAAAGGCAAAAAGGTTGGTACATTGTATTTATGCAATGGTATTTATAACTGTATTAATGCTTTAACTTCCAAAGGAGTAGATGCAACATTATGGCATCATAGGCTCAGACACATGAGTGAGAAGGGGATGAATATTATTCACTCAAGAAATTTGTTACCGGGTTTAGAGAATGTTGATTTGGATTTCTGTGAGAATTGTATTTATGGAAAACAAAAGAGAGTCAGATTCCTCAGAGTTGGGAGAGAAAAGAAGAGCGAAAAATTAGATCTTATGCATACAGATGTATGGGGACCTGCTCTGGTATCATCTCTCGGTGGCTCTCGTTATTATGTTACTTTTATTGATGATGCAACTAGAAATACTTGGATCTATTGTATTCAGAATAAATCTGATGTATTTGATACTTTCAAGTAATGGAAATCTATGGTTGAGATTGGGACAGGAAAGAAGTTTAAGTGTCTCAAATCAGACAATGGAGGTGAATATTGCAGCAAAGAATTTGATAGGTACTGTTCAAAGCATGGAATTCCCAGAGAGAAGACCATTCCAAGAACACCACAAGAAAATGGTGTGTCAGAAAGGATGAACAGAACAATCATGGAGCGTGCAAGGTGCATGATATTGCATGCAAGATTGCCTTTACAATTTTTGGCAGATATTGTAGATACTGTTGTTTATCTCATAAACAAAGGGCCTTCAAGTTCCAGAAATATTCGAGAGGAATCATGGACAGGTAAAAAGATAAAATACTCTTTTTTAAAGCCTTTTGGTTGTAAGTCCTTTGTCCATTTTAATAAAGAAAATAGAACAAAGCTTGAGGAAAAATCAAAGAAACGTACCTTTATTGGATATGGTGTTAATGATTTTTACTATCGCTTATATGATTATGAAAATCACAAAATCATTAGGAGAAAAGATGTAATATTCAATGAAAATTTCTTTTATAAGAATCAGTTGCAGGAAAATAAATAGGAAAAATAAAACAAATAATACACAGTTCTTGATGAGATCACAGAAAAAGTAAAGGTGCCTAAAAATAATAACAATCAACAGGCACAACAATAGGAACCACCACAATAGTAACAGGCACCTAAAACACCTGAAATTCGTGTCAGAATATCTACCAAGATAATTAGACCCCTTGAACGATACTATCCTTCATTATATTATTTATTGTTGACTGCTTCTAGTGAACCCAAATGTTATGAAGAAACAATGCAGGTGGAAACCAGGAAGAAGTGGGAGCTAGCCATGGAAGAAGAGATGGACTCCCTAATGCATAACCAGACTTGGGACTTAGTCAGGTTTCCTGCAGGTAAAACTACACTGCAGAATAAATGGGTTTACAAGCTGAAGGAAGAAGATGGAGGAAAACATAGGTACAAAGCTATTGTAATATCCCAAAATTAGGACAGCTCATGAATCGTGCACTAAAAACACATTTCCAGTAAAATATTCAATAAAAGAGTGAAATGGACTCTTAGATCCTATATATAAGTCAATATACAACCTAAATCCAAGAATAGAGCTGGAAAAAATCAAACTAGGTGGGTTAAACAAATCTCCCACACCTAGGATTGCCAAAATGAGCTAAAACCCCAAATACTACAACACAATGAATTCTACATAAAAGTGAGTGCGTAGTCCAAGAAAAGGTTTACACATGAAAATGGTAGAGACAAATAGATCTAGAATTATATTAGACAATATGCTCAGAAAATGAGATCTAGTCTCCTTTATATAAAATACAAGAGTACCCGAAAAGGGTTTCGTGTCAAACACTCTGCATACAAAATGTGATGTTCAAAAATTTACTGAATCCCCACTACAACACTAAATATCATGAGTGTATAATACTAAAATATTTCTTATCTTATGTAGATCCCTTAAGGGCTTCCTCCCATGAAATTTTGGGCCTCTCAATCACAAGAAAACATTGCAACAGAGCCACTAGACCATGCATTGAATGTTGCCTCAAAAATAACGCATTCCCTAGCTGAAAAAATGTTGGTAATGTATGGGAAATGTGTGGTCTGATACCACATATCTGAAATAGGCTTAGGAGCTCTCCAAACAGGTCCCTCCAGTGAAGGAAACCTTCCTCCCATGAGAAACTAACTCAGGAACCGAGATTCCAATCCCTTCCACTGCTGCACCTAGCAACATTGCACAATCTCTAGAAAAAACTATGCTAATGAACTTGGCTGAAGCTTGGCCTGAAAACCTAATGTGTAATTATGAATGAAAACTCTCCCAATGAGACTCCTTAAGGAGAGAGGTGGGATTCCTTCTCAGGAACACTCAGTGCTAAACAACACTGTTACCCTGCTAAACAGCAAGAGGAAGCAAAAGTTTGAGCAGACAAGAATAATGATCTAAAAACATGAAAAATAATGTTTCATCCTCTTCCTTAAATAAAACATGACTTTTCTTGCCCTTTTCCCCACTCAATTAGGTCATCTCTATCCAAATATTGATCTCCCTCCAAAAATACATTATTCCTCCTTGGATTCCTCCTCCTCCACAACTGTGTTGTTGACTTAGTCAAAGTGGACTGAATCAACTTGATTTTAGCTCTATTCACATATGGAGGTGTTTTATTAAGCTAGAAAGAGTGTCCCCTTTCACATTTGGAGTGTTTTTATCCCTCCTTAGGAGACTTATGGGATTTTCTACCCATTTATTCACCGACTAGAGCTACTGCTAACTCTAATGTTCCATTTAGCTTTGAGGCTAACATTTTGGAACATTACAGTCCTCCCCTCCAAAATATTTTCTTGTCCTCAAGAAAATGTATAGGGAGAGAAAAATTTCTCCCCTCCTCCTCATTTGGCCTCCCATCAATAGCCTCCATCACTGCATCAAGATAATCTGCTTGTTGTCTCGTGGCCTCCAAAAAGTAGGAGGGATGACCAACATGGTGAATGAGTGCCTCCCTCACCCATGCTATCATCCAAATGAAGTGAGCCCTCCAACATGGAAAATCATGAAGAATATACTCCACCCTTGGCTCCTGAAATGTATGTGGGCTGAATAAATGAACATGATAGGCAAGAGGGCCTATCCCACGCTGTCCTCCTCTCCACTTATGATAGGTGTAGAGGGCATGTTGATCTTGGGCTGCAACATGATTTCCCTCCAATGGCAAGAAGAAGATTGAGTCTCCAAGGACTCTTCCTCCAAAATCATGAGACATGCCAACCCAAACCATTCCATTCAAGATCAATGGCACATCATCACCATTTGGCATCCAAATTAGAAAAATTCTGAAATCTATGTGCAATTTTGGATGGTACCAAAGGTTCTCCAAGTGGATATTACGTAGTCTTCCGAACTGTTGTTCGAGAATGTCATGTGGCAAGTGGTTCTGCAACAAGTTATAAGTTTTTTATGTTTGCTCTTCCAACATGGGGAAGTAAGAATCAATGTCTATCAGCTATACATAGGTAAAATAGCTATACACTTGCCCAGAGTCATGTATATATGGGCTACTATCATTACAATCATTGGCCCTAAAGTGACCATGAAACCCATAAATACTCTTGCTCTCTTGTAGAGAAATTCACTGCTCATATATGGTGAGAAGATACAAATACTCAATGGAGTAGTCAACAAGTACAGAAATGTATTTCTTACGATGCATGGTGAGTAGGCTGAAAGTGAGGTCCATATATAAGTGTCCCCATGAGGATACCCTCATAAAAATCTACAAGAGGAAGGGATACATATACTCCTTGTAACACTCCATCAATAGGAACACACTCCCATGTGACATCATTGTAGGCCTTAGAAATAAGGCTCCATGACTCCTCTCTTTGACATTCCACATGCCAGAGCCATCCACCATCATGCTATTATATGAGAAGATCTTCTCCGTACATGGAAGTCTCTCATGATCCTCCAATGCTGAAGGGTAGCCTCCTTGCACCATGAATGTGCCTTTCTCCTCTTTAGAAATTCCATGAAAAGTATGGGAAGAATGTTGCCCATACTCTCCCAAGTAAAAAAACAGCAACAAAAAATTTTGTTGCTTCCTCATCTCTCCCTCATATAAGCCATGGAGTAAGATCATGATGGTCAACTTGTATGATGCCCTAACAAACAATTCAACCATGAAGTGCCTCGTCAAGTTCTCCAAGTGGTTCCTCCCACAAGAAGAGAAAAAGTGTGATGTGGCAATCATGGTTTTCCCATGGTTCCTCCTGAAATGTACAAAATATAAGGTGGGGAGAATCATGCTCCCAATGGGCATCTTCAATCACAAGCCCACTCTCCAAACAAAGCTCCCCATGAACATAAACATATCATCAATATATGGAAGCAAGGTACAATGAGAACAAGTTTCCAAATGACAACCGCAGAGTGAATCATAGTCCCACTCATGGAACCAGCACAATGCATCCTTTGCCTGCATCAAAATAAGAAATAACAAGTGCTTTACCAGCCACTTGTTTGCTGCCATAGTCATCTCATAAGATGAAAACATGAAATTACAATATGGTGTCAATGGTTCACACCAAGAATCATGTGGCTTCCCCCACAAACCATCAAAAATATATCCAAAATCGACGCTACAAGTAGCTGCAAGCACATCATTATACAATATGCAAGAAGAGATAATTCTTCTTGTTACATCATGTTGCTCAAATAAGGGAAAGAAGTACAATACAAAATATGAAATGATACCTCCTCCATCTTGCACTTGATATCTTGAGCTGAAATGGCTCAACTGGGAATCCTCCCTCACCTCCAAAGAGTAGGGAAGGGGCTGTGACCTCCTCTTCATTACCATCGGGGCTATACATCTTTCCATATGCTGATATATGTCATGATGGATGCCCTCCCAAGTGAACTCCTCCATCAAATGGAAATATGCATCAAAGTGCATAGAAGAGAAGTCCTCATGTGCTACATGTAGCAGCTTCTCCTTGAGACTAGAAGATCTAGTCAAGAAGATCCTGCCATAGGAATACATGACCAAATCATCCACGATGTATCCATCATCTCCATCTGGGTCATCAAGAATCATGCATGCACCAAGATCCTTGGAGTACTCTACCAAGAGCTGAGATCTCCAATAAGGATCAATCCTCCTAAGAGACAGCACTGGTGATCTAGCATGTGAAGCTCTCCTCATGCTACTGCCTGCTACTTTGACATCCCCCATGCCAAAGTCTTCCTCCAAACTCTTCACCTCTCCAAAATCCAAGAGTGGTGAATCCAAAGACAATATGTCTTCCATCAGCTCTAGATCAGGTGGCCTCCCAGGTGGAATGCCTCCATGTAGTGAGACATCAATGTCAAGAGTAGAGTACTCATGTGGTTGGGAAACCTTGCCCTGCCCTTACAGTGAAAATCAGTCTGCCTCTTCCTTGCATTGGCTCTCTGAAATAGATAAGGGTGTGTGCCTCTAATAAAGTGATGCTGCTCTTCCTCCCTACCTCCTCCTTCCAGCTGCAATGTTGCACAATCATGCTGCTCACTAATTGTCCTTGGACCTCCATGTATGAGATATTTGGGAACTTCTTGTAAGGATACAAGAATTCCTCCTTTTGGAGCATGTGCTCCTCCTCCTTCTGCATGAGGTAGTGGATGTTCTCTAGATGTGACAATGATGTTTCCCTCATATTCATCAATGTGTATGGGAAACATCTCAATAGTAGGATCCTCTTGTGAAAAGGACATCCTCATGCCCTCTTGTTTAGGAATATGAACTAGAGGTCTTGCTTCTGGAAATTTGTAATGTAAGATGTCAGCTCTTCCCATAGTGTTCTGAAGTGGAGTTTCCCCCATCACATGCAAGGTTTTTGTTTTCTCAAGATTTATTTGCCCATGTGTCTTAGGAAGTTTTTCACCAAACCTTTGCACCAATGTTTCTATGAATATTGCATAAGAGGAAGTGTTTGCATTATTTAAAGAAAAAGATTCAAAAATCCACCATGCATGAGCCTTACCTTTGAAATGCAGTGCTGCAACTCTGATGGCTTCATCTTCAGAAATATGGTGCAACTGCAAATAGGACTCTAGCTCCTTTAGCCAAGCTCTAGATAAACATGTAGGTGATCTGGAAAAAGTAGATAGAAGAAATCTACCTGCATCCTGTTGCTTGCTCTTCTCCACCTGGATCTCGAAAAACTCTTGGAAATTAGTATGATCTCTAAACCCCTCAGTTTGAGATTGATACTCTTGCAACAAATCACTAAGAGTTCTCCTCTTAGGCATTCTTCCTCCTCCCATCCATCTCAATATAGATCTGGGCACTTGACATCACTGTGAATCATGGTGTGTAGATGCATGCTCACTCTCCCCATGTGAAAATATAGATTCAGCTCTAGATCCAAACTCCTTTGGAGATCCCATCTCCAATCTCATTTTCTTCAACTCTCCTTGAAAGCTCTGCATAGATTTTGGAAGAAGCGTTGTAAGCTTGTCTTCCTTTCTTCCTTCACATACTGAAGCCTTTTGGTTTCTATCCATATCTCCTTCCTCTGAAATGTAATGGCCTCATATCCACAGGCTGAGCCAAGCTTATGCTTTGATACCACTGTAATATCCCAAAATCGGGATAGCTCATGAATCATGGACTAAAAATGCATTTCCAGAAATATATGCAATAAAAAAGTGAAATGGACTCTTGGATACTATATAATAGTCAATATAAAACCTAAATCCAAGAATATATCTGAAACAAATCAAAATAGGTGGGTTAAACAGATCTCCCACACCTAGGATTGCCAAAATGGGCTAAAACCCAAGATACTGTAACACAATGAATTCTGCATAAAAGTGACTGCGCAGTCTAAGAGAGGGTTTACACATGAAAATGGTAGATACAAATAGATCCGGAATTATATTATACAATATGCTCAGAAAATGAGATCTAGTCTCGTTTATACAAAATACAAGAGAACTCGGCAAGGGTTTCTTGTCAAACACTTTGCATACAAAATGTGATGTTCAAAAATTTAATGAATCACCACTGCAACATTAAAGCTCATGAGTATATAAGGATGAAATATGTCTTATCTGATGTAGATCCCCCAGGGGCTTCCTCCCATGAAAGTTTGGACCTCTCAATCACAGGAAAACACTGCAACGGAGCCACTAGACCATGCATTGAATGTTGCCTCCAAAATAACGCATTCCCTAGCTGAAAAAACATTGGGAATGTACGGGAAATGTGTGGTATGATACCACAGGTCTGAAATAGGATCAGGAGCTCTCCAAACAGGTCCCTCCGGTGAAGGAAACCTTCCTCCAATGAGAAACTAGCTCAGGAACTGAGATTCCAATCCCTTCCATTGCTACACCCAGAAACACTACACAATCTCTGGCAAAAGCTGCGTTAATGAAGTTGGCTATAGTTTAGCCTAAAAACCTGATGTGAAATGATGAATTCAAACTCTCCCAATGAGACTCCTCAAGGAGAGAGGTGGGATTCCCGCTCGGGAACACCCGGTGCTAAACAACACTGCTACCCTACTGAAGAGCAACAGGAAGGAAAAGTTTGAGCAGACAAGAATAATGATCTAAAAACATGAATAATAATGCTTCCATCCTCTTCCCTAAATAAAACATGAGTTTTCTTTCCCTTGGCCCCACTCAATTAGGTCATCTCTATCAAAATATTCATCTCCCTCGAAAATTTCATTATTCCTCCTTGGATTCCTTCTCCTCCACAACTGTGTTGTTGACTTAGTCAAAGTGGACTGAATCAAATTGATTTTAGCCCTATTCACATATGGAGGTGTTTTATTAAGCTATAAAGAGTGTCCCTTTTCACATTTGGAGTGTTTTTATCCCTCCTTAGGAGACTTATGGGATTTTCTACGCATTTATTCACCGACTAGAGATGCTGCTAACTCTAATGTTCCATTTAGCTTTGAGGCTAAAATTTTGGAACATTATAGCTAGACTTGTGGTGAAGGGGTTTGCACAAAAGAAAGGTATTGATTTTGATGAAATATTTTCTCCTTCTATTAAGATGAATTCAATCAGAACTATTTTAAGTCTTGTAGCAACAGAAGATTTACATCTTGAACAGTTAGATGTAAAGACAACATTTCTCCATAGAGATTTGGAAGAAGAGATCTATATGGAGAAACCAGAAGGATATGAGGTCAAAGGGAAAGAAAAATTAGTGTGCAGGTTAAAGAAGAGCTTGTATGGCTTAAAACAGGCTCCAAGGCAGTGGTATCTAAAATTTGACAAGTTTTTGTCTGAACAAGGTTATACTAGATGTCACTCTAAGCATTGTGTTTATCTGAAAAAGAAAAATGATGGCAGCTATATTATATTGTTATTATATGTAGATGACATGCTTTTTGTAGGGTCTAACATGTAGGAAATAAATTTTCTCAAAGGAAATTGGAAAATTCATTTGCAATGAAGGATTTGGGAGCTACAAAACAAATCCTTCGTATGAGAATAACTAGAGACAGGAAAAATCACAAATTAACACTATCTCAGAATGAGTACATACAAAAGGTGTTGAAAAGATTTAATATGCAGAATGAAAAACCATTTAGTACACATTTTTCTAGCCATTTCAAACTTAGTAAGGAGATGTGCCCCAAGACCCAAGAAGAAATGGACTATATGTCTAAAGTTCCATATGCATCAGCAGTTGGAAGCTTAATGTATGCAATGGTCTGCACAAGCCCTAATATTGCACATGCAGTGGGATTTTTAAGAAAGTACATGAACAATCCAAGAAAAGAACTATTGAGATTCAACAAGATGATGAACTTAGTGAAAAGAGTCGCCTTCACTAAGTGGGCTCGCAGACTATTTTTGGCGCAAAGTCTATTTTTAGACTATGTCTATTTTTAGACTATGTCTATTTTTAGACATGTCGATCATATTCTATGAGTTGCAGGATGCTATTTGTGGATGGTTGGTCAAGTTGGAAAAATATATGGACTTATGTTTTTATACATATTGGGTGGAATCTATTTTCAGATCGCTAGTCTAAAAATAGATATGTCAAATATTATTAGCTCTTAATAATATTTGGACTCTAAACATTATCTTATTCTCTTGGAGCACTTAAGTTAAGTGCACAAATGTGGCACATGAGCTGACAAAAGGAATTGCACTATTATTAATGGTTTACTGGAGCTATTGCATGGAGGAATTCAGTTAGAAGTCATGTGACAGAGTTTGGTGGAGTTGTATAAGTAGTTGGTGGAGTTGTGTTCAGTTTAACTCAGTTAGACACAATTGAGCTAGTTGTATCTAGTCTAACTGATTGATACACTATTGAGAGTGGTGTGAATTAATTAATAATTAATTCACTAAATATTAACTCATTAATCAACTGAAGAATGCATCAATTAACTATAGTGCATGGACAGTTCAGTGGAGACCAGTGGAGAGGTAGGTGAAAGAGAAAGTGTGACTATCAGTTGTGACTATAGTGATGCATTGATTGCATCCAACACTTAGTGGAGATTTCAATGAGGATTACATGAGCAAGGCTGGGGAAACTCAATTTCATTCAGAGCCATTCTTTAGCATGGATTGCGCAGTAGAGGCAGGCCAGCAGGTGGCAAATATCGGTGCATGGATTTGCTAGATCAGGGCCTGATTAGTGTGTAGCGATTGTATTGTACTGAGAGCTTGATATGATCAGCTTTGTATGAGGATTGTTACATGATCTCTATGACATACATTGTATAAATATATTTGGGGTTTTTAGCTTCAGGCTTTCTCATAAAATCATTGTGTTAATGTGTGAATTTTTATGGTTTCATGTGTGCATTGCAATTGATTTAATTTCCACATGTGATGATCAATGGTGGAATAGATTCTGTATTGTGCATGAAGTTAAAATAGTGTGTGATCAGGAGAATCTTGGACATATAAAATATTATTTATATAATTTCTACATGGTATCAGAGGGTTGATCATTGGAGCAATTGCAATTATTGAGACAGTTGAGTTTTGTGCTGGTGGAATTCGAATTTGCAACAGTGTTTTCTTGGTGTCAAAGTTGAGCATTCATTGAAATGTCTTTCAATGGATTGTGATTGGAGTATGCCCTTGAGGGTAGCTCGAATTATATTTTTTGGAAGGACAAGAAGGAGGTGGTGCTGGATGATAATGGTTTGAAGGAGTTCATAGATGCAGAAATTCCAAAACTTGCTTCTAGTGATGCAGCCGCACTTGACAGATGGAAAAAGAAGACAACAAAGTGTCGAAGGATTCTGTTGGAAGGTGTGAAGGATCACATAGTGTCCAGCCTTCATGGTAAATCTTCTCCATTCTTGATGTGGAAAGAGTTGAAAGACTTGTTCCAAAGAAAAAGCGACCAGAGGATGTTGGCGCTTAAAGATAAACTCAGAAAAATAAAAATGGACAAAGGCGACAGTATACCCAAGTACGTCACGAAATTTTTCTAGTGCAAGGATGAGATGGGAAGTGTGGGGGTTACTGTAGATGAAGAGGACTTGGTGAGCTTGGCTCTCCTTGGGCTACCGAATAGTTGGCATAGTTATGAAGACTCTATCAATGGTCGGGAGAAACTGCCAGGATGGGAGCCACTTTGGTCGGATATTGTGTAGGAGGAGATAAGGAGGGGTACCAAGGATGGATATTCATCAAAGAATGAAGATGAAGAAAATTTCGCTTTGGCTACCAAAGCAAGGAAAGGGAAGGGAAAGAAAAATCTTTCTCAATCTGGTGCGAAAGGAAAGAAGTAGGACTTGTCCAAGGTGAAGTGCTTTCACTGTCACCAACACGGTTATGCCACTAATTGTCCACAGAAGAACAAAAATAAGCAAGCTACTGGATCTACAACTGGAGAGGCCTTAGCCTCATAGTTTGAGCTGGATTTTTTGTAGATTTCATGATTGGTTTCAAGTATGATGGGATCAATGTGGTTTCTTGACAGTGGTGTGTCTTTCCATATGAACAGAGACAAAGATATGTTTACTGATTTGGATGAGAAGGATCTTAGAGTGCACATCGAGATGGGTGATGATGGTAGATACAGTGCGACTGGTATCGAGACCATTTCCTTTGAGAGGGAGTCTAGAAAACCTTTCATCTTGAAGGATTTCATGCATGTTCTAGGATTGAAGAAGAATTTGATCTCTGTGGTGATGTTGGAAGACAAGGGATATGATGTTGTCTTTAGTGAGGGAAAGGCTTTCCTATGCAGTAAGGAAACTGGTGAAACTCAGAGGATAGGGGTTTGAGTTAAGAACCTTTATCAATTGTAGGTAGATGGCTGCACAAAAATGGTAGGAAAAGCAGAAGGAGTGGTGAGCTGAGATGAGGGCGAATTGTGGCACAGGAGATTGGGCCATCTTCACCATGGCACTTTGAAAATTCTGCAGCAGATTTCTACTGGGCTTCCCAAGGGTACACTTGCATAGTCAGATCAGTGCAAGGGATGTACTTTGGGAAAATTTGTGAAAACCACCTTTCATGAGAAGGACAGTCATGCCACGACGATCCTTGAGAAAATTCACACAGACGTGTGTGGACCTTTCTCATTAGCTTCGACTGCAAAGCGTAGGTATTATGTGATATTTTTTTATGAATTTTCTCGTAAGTGCTAGATCTTCTTCATCCAGAAGAAGAGCGAGACATACTGAAAGTTATGTGAGTTCAAGGCACTAGTTGAGAAAGAGTCGGGGAAGCAGGTGAAGGCTCTTAGGAGTGATAATGGTGGAGAATTCATCTCTGGTGAATTCAAAGACTTTTGCAGCGCAGAAGGAATTCGAAGAGATCTCATAGCGCCTCGTAACCCACAGCAGAATAGGGTCACGGAGCGAAAGAACAGAATGATCATGGGTGTTTCACAGGCGATGTTGCATGATCAGGGTCTTCCCATACACTTGTGGGCTGAAGCATGCATCACTACAGTTTATGTGCAAAACCATTGTCCTCATAGAGTACTTGGCATGAGTATACCTGAAGAGGCATTTTCTGGTAAGAATCCTGATATTTCTCATTTGAAGATTTTTGGCTCACCTGTTTACATTCATGTGACAAAGGATTCTAGGAAGAAGCTGGAGCCAACCATAGAGGTTGGGAGATTTTTGGGGTACACAAAAATACCCCACAACTATCATGTGTATTTTCCAGACATTTGGGAGACTATCGTGCGACGGGATATCAAATTTCATGAGGAGAAAGCCATGAAGTTGTCGCTTGAGAGGGAGCTACACTTGCATGCAGATGAGGAGCTACTAGTTCCTAAAGATGAGCCTCGGGATGTGGATCAACCACAAGAGGAGGTTCATGGAGTGGAAGAAACCACTCATGCAACGCCAAACATCAGAGGGTGGAAGTGCACTACAGAAGCTGAGCGACTGAGTCTTGATGCGGCGCAGAATGTAGGAGCCCCTACATCATAGTGCAGACAGAGATAGTCTCCTGACCGATTTACTGGATACATGGCTCTGATGAGCAAGTGTATTGTGACAAAACCATCTTATTTTGAGGAAGCTATGGATGATCCCGCATGGGTAGATGCCATGGTGGAAGAGTATGATTTGATTTCCTAAGGCCGAAAGGGAAATCAGTGGTAGGTTTGAGATGGATCTACAAAGTAAAGCAAGTTGTTGATGGGAGCATCGAGAAGTACAAGGCAAGATTTTTTTCCCGAGGCTTCTCATAGATTTAGGGGATCGAATATGAATAAACATTTGCACCTGTCACAATATATTCTTCCATACAGACCATCCTTGCTCTCTCAGCACAGATGGGTTGGCACATTCATCAGATGGATGTGAATACTGCATTCCTCAATGGATTCATTGAGGAGGAGGTGTACATAGAGCATCCTAAAGGTTTTGAGATCTTTAGCAGCGATTCACATGTGTGCAGGCTAAAAATAACATTGTATGGGCTGAAACAAGCACCTCGTGCTTGGTACACATGGATAGACAGTTATTTCACAGGACTTGGTTTCGCCAAGAGTGAGGCAGATCCAAACCTATACCAGATTGTGGTGGAGGGTAAGTTGTTGATCATTATACTTTATGTATATGATTTGATACTAATAGGTGATGAATTGTTGATACACTCATGCAAGGCAGATCTTGCAAAGGAGTTTGAGATGAAGGACTTGGGCCTCCTTCATTATTTCCTGGGAATGGAAATTTGGCAGCAGAAAAATGGACTATTTGTGTCTCAAGGCAAGTATGCCCAGGAGATACTGGAGAAGTTCAACATGCAAGGCTGCAAGCCTATCGACACTCCTCTTCTTGGTGGTTGGAGGAAAGAGGATGCTACATCGGCAGAGGTAGTGGATGCCACTGTTTATCGACAGTTGGTTGGTTCGCTCATGTATATAGTAAATACACAACCTGACATATGCTATGCTGTTAACCAGCTTTCACAAGCTATGGTTAAGCCTACCAAGCTCTTTTGGAAGGCAGGAAAGCATGTTCTAAGGTGAAGTTGCACAGGGGCACATTTGGATATGGATTATGATACAAACAGTTAGATGAGGTGAAGCTGCATGGCTTCATGGATGCAGATTGGGCAGGGAGCCCAACGGATAGAAAGAGCACATTTGGAGGGATATTTAATATCGAGTGTAAAATAGTTTCTTGGTACAGTAGGAAACAGAGATCTGTGGTACTCAGTTCAGCAGAGGCTGAGTACATGGCAGCAAGTTTGGCTGCATGCGAGGCTATATGGATGAGAAAGATCCTGGTTGGATTGTTCAGTTCACACTTAGATCCTACTGTGATAGATTGTGATAATCAGAGTTGCATTAAACTCTCGGTTAATCCAATATTTCATGATAGATCTAAACATATTGACATCCGGTATCATCATATCAGATATTGTGTGCAGCGGAAGATCATTTTTCTTTCTTACATTCCCATGGAGGATTAGGATGCAGAAATTCTGACGAAGGCACTCATCAGGAGAAAATTTGAAAAGCATAGAGACAGGATTGGGGTGGTAGATAATCCCTATCTTGTTGAGAGGGAGTGTTGAGATTCAACAAGATGATGAGCTTAGTGAAAAGAGTCGCCTTCACTAAGTGGGCCCGCAGGCTATTTTTGGCGCAAAGTCTATTTTTAGACTATGTCCATTTTTAGACATGTCGATCATATTCTATGAGTTGCAGGATGCTATTTGTGGATGGTTGGTCAAGTTGGAAAAATAGATGGACTTCTATTTTTAGACATATTGGGCATAATCTATTTTTAGATTGCCAGTCTAAAAATAGATATGTCGAATATTATTAGCTCTTAATAATATTTGGACTCTAAACATTATCTTATTCTCTTGGAGCACTTCAGTTAAGTGCACAGATGTGGCACAAGAGCTGACAGAAGGAATTACGCTATTCCTAAGGTTTTAATGGAGCTATTTCATGGAGGAATTTAGTTAGAACTCATGTGACAGAGTTTGGTGGATTTGTAGAAGTAGTTGGTGGAGTTGTGTTCAGTTTAACTCAGTTAGACACAGTTGAGCTAGTTGCATCTAGTCTAACTGATTGATACACTGGTGAGAGTGGTGTGAATTAATTAATAATTAATTCACTAAATATTAACTCATTAATAAACTGAATAATACATCAATTAACTATAGTGCATGGAAAGTTTAGTGGAGACCAGTAGAGAGGTAGGTGAAAGAGAAAGTGTGACTATCAATTATGACTATAGTGATGCATTGATTGCATCCAACACTTAGTGGAGATGCCAATGAGGATTACGTGAGCAAGGCTGGGGAAATTCGAGTTCGTTCAAAGCCATAATTCAGCAGGGATTGCGCAGTAGAGACAGGCTAGCAAGTGGCAGAGATCAGTGCATGGATTTGCTAGATCAGGGCCTGATTAGTGTGTAGCGATTGTATTGTACTGAGAGCTTGATATGATCAGCTTTGTATGAGGATTTTTACATGATCTCTATGACATATATTATATACATATAGTTGGGGTTTTTAGCCTCAGGCTTTCTCGTAAAATCACTGTGTTAATTTGTGTGAATTTTTATGGTTTCATGTGTGCATTGCAATTGATTTAATTTCCGCATGTGATGATCAATGGTGGAATAGATTATGTATTGTGCATGAAGTTAAAATATTGTGTGATCATGATAATATTGGACATATAACATATTAGTTATATAATTTTTACAAGAACATGATGGCAGTGAAATGGATTCTTAGATATTTTGTAATGTTCCAAAATTTTATGGAACATTAAAATATTTTGTTTTTACTTTAGGAGGAGAATAAATGGGTAAGAAAACCCATTAATAGTAAAAATATGAATAAGGAACCCTTATAATATGAAAAGGGATCAATAAATAACTGGATTTCACACCCCATGCATGAAAAGAGACAAATTGCAGGTGGATAATTCTAGAAGAGGCCAAGTTGACTGCACTGATAGAGAAGATAAGCTTCACTTGGTGGGCCAGCGCAGTTTGTATGAGGAGGAGATCATTCTAGAGAGGAAACCCTAAATTTTGGGGCCCATGATAAAGCACCCTTCACTTGTTTAAAATGAGAATGAAGCACCCATTCTGATTCATGCTTTTGATTATCATTTTGCTTGTCTTCTTAGACAAGAGCATCCTCTAGTTGTTTAGCTGAGATGCAGTGCTACTAGCACTGGGTGTTCCTGGGCAGGAATCCCATATCCTCCATTGAGTAGCTCTTGGAAGATATTTTTCTTCGTACTCACCATATTCTTTCTTGAGGCCAAAGCATTCCATTCAGCTTTAGTGCAGTCTCCATTGGTGGTTGAGTTGTGTAGCTGGGTGTTGCAGGGGAGGGTTTCTCAACATCACTTCTTGCATTGTATTTCAGAGGAGGGAGTCTCCATTCCTTTGGGAGATCAGTGAGGGATTTTTTTATCTTCGATCCATCATCTTTGGAAACAGGCCAATCATTTCCATCAGCAGAATATCATCCCTCTTCCTTGACTGCACATTTCATAGAGAGCATTTGTAGTGAGGGTTGCAACATTTTAGTGGGTAGTGAGATCTTCTATGAAAGGATCAGCCTTTCATCTAGAAGATTGAATAAAGGAGATATTTCAGCAAAGGCATCATATTCATCAAGCTCCTTTCATCTCCAGTTTCTATTGAGTTGCAGTAGCTGGCCAGCTACTCCGACATTTTGGTAAAAATGCCATTTTGTCTAGTTTCCATCCAATCCTTTTAGAGGATTGTTGTATTGTATTTTCTGGGGTAGAAGCCTTTCTCCCCCTTTCTTATTTGAGCTTACATTGCTATATCGTTCATGTACATGTATTTACTACTGCAGTACCTCCATAGACTGTGCAGTCTTAGTTGGGAATAAACTATGCAAGCAGTGTTTTTCTCCATTTCTATGCACATGTCTCATTGAGACTATTTACTTGATTTGAGTAGTAGATTTCTCAAGAGTTTGTCTACATTTCCTACTACATATGTATTTAAAGTTTTATTTCATCTTCATGTGACATAGCTCCTTAGAATAATTCTTTCATATCCTTTGTTGAGCAAAGTGTTGTTGCAGCCCTCTTCATTGGGCCCTTTTTTGAACATAACAGGTGGAGGAGGCTTGTCTCAAGCTCCTATAAGGATTTTTTTTAGTCCACTTCAGGATTCCAGCTCCAGACAGATATATTCAAAGGATCTCAGACCAGGGATCAAATCCTGCTGCCTCCATTCCTGGAAAATGCATTTTCTAGGCTTGGGTTGCTAGCCATTCCTACTAGGAAATTTCACATATTTGTAGACAGAGTCTGCAAAGGGCCAGAAAGCCTCCAGATCTCACCTTTCCTTAGAAGGTGACATATCTGGTAAATGCCCCCGCGGTCCATATTTGGCACAGACTTGTGATGTTTCTGAAAAAGGGATATTACAGTGGTATCAAAGCATCTTTCTTGGCTCATTCTGTGGCCTTCAAAGCCCAAGAAAGAGAACAAAAGATGAAGAGGATGAGATTGATCTCATCCATTTTTGAGAAGAATAAGAACCTCCCCAAGGAGGAAGAGAAAACAGAAAAGGAAGACCCCTGCACTTCCTATTCTCATCTAGGAGGAAATAAGGAGTTGAGGAAGAGAGAGACTCCATCTCTTGGAAGAAAGGAGAAGAAAATACTCACAAGACTTCTTCCCAAATACATGCAAGGCACACATGAATATTTTAGGAAGGATAGGAGGGATATTGATGGAGAATCTCAAAGAGGGTTCGAAACTAAAGGAAGCCCTAGATTTTCACATGGTGAGGGTAAGCATGCAGCCACACACCATGATGAACAATGCAGTCAAAGGCCCATCATTCTTGTGAGGGGGATGAGAGGAGGAGGAAAGGTGACTAAGGACGAAGCCCTTAGTTATTTCTTGAAGGAGGATGAGTCTCACACTCATGGATTCAGAAATCAGCCCAATTTTTATGAGTTTTGCAAGAGCAAGGTGAAGGGGAAGGAGCAGCAAGATAGATTTCATCTATCTATTTTTGGAATTTCACCTTCATATTCAGCCAAAAATTAGGTGGAGGAGCCAAACACCTTCCAACAACAGCACCACATTTCAGAAGAAGAAAGCATCAATGTTGCAGTGCTGGATTTGAGAGGTAAGTCTCATGCATGGTGGAAACTTGAGTCCATTTCTTTTGAGAATGTTAAAGCCTCATCTTATGTGAATTTCACTAATTCATTGGTGAAAGGATTTGATTGGAAAATTATTGGAACTCATGATATGGAGTTAACCCAAGGGACTCAAACAAAACCCTTGCATAGAAATGCAGTACCACTTCAAGAAACCATTGGAGGAGCTGAAAACTTGCATCAAGCCTTGTTGGAGGCCAAACTTTCATCCCACACCTTTGAGCAACAAAAAAAAGAACTCTCTTTTTCAAAGGTGGATCAGATTATTAGGATTTTTCCCAAATTTATTGTAGAAACAGAGGGCAACAGTGTTTCCAAATCTAGAGATCATCTAGTACCTCATGTAGAGGAAGAAGGAGCTTTTTCTCCAAAAAGATGGATTCTTGTGTCTTTGCAAGAAGGTCCCCAGGATCTCATGCATGGAGATAAAGACACACTTCATGATTCACATGTGCCATGGAAGATGAGGTGTAAAAACATGAAGATTCAGGAGGAAGATAGAGGAGATACCCAGCACCATGTGATGAGGAGGGCCCTTCTCTATCCATTTTTGGAGGTCATTACACCTAGGAAGGTGATTGAGCTGCATAGTGGAAGAATGGACAGGGTTGTTCATCCATGTATACAATCATCTTCAAATGAGATTGTATCATTGAGTGGAGACATCACACCAAGGAGGCCACTAGTTCAAAAGAGGAGGATAGATGCTTCAGACAATGAGGCATCAATCACTGATTTCAGCAGTGTGGAGGCCTTGGGATAGCTTTTTGCAGTGCTGGGGGTTTGGGGTAAAACCAAAGCAGAGGGTAGCAACCCCTCACTATCATTCTTACCCACTCTCCTTTTAGTACCTACACTGTGACAGAGGAAGCAAGGGAGGGACAGTAGCCTTCTCACTTGTACAGTTGGCATGGGAGCAGTATATACACACCACTCTTTGGAGGAATGGGCACAGTCACTTCTTTCCCTTGGGAGGGATAGGAGCGATTCATCTATGAGTTTCTCCCTTTGAATGAGTAGAAAACATGGTAAGGATATTGTTCATTTATATGATTTACATGTTGATTCCTTAACCATGTATATGTAGGATGTCACTCCGAGGAGGAGCATTCTTCGTCAAAGGCTCTCTGGTCTACTTGGGGCCAAGAGCATAGTTGATGGTCATCCCCTTGATGGACTTGGGGGAGATTTGTATTTTGAAGGACATTATTAGCATGCATCATACATCACACATTTTCTCCAAATACATAAGGATAATGTAGCAAAAAACTAGTGCTTGAGGAACCACATCTTTTATCATTCTCTATTGTAGTTTATGCTCAAACTATGCTAGTTGCATGAGATGGATCAATGTCTCACTCACTTGCTATATATGGCAGCTAGCATGACTTCTACTTTGGCTCTCTATGCTACTATAAATCACACTATGGATGGGAGCATGATGGGAAGAAGGGCACCTAAGATAGATGTGTCCTTTGGGGGAAAAGAACCCCATACTTTTTGTAGGGCATGCTCTAAGCGGAGAATGAGAAATGATGTGGCCACCATAGTTTGTCACTTGTTTCTTCTTGAGGTCAGCCATGAGAGTAATGGGGAAACATATGATGGTGTTGATTTCCTTCCCATCACAAAGGAGAGACATTGGGCCACATTGATTCACAATGGAGGAGGGAAGATCTTTGGAGATCCAAACTTCAACTTGCCATTTGAGGGCAACATTTTTGCAGCTCAAGAGCAGCCTTCACTCTACACTTTTCAAGAGTGGAGAGGTGAATAGTATAGGGTAGTTTATGATGCCTACCACTTTTATATTTTTATCCCACCTTCTTTGCTGGAGCTCAAGGTCGAAGAAGATGTTCAGCACTTGCCTTATTTGGAGGTGACTAGATTCTTGTGGATGATTGCTTGGGGATGGAAGATTCACATGAGGGGAATGTTATTCCCAATTCATTTTAACACCATTCCTCAAGGAGACCTCTAGAGAGCACCTTATTTCCTTCTTGAGTACACTCCATGTTCATGATGATGGCCACCCTAGCTAGTTTACATTACTTGAGAGGAGCAATATGGAGACTCATGTCGATACAAAATCTCATTCTTCATGGGGAGTTCATCATAAGTAGATGCTATAGTTGGAGGGAGAGGACATCCTTAAGTTCTATCCTTATAAGTTTCTTGAGGGAAAGCAACATTTGGGAGGGGAAGACTGTAATGTTCAAAAATTTTATGGAACATTAAAATCTTTTGTTTTTTCTTTAGGAGGAGAATAAATGGGTAAGAAAACCCATTAATAATAAAAATATGAATAAGGAACCCTTATAATGTGAAAAGTGATCAATAAATAACTATATTTCACACCTAATGTGTGAAAAGAGACAAATTGCAGATAGATAATTCTAGAAGAGGCCAAGTTGACTGCGCATATAGAGAAGATAAGCTTCACTTGGTGGGCCAGCGTAGTTTGCATGAGGAGGAGATCATTCTAGAGAGGAAACCCTAAAGCGTGGGGCCCATGAAAAAGCACCCTTCACTTGTTTAAAAGGAGAATGAAGCACCCATTATGATTCATTCTTTTGAATATCATTTTTCTTGTCTTCTTAGACAAGAGCATCCTCTAGCTATTTAACTGAGATGTAGTGCTACTAGCACTGGGTGTTCCTGGGCGGGAATCCCATCTCTTCCATTGAGTAGCTCTTGGGAGAGCTTTTTCTTCATATTCCCCATATTCTGGCTTGAGGCCAAAGCATTCCATTCAGCTTCAGCGCAGTCTCCATTGGTGGTTGAGTTGTGTAGCTAGGTGCTGTAGGGGAAGGTTTCTCAACATCACTTCTAGCATTGTATTTCAGAGGAGGGAGTATCCATTCCTTTGGGAGATCAGTGAGGAATATTTTTATCTTCAATCCATCATATTTTTCAACAAGACAATCATTTACATCAGCAAAAGAGCATCCCTCTTCCTTGACTACGCAGTTCATAGAGAGCATTTGCAGTGAGGGTTGCAGCATTCTGGTGGGTGTTGAGATATTCTATGAAAGGATTAGCCTTTCATCTAGAAGATTGAATAAAGGAGATATTTCAGAAAAGGCATCATATTCAGCGAGCTCCTTTCATATCCAATTTCTATTGAGTTGCAGTAGCTGCCCAGCTACTCCGACATTTTGGTAAAAATGCCATTTTGTCTAGTTTCCATCCAATCCTTTTAGAGGATTGTTGTATTGTATTTTCAAGGGTAGGAGCCTTGCTCCCCCTTTCTTATTTGAGATTAAATTTCTATATCATTCATGTACATGTATTTACTACTACAGTACCTCCATAGACTACGCAGTCTTAATTGGGAATAAACTATGCAAGCAGTGTTTTTCTCCATTTCTATGCACATGTCTCATTGAGACTCTTTACTTCATTTGAGTAATAGATTTCTCAAGAGTTTGCTTACATTTCCTACTGAATATGTATTTAAAGGTTGATTTCATCTTCATGTGACATAGCTCCTTAGAAATAATGCTGTCATTTCCTTTGTTGAGCAAAGTGTTGTTGCAGCCCTCTTCATTGGGCCCTTTTCTGAAGATAACAGGTGGAGGAGGCTTGTCTCAAGCTCCTAGAAGGATTTTTTTTTAGTCCACTTTAGGATTCCAGCTCCAGAAAAATATATTCAAAGGATATCAGACCAGGGATCAAATCCTACTGCCTCCATTCCTGGAAAATGTGTTTTCCAAGCTTGGGTTGCTAACCATTCCTACTAGGAAATTTCATATATCTATAGACAGAGTCTGCAAAGGTCCAAAAAGCCTCTGGATCTCACCCTTCCTTAGAAGGTGACATATATGGTAAATTTCCCCACAATCCATCTCTGGCACAGACTTGTGATATTTTTGAAAAAGTGATATTACATATTTGAGAGGCACCACAAATCAAGCATTATGATTTAGTGATTCAAACATTGCTCTGCATGGATATGTTGATGCAAATATGGCAGGTGACAGAGATAATAGGAGGAGCACTATAGGATATTTATTTACTGTAGGTGGAACAACTGTTAGTTGGGTTTCAAAAATACAAAGTGTTGTTGCACTTTCAACAACAGAAGCATAGTATGTTGCTGCTACAGAGGCTAGTAAAGAAAATATTTGGTTACAAATTTTTATGGATGAATTGGGTAAGAATCATGATATGGGCACGTTATAAAATGATATGCAAAGTGCCATTCATCTTGCAAAGAACTCAGAATTTCATTCCAGGACTAAACACATACAACTCAAGTACCATTTCATACGGTCAGTATTGGAAGATTGACAGTTGAAGCTGGAAAAGATACACACTAGCCAGAATCCTGCAGATATGCTAACAAAAGTTGTAACCAGGGAGAAACTGAGAATATGCTCAGTTTCAATTGATCTTCAAGGATGACAATAAAGATGAGAAACAACCAGGTCCAAATCAGAGTCATTGTCCAGCAAATGAAGCAGTGGTGGAGTTGCTACAATCAGTCTCTAAGTGGGAGATTTTTTGGTGTGGAGCTTGATTTTCATCCTACTTCAAAGATCCTTGTTTCAGCCGGATTTATACCCCAGTAAAACTGTACACCCCTACAGTAGGGGGGGACTTGTTCCCCCCGCAAGGTCCGAGGCCAACGGTCCTCCGGTGGGGGTTTCGGGGGCAGCGCCCTCGAAGCTAAAAAAAGATGTAAAATTGCCTTGTAAAAGTATAGTAATGTCTAGTCAATCTGGGTTTTTCATTAGGCGGATTATTTGATGGTAGAAGTTATGTTTAGTTTAGGGTTTTTTTCCATAGAAGGCAACTCCTCGCTTTGTATGAGGGTATTGTATTGCAGTTGTGTATTGTATGAGTATTCTCAGAGCGAGAAACAGATAGGGAGACTTTGAGAGAGAACATAGGATATTACAGCGGATCTGTTGTAGGTTGTGTCTCTACATTTTGTTGGATAATAGAAAGGAAGGACTCGCTGTTCGGGGTGGATGTAGCCCAAACTGGGTGAACCATGTATATCTGTGTCTCTCTGGTTTTATGTGTTTTGTGTGCTTGTGTTTTCTGCATATTTTATGTGTTGTATTGGTCTGTAATATATAATTTTATAGTAGTCCTATAAGCCCATAAATCAGAAGGGATGTGCACGTCCAAATCATCTCAGTTGATATTACAGATCTTTGTGAGTTTTTTATCCAAGACCTTGTTGAAAGCTTATACTGTGCCATTTTCTTGTGGGTGATAAGGGATACTCTTCTTGTGATGGATCTATAATTCCTCTATTAAAGCTTCAATTGTTTCTTTAACAAAGTGTGTACCTCTATCACTCATCAAATTCTTTGGGCATCCAAATTTGGTCAAAATGTGCTCAAAGATGAAGTGCGCAGCAGTATCTGCAGTACACTCCTTAATTGTCTTTGCCACTATCGATATGGTTACATAATCAGTTGCAGTAATGATATATCGGGCTCCAATCTTCTTTCCAGGAGGGTTGATTGGTCCAACAAAATCTATAGCCCATTTATCGAATGCCTCCAAGGCCATCTGCGGGTGCAGGGGAATTTCATATCTGCACGAGGGCTTCCATGTTCTCTAACATGCAACAGGCCCGACAGTATGCCTATGCATCACTATGTAGTGTGGGCCACTATAAATCTACATGCAACGCCTTTTGCGCAGTGGCTTTCCAGCGTAGTGGCCTACTCCCACCCCTCCATGAGCCTTTGCCAATATAGCCCTTCTCTCATGTTCCAGTACATATGTCCTTAATACCTCATCTACTCTTAGTTTATACAATTTTCCTACAATCAAGGTAAAATTAGCTACGCGTGCAACCAACTCCTTGTTTTGTTGGACCAGATATTCCATAGGCGTTGTTCCTATGGTCAGAAGATGAATAATATCAGCAAAGTGCTCATCAACCACCTTGATAGCGAAGAGTTTTGCATTAGGTAACCCCTCCTCCAAATTGGTTGGTTCTTCCCCATTTTCAATTCGTGATAGATGATCAGGTCCAACATTTAGTCTCCCAGGCTTCACAATAATTTCAAAGTCATACTCATGAAAAATAAGCAACCATATACAGATGTTCCCCCCCAACACATGCTTATTGACCAGGTATTTCAAAGCAGAATGATCCGTGAACATTTTGAAATTCCCTCCTAGTAGATAGTGTCTGTATTTTTGCAGCGCATATACCTTGGCCAATCCTTCCCTTTATGTAGTCAAGTAGTTTCACTCTGCACTGGAGAGCTTCCTAATGGAAAAGGAAACTAGGTGGTTAATGTATTCTTCTCCTAGCTATGCTAAAACAACCCCAAGTGTTATACCAGATGCATCCACATGCACATGAAAAACCTTAGACCAGTCTAGGAATATAAAAATAGGTGCATTGAAAATTTTCTCCTTTAGCAGCTCAAAGCTCTTCTAACATTTTTCATCCCAAAAAAATTCTACATCCTTCTTGAGAAATTTCTCCATTGGCACAGTGCTCAGAGCATACTCTTTGATAAAATTCCTATAATAACCAGTGTCTCCTAGTATGGAGCACAACTATTTCTCATTGGTAGGAACTTCTAATTTGATGATAACCACACTCTTGGCTGGGTCTACCTATTGAGATTCAATAAGATGATGATCCTAGTGAAAATTAAGCACCTACACTGGGATGGAGCCTCAGGCTATTTTGAGGTGGAAGTCTATTTTTAGAACGGATGAGGATATTCTATTTACAGATTATGTATATTTATAGATGATGAGAAAATCCTATTTATAGATGATGTTATATTTTTAGATGTATGTGATATTTATAAATAGCATGTCTATTTATAGATGCATGTCGACTATTATTATCCCTTAATAATAGTTGGAAAATAAATATTAATCTATTATCATGGAGCACTTGGAATTATTTAACTGAAGTGGAAAACAGTTAGCTTAAGGAATTTTGAGCTCAAAGGTTGGTGGGACATGTAAGTGGACTTAGTTGTAACTAATTGATTTGAAGTTTGTAAAGTAGTTTAACTGAGTTAAGTGAATTAAACTCAGTTGTGCTAGTTGTAACTAAAGATACACTAGTGAGAGATCAATGAATTAAATATTAAATTAATTCACATGTAATGATCTCACATGAAACTGAAGATTTACTACTATTAACTACATGCATGTCAGATCCAGTGGAGACCTAGTTGAGAGGTAGGTGAAAGGGACAGTTGACTATCATTTGTACTATATTGGATTGCACTCTTGCAAGCTAAACACACATTGGAAATGCTTATGAGGATTTCACAGTCAAGGAGGGAATGATTGCATTGAATTGGTCTTTGTAATCAACTTGGATTACACAACAGAGGCAGGCTTTTGTGAGGTAGAAATTTGGCTAAGGCATTTGTCAATTTCTGCAAGACAATGTGAGACGATTGTATATTGTACTGAGAGATCTTGGATTAGAGTTTTGTATGAGATTGTTTCATGATCCATGATATATAAATAATATACAATAGTGGGGTTTTTAGATTTATGCTTTCTCAGTAAAAACATTTGTGTTACGTGTGAATGAAATTTCTTCATGTGTTTGCAATTGGCGGTCATGTTTTAAATTTCCAAAAGAATTTTTTCTAGAAGAGACTATGTATTTAATAGTGGCATATAATTTTTATATTAGGATAATCTAGGCAATACATAATTGTATTAAAATTTCTACATGGTATTGAAGCACATAATATTGCAATTTTGAAGCAAAAGTTGAGTTTGTTGGTGGAAACAATTCGAATTTGCCACAATAATTTCTTGGTGCGAAAGTTGAGTAAACATCGAAATGGATTTCAATGGCTTGCGGCTAGGGTATGCACTTGAGGGCAGCTCAAACTACATTCCCTGAAAGGACAGGATGGAGGAAGTTCTTGAAGATAATGGCTTGAAGGATTTCATCGACAGTGATGTTCCTAATCCTACTTCGACGAATGTTGCATTACTTGATGTATGGAAAAAAGAAAGTGGTGAAGGTGAGAAGGATTCCGTTGGAAGGTGTACGAGACCACATTGTCTCAAGCCTTCATGGGAAAGCCACACCATATGATATGTGGAAGGCTTTGATGGATCTTTTCCAAAGTAGTAGCAACCATAGGAAATTGGTGCTGAAGGATAAACTTAGAAAGATCAAGATGGAAAAGGGCGAAAATATTCCAAAGTATCTCACAAAGTTTGTCCAATGTCAGGATGAACTAGGGAGTGTGGGAATCACTGTTATCAATGATGATTTGGTAAGCTTGGCTCTCTTGGGACTTTCTATGAGTTGGCACAGTTATGAAGACTCTATCAACGGATGGGAAAAGTGCTTTGGCTACCAAGGAAAGGAAAGGGAAGGGGACTAAATTCCATTCAAAATCCGAGTCTAAAGGCAAGAAGCTAGATTTGTCCAAGGTGAATTGTTTTCACGATCACGAACATGGGCATCTCACCACTAACTACCCACAGAAGAAAAAGAAAAAGAAGGCTATTGGAGCTGCAGTTGGTGAGGCCCTTGCCTCGTAGTTTGAACTTGATTTCTCTTTGATCGCATGTGTGTTTTCAAGTGCATTGGGATCGGTGTGGTATCTTGATAGTGGTGCTTCCTTCCACACGACGACATATAAGGAGCTTTTCAGTGACTTGGAGGAGAAAGATCTCCAAATGCATATAGAGATGGGTGACGATAGATGATAAAGTGCGACTGGCATGGGTACCATTACCTTTGAGAGGGAGTTAGGTAAACCATTTCAATTGAAATATGTTATTCATGTTCCAGGTCTGAAGAAAAACTTGGTCTCAGTCATGATGTTGGAGGACTGAGGCTATGACGTTGTTTTCAGCGATGGAAAAGCTTTCCTGCGACACAAAACAATGGGTCAAGCCAAGAGGATAGGGATTCAAGTTAAGAATTTCTACAAGCTGGAGGTAGATGGATACACTGCCATGATGAGCAAGGTATAAAATGTGGTGAGCCGAGATTAGGGTGAATTATGGCACAGAATATTGGGCCATCTTCATCATGGAGCCTTGAAAGTCATGCAACAAATATCTACTGGACTTCCAATGGGAACACTTGCTTAGTTAGATCAGTGCAAGCGTTGTACCATGGGGAAGTATTTAAGTTCCACCTTTCATGAAAAGGAGATCCATGCTTTGGTGATCCTAGAGAGAGTTCACAAGACGTGTGTGGACCATCCTCGATTTCTTAAAAAAGAAAACACATGTATTATGTTATTTTTGTTGATTGCTTCTCTCTTAAATGCTGGATCTTATTCATGCACAAGAAGGATAAAAAATTCTCAAAGTTCTGTGAGTTTAAGGCATTGGTGGAGAAAGAGTCGAGGAAGCAAGTGAAGGCTCCGAGGAGCGATAATGGTGGAGAATACATCTCTAATGAATTCAAATACTTCTGCAGAAAAGAAGGAATTCAAAGAGAACTCATAGCGACCCATAACCCATAGCAAAATGGGGTTGCGAAGAGGAAGAACAGAATGATTGTGGGTGCAGCACGAGCAATGCTACATGATCAAGGCCTACCAATGCATTTGTGGGTGGAAGTATGCAACACTGTGGTTTATGTGAAAAACCGTTGTCCTCATAGAGTACTTGGCATGAGTACACTTGAAGAAGCTTTCACTAGTAAGATACTGGATGTTTCTCACTTTAAGATTTTTGGCTCATCTGTTCATGTGCATGTGACCAAGAACACTAGGAAGAAGCTGGAGCCAACTACTAAAGTTGGGATATTTGTGGGGTACACAGAAATAGCCCATAATTATCGTGTGTATTTGACTAATAGTAAGATTATTGTTATGTGACGAGATATAAAATTCGATGAGGGGAAAGCCATGTGGTTCTCGCTTGAAAGGGAGCTGGACTTACATGCAGAGGAGGAACTTTTGGTTCCCAAATATGAGTCTATAGATGTGGATCAGCCACAAGAGGAGGTTCATGGAGTGGAGGATTCCACTCACACGGAATCAAACATCAGAACTGGCAGAAATCATACCACAGAAGCTGAGAGGCTGAGACTTGATGTTGCACACAAAGTAGGAGTCCCTACTTCATAGCACAGACAAAGACAGTCCCCTAACTGATTCATTAGATACATAAATCTCATGAGAAAATGTATTTTGACTGAGCTATATTCCTTTCAGGAAGCACTGTAGGAGCCCACATGGGTAGATTCAATGGTGAAGGAGTATGACTCCATTTTCAGAAACAATGCTTGGGAAATTGTTCCAAGGCCAGTTGATAAATCAGTGGTAGGTTCAAGATGGATCTACAAGGTAAAGCAAGATGCGATGGGAGTGTTGAGAAATAGAAGGCCATATTTGTGGCCTGGGGCTTCTCATAGATTGAGGGGTTTGATTATGAAGAAACCTTTTCATGTAATATTCCAAATTTGGAACAACTACACTATTGGGAATATCTCAAGATATTACCAATGTGGAGATCATCAATTCATACACATGAGCTGAAAATAGCATTGAATACATTAATACCAAGAATTCCGGAAGATATATATAACCATTACATTAGATTACAGCAGCAACAATGTGTACATGATCTTGAGGAAATGAACTATCAAGATAGGCAATGCAGCCTTAATGAAACATATACATGAAAAATAGAGAAACGCTGCTATAAAAAAGAGGCCATGGCTATGACTGCACAATCCTTGAACAGGAACTGCTGCAAAATATCCTTAATCTATGGATATGACAATAGGCAGCTGAAATAAGAAGAGGGAGCAAGATCTCAACCCCTGGAAACATACAATACACAATCCTTGAAAGGATTAGCTAAAATAAGTACAAAATGGTGAATCTGTAGAAATGTCGGAGTTGCTAGGTAGCAGCTCAGAAAATAGAAATGGATGAAGATAGCTAATGATGCTACAAATTATGGCTAAATATCATGCAAAGGATCTCTCAGGTGAAAGGCTGATCCAATCCCTGAAGATCTCACCCTCCAAAATAATGGAGCAAGTCCCCACTATAAGTGCACTCAGAAATAACGCAGTCTAGAGAAGGGACTGCGCTATTGGTGAAGAGAAGAGTTTGGCCTGATGCTAATAATCTGAAATATGCTCATGAATCTCCCTCGCTAACCTCCCATAGGAATAGAAGCTCCCTCCTCTAAGAGATGAGCCAAGGAAATGGTGTTGTGGAGTCTCCACGACAACACCCTGCAACACAGAATTATGTTGTTGCAGCAATAACGTTCTCCTAGAGGAGGATGCTTTGGCCTTGAGCCAAGGAGTGTGGATATGAAGAAAAATCCTTCAAGAGGCCCCTCAAGAAGGTGAAAAAATCCTAAACAGGAATTCCCTGGCAATTCTTGCTAAACATCAAAGAATGCACAATTGTATGCATAGACAATGAAATCAATAATCCATAGCATGAATAACAATGGCTGCCTTGCCATCCTTTTAAACAAGTGAAATCTCTCTCTCCATGGGCCCCATCATTAGGGTTTCCTCCACCAAATATCCTCTTCCTCAGTCACACTGTCTTGTCTCATAAAATGAACCACTCCTATGGCAGTGCTATTGACTTGATCAACCATGACCTTGTCTTCATGCATTTTCCCCTTTTCACACTTGAGGATGAAAAATGAAGCTACTCTAATGATCCCTTCCACATTATGAGGGATTTTATTCATGTCTTCAATAAGAATGGGTTCCCTTACCCATTTATTAAGATGCAATGTGATAAAATAAAAATTTTAATGTTCCATTTAGCCATGTGTGAAAATGGGAATATTACAGTCCTCCCCTCCCAAATGTTGCTTATCCTCAAGCAACTGCAAGGATAGAACTAAAGAATATCCACCCAAGGCATGGAGTCTAAAATATGTTGAGGAACATCTTCCTCATGTAGATCCTCCATCCCCCAAGAAATCATCCATACAAAGTGAGTTACCTCCCAACATGGCAACTCCTGACAATCATCTTCCACCTTTGGCTCTTGTTGAAGAGGTTAATCCCCTCTGCGGATAGAGGCGATCCCTACTAGCCTAGATCGGGTCTAGCAACAATCAAACATGCTACAGTGTAGGTTCCTAATTGCAAATAAACTGACTTGCGAGGAAGGATTACCTGGAATCCAACGCTGTTGTTTGTAGAAGAGGTGGTGCTCCCATTACTTTGCCCTGGCAGATCACAATCCTCACGATCTCCATGATAAGACACCTGCACGTGCAAGAAACAACACAAACGCAAGCATAAAATCCAGTATATACAAATATATGTCAGTCGAAGAGGACATAACTCATCAACATAATCAAGAACAAGAGTGGAACCATAACCGATAGTCACTTATCATTAATGAGTCAAAAGAAGAATACAACCATAGCTTCGACGCAGCACTCTTCTTTGGCAGGTCGTCAGCACAACATGTCTCGATAAAGCCTGTCAGGGATGAGACAAGCCTCTCTCTCCGAATACTTGGCAATAGTCTCCTTGCTTGGATTTTGCCTTGAGGGAATCAAGAAGGCTCTTACAGCATAAGGATGTGAAATCTCTTGGGAACTTGAAGACTTGAAGACTTGAAGACTAGCTTTCCATGGAGATGGGCAAGCTTTTATAGATGGAGGAAGAGGAGTCGTGATCCCTATAATCATGGGATTGGCCCTATCATCAAGGAAGCTTCCATGAGAGGTGGCAAACCACTTCCTCTCTATGGAAATCCATAGCCAAACCTCCCAACTCAAGATAGATATCAGTCCAGGAATTTGTTAGGACAAAACTTCCGCCATTTATTTTTAAAAAACACCTCTTAATATGGTTGGTGCGGGTGCGGCTCTATGACAGAGTGCCAATTGGCACACCCTCTTTGGAGTATTTTCCCCCTTGGCACGAGGGCTGAACTGTGGAACCGCGCCAATGGAAAAAGAGCTATTTTTTAGGGTTTTTTGCAGGGAGATGTCTTCAGGGCAATGAAAGCTCATCTTTAGAGGGATGCAATGAAAATATTTTCAAGTCTTGTCTCTGCTCACAGGTTACGGAATGAGCCCTCCAATGTGTGGGATGGGGAATGGTAGGGAGGGTGACAAATTACTGTGTAACAGATTCCCCCTAAAGCATGAGGCCCGAGAGAGAGAGAGGGGTGAAATGATTTACGAGAACACGTCGACTGAAAACACTGCCATCAAAAAACCTGTGGAGCGAAGTACAAATGATGTGTCAGATACATGATATATATGTGTGGTATGGGTGCAGCCATCCATAACAGAGTATTGATATCCAAGGCATGGACACAACCATCCAGTGAGGATCGATAAATAGACTCAAGTATGGTCGCAGCCATCCAATCAGTGAGTCATGTAAACAATCATAAGAATCCACAAAATCGCAGCTTGGATTACAACAGACACAATCCAGGGTGTTGCGCTCCATATCAACCCAAACAAAGTACAAGTTCGAGCATGCGAATATGTGAGATGAAGTCGAACATGCAAGAACATCGTCTGATTACCAGCCGGTGACAAAAACTGTTAACAGACGCGAGAGGTACCACCAATAATGACAATGATCCTCAAGGTACTATACGTACAATCTACGGCATGTGAATCACTGAGCTGGCATCGAACACCCGCAGAATCACTCGATCAGAGGTCAATGATGAAAACCTCACGTCGAATGCGAAGAACCTGCCTTTGAGGCATGCAGGCTCCAAGGCACCAAAAGGGAGTCTCTAGATCAGCTTCCCGGATAATGAGCTGAAGTCGACAGGAAGTGACCTTGATCGAAGGTGGGCCATAGTGTTTCCCACATCATCGACACGAGACAGAGGAATATAATGTCTTTGTGAATGAGAATTAGAGGAAGGTTAGTACTTGTAGAGGTCAACGTCTCTTGAACATATAACGACACAATAGTGGATTTGGCAGTATTTGACATCAACGGATCAGACGTCATGGTGATGAGGCAACGAGCAGATGAGAGGTAAAAAAGGATTATCCAAACCCACGGAGGCAAGTGAAAAACGAGATGATATGTTCCCAACCCGACACGAATGCAAACAAGTGCCATGTTCAAGAGCGACATACTGCCGACACGACAATGACGCTGATTCCATTTTTTTCCCCACCATTTCTGGCGAGTACCCCATTATTTTTGATAACAAGCTTGAAGGGGATAGCATATTCTTGTAATATAAGTCCGCCCTTCGGGCGAATCCATCCTAGTACATTTAACGAGCCCTAGGAAGGAGAAACTCGAAGAACGTCATTTCTACTGAGTCCAATGTCATCAGGGTTTAACGAGTCTGACAAAGGAAGAACTTGGCGTCTTTTCATATTTAGAGAGTTTGAAAAGACAGCAGAAAAGAAAACTCCAGCGGTCCCTTTTTGTAAGTAGTTCCTCAAATCTGAAAAGGTAGAAAACAATATTCGAGAAAACCTCCTAGTCGCAATAGGCTAGGGTATTCCTTTTTCGTAAATAATCTATCCCAGCCCGAAAAAGGGGTAAACGTATATTGGGTAGATGTTGTTTCGTGTCCACTTTAACGAGATCGAAACAACAAGGGCCTCAACAATCTTTTCATGTTTAGAGAGTCAGAAAAGAGCTGAAAGATGACTCCTCCTGGAGGAACGAGTGGTATAAAGGGTGGCAACTGGTTCCAGTAATGGTGGAACTGCTCTGAACATGATAAAAGTCAAGAGGCTAGCTAACAAGACCACTCATCGCAGCGGTTCCTCAGGAACAGGTAAAACAACCCAGTGAAGGCATATGATCGGCCAAGCAGATAGTGACGATGGAATGAGAAGACCAAGGCTCATCTGGCAAAAACAGGCTGATAAAATGGCAATCACAAGAGGTAAGATGGGAAAGGTTTCATTTTTACACAAGCTTGAAATCAAGAAACTTTGCTTGAAGTTGGTTTCATTTTTACACAAGCTTGAAACAGAAACAAACTATGCTTGAAAAAGTAAGCATGCCCTCCAGCATGGTGACTCAATTCGAGGTGCATGCCCCCTAAGCTTCAATCCATATGTAAGGCAGATGGAGTGAAGGTTCAAGTTACGAGATCAAGAGACAGACTCGACTGGGATTTTATGAGAACTTATCAAAGACTCGAATTGAACAAGAACGTGTTTCATTATTTTAACGAGGTTGACACATTAAAAGAACTATCCTCAGACACCCTTGTTTCATTTTTTAAGGAGCTTGACACAAGACAAGGAACTATGCTCCAACAGACCCTGTTTCATTTTTTAAGGAGCTTGACACAAGAAAATGAACTGTGCTCTGACAACCTCATCATAATGAACAAGAAGTCATCGCTTCCAAGAGTTCCTCTCCCGATGGAATGAAAACATCCTGGAAGTCAGGACCCAATGCCCCCAGCACCTCATGCACAATGACATCATCACTGAGCACAGGCACAGGGTAGGTAGCCACATAGTTGACCTGTGGTGGGGCAGATACAACGGGTGGATAAAAACCAGGAAGGGATGATGGCGGGCCAGTTGCCACATCGGGACCAAAGAACGAAAGCTGATCAATGGTCACGATCCGTCCTTCATGTGGAAAACAGACCACATGAAAAATGGAGGAGACAAGTGCTCCCATGGCATAGGTGTAATTGCGCCCCAAGAGCAAATTGAAATCCAAAGGGCCTGGAACAACCATCACGTCCATATGGACGGTTTTACCTCCCAAAGTAGCAGGTAATCTTGGGAGGATCCCTAACGGTTGACTCGTTCTTTTGTTAAATGCCAACAGATTCTGCGTAACAGGTACAAGCGGTGGTGAAATGAATGCTTGCCAAGTAGTTGAGGATAGAATACTAACATACACACCTTCGTCTATAATGGTGCTGGGTACGACCAGACCAAAAGCCTGTATTGTGATCTCAAAAGGCACATAAGACGAAAGGCGGTATCCTGCAAATCGATTCCAATCAAAGGAAATGACCAAACTACTTGGAGGGGCTACCATTGAATCAAGAAGGTCTTCCCCTGGTGTTACGATAGAAGAAGGAGCATCCTCCACAACCTCCATCTCAAAGGTGGGAGGAGAATCCTCCGGGACTTCCATCACAGGAGGCGGAGGAGCAACTTCTTGAGATATAGGGACAGGAGAATCTTTCTCCAAGTTCGAGGAATCTGAAGAAACCAGAAGGACATGGGGGGTGTGAGGTCCACTCTCAACGGAAAATACCTGGTGCACCGTAGACGGGGCCAGCTCGACCGATCCCACGACCAAAGGTTGGTCAGGGATGGATTCCTGAATTTGAATTTCCGAGGGAGCGAGATCGACCAAGGATGACTCTTGACCAATCGTAGGATTAGCTGGTGGAGGACTCAAAGAAAGTTGTTTGTAACCAGCCGGGAGGCGTGGTGTAGAAACAGTTGAGTTGTCCAAAACTCTCTTGGTTTCATCCATATACGGACAAAGGTGAAGGGCATGGTGCCCTTCACACAACTTACAGGGATTGGTAATCTTACCCTGCTTCTTAGGAGCCTTACCAGCACGAGTTGAAGACGTGCCCCCAACCTGACTCCCGGAAGCCAAAGGCAACGAAGGGCGACCATTGGACCATGCTTCAAGCACCTTGGGAATGCCAAGGCAATCTCAAAGAAGATGGTCTCCTGTGCACAACATGCAAGGGAACTTGAATTTCCACAAAGGGTTGGGAGGTTTATCGATGGGGGAATTCTTAGGCGCAATAGCCACAAAGCTAGCCTCTCCTTTATCGGACTTCTTCTTCTTTGTCTTCTTCTTCTTCTTCTTAGCCACCTGGTTACTTGAATCCAGACTTTCACCAGGCGAAGTAGAAGATGAAGATGCAGAAACAGGCGAAGAAGGGGAGAGGTCCACCTTGGAATCAACATGATGTTGTTTAGGTGGAGGGACTGATTGAACAATGGTTGAGACATTCGGGACCACAGAGGTTGAAAAAAACAAAACAGGCAACCCAACAGTTAACCCAAGAAGGGACAATGTTGCCATATAAGGAGCACCAACATTTCCAAAAGGAGGAAAAGGACTAGGATTCCCATCGGAGGGGATTCCTTGGTTGGTGAACTCCAGAAAAGTTTCCATTAGAAACAATCTTGGGAAAAACACCCTAAGGAAACTAACTTTAACCAGGAATATTTCGTGGGCAGTTAATTTTTAAAACATTGAAACAAAACTCTACCGTTTCATAGTTTAAGAGTCAAGAAACAGGCAAAAGGTGACTCTATCACTTTCAGGTTGGAAACAAGCGTGAAAGGACAAGCGCTTGATGACCTTTTCAAATTTAAAGAGTCAGAAAAGATTGAAATTACTACTCAGGAATGCTAGGCAAAGGGTGTACCAAATAACCGTGAACTACAATATACACCTTGGTTTCAAAATGAAAAAGAAATCAACCAAGGACTTAACGTACGTGCAGGCAATCTCCCCGAATGTTGTGTCCGGTGTATCACGGGTATAGGGCGGCAGACTCAGCTTCCTATGGATAAAGGATAGAAACCCAATGGGGTCTCCCTTTATATACTCGACGGTACAGGGAACACAAGTCTGTACTAGTGCTTTCTAAAGCCAAGAGGCGAACGACAACTACTAGGTTTAAAGACGCCGGAACATGTCTGTAGCCTAGACCTCTAAATTTTTCATTAATGTTTCAATGCTTCCTTAGGTAAATTGAGTAAATTTTATGGTTGATCTTCAATTATGTTTCGGTTTCAAGGCCCTACCGTATGTCATATGACAATCTCCTGTATGCAGCTATATGAGAAAAGAAATCTTTCAATTCGATGAATGCTATCTAGTTAAGGGAAAAGCTTCAAACAATGATGCAAAAAACAAAAAAATTGAAAATGAAATCTTTCCAAACTAGATGACTTTCACTATCCAAAAGTAATTCCAAACATTCAACGATGCGAATAATGCAATGTAATCTATGCAAAATTCTTTTTCCGAAAACTATGCAATTGTAATCTATGCACAATTTCCTTTTTCTTTTCAAATGATAAGAATGCACTCAATGCATTTTTCGATGAAATGAGATCTACTTAACGCATGCTTTCAATGAACGAGAATGCACTCATAGTGATTTTTAGTTTTCGATCATTAAACAATGTAATCTAAGTTCAATGATAAATCTCAAAAATACTTTTCAATGCAATGTGATCTAATGCATTTTAACAAAAAGAACACTTTGAGACGAAGACTAAATAAACGCAAATCTTATTAAAGGAAGGATGAATGCGAAAGAGATGTAAACAAACACTAAGAATTCAATCGTTGTTTCAAACACTTTGTAACGAAATCCCTCAAAAGACGACAAGGCATATGAGGTCAAACACAAAGAGGACTTCCAAAGTAAGAGATCAAAACAAGGCATTCATTCCCTTTTACATCAAAAAATCATGGAAAGAAGACATTCCAAACAGTGAGCAATGTAATCTATGCTCATACAGAGGAAAGACTTGAAGGGAAAGACGCACTGGTGAAGGATTTAGGGAAAAATTCTCAATTTTCATACATCCTGAAATTGGCTCGACTTGTACATTGACAAGTAGCGCCAACTTGTTGGCAATATGATGCAATGTGTTGTCCTTGATGGCAACCCACTTGATGAAGATGATGGCAACACTTGAAGAAGATGATGGCAACCTACTTGATGAAGTTGTACTTGATGGAAACTGACTTGATATACTAATTAATGATTTAAATCTGATGTTCTACAAGTAGTACAGAAGTTGCAGAAGAAAGAAATATCAGTATGTGCAAGAATAATGATTAAAAAGGTGTGTTACAAGGCATACGTGGGTTTGTCAAGGAGAAGGTGCATATGCACGCGGAAAAGTACGTGCCAAGTCGTGTATGATCAATTGCTCTCTAAATGTGTAAAACCAGGGGTTACTACCATGGTATTGACCCATTGTATTGAGTGCTGGTATGTCTAATTGATACCGTCTAGGAATACCATTGGAAGGGATATGGTTTTGGCTCATGGTATTCTCAAAGGCTAAATCTATATAAGGAGAAGAAAATCATTGTGCAAAGGGTGTACGTATGTGTTTGGGTTTGAATGAATACTTCACTCTGAAGTATGTATGAATGGAAAGGGTAACAGTTTGATGATAGATCTGAATCTGTGATGCACCTATGAATAAAATGATGAAGAAGGGAATCTAGATCTGAAATGTATTTGTATCTTCTAGATCTGTTTGTGGAATGTTTAGATCTGAGATGAGGCGAACATCTGTCTGAAGTAAAGGATAAAATCTGAACTAAATATCTGATCTGAAGAAGTATGCTGCTCTATAATGTTTGAAGATCTATACGCTATTTTGTAACAGAGAAAGCGCATATATACGCAGGTTTGATAAAGAGAAAGTGCGTATGGGTTGTGAAACTAGTTTTGAAGTATGTGCAGATGTATACGCGGGTTTATATGCATGAATGCGCGTATATACGCGGGATCAGTGAAAGGAAAGCGCGTATGAAAACTAGGGTTTGCTGAAGTCTGTGGAATGAAATGTCTGATCTGTTCTGCTATTCTACTGCTATCTGTCAATGATGATATGGGTTGTTCGAATATTGATTATCCTGCTATAAGAGCAAGTTGTTGGTTTGATGAATGTTCCTTGAGCTTAATTGTGTGGGTTGGATCCAGTTTGAAAATTGATGAAACGTGGTCCATGGTGGTGCTGAGGGTTGTAGCCTTCAGTCAGGGGGTTGTAGCTCACTTTCAGGTGAGGCTGGTAAACGAGAGCAGGGGGTCGTAGCTCCCTTCCAGGAGAGGCTGGTAAACGAGAGAAGGGGGTTGTAGCTCCCTTCCAGGAGAGGCTGGTAAACGAGCGCAGGTGGGTGCCTGCATACTTGTATGAGTCTACGCCAGTACATAGTTGTAAGATGTTTTCTTTATAATAAAATATTGAAGGCTGAGACAATGGCAGCGGTGATTTTCTCCCGACTTGGGTTTCCACCTAAAAATCCTGGTGTTCATGTGTGATGCTTATGTGTGATGGTTTATTCTGTTATTACTGCACATGCTTACTATTATCTAATCATCATAAGAATGAATGTTGCATAGAACTAAGTAAAGAATTATTGGCATAATTAGATCTCTGTGTATACGCAAGTTTTATGAAGGATATCCGTGTGTATACGCGAGTCTGGTTCAAAAAAGTAGCGTATGGGTTTTGAAGTAAGAAAAAGTAAAAATATTTGAGTATTCCCTAAATACTAATTCACCCCCCCCCCCCAGTATTTTTCCCAACAATTGGTATCGGAGCAGGTCCTTCTGCAGAAGCTTGATCGCTTGAAGGAGATCCGTCGCAATGGGAAGTCATGAAGGGATAATGTTTATAAGGCCACCTCTATTCAATGAAAATAATCTGTTGTTCTAGAAGATACGAACAAAAGCATATCTGCAAAGTCTTGGTGCAGAAGTATGGGCAATCGTGGAAGGAGGTTATCAGTATCCAACAAGTATTCCTATTGATGCAGCAGAAAGGAAGAATTATGAAATCAATGCCAAAGCCGTCAATGTCTTATTAGGAAGCATGTCTGAACCAGAATTTGCTAAAGTGATGCAGCTAAATTTAGCAAAAGAAATATGGGAAAAAATCATTCTGAGCTATGAAGGAGATACAAAGGTAAAAAGTGCAAAACTCCAAACTCTCTAAATTGAATATGAAAATTTAAGGATGCATAGTGATGAGATTATTGCCAGTTTATTTTTATGTCTAGATGATATTGCAAATCGTATGAGAAGTTTGGGTGAAACCATAACCGATACTACTCTGGTGGAAAAATTCTTAAGATCTTTAACTTCAAAATTTGAGTCAAAAGTGTCAGCTATTGAAGAAAGGCAAGATCTGCAAACTCTTACTATTGTTCAACTACATGGTATTCTGACTGCTTATGAAATGAGACAAGAAGGTCCCTTTTAAATCAAAGAAGTTGCTTTTAAGTCATGTGCAAAAGGAAAAGAAAAGGAAGTTGTCAAGGAATCAAGTTATATATCAGAAGAAGAAGAAGAAAATTTTGTAAGGAGACTCCAAACAAGTACTGGAAGATTCAAAGGTAAGCTACCCTTCAAATTTTTTGATTGTGGAAGAGTGGGTCATTATGCTGCTAAATGTCCTTATAAACAATTTGAAAAGGGAAAGAGTTATTATGAAAATGAATATAATAATGAAATGTCAAGTGAAGATGAAGAAGATTCTGACCAAGATCTGCTAGTGCTCATGGCAAAGAAGCAAAAGAAGAAGGATACTCAAGAAAAGAAGATATCTCAGAAAACATGTGCAGCAGAAAATGAGGAAGAAGAAACAGGTATTGATTGTTGTTCTTGTAATCTACTCACTTGTGCATGCAATGATGAAGATAGTGAAAGTAACAGTATAAGTCTAGAAGCAAATCTCAAGATCAATGATGAAAGTAACTTTTTGGATCAATTTAAAAGGAGGGAATCTATCCTCAAGGATGTGATCTCTAGATTGAATGAATAGATAGAAACAATGAAGGGACAGATAGAAATGTATCAAAGACTACAGGACAAAGTAACCAATCACAGTGAAGGACTTGAAGCATAAATCATCTCTCTGAAAGTAGACCTTGAAGCATCAAATAAGAAGAATGAAGAACTTCTACAATCTTTTGAAAAGGAAGGACGTGAAGCAGAAATCATCTCGCTCAAAACAGATCTAGAAAAATCAAATAAGAAGAATGAAGAAATTTTACAAATCTTTGAAGAGCAAGAAAATGGGTTGAAAGAAGAGATCTTAAATTTGAATGATCAAGTAGAAGAAGGAAAAAGGGTTGAAGAAAGCATGATGAAGCAATGCCAAAAATTGGAGGTTTAGGTAAACATTCTCAAAGGTAAATTAGAAGAAAAGGATAAACTCTTGAGGTTTCAAGATAGTACTAAGATTCTTGACAATATTCTTAGTAGTCAAAGGTCTCCTTCTGTTAAACTTGGTCTTGGTTTTCATGAAACTGTTAAAGGAGAATCTAGTTCACAAGGAAGTGCTAAAGAATCAAAGGATATCAATGCAAAACCTGAAGTGTTGAAAGAAACAAAAGATCAACTGACAATCATGGACTCTAAAAAGAAATCATTCCCTCCTAACTATAGAAGCATCAATAATATAGAGTGATTTAAATGTCATAATTATGGGCATGTTGCAGCCAATTGCAGAAGAAGAATGTTTCAGTCACATACAAACAGATTCTACACAAAAAGGTACTCTGGTTTCTTCAAGGGATATTATTTTTCATGCAACAAGTATGGTCATAAAGCAGCTGATTGCAATAGAAGAAAGTATAGAAAAACACATTATGATCCATATACTTACTTTTCTGGTCATGCAAGATGTTATGCCTGTAACAAGTATGGACATGTAGAAAAAGAATGCAGGCTGAACAGATCTGAGAAATTGAACAATTTCCAGCACACAATAAGAAACTTCAAGCAAAGCTGGAAAAGGAAGGAAGACCGGTCAGAAACATAGGGAATATTGACCCTACTGCAGTCATCAGCTTCTAAAGCTTACTTCTCATAATGACTACAGGAATGATGTGAGATACATTATAGGAATTGGTAATGTATCATCACAGGGGGAGAAATGTATGATGATTCTCATGATTGATTTGGTTATTCTGGTTATGTGTATTTCTGACAGAGCATCTGATGTGAAGAAGACAGGTACAGGTGGTACAAATTCAGGGGGAGATGAAGGAATGTGAAATTTTCAAAGTTTCATTTTACATACGCGGGTTTTGTGAACTAAAGCTGCATATACACACGAGTTACAGTGGAGACAATCGCGTATGCACTTATGACAAGAAAATTTGTATGATAGCTGAGGATCAGGAGCACAGGTTCAGGGGGAGCATCAGTCTAACTATTAATGATTGTATTATTGGCACTGTATCTTATTCAGTTCTAAATGATGATGAAATGATACATGGTTTCTTATGATGAGATTATGAATGAGCCCTGTTTGTTTTTTTCTGAAGAGTATTCCTTGCTTTCACACATGGATGAGATAGAAGTCTTATGATTCAGAGATAAGGACAGATCATGCAGAGATTGTTGCTGATGACTTGTTGTTGAAAGTGTTCAGGCTGGACAAGCTAAGAAGGAGCCTTGGTCATATAGAAAGGATGCTTGGATGTACATTTTTCAGGGGGAGCATTAGACTTGCTGAGTATAATGCATTGTTGGCATTATGATGGTTCTGAAACATGATCTCTTTTGAGATCTTCTTGGTAGTGGTCATAAAAGGTCATATTTGTAATTTGATGAAAAGGTCATGATGAGACCTATGATGTAAAATTGTAATATTCAGTCATGTAAGGACTTGTTCATTTTGTAAACCCACTTGGTTGGGTAGTTGAGTCAAAATGTGTAAACCCACTTGGTTGGGAAGTTGAGGCAAAATGTGTAAACCCTCTTGGTTGGGTATTTGAGTCTCATATGTAAATCCACTTGGTTGGATCTTTGATGATTCCTTGGTGATAGGAAGGTCATGGAGTCATGTACTTCATTGAAAAATATGTTTGAAGATTCAGCATGAACTCAGGGGGAGCATGGTAACTTCAGTACACATCAGATCTACTGTGCTCTTCTTTCTACCTTGTGTTGGTTTTGATCAGCCCTTTGCCCTTGATGTCAAAGGGGGAGAGTGACATGGTGTTTGAATACGGGTAGAATATCATTATGCTTAATGTATCTGTTGTGGTGATCAAACACCATCGTGGTTTCCATCAAGTCCAAAGGGGGAGATCGTTGGCAATATGATGTAATGTGTTGTCCTTGATGGAAACCCACTTGATGAAGATGATGGAAACACTTGAAGAAGATGATGGCAACCTACTTGATGAAGTTGTACTTGATGGAAACTGACTTGATATACTAATTAATGATGTAAATATGATGTTCTACAAGTAGTACAAAAGTCGCAGAAGAAAGAAATATCAGTATGTGCAAGAATAATGATGAAAAAGGTGTGTTACAAGGCATACGCGGGTTTGTCAAGGAGAAGGCGCGTATGCACGCAGAAAAGTACGTGCCAAGTCGTGTATGATCAATTGCGCTCTAAATGTGTAAAACCAGGGGTTACTACCATGGTATTGACCCATTGTATTGAGCGCTGGTATGTCTAATTGATCCCGTCTAGGAATACCATTGGAAGGGATATGGTTTTGGCTCATGGTATTGTCAAAGGATAAATCTATATAAGGAGAAGAAAATCATTGTGCAAAGGGTGTATGTATGTGTTTGTGTTTGAATGAATACTTCACTCTGAAGTATGTATGAATGGAAAGGGTAACAGTTTGATGATAGATCTGAATCTGTGATGCACCTATGAATAAAATGATCAAGAAGGGAATCTAGATCTGAAATGTATTTGTATCTTCTAGATCTGTTTGTGGAATGTTTAGATCTGAGATGAGGCAAATATCTGTCTGAAGTAAAGGGTAAAATCTGAACTGAATATCTGATCTGAAGAAGTATGCTGCTCTATAATGTTTGAAGATCTATACGCTAGTTTGTAACAGAGAAAGCGCGTATATACGCGGGTTTGATAAAGAGAAAGCACGTATGGGTTGTGAAAATAGTTTTGAAGTATGTGCATATGTATATGCGGGTTTATATGCATGAAGGCGCGTATATACGCGGGATCAGTGAAAGGAAAGCGTGTATGAAAACTAGGGTTTGCTGAAGTCTGTGGAATGAAAGGTCTGATCTGTTCTGCTATTCTACTGCTATCTGTCAATGATGATCTGGGTTGTTCGAATATTGATTATCCTGCTATAAGAGCAAGTTGTTGGTTTGATGAATGTTCCTTGAGCTTAATTGTGTGGGTTGGATCCAGTTTGAAAATTGATGAAACGTGGTCCATGGTGGTGCTAAGGGTTGTAGCCTTCAGTCAGGGGGTTGTAGCTCCCTTCCAGGTGAGGCTGGTAAATGAGAGCAGGGGGTCGTAGCTCCCTTCCAGGAGAGGCTGGTAAACGAGAGCAGGGGGTTGTAGCTCCCTTCTAGGAGAGGCTGGTAAACAAGCGCAGGTGGGTGCCTGCATACTAGTATGAGTTTGCGCCAGTACATAGTTGTAAGATGTTTTCTTTATGATAAAATATTGAAGGCTGAGACAATGGTAGCGGTGGTTTTCTCCTGACTTGGGTTTCCACCTAAAATCCTGGTGTTCATGTGTGATGGTTTATTCTGTTATTACTGCACATGCTTACTGTTATCTAATCATCACAAGAATGAATGTTGCATAGAACTAAGTAAAGAATTATTGGCATAATTAGATCTCTGTGTATATGCGAGTTTTATGAAGGATATCCGCGTGAATACGCGAGTCTGGTTTAGAAAAGTAGCGTATGGGTTTTGAATTAAGAAAAAGTAAAAATATTTGAGTATGCCCTAAATACTGATTCACCCCCCCCCCCCCCCCTCTCAGTATTTTTCCCAACACAACTGGCGTGACTTGCTCACTGACAACTAGCGCTAATGGCCAATTGGCATGGGTTGCTAACTGAAAACAAGCGCCAACGCCTGATAATGAAAAAAAAACAAAGAATTTCTCCCAACCAAGACCAAACTCACCATTTCAAGCAGAATCTCCAAGACTCAAATGAACCATGTGATCTAGGCTCAAAGCGAGACAGACACAGATCAAGCTCAGAAAGCTCAAAAAAAAAGTAAACCCTAGTACCTTACAGGATTGGTGCAACTGTAAGGCTGAAACTAGTGCCAGAATAGAATTGGCGTGGGTAATACACTAGCAACCTGCGCCAATGGGCGCGACTGTTAAGCTGAAAAGCGTGTCAGTCGAGTTTACCAGTCAAAAATAAAAAAGAGCAATCCAACAAGCATACCAGTGATAATCAAGCTATCCAAAAGCCAAATTCACAGAAAGAGCCAGCCCAAAGAGCTGATCAAGGAAGCAGAATCAAGAATCAACCGAAAAGACAAGACAAAGCTCCAAGTGTTCAGTTTACAAACTAAACCGGAGATTGACTGAAGCAGCGTTGATCTACTCCGCTAATGCAGAGCAAAAGAATTTTGAAGGCAATCTGGCTGCACTTCAGGCTCTGTCTATAGCTTACAAGTCAAACAACAAGCTGAGTCCCCAGCGGAGTCGCCAAATTTTTGAAGAGGTTAATCCCCTCTGCGGACAGAGGTGATCCCTACTAGCCGAGATCGGGTCTAGCAACAATCAAACACGCTACAGTGCCGGTTCCTAATTTCAAATAAACCGACTTGCGAGGAAGGCTTACCTGGAATCCAAAGTTGTTGTTTGTAGAAGAGGTGGTGCTCCCGTTCCTTTGCCTTGGCAGATCACAATCCTCACGATCTCCATGATCGGACACCTGCACATGCAAGAAACAACACAAACGCAAGCATAAAATCCAGTATATACAACTATATGTCAGTCGAAGAGGACATAACTCATAAACATAATCAAGAACAAGAGTGGAACCATAACCGATAGTCGCTTATCATTAATGAGTCAAAAGAAGAATACAACCATAGCTTCGACGCAACACTCTCCTTTAGCGGGTCGTCAGCACAACATGTCTCGATAAAGCCTGTTAGGGATGAGACAGGCCTCTCTCTCTGGGTACTTGGAAATAGTCTCCTTGCTTGGATTTGGCCTTGAGGGAATCAAGAAGGCTCTTGCAGCATACAGATGTGAAAGCTCTTGGGAACTTGAAGACTTGAAGACTTGAAGACTAGCTTGCCATGGATATGGGCAAGCTTTTATAGATGGAGGAAGAGGAGTTGGTATCCCTATAATTATGGGATTGGCCCTATCATCAAGGAAGCTTCCATGAGAGGTGGCAAACCACTTCCTCTCTATGGAAATCCGTAGCCAAACCTCCCAACTCAAGATAGATATCAGTCCAGGAATTTGTTAGGACGAAACTTCCACCATTTATTTTTAAAAAAACCTCTTAATATGGTTGGCATGGGTGTGGCTCTATGACAGAGCGCCAATTGGCGCGCCCTCTTTGGAGGATTTTCCCCCTTGGCGCGAGGGCTGAAATGTGGAATCGCGCCAATGGAAAAAGAGCTATTTTTAGGGTTTTTTGCAGGGAGATGTCTTCAGGGAAATGTAAGCTCATCTTGAGAGGGGTGCAATGAAAATATTTTCAAGTCTTATCTCTGCTCACAGGTCACGGAATGAGCCCTCCAATGTGCGGGATGGGGAATGGCAGGGACGGTGACAAATTACTGTGTAACAGCTCCTGCAATATAGGTGGGCTGAAAATCTACTCTTGGTAGAAAAAAGAGCCTACCCCACACTATCCTCCTCTCCACTTAGGATAAGTGTAGATTATATGTTGATCTTGGGCTGCAATAAAGTTTCCCTCCAGTGGAAATATGAAGGCTAGACCTCTAAGATCTCTTCCCCAGCGTCATGAAACATGCTATCCCAAATCACCTCATATGTGACGAGTTGGAAGTCACCATCATATGGCATCCAATCAATCATATGGCTCACCTCAAATGGAAACAATTTTTTTTTTGTAGTGGCCACATGTCCTCTCATGCTCCCATTAGAACATGCAATGCAAATAATGTGGGAGATCTCTCCCCCAAGGGACACATCCAACTAATGTGCCATTCCCCCAATCATGCTCTTAACAAATACAAAGACAACAGCAACATAATGAGCCATAATGAGAACCATTCTTTCTGTCATGTGTGGCAAGGGAGAAGGACAATGGTCCCTCAATTTTAACCAATGCAGTCTGACCCTCAATTACAAAAGAGTATGGCAACTGAGTGTGGCTTCTCAACCAATTGTTTGTTGTCCTACTCTTATCAAATGTATGGGGAAAGTGAGTGATGTATGGTGCAAGGTGAGTATGTCCTTCAAAATACATTTCCTCCCCCAGTCCTCCTAGGGAGTTGTCACCAATAGTGCTCATGGCCTCAAGTAGACCATGGGGTCTAGGAAAAGGAATGCTCCTCTTTGGAGCAAAATCTTGTACATATATGGTTAAGGGATGAATATACAAATCATCATGAAAATAAACAATACCCTTACCATAATTTTTGTGTATGAAAATGGAGTGGCTCAAAATTGAGTCTCCTCTCATCCTCAAAGAGAAAAGAGGTGGTTGTGCTAACTCTTCCAAAGAGTTATGTATCTCCTCCATCTACACATTATCTATGCATCTCCTTATATTCTGATCTATCAATATCATGCAAGCAAGATGATCTTGGGAGCACTCCACTCCTCTGAAATCAATTAATGGTGCCTCAACATGTGAAGCATCCCTCCTCCTCTGTTGGTCCAGTGGTCTCCTCAAAAAAATGTCTCAATGCACTAAGACATCCTATATAAGAGATGACTGAATATATGAATGAACAAGTCTGTCCATGATTCCACTGCGCAATCCAATCACCTTCTTAGGTTCATCAACCTCATAAGATAGATAGGGATGTGTGCTCCTCATTACATAATGGTGGTCATCCTCCCTATCTCCTCCTTGTGTCTCCATGGTTCCACACCTCCTCAACAATGGCACATGTAGAACATGGGTTGTGCCTTGATCTCCACACATGAGATCCTGGTGACTTCCTTGCAAGGTTGTAAGAATCTCTCTACTTCGAGCAAGAGCTCCTCCTTCCTCTGCATGAGGCACTAGATAGTATCTAGGTGGCACACACTGTTTCCCTCAACTTCCTCAACATAGATGGGCAACCCTCCAAAAATGTTGCTGCAAATATGGAATCTTCCCCAAAGTGGAAGTAATTCTTGATCATCAAATTTCAAGGAGTATTGTGCCCTCTCCTACTCCTGCAACATCATACAATAAATGAGAGAAAATCTGATCTTTCTCTCTAAAGAATAACCATAGCAAGAAATGTTTTTGCTGCTTCCTCATGCTCTCATCATACAAGATATTTGATGAATACATAGTGTATAATATGAATGTTGCATCATCACTATGCACCCATACTCTTTGCTACTCCATGATGCTAGCATCCTGCCACATATTCTTCATCCTCATACCCTTGGAAAGAATGTATGCCAAGTGATGGTCAAACTCCTTCAAGAGTAACCAGCACAGCCAAGCCTCTTGCTGCCCGGTATCATAAATTTGCAAGTAGCTCACCAGCTTCTTGGTCATCATCCACATCCACTCAATCAATTATGGATGTCTCCTTCCATCCTCCATCTTGGTACTCCTCCCATGATGGCTACCATCATCCCAAATCATATTCCTGCATTTCATGGGATCTTGAAATGCAATATTCCCAAGGATCAATTTGACCCTATGAGGATCCAAACAGGTGGTAGGAACAAACCTCCCATCATGATGTGCATGGCTCAAGGAATGTCTAACACGATCATGAGAGATGTTATCCATTTGAAGATGTCCTCCATCTACTATCTTCTCCTGAGAGAAGGGAATAACCTTCTCAAACTGATGAAGAATATTGCACTCCATGATGTGTGGGAGTGCACCTCTACTGAAATATCTCTGTGAGATCTCCTCCTCATGCATGTCCTTCCAAAACCAAAGAGGCTTTGGATATGCTTCTAGTAGAAGTCTCTCTTTGAGCTGTGGCATGCTCATTGAGAGAGTGTCATCTAGAGAGGAGAAAGAGTTTCTTATCTCCAGATGTCTACTCCTTCTCACTGCTCCCTTCATGGCTTCTTGAATGAAGTTTTCCTTTGAGTTCTCACATGAGGAGTGATTCCTCCTTTCTCCATCATTGCTCAACACAGTGCTATTTTTCTGATCTAGATCAACTGCATGTAATGATATAGACCCATCCAAAGTGTTTGCTGAAATGACAAAAGATGGATTTTTAATCATACCTTGGTGAAATGTGGAAGCTCCTTGCAAGGTTGCAATAGTTTCCTCTTCACAAGTGTTGGCCTCCCAAACTGTTGAAGATGGAGGCTGCTCCTCCATGGTCTCAATAGTTCCGGTGCATGCCTCACCAGCTGGTGGTGAGGGCTCCTCCCTCTTCTGGCCAAATCTCCTGATCATTCTTTGAGAAAACTCAGCAAGATTTGAAACTATTGCATGGCTTAGATGATTGATCCACCAATTCTTTGCTTCAGCTTCAAGGTGCAGCACTGTAACTTCTACAACCTCTCTACCTACTATATGATGTAGCAGGAAGAAAGCATCTAGTTTCTTCATCGAAACCTCTGCTACACATATGAGTGATCCATCAAATGTGGACAATAGAAATCTATTGCCTCTCATCATCCTGAAGTTGTGGGATCTTCTTTCTTCCTTCTGCTGAATAAATTGTGGAAAAGCTAGAGTCTCTTGGAAGGCTCTAGGTTTTTTCTGGTATTCAACCAGGTACTCACTTAGAATTTCGAATTCCAAGTGTTCTTCATGCTTCTAGTCTTCTTATTTGTGAGAGTAGGAAGTGCATGGTCCTTCCTCTTCTCCTTCTTCAATCTTCTTGACCTCCTTGGAGAGGTCTCCTATGGATCTGAAAATAGATGAGAGTAAACTCATCTTCTTCATCATATTGATATTCTTTTGCTGAGACTCATAGGATGAGCCAGAGATCATGCTTTTATACCACTGTAATATTCCAAATTAGGAACAACTACACTATTGGGAAAATATCAGGATATTACCAATGTGGAGATCAAAAATTCATACACATGAGCTGGAAATAGCAGTGAATACATTAATACCAAGAATGCTGGAAGATCTACATAACCATTACATTATATTATAGTAGCAAAAATGTGTACATGATCATGAGGAAATGAACTCTTAAGATAGGCAATGTGGCCTCAATGAAACATTTACATGAAAAATAGAGAAATACTGTTATACAAAATAAGCCTTGGCTATGACTACGCAATCCTTGAAGAGGAACTGCTGCAAAATATCATTTATCTATGGATATGAAAATAGGTTGCTGAAATAAGAATGGGGAGCAAGATCTCAACCCTGGAAACATACAATACACAATCCTTGAAAGGATTCGCTGAAATAAGTACAAAATGGAAAATGTGCAGAAATGCCAGAGTTGCTAGGCAGCAGCTGCAACTCAAAAAATAGAAATGGATGAAGATATCTGATGATGTTTCAAATGATGGATAAATATCATCCACTTTTCCAATATCTGAAGATCTCACCCTCCAAAATAGTGGAGCAAGTCCCCAATGCAAGTGCACTCAGAAATAACGTAGTCTAGAGAAGGGACTGCACCGTTGGTGAAGAGAAGAGCTTGGCCTGATGCCAATAATCTGAAATATGTTCATGAATATCCCTCACTAACCTCCCAGAGGAATAGAAGCTCCCTCCTCTGATAGATGAGCCAAGGAAATGGTGTTGTGGAGTCTCTACGGCAACACCGTGCAACACAAAATTATGTTGCTACAGCAATAACACTGTCCTCGAGGAGGATGCTTTGGCCTTGAGCCAAGGAGTGCGGAGAATGAAGAAAAATCCTCCAAGAGGCCCCTCAAGAAGGTGAAGAAATCCTAAACAGGAACTCCCCGGCAATTCTTTCTAAACAACAAAGAATGCACAATTGTCTACATAGACAATGAAATCAATAATCCATAGCATGAATAACAATGGATGCCTTGCCCTCCTTTTAAACAAGTGAAATATATCTCTCCATGGGCCCCATCCATTAGGGTTTCCTCCACCAAATATCCTCTTCCTCATTCACACTGCGTTGTCTCATAAAGTGAACCACTCCTCCTATGGCAGCGCTATTGACTTGGTCATACATGACCTTGTCTTCAAGCATTTTCCCCTTTTCACACTTGAGGGTGGAAAATGAAGCTAATCTGATGATCCCTTCCACATTATGAGGGATTTTATTCATTTATTCAATAAGAATGGGTTCCCTTACCCATTTATTAAGTTGCAATGTGATAAAAGAAAAATTTTAATATTCCATTTAGTCATGTGCTAAAATGGGAATATTACATTGCACCTGTTGCACGGTATTATTCCATAAGGACCATCCTTTCTCTCTCAGCGCAAATGGGTTGGCACATTCATCAGACGGATGTGAAGATTGTGTTTCTCAATGGGACCATTGAGGAAGAAGTGTACATTGAGCAGCCTGAAGGATTTGAGATCTTAAGTAGCAATTCGCATGTGTGCAGACTCAAAAGAGCGTTGTATGGGATAAAGCAAGCACCCCGTGCTTGGCACACTTAGATAGACAACTATTTCACCAGGCTTGGCTTCACCAAGAGTGAAGTGGATGTGAAACTATACCAAATTGTGGTGGAGGGTAAGCTTTTAATAATTTTTCTTTATGTTGAAGATTTAATACTGACTGGTGATGAGTAGTTGATACACTCATGCAAGGAGGACCTTGCAAAGGAGTTTGAGATGAAGGATATGGGCCTCCTTCATTATTTCCTTGGATTGTACATATGGCAGCAAGATGGTGAACGTTTTGTGTCTCAAGGCAAGTATGCAAGGAAGATATTGGGTAAGTTTCATATGGAGGGATGCAAACCCATGGATACTCCTCTTCCAAGAAACTAGAGGAAAGAGGACGCTGCATATGGAGAGGTAGTGGATGTTGTTGTCTATCAATATTTAGTGGGTTCACTAATGTATTTAGTGAATACAAGATCAGACATATTCTATGCGGTGAACCAACTTAGTCAAGCGATGGTTAAGCCTACTGAGTTCTTTTGGAAGGTGGGAAAGCATGTCTTGAGATACCTAAGGGGTAAATCTGAGTATGGCTTATGGTACAAATAGATGGATGAGGTGAATTTGCATGGCTTCACGGATGTAGATTGGGTAGAGATCCCAATGGACAGAAAGAGCACATCAGGAGGGATCTTCAGTATCGGATCTATAGTTGTTTCTTGGTATAGTAGGAAACAGAGATCTGTGACACTCAGTTCAGCACAAGCAGAATACATGACAAAAATTCAAGCTACATGTGAGGCTATCTGGATGAGAAAGATCCTAATTGGTTTTTCTGGTTCTTATTTAGATCCTACAATGATTCATTGTGATAATCAGAGTTTCATAAAACTCTCAATTAATCATGTGTTTCATGATAGATCTAAGCATATAGATATCTGGTATCATCATATCAGAGATTGTGTGCAGCGGAAGATCATGTTGCTTCAGTACATTCCTATGGAGGATCAAGATGTATATATTTTGACAAAGGTGCTCACCAGGAGAAAATTTGAATACCATAGAGACATGATCAGGGTGAAGGATAATCCCTTTCTTTTTGAGAGGGAGTGTTGAGATTCAACAAGATGATGATCCTAGTAAAAATTAAGCACCTACACTAGGATGGAGCCTCAAGCTATCTTTAGGTGGAAGTATATTTTTAGAGCAAATGAGCAAATTCTATTTATATATTATGTCTATTTATAGATGGTGAGAAAATTCTATTTATAGATTATGTTCTATTTTTAGATATATGAGCGAGTTCTATTTATAGATTGCATGTCTATATATAGATGCATGTCGACTATTATTATCCCTTAATAATAGTTGGACAATAAATATTAATCTATTCTCATGGATCACTTGGAATTAGTTAACTGAAGTGGAAAACTAGTTAACTGAAAGAATTTCGAGTTCAAAGGTTGGTTGGTGGGACATGCAAGTGGATTTAGTTGTATATGAGTGATTTGAAGTTGTAATAGAGTTGGATGTGTAGTTATATGAGTTAAGTAGTCTAACTCAGTTAAGTGAGTTAAACTCAGTTGTGCTAGATGTAAATGAAGATATACTAGTGAGAGATGAGTGAATTAAATATTAAATTAATTCACATGTAGTGATCTCACGTGCAACTAAATATTTACTAATGTTAACTACATGCATGTAAGATCTAGTGGAGACCCAGTTAAGAGGTAGGTGAAAGGGACAGTTGACTATTATATATACTATACTGGATTGCAATCTTGTAAGCCAAACACACATTGGATATGCTCATAAGGAGTGCGCATTTAAGAAGGGAATGATTGCATCGAATTGTTCTTTGTAATCAACTTGGATTGCGTAGTGGAGGTAGGTTTTTGTGAGGCATAAATTTGGCTAAGGCATTTGCCAATTTCTGCAAGACAGTGTGAGATGATTGTATATTATACTGAGAGATCTTGGATTAGATTTATGTATGAGATTGTTTTGTGATCCATGATATATACATAATATATGATAGTGGGTTTTTTAGCTTTATGCTTTCCTCGTAAAAACATCTGTGTTATGTGTGAATGATCTTTCTTCATGTGTTTGCAATTGGCGATCATGTTTTAAATTTCTGCAAGAATTTTTTTGTAGAAGAGATTATGTACTTCACAGTGGCATATAATTGTTAGATCTGGAGAATCCAGGCAATACATAATTGTATTAAAATTTCTACACTACCATTAATCCTTGCTGACATACAATATCCCCTAACAAATTTCCAAAATGCACGAAAAATATACTCTTCTTCAGGTTCAGGGAAATATGGTGCTTCCTACAGGTGTCAAGCATCATGCATAGGTTCAACACATGTTTATTTACCAATCCAAACATTTTCCAATCATCAAAATATACCTCCAAGAATTTATGCATGAATTCCTTGAACACAGCCACTACCACATGCGAGAAGATTGCAGGTGCATTTTTCAATCCGAATGGCATGACAGTATATTGGAAAGAACGCCATTCAGTGGAAAAGGTGGTCTTGTTGTGGTCTTCTGGTGCAATTCTGATCTGACGATAACCCGAAAATCCATTAGTAAATGAATAAGCTTCTTTTCCTCCTACATTATCCAATATTTCATCAAAAAATGGAGTAGGGAAGGGGTCATCCACACATGCATCATTTAATTTTCATAGGTATACACAAATCCTTATTTTTCCTTTGGCATTTTTCTCCTGAACCACCATTGGGCTTATCGGTTCAATGATGCCTACAACCACAACATTTTCTAACTCCTACTTTACTTTCTGCTTATATTTGTGATTCAATTGATATGGGCGTTGCTTGGAAAGGTGTGCATCTAGTTTCATTGTGATCTTCATAACACCCAGGTCCCTCATTATTCCCTTGAGCTCAAAGAAATTTGTAGGAAACAGATCATGATACTCTGTCAGTAGCTCTGAAATCTTTCCTGTTGTATCATCATCCCAGTAATCCCTAATTTTGGCCAACTTGGGTTGTGATTCCCTCCCAATGTTGACTTCCTTTAGTTTCAGAGGTTTAGTGACATCCAAAATCCCTAATTCTGGTGCTACAACTATGCGCTCTCCTTCAAACTCTGGGATATTAACATTCCTTGGGTCATCTTCATTATCCTTGATTGACAGGTTTCTGCAGTTGGTGATGTCTTGCATCTATGCATCCCAGGCCAACATAGTGCATTCCTTTTGGGGCCAAGATTCGTCAAATATCATGGCATCTACGTCCTGTAGGGCTTCGTCCAATTTATCTGAGCACCAAACTGAGCTAAAGGTTGCCAAGAAATCCTCAGTCATTGTAAACTAGTTTCAGGTACCTCAGTGTACCTCAACTTCTAGATACCAAGTGGTGGTGCCAGCCCCAACTAGTGGAGAAACCTATGAACCCAATCATTCCATGTATTTTCATCCCATACCTCTATCCACATGGTTAGGTTCTTGCATGGATTTCCCCGACCATAAAATAATTCAATTGGTGGGTTGGCTAGAGGTTCAAAGCACAATGTCATCATTTGTCCACATTACTCCTAGTCTTGCAAGGCCCCCTTCTGCATCTCTCACCAACACATTGGAGTGGCACACATAGCAAAATCAAGAACCCATAACCTTCGTTCCTCTAGGATAGATTTTTTCAAGGAGTCTAGAAACTATTTTACACTGCCAGAACCAATAAAGTAAGGTATTTCTCTTACCTCTGAGGAGATGCACTGGAAGTTCATTTTTATCTTGAGACAACACAACACAGATACATCGTGCATCTGGTTCTTCCAGTTCTTTGTCTTTCCATCTGAATCGGAGAAACACGAGCTATCCTTCTCCCAGTTCGACATGCCATCATCTGTAGGGTTGATCTAGTCTTCATCCGGTTCAGTCAGCTTGTAGATATGGTCGACATCATCCCCTTCGCGAACTGGTTTTGTGTATCGTTCCCCTTCTACTGGATCTAGTGGGACTATCACTCACATACCATTATTCTCAAAAATCATACTTCTACACTTCAGGTTAATGATGCCTCCCATATCAATGGCCCAATCCAATCCTAACAGCATAGGGTAGGGTTCTATATCATCCAAAATTTCTATTACCTTGAAATCTGTGCATACCTTTACTCTGGTAATTACTACCACAACTTGTGGAAGTCTTCCATGTGGAATGATATTTTGTTGATTAACCATGTGGAGCTGAATGGTGGACCATTCCAACTTGGGTTCTCCCATATTCTGCCAAGTCTTCTTAGGTAAGAAATTTGCATCAGACCCCAGATCCAAGATGAATTGATCCATATCATATTCTCCAATATGCACAGTCATGCACATCTCCCTACCCATTCTCTTCTTATTCTTATAAACCTTGTTCATAGCCTTGGTTTCTGTTCAAGACACCTCTTTTTCCGTGAAAATGTCTATCAGGGCCTAGAGATTATCTACTGCTTTCTGATTGCACATTGTCTTAATGCAGGCTTGTAGGAATGGTTTAACTTCATCATGAGCTTTTGGTTCCATGGGAGTCCTTGATGTGGATGCTCCTGCATCAACAAAATCCTTCCTGGCCTCAATGAAAATCTATTTTTCTTTCTGCAGGTTGAGGCCTTCCTTCTTGTCAGATGCCTTTTTTATCAGTGGCTCTATGACAACATTTTCCTCATTTCCTCCGGTTGCAGCACCACTACGTGTAATTACATTTACACTTGGGACATCATTGTGCGATTCAACTTTAACCATCTATATGTTTTGTGTCGCTGTCTGCCGCTTTTCCTACATTTTAGCTATTAACACATGACAATATTCAATCACATGATCAAATTGCCTACAATACCTGTAGGCTTGTCACACAGGGTTCAGGCAGTCACGTGCACAATGTCCAACATCTTCATAGTTGTAGAAAATTAGTTTCCCTCTCCCTCGATCTGTGCCTCCACCTCTTCCCCCTCCCCACCCTCTTGTTGGGGATCCTCCTCATCCAGAGGGAGATGTTGGCGACAAAGGGTCGGCCTACACTCTGTAAAGGTTTGCATTGTCTATCATTAGGTCAAACGTTCTGCAGTGGTGCTCATCGCAACCAACTAAAGAGTAGAATCTGAACCACTGTTGCTTCAATTATAGTACATAGGCTCCTATTCATGGGTAGTGATCTGTATCATGTCGCCCAACCACCGTACAATCAGTCCACCAAAATATCTTTGGGGTGTTCCCAACAATATCTTTGGGGTGTAGTGGATTCGGTCCCCCAACTTGCATATAATCTGACACTAGAGGGCACTGATCTCTGGCGTGGCCAGCTCCCTTGCAGCGTATGAACCAGACATTTGTGCCAACTTCTTTACCCTGGTCTCTTCATAAATTCTGAATTTCTAAGTGCATAACTTCTAATTGGCTCTGAACTTGCAACGCTCCAAATTGAGCATCATCTCTAGGCGCAACTTCCAATTCCATAGAAATTTCCAGGGCTTCTTCCTAAGAATTGATCTTCTACTGACCCATTGGCCTGCCCAAATGTGGCAATAACATGGAAATGAACCATTCCTTATGCTACTTAACATCATAAGAAAATCCTCCATCACTAATGGTTTACTTTAGTCGTTGGTCAGCTTCCCAAACTGATTTTGTTGGTCTTTTCTTAATATATTTCAGTTCTATGATGCATTAAGAATAGGTGTAATATTCAAAATTTTACATCTATTTATTAGAATATTAGAGTTCTTACTTATCTTAATTAACGAAGTAAATAAATGGGTGGAGGGACCCATAACCCCTTAATATGAATAAATCCACTCCTAAGAGTGTGAACATGGTTAATTAGCTAATAAAGCTACTTCATGGAATAATGGAGAAGCTTATTAACGAATTAAAGAGTGGGGATCAAAAATCATTAATAAGAAAGAACATGGAGAGATGAATGAGTCAATTAATATCAAGGAGGAATCAAAGTAAGATCATATAGAAATAAATTATTAGATGATGGAGGAAATGGTGCATTAGTTCACACATTATGGAGAGGGTGAAATTAAATGTAGAGATCATGGATATCATGGAGAGGCAACACAGTCAACATGGAGACCTATGTCCACATGTGCAGCGCAATTATGAGGTGGTACAAGGCATGGGAAGGCTCACAAAGCATATAAGGAAGACGAAGGAAATATTGGAGTTAGGCATTAGATTATTGATTTGAGATCTGTTTAGATCTAGATTTTACATTTGACATTTCTATGCACGCTTATGATGTTTAGCTAAGTATTTAGTGTTTTTTAGCACAGGGTATTTCCGAGTGGAAACCCACCCTTACCCATGAGATACTTCGAGCACCTACCCTGGGAAGATTATTCTAAGCTGCCATTCATCATCAAGCATCGGTGCCACATTCTGCAACCCATACATCTTTAGGAATTACTCATTCTTGTATTAGGGTTTGAGAGGAGGAGGTTGTACTTCAATATTTCATCTAAGAAACTGGTGGAGGATCTTCTGCTCACTTTGTACTTACTATTCCATCACTCGTGAGCTGATTAGACATATTTTGTTGTAGGAATCAGCCTCTCCCTCCGAGATAGCGCAATTTTTCCAATTTTTTTGTATGTAGCAGTTGTCATCTTGAGAGGAGGAATAAGAAGCTAGATCTCAAGCTTCTAGCTTGGAGATATGAAGGAGGGATCAACCCTCAAATCATAGATCTGATCTGTAACACATTGCAGCCATATTACATCAGTTAATTCTTCAGATCTGCATAACCCACCAGTCAAGGGATCAAACCCTAGGAGGGTGAATTTTTTATCTTCTTAGATCTGGATTTCCGTTCTAGGTTATCTTGGTTCTCCATCATAGTGCCCAGATTTGCAATCTTGGCATCATCAGAGCTCCAGAGAACCATATATCTACGCATTCCCTTTTAGCCAACAACTGCAAGATGATTATCAGCTGAAGGGACATCACAGTATACAACTTCCAATAGCTCCAGTTATGCAGTGCCTACTTTGGCATTCTTTTAGGGTCATTTTAGGCCATTTCTTTGGCTTGAGTGCTTCTATTTTATGAATTTTTGTATCAGTAGTCCATATTTTACATAATAAATTGGCTCACCTATTATGTATATTTATGTTTTGTTCATAAATTATGTGTACATAATCTATTATTTCAAATATTGTGTTTGTGTATTACTGCATTCTCCCTTTTTGGGATATTACAGTGGAGTCAGAGCATGATCTTTGGCTCATCTTGTGGAAATTATTGACAACATAAGAAAAACAGATAGTAGAGATCTGTAAATAATGGAGGGATTAAGTTTTGATGCAACTCTCTTTAGAACTATGAAGTATCTCTCCAAGGATATAAATGAAATGAAGAGAGAAAGACAAAGAGAAACCTCAAGAAGGTTTCAAAATGAATAAGGTCCTAGTACTTCTTGTCAGTAGCAAAGAAGATCAGATAAGCATAGAGCTCCTCAAAGATCTACTATGACCACTTTCTTTGAAGATGAAAATGAATGGTATGGAGATAGAAGAAATTTGGAACCTGAAACTCATGACACTCTAAGTCTATATCTTGAAGAGTACAAAGCACAATCTAGAGAATTCAAAGAGAATCTACTCTCCAATAGCTTTTCCAACTCTCAAGTAAGAACGAAGATCATACAACAATAATATAAGAAAGAGGCACAATATATTTTTTTTTCCTACATTTGATGGATCTTATTGAAGCACAAAAAAGGCTTGGAGGAAAGAGTTAGATGTATTTTTTAGGCTACATCCTATAGCTGAGAAAGAGTTTGTTTAGATTGCAGCTCTACACCTTCAAGGTGAGGCAAATGAATGGTGATTTGGTCACATGGAGCTTGCAAAAGTAACTAAATATTCAAAATTCTTTCAAAATATAGGGAAGGAGTTTGATAGAAGAGAACCAGAGACATGTAACAAAGAAACATTTTCTAAGAAGCCAAGGGAGAATTTCATTATTGTCACTTTGGACAAAGAGTCACTACATTCACCACTAGCTGCAGAAGTAATTGTATAAGGAAGAGATACATTTTCATCTCTGCAATGTAGTCTTAGGCTCTTGACATATAGATTCCCATGCATGATTCAGGAGATGCCTGATGAGGAGGAGGCAGATTACAACGCTGGTAAATTGATAGAAGAGAAGCATTCAATCTTACCAGTAGTTGGAGAGACTATTGCCTTGGTTAAAGGAAATTTTGTGGTCTTGCAAGATGTTCCCAAACATCAGTTGGTCCAAGGTTTGCAATCATTTCCATCCCATACTATTTTAGTACCTCTTATTGAAGCTTGTGGGGACATGCCATCAGGGTCATTGCATAACCAAGGATCAGAGAAACATGATGATTTGAAGTAGCAACCTATCATTTCACAGAGGGCCCTTGATTTGATCAAGGAAAAGATGAAGAGCTATCCCAGTATTCCATTGTTAAGCTACACTCAACCCTTTCAGTTAAGTGTGGAGTTTTAGAAGACGGGGTGAGCATAATCCTATGTACAATGCAGGACTATGAGATCAACATTGTGCCTTGCCATGAGGCAGTAGATACATCATCATGGAGATCAACAACATTGTTTATGAGCAGCACCGATGAGAAGAGGACCCATTCATTATTGGATCATTCTAATGGAAGCTTCACTAATGAAGCATTAGAGGAACAAATGATAGATGTTAGACATCTTGAGATGGGAAATCTTTTTCCTTTTCAAGATGACACTTTCTCAATGAGCATATCATAGCTCAAAGAGAAATTTATACCTACAACATATTCAGAACAGTATGGGTTTTGGAGGGCCAATGATGAGAGGATATCATGGGAGGTGCACTTCAACATATCATGGAGTGCAAAGATATTCAACAGTTTAAGGAGGTTGGTGTCCTACAATGGGAGGATACCAAGCTTTTGAAAAATGAGATCCATCACCCATATTGGGATGAATGGATGTTGATGTGGAGCAAGGGGTTGCAAGGCCACTTGGAGATCTATGATACAGGCCAGCAAGAAGCTTGGTTATTTTGGTTTCTCTTAGGTAAGTATGGTTATTACCCAACAACACACATTTCCATGGTCCATGCCTTGCACAACACTGATGTAATGAAGGAGGAGGAATGGCTATGCTAGATACTCTTGGGTGAGTATGGATACTACCTAATGGCTCATGTTTCTTTGACCCATGCCTTGCATATCAATGGCAGAATGCAACAGAATAAGGCATGGTTACCTTGGTTTTTGTTGAGAGAGTTTGGCCATCACATGACATCTAACATGTCTATGTGTTTTATATTGTTTGGAACATGGAATAACACTCTCATAGTGTGTAATAATGGAGTTTGGGTTGATAAGACATTCCACATGTCAATCAGTATTTTTTTGCTCCATGTTCACATGATGATGTGAAGAGGAAACAATAGATCTTGTTGCTATGGTTACTCTTGGGAGAAGTGTGGTTTGACATACTCCCCTACTTTGCATGGTAATGATGGAGGATGGCAGCAAGAGGAATTCCTCTGATGGCTTATATTGGGAGAGTATGGACACAATAGTTGGTATGATGATGATGTGGTGGGGAACGAAGATGCATTGTTGTGGTGGCTCCACTTGAGAGAATATGGCCAAACAACTTGGTATGATGATGGTATGGTGTGGCAGCAAGAAGCTTTCCTGCAATGGCCTCTATTGGGAGAGTATGGTTTGACACCTTTCATGTCTACCCATCTATCTCTAGTTCTTATTTTGCACAATGTTGAGATGATTCTTGGATCCAACAAGGTAAACACGGCTAAAGATGAAAACATGGAGAGACATAGTCTACTTCATGAAGCATGGGATGGAGAAATGTTTTGTGAATTGGGGATTTACTTTTGTGGGAGGAACCACTTCATTTCATATATCTCATGTATTGATGATGATGTTGGACAACATGTGGTTGTCATTCGGAGCTTCATTGAATATGGGGGAAATCTAACTACGCAGTTGGAGGTAACTCTAGACATTCTAGAGAGACAAATTTGGGTATGGACATGCATAACATATTGCAACAGATGGGGAGGAATTCCTTGTGAGGATACCATTTAATGGAAGGAGATATATGGCTGTAGTGTCTACTTTTTCAGTCGCTTGAGGACAAGCAACATTTTGGCAGGGAGGTGTTGCACTGAAAATTGTCACTTTGACATTCTGCTATCTGTATGAGCTCATTATCACTCATACATTCCTCCTTTGAAAGTCTAAAACATCAATTCCTCATGTCAAGCCTTAAAAATAAGAGAAAAGTTCTCAATAGTCTCTAAAGGTCTGGTATTGCACTTTCTCTTTGTCTTACCTGTGGTCCCACACCTAATAGTCATGTCTCTTGCGTACCTGACCACACTTTCTCTGTGTTAAGAGTGCAGACCCCTGTGAAATGTTAAAAGGGTGCAAGTAAACTCAAAAAGCTCACTTTCAGTCATTTCTAGAAGCTTTTGGAAGGAATGTTGCAGTCGAAAATCCGTTCCTTTTAGGTTCATGTATCCCATGCCTTAAGGAGCTAACCCCTTGATGTGAGGAGCTTATCCCTTTGAAGGAGGACTCTGTCCTTCATAGGTGGAACTGTAACCTCCTCTTTTGCACTATAAAAAGAGGCATTGGGCAGCCTCAAGGGGAGTTCAAGCTTTAGTATTGTTTGAGGTAAAGTGTTGTTGGAATTTAGACTCCTTTAGCTGAGATTTTACAAGGGAAGATCACATACCTATACGTGTCTCATTTAGAAGAGTGCAAGACCTGTCAAAGTAGAGGAAATTCCTGCTTCAGACCCCGGGAGGACCTGTTCAACATCAAGGCTGAAAAGGTTGTAAGGTTCTTCTACTATTTCAAAGTTAATACAAATAATTTTTTTTTCTCAATAAACTGTCATTTGATTGTTCATTTTATGGATTCCTTGATCAAAATAATAGATATGATTGATAAAAATATGCTATGCAAGTTATATTAATGTTTGATTGTTTGTGATTGTAGGTCTTCAAGGATAACTCTTTTGAGTGACTGGAGGAAGACTACAACAAACAAGCATTGGATCAAGGTAGGATCGTAACATCTTTGTAGCATTTACTTATAAATCATTATATATCTAGAGAAATATAGATTTAGTTTTCTGTTTGTTGCTAGACTATCTACTAATACTAGGGAGATCAGTCTTGCCTGTAAGATCAATTTATCCGGCCAACAAATTGGCGACTCCACTGGGGGATGATTTTGGATTTTTTGTTTCCCTTTGTTTTGACTTGATAAAATGATTTTTTATAGTTTTTGATTGATGTATACTAGCCTGGGTGCTTTAGGTTTACTTTTCTTTGAAAATTTTTGAAGTCTTTTGTCATTTTCCTAACTTTTTCTGGGGACCGCACTTTATCTTCATACACAGTGCGGAAATCTTCGCACTTTCCTTAAGTAGCCAGTGCGGGACCGCACCTATTGCTTCTGGGGCCTACAGACCCTGTTAAATTTTTTGAAATTTCCAGATTTCTTCTTCCAGATTAAGTTTAAGTTTGATTTAGGACTCTTAGTGTCTACCCAGAACTGTATTTTTTCCTATCAAAAACTTCTTGTGAGTGAGTTCCAATAGTATTTTTTTTTGAGTGATTTTCTAGAAGTTTTGCATACTTGGAGTGGTTTTCACTTTGTCTCTGTAGTGACTCAAAGATTAGAAGCTTGAAATACCTTATATCACACTAGTGTCTTTTTGTCTTCTTGATGAGTCTGACTTGGTTGCAAAATCCATCCTTTTTGAGGAATAGATCTAGTTTTCTCTTTGCAAATCTTTGAACAAAATTTGTTATAAGTTCTAAATTTCATTTTTACAAAAGAAAACATATCTGAATGTTTTTTGATTTGTTTCTTATTCTACACAAATGAATCCTTATTTTACTGAACAATGAAGCAAAACATTCTCAAAAAAAATTTAAAGCTTTTATTTAATTAGATTTTCAAAGTTTTTACATTTCAAAATTAGTTTTTCATAGTTTTGAATGCTTTTCTAGAATTTGTAGATCTCTTTTGAAAGAAAAGTTGTTTTCTGTATTTTTGAGTCTTGAAAGTGAAAGGGATTTATTGTGAGCATTGATTGTTTGTCTCATTTGAGTTCTTATTGAAAAATTAAAAGATTTTCTTTTCATTTATTCTTCATGTTGAAAGAAATAATTGTTCCTTAAGAAATTTCATTTTTCGAACTCTTTCTTTTAGCTAGGCTTCATTGAAAGAAAAACAAATTTCTTATCATTTTAGGTGCATTTTTTTTAGTGTGTTTGTAGTCGAGTCTTCACACCATCAAAGTTTCATTTCCATACCTATTGACTTAAATAACAACCCATAAAAAAAATGCTTAATTAAAATTGATCTAGTATTTTTTTCATTTCCAAGGCTCTTATCACCAATATAGCTTAGGACTAGTATCTTGGAGTAGGGTGTAATTAACTCTCCAAGATAGTAAAAACAAAAAAGTAGATAAATATTGCGGTAGGAAATAAATCCAATTCTAATTGATACATTCTGGGAAGCTTCTCTTAAAGGAGTTAATCACGAGATCATGTCCGAACCTTTGAGACAATCAATTATGTTTCATTGGGAAAGATAAAAGATTTGCGCGCATTACAAACAGTAAAACTCGGATTAACCATTGTCGAGGAGCCTGGGGTCACTTGTTGGTAAACCTTAGATTGATCATGTCGAGGAGCCTTCAAGGGGATTGAGATTTGTTACTCTGCCCTTGCGCGTAGAATCAGATCGTAGACTGTTCCCCTAGTTGTATTTGTTGTTGTTGGTAACCTTAGTGTCAATAAGCTTAAGTTTATTTCCTAAGGTGACAGTGACGAAAAGATCTCACTGTACCTAGAGCAGATGTCGACTAGACTCACTTGGAATCTCAGGGGGTTCTCTTCACTCGAGATGGTTTTGTGAAGAAACTTGTGCTAGTCGATTTCATTAAGCAGGTTGTCAGGGTAACTATTCCAACCGCCCTTTCTATATTAAAATTCTACTAAGTTGGATTTCATCACCAACTGGTGTTTTTAGTACGGGAAGTTACTGTTTGTGTGTGGTTTGAACTCTTAGATTTTTTAGGCGTGTGATTCAGCTATTTGTTCCTTTAGAGAATTTAGGTGTTTTTATTGAAATTTTCTTTGTTTGCATGTGATTAATTGATATTCAATTTTGGCAGAATTAGCAAGACAGTCCCGAAGACTTCAGGGGAAGCCCCTTAAGTATACACCAAGCCAACTTGAAGGGTTGTGTGCTCTAGTATCATCTAATGGAAGTAGAATTAGATCAACAGAAGCTGGAAGTTCATCTATAGTTGTTCATCCTGATCATCAAATACCGACAACAAAGCATATTCAAGAGCCAATTTTAGTTTCCAAAGTTACTGGTAGTATTTATCCTTCCAGTGAACTAGCTAAAGAACCTAAAATTTCTGAGCCTGACACTGAACCTGCTGTTTTGGAACCATCCTCAGGATTTGTTACTCCAACTTCTAGTGATCCTGGTTCACCTAGGGTAAGAAATATCATTACTGAATATCTTCCTACTAGCCTCATTTCTATTGAAGAACTTGCTAGTCCAGACGAAGAAGTAACTCTTCCTGAAACCTCACAGAGTTTGAATCTTAGGAAGCGTGAATCCATTTTCTACAATCCTATTAGGAGTGATGCTTGGTATTTATCTTTGACAATTTTTTTAGAAAACCCGGGTCTTAGTTTTTCACCACCTCAAATTCCTTTTCATCCTATGCCCAGAGGTTATTATCCTTCATCGATCATGTCAGGAGAGTCATCTATGTTTTCCCAAACACCGGAAACATTTTTACACGGTGGTCCTTCTGATCCTTCGCAGTACCAGGCTCTTTCTGGTACTTTCTCAGGAGCAACTCCTTGACCGATTGAGAAAGTATTATCATCTAGTATTAATGGAGCTAAAACTAAAATGTTGAACGCAGAGAAAATCTTCATGATGTCTGGTAATATTCCAAATCCTCAACCTCAAGGTAGTCAGTTACCGCCTGGGGGGCAACCTCAGGGAAGTCATTTACTACCTAGGGGGAAACCTCAAGGTAGTCAGTTACCGCCTGGGGGGCAACCTCAAGGCAGTCAGTTACCACCTGGGGTGAAACCTCAAGGTAATTTTTTCCCGGGAAAAACTTTAGGACAATATTATTTTGGAGAACAACCTCAAGGACAGTACATACCCCAAGGTCAACCCCAGACTCAGTATATTCCTCAGGGTCCTTATCAACCCTAGATTCAATACTCGCCTCAGGGTTATCAACCTCAAGGTCAGTACCCAACTGAAGGTTTCCAACCACCTTCCGGTCAATCATTTGTACAAGGAACTGGAAATTTACAATTTAATTATCAACCCTATGTTCAACCAGGCTATGGTCCTTACGCACAACCTTCTATGGGACAATACCTCGGAATGAACATGGTGTGGAATCCATCTCAAATTCAACAGAATACACAATGTAATGTGCAGTTACCTAATCAACCTGGACAATTTTTGGTTTCTGGTTCAACCCAGCAACCTGTCCAGCCTACTGTTCAAATCCTTGCACCTGGTTATGTTCAGCAGCCTGGGCCTAGTACACCTCAGAATCCGCCTCAAACTGCTACAACTACTACAACATCTGTTCAACCTATAACACCTGTTTCTGGAGTATCTGTATCTCTGGTTTCTTCTATCCCTCCTCCCGTGCAAATTCCTCAAGTCTCTGTGCCCCAGTCAAGACCTACAGTTCAGACTTTAGTCCAGATGCCTGCAGGACAAGCTGGTACAAGTAAAATTGCTACAATTGCCACAAGTCAACCATAATTCACTTATCAACCGTACTAGAGACAGCATCAATTTGGTCCCGTTGCACAAAACCCAGTTTATCAGTATCAACCGTATCCTGGCTATACTTATCAACAGCCTCAACAACCCCAGTTTGGTCTGGTTAATCCCAGTTTTTTGGGAGGTGATACCATTCCTAATGCAAATCCGATTCTAGGTTATCCTGGATATCCTCCTCTTGGAACTAGTCTCATTACTCAAGGTTTTTGTGACCCTAACCATTAGTTACCATTTATTGAAACTTTGGATTTACCTGATTTGTCACGCCTTATGAATGATCCAATTTACTATCTTTCATATTGGCCGCCAATGCCTAATAAGTTGCTTAGTGATATACCGAAATTCAAGGGTAAGTCAGGAGAGGATCCGTCAAATCACGTTAGGAATTATCACCTCTGGTGTGCATCTAATTTGATAATTAATGATTCAATTCGCTTACGCCTTTTTCAACGAACTCTTATTGGTCTTGCTACCAAATGGTACATTGAGTTACCACAAGGCTCTTATAATAATTTCAATCAATTAGCGATTTCTTTCTTAACTCATTTTCAGTTTCCTGTCAGATACGACAATGGCACGAAACTATTGACTTCACTAAAACAATCAACGTCCATGTATATTTCTGATCATATTCACGAATGGCGATGTAGAAGGCATTTCGTGAAAGTTTTCATTCCAGATCAAATTTTGGCAGAATGGTTTATTAAATCATTATTACCCAAAATAATTGAAGATGTAGCTAAGGGGGGAGTTGTTACTGAAGAGCAAGTCATTGCTTAGGCTCAGTACCTTGACCTTGTTTATACGCAGTCAGGTACTTTACATGAAAAAATCCCTGATCTTCCAAAACATGGTCAAATAACTACAACTCCTTTAGGGTCTCATGCCACTGATGGTATGATTGGTTCAGTTAGTACTAAAAGAAAGAAGAAATCTTCAAAGAATTCTTCTCCTATCATAACTTTACCTGATTCCCTGAAAGGAGATTCTTCTGCTAAAGTTTCTGCTGACATCCATGTCGTAGAGTCATCTACGACCAAATCTAAATCTAGCAGTAAAAATAAGGGGAAGAATAAAAACAAACAAAATCAAAAAGATAAAACACATAAAAATAAATCTACTGACGAAAAACGCAAACCTCGCTATCCTTGTTTCATTTGCGACGAGGATCATTTTACCAAAGAATGCCCACATCGAGCAGAGGTTTTGAAATTCGTTAAAGGTTCTTAAATGTCTGCTGTCTTGAAGGATCCCTTTCGTACTCAAGATAGTAATATTATTAGTTCTTCCTCGAATGCCTCAGAAGAGCCCATTCTGATGATGTCTCATGTTAGGATTGTGACGCGATCGCAAGATTGTGGTAGTAAAAATCTTGTTGATGGTAAAGAAGCAAAATATTCTAATTCAAACACATCAACTACACATCCTCCTATTTCTGATCCACTACAAATCAAGAAACCCAACTTAGACCTAGTAATAAAACCGCCTACTAAAGGTGTACTTCGTAAATCATCTTTCAATCCACATGTGAGAGCTGCTCAGAATTACAACATTGTTGATGACTTGGCTATCTCCCCTTCAGCAATGTCGGCTTTGGAAGTGTTGCAATCATGCCATAGGAGCTGTCGATATTCAGGATTTGAACCTCATAATCTTTGATTTAGAGAATAGTACACCCTGCGTACCCCATCAAATGGCTTTCCAGATTCTAGTATTAGTCAAAAACAGACCGTGCTTTTGGACTGTGATAGATGAAGGGGTTTCTACGTGTATTATGTCTATCCAGTGTTGGAAATTTCTTGGTTCTCCCACAATCAATCTGTCTTCGACGATTCTCAAGGCTTTTGATGGCCGAGGGTTCCATCATTTTGGTATTTTGCATAATTTACCTATAGAGGTAGAAGGAAAAACCGTAAATCTCGATGTGGAAGTGGTTGATGTCTCTCTTGATTACAACCTTCTCCTGGGTCGTAGTTGGTCTTATGCTATGACTGTTGTTGTTTCATCGGTCTTTCGGCTTATCAAGTTTCCACATAAAGGAAAGATCGCTACAATCGACCAGCTAACTTATTTTTCATCCGATCTAGCCTCTACAGATAGTATTCAACACATTGGTAAAATGGTTATCCCTTACAAGGATGTCGGCGTAGGTTTGATTAAAGATTCTGGTTTTTTGGGAACTTTTTCCTTTCCTCCTCCTAACGTATCGCCTCATATTCGCAAATATTCATATGATTTCATCGAATACTTTTACTTTTGATGATCCTTGGATCATACCTTCCGATTCTGAGGTGGATTCATTTGATGGCGTGATGCCTTTGAGTCCCTTTGAACTTGCATATTAGGCTGTACAGGCATTTTCCGATCGTTCTTCAACCGAAACTAATCCAATGAATGTGATCCATGAGGAATCACTTTCTATATCTAGCTTAGCTACAACAACATTTCCTGATCTTGTTCATAGTGATGAGAAAATTCGTGAACTCTTGTCTATTGATGATTTACCATGGGAAGATCTACATCACCGATCTTCATTTTTACCTAAGCTCGATCATTTAGAAAATGATTTCTCTTCTATTTTTACTACTGATTATGTCAAAGAACGATAGAATCCATTACAATATTCTAATTCTGAGTTAAATTTGGAAAATATTTCTAGAACGATTCCTATTGACATTTCAGTTAAGCCAGAAATTATTGAAAACATTCATATAGGTGCTTCTTGTACAGACGTTGAAATCCAAACTTATAAATCCCTATTTCAAGAATTCTGTGACGTGTTTGCCTGGTCATATGAAGAAATGCCAGGAATCGATCTGTCAATTGTTGTCCATGAAATTAAGACTTACCCGGATGCTAAACCTGTCCGACAACGCTTACGTTAAATACATCCACGAAAATTTGCTACTATCAAAGCCGAAGTTGAGAAATTGCTTCGTGTAGGTTCATTTATCCAATTCCTTTAACCAATTGGGTATCGAATATTGTTCTTGTCAACAAAAAACAAGGAACGATAAGAGTATGTATCGACTATAGAGATATTAATCAAGCTTGTCTTAAAGACAATTATCCAACCCCTTATATTGATCAAATTATTGATGATTATGCTGGTAGTGAAATATACTCCTTTATGGACGGTTTTTCTAGTTACGATCAAATCAATATACTCCCTACTGATCAACCTAAAATAGCTTTCATTTGTCCATGGGGAACATTTTCTTATTGCAAACTACCTTTTGGACTGAAGAACGCTGGGGAAAATTTTCAAAGGGCTATGTCTTACGCATTTCATGACATCAAGCACATTGTGTAGCCTTATCTCGATGATTTACCTACCCATTCATCACGTAGAGCCGATCATCTCCCTCATTTATGAGCTATCTTTATGAGATGTAGGCATTATCAAATTCGGATGAATCCACACAAATGTTATTTCTGTGTAGAATTGAGGCCCTTATTGGGATTTGTTGTTTCAAAAATAGGCATTTGTGTTGATCCATCGAAGGTGGAAGCCATATTAAATCTACCTCCTCCTTTGACTCTTCGCCAACTCCAAAGTTTGCAAGGGAAAGAAAATTTTTTATGTCGTTTCATTCCTAACTACGCCGAGTTAACAAAGGGTTTTACCAGGTTGTTAAAACAAAACGTTCCATTATTTTGGGATGAGATCGCTGATCGATATTTTGATGCCCTCAAACATGTGTTGACCCATGCAGCGTTATTGCATCCTCCCAATTACAACCAGGATTATTTTTTGTACCTCGCTGCTTCTCATTCCACCATTGGGATGGTTTTAGTTCAGGAAGATGAATTCAACAATGAACATGTGATTTACTATCTTAGTCGAAATCTACATCCGACTGAGATCAAATACTCACATATGGAGAAATTTTCCTTAGTAGTTGTCCAAGCTTTCCAAATATTTCGTCACTACATCTTATTATGAAAAACCACAGTAATTTCTGACTGTAACCCCATGATGTATATCTTGACCAAAAAATTTCTAGGGGGCAAGTATTACAAATGGATAGTTATCCTGCAAGAATTTGACTTGGAATTTGAAAAATCCAAGGCAAAGAAATCTTTGGTATTTGCTGAACTGATGTGTGAATTCACACATACTAATACTGAAACTGTGGTGAAGCAACCCATTGTGGATGAATCCTTGTTTCTTATCAGTACTCTTGATCCTTGGTATGGGGATATAATTTTTTATCTCCAAACCCAATATTTTCGGCCTGATATCTCACGATCTCAGCGATGAAAAATATGTTTCCAATCCCAACAATAGAATATTATTGGTGATACACTCTATCGTCGTGGAGCAGATTCTGTTTTCTGAAGTTGTCTTACTCATGAAGAAGCTGAGAAGGTTTTGAATGACTGTCATTTTGGAGCATGTGGCGTTCATATGTCTGGGTATGCCACAACCCAAAAGATATTGCACGCTGGTTATTTCTAGCTGTCCTTATTTAAGGATTGTATCTATGCAATCTGGAAATGCCACAATTGTCAGATCTTTGATCATAAAATGCGTGCACCACCCAATCCTCTTCACCTTATAATTTCTATCGGTCCTTTCGCAAAGTGGGGTATTGAATTTATTTCATGTAACCCTCACTCAGTTGGGGGGCATGTTTATATTGTCTTAGCTATAGATTATTTTACTAAGTGGGCTGAGGCGATGCCTACATTATTTTCGGCAGACGGTGAAACTACTGCAACTTTCGTATTCAATCATATAATTGCTAGATTCGGTGTACCTCAGGCTATTATTACAAATCATGGAAGTCATTTTCGCAATATCATAATGACTGAACTGATAGATCAACTTGGCTTGCACCACGATAGTCTACTCCACATTACCCGCAGGCTAATCGTCTGGTTGAAGCTATCAATAAAGTTTTAGTCACTATGATCAAATGAATCATTGGTATTCATAAGTCGAATTGGCATACCATGCTATTTTCTGCACTTTGGGCATATCGGACCTCAGAAAAAACGTCAACTGGTTTCACTTCTTTTCAACTGTTTTACGATTTGGAAGCAGTGTTACCTATTTAATGCGAAATTCCGTCATTACAATTAGTCATAGAATTACTCCCAGCTACTTCTAAAGAAGAGAAAAGTTTTTTGTACTTAGCTTAGCTATATGAGAATCGACGCACTACTACATTAGCAAACGAGACTCATGCAAAATGAATGAAAGCTCAATACGACAGAAATATTACACCTCGCAACTTTTTAGAAGGACACCTAGTTTTAGTATGCAATCAAGAAAATGATAAGCTAGGGGCTGGAAAATTTGTACCTATGTGGCATGGTCCTTACATTATTAAGCGAAAGCTGGCAAAAGAGGCCTATGAACTGATAGATTTTGACGGAGTCCCTTTGGATAAACCCATAAATGTGCTTTATCTGAAGAGATATTATTCTTAAATTATGTGTGGAGATTTTTTGTTAGATTAGTTTATTTATAGTTGGTGTGTCTTAAATTAGAAGAGCATGCCTAGTTTAGAGTGTGCTCTTATCACTATTCCTGCTTATCTGGGTTTTACTCTTCATATTGCAGATCTCGACGTCTCTTCAAATGTACATTGGTTTTGTTGATGGTGCTTGTCGTAGTACACGGAATATTTATTCCGCAGCTTGGGTTATCTATTCACCCTCTGATTAGTTAGTATCCATGCATGGGGTTAGCCTCAGTCAAACAACGAATAAAATTGCAGAGTATAGTGCAGTGATTGAATTATTATCCGAGTCCATATCGTTTGGAATTCGGAGTTTGATTGTTAGGTTGGATTCTGAACTCATTGTAGTATAGCTTAACAGGGTTTATGCCATTAGAAATCCAGTATTGTTACGATTATTTTTTAGAGTTTGTCTCTTGGAACGTGAATTTGATTACATTGAATATTAGCATATTCCAAGATGTTTAAATACATTCGCAGATGCAGTTGCTTCTAGTATGATAAATAGACATTTGCAATAATCAAAATGGTAAAATACACAAAATTTGATAACATGTTACACAAGATAGCCAGTAATAATGATATATCATAGCATAGAGGTGTGTTTCAAAAAATATACATCATCTTCGATCATAGGTTGGAAAACACCTTATGATCGGTAAAAATGATAATACAAAAGTAAAAAATGTTATGAGCCTACAAAATTGATCATCCTATCCCTAGTGATTATCGTGATAAGAAACCACTACTTGGGCCACCCTACACAGGAACCTCCTAAAAGGTCCTGGGACCCCAATCACATATCTTTATAACCTAAGTGGAATATCATCTATATCAGTCTCTGGAATATCTAGTGTCAAGCGCTCTAGATGATGCTCCAGTCGGTCAGGATCTCTACTGATTGGCCTTGTGGGGCTGGTGCTGCTGCAACTGGGTGTCTCCTCTAATAAGGCTAGAGAGTGACTGGTCATCGTCGGCCCACATCTACATTTAAAATTTGATTATTAGTTTTGGAAGATTAAAATACAAACAAAAGAAAAATAGAACTTAGAAAATTTTGAAAATGGTTTTTACTTGAATCATCCCATTGTTCTCCTGCTGGAAGAGCCATGTCTTAGTCATCGAAAAAGTCCATACCGACGTATGGAAAGTCCTCAATAGCAAAAAATTGGTTGTTCAACCAATGAAAATATGCAAATGTAAATCGAACAACCTCTACGCCCTCAGCATGATGGGCCATCAAAGCTGCCCATCGAACCATCCAAGGTTCCCGGGCACTACCTGGATCAACTGTAATGAGTTGTGGAGCCAGTAAGGGAATCCTCTCCAAATCAAATGAAACCACATTGGATCAGCAACCAAAGTTGTTTAGCTTTCCATTTTTTGCTCTGGTGAGTTGGCCTTTCACATTGGCCAATACTGCTTCGCACCAGTTGAATATGGTGCCTTGGAAATAATCTACTGCAATTTGCATCTGGGATCTAGTAGCCACATGCAATGTTGCACTCCCGCATAGTATGGTAATAGTGAATGCAATAACTTTAAGCTTAGGTCGGATGATAGTTTTAATATCAATCCGTTTATCCTTGGGGTCTGCTCGATCATCGCAAAACTCTAGTCGAAGATTAGCGACAGATTGGCCACCTGGCCTAGTCCTAAACAGAGATATGTGTTCACCCCTCTTGGGAAAACCACTCAAAAATTATATATCCTCTAGCTCAATTTCTAGCCAGTGGCCACCAATAAAAACACACTGGTCCTGAGTATTCCATTTTTTTACCATCCATGTCAGGAGGTCTACTTGGGCCCTCATGCCCTGTATGGCCCAGAAATTGTACAATCTGCATGCTCTCAATGCCTGCATTGTGGGAATATGAAGAATTGCGGCTTCGTCTACATCCTCATGCTCGCGTTCTCGCCAAATAAGCATTTTTAATGTCCTACAATACACAAAAAGACATATTAGAACAAACACGTTTGAAAACTTTTGGGCGAAAATTGAGAAATTTTAGTTTTAAAAATCATTGCACGGGGTCTGCACCCTTTTCTTACACACAATGCATAGGTACGCATGGGCGCTATGAAAAAGGTGTGGACCCATGACTTTTTTCTTTGTAGAAAAAAGTCGAGGTCTGCAGGTCCTACGTGTTGCACCTACGAACCCCCGCAAGCGATTTTTTGAACCTATTTTTCCCTAAAAAATGAAATTTAAAGCCTAAAAACAAAATGTAAATGGATGAAATGCAAGCTAAGGAGGACGTGGATTACCTGGAGATTACGGTTCTCGATTCCAACATACAAATTTTCCAGAATCTTCACAGGAATGTTTTTTTCACTCTGAACTCAAATGGTAAAAATGAAGTTAGAAAGGTCCTTTTTATAAGTTTTTTCGAATAAATGAATTTTTAATTTGTTTATTTTTCACTTTCAAAAGGTGTTTTTTGAAAACATTTTTATTCATCTTAAACAAGTATGTGTAATGTTTCGATTTTTTGTGCAGAAAATTGGATTTTTCGAGAAAATTGATCATTTTTCGACGAAGAGCATACTTTTATCACTTTTTCGGACTCTTTCAAAAATTTACGAAAAAGAGAACTCTAGAGTCCTCTTTTAAGCCCTTTTCAGACTATCGAAAATTGAAAATATTGCCGAGCACTTGATTATTCGAACTCGTTAAAGTAAATGAATGATCGTCCTTTCAATATAAGTTTACCCCTTTTACGAATTGAAATCGACTATTTCCGAAAAAGGTATATGTTGACTAATTTCAGTCAATAGAGTTCTCTCCGGCATTATTTTATCCTTTTTCAGGCTCGAGAGAGTAAATTTATGAAAAAGTACACCCATGGAGTTTCCTTAAGTTTTTTCTTCTGACTCCCTAAAATTGAAACACACAGAGTTTCTCGTATACTGGACTCGTTAAAATTTAACAGTAAAGGACCTGTTCAATTTTAAACAGGAATGAACCACTCCTTCTTAGGGTTCGAATCTTAAACTAGGTTGGACTCATCCGAAGGATGAGCTTATAAACAAGAAAATGTTATTTTCCTCAAGCTTGTAAAAAATAAAGAGGTACTTTCCAGAAATGGTGGGGGAAAAGAGAGAAAAACAAACCTGTTTTTTACAATTTGATTATTCAAAAAACCGTTAACCACTCTTGAACATGACACTTTTGTTCACCTGGGTTGGGAAATCCTTTGCCTAACAGTTAATCAAACCATATTGAAAGTCTTCAGTCGGTTTCTTGGTATTAGCTTTGGGTCAATTGTCACTAAGCCATCTGCAGTGTCGTTATGTGTTCAAGAGGACAGTTCAAACAAACCATTCATCTGCAAAATATTTGTCTTCCATTTTGACCATCCCTGAGTCAGTCCTTGCCAATATATTTCTTCAAAACTTGATCTATGATTTCATGTTGTGGGCTTGCCTACAACGGATCACTTTCTATCAACGACAGCTCATTATCTAGGAAGTTGATCTAGAAATCGTCAGTACCTTGAAATTTGCATGCCTCAATGGAAAGTTTCTCGCCTTCGATGACAGGTTGCATCATTGACCTTCAATCGAATGATTCTGTGACATGTCCGACTTTAGCTCATTCATTCACATTTCATGGATTGTACTGAGTAATTTGAGGGCCATTGACATTGCTGTTGGTTGCTCTCACACTTGTTAACAATTTACATTATTGACTGGTAATCAAGTGGTTTCTACCATGTTTGACATCAACACATTTATTCACATGGATAGAATCGTACTAGTTCGAGAAGCATAAATCAAGACCCTGGATCTAGTTTCTACCATCCAGATTGTAAGGAAATTTGTTATTCAATTATACAGTGGACTATTCATAAACAGATGGCTACATCCATACTGTGTCTACACATGTCTATACTGTTGATGTATTGAAAAATCATTCCTGTATCAGAACAATTTAAGTCAGTTTTCTAGTTAGTTTTTATTTGAGTATAGGAATGCCTACCTTAGCGATGATATGTCTACAAGTATATATTTTTCATTGAATGTTTTTACAGATTCCGACCGGGGTGTCCATAGGATGATCCTTGAAATGACAAAGTACTTCACTCTTCATACATGACAGACTCTATCTTCATCTATTACACACTTCGCACTTTAGAGGGCAATCTGTTGCACTGAAAATTGTCACTTTGACATTCTTCTATCTGTATGAGCTCATTATCACTCATACATTCCTCCTTTGAAAGTATAAAACATCAGTTCCTCATTTCAAGCCTTAAAAATAAGAGAAAAGTTCTCAAAAGTCTCTAAAGGCCTGGTATCACACTTTCTCTTTGTCTTACTTGCGGTCCCACACCTAATGGTCATGTCTCCTGCGAACCTGACCACACTTTCTCTGTGTTAAGAGTGCGGACCCCTATAAAAGGTTAAAAGGGTGCAAGTAAACTCAAAAATCTTACTTTTAGTAATTTATAGAAGCTTCTAGAAGGAATTTCACGGTGGAAAATCCATTCCTTTTAGGTTCATGTATCCTATGCCTTAAGGAGCTAACCCCTTGATGTGAGGAGCCTATTCCTTTGAAAGAGGACTCTCTCCCTTCATAGGTGGAACTTTAACCTCCTCTTTTGCACTATAAAAAGAGGCATTGGGTACCCTCAAGGGGAGTTCAAGCTTTAGTGTTGTTTGAGGTAACGTGCTGTTGGAATTTAGACTCCTTTAACTGAGATTTATGAGGGAAGATCACATACCTATATGTGTCTCAGTTAGAAGAGTGAAAGACTTGTCAAAGTAGAGGAAATTCCTGCTTTGGACCTTGGGAGGACCTGTTCAACATCAAGGCTGAAAAGGTTGTAAGGTTCTTCTACTATTTCAAAGTTAATACAAATAAATTTGTTTTTCTCAATACACTTTCATTTGATTGTTCATTTTATGGATTCCTTGATCACCATAATAGATATGAGTGATAAATATATGCTACGTAGGTGCTACTAATTTTTGCTTGTTTGTGATTGCAGGTCTTCAAGGATAACTCTTTCAGGCAACTGGAGGAAGACTACAACGAACAAGCATTGGATCGAGGTAGGATCATAACACCTTTGTAGCATTTACATATAAATCATTATATATCTAGAGAAAGATAGATTTAATTGTCTGTTTGTTGCTAGACTATCTTCTGATACCAGGGAGATCTGTCTTGTTTGCAAGATCAATTTATCCGGCCAGCAGGAGGATTGTAATATTCCAAATTTTACATCTGTTTATTGGAATATTAGAGTTCTTACTTATCTTAATTAAATAATTAAATAAATAGGTGGAGGGACCCATAACCTGTTAAGATGAATAAATCCACTTTGAAGAGTGTGAACATGGTTAATTAGCTAATAAAGCTACATCATGGAATAGTGGAGAAGCTTATTAATGAATTAAAGAGTGGGGATCAAACATCATTAATAAGAAAGAACATGGAGAGATGAATGAGTCAAATAAGATCAAGGAGGAATCAAGGTAAGATCATAGAGAAATAAATGATCAAATGATGTAGTAAATGGTGCATTAGTGCACACATGATGGAGAGGGTGAACATTAAATGCAGAGATCATGGAGATCATGGAGAGGCAGTGCAGTCAACATGGAGACCTATGTACACATGTGTAGCGCAGTTATGAGGTGGGCCATGGCAGGGGAAGGCTCACAAATCATATCAGGAAGATGAAGGAAAAATTGGATTCGAGCATTATATTATTGATTTGAGATCTATTTAGATATAGATTTATCATTTGACATTTCTATGCATGCTTATGTTGTTTAGCTAAGTTTGCAGGGCTATTTAGCACAAGGTGTTTTCAAGCGGAAATCCCACCCTTACCCATGGGGGACTTCGAGTGACTACTATGGGAAGGTTATTCTAAGTTTCCATTCATCATAATGAATTGGTGCCACATTGTTCCTACTCTCTGTAACCCATACATCTTCAGGAGTTACACATTCCTGCATTAGGGTTTGAGAGGAGGAGGTTTTCCTTCAATATTTACGCTCAGGAACCGGTGGAGGATTCATCCTTTCACCTTGAACTTCAGGATCAGCCTTCCAGTGCTTCAAATCTATATCGCACATCAGGCCAAACATATCATACCTCCATACAATGAAAACCCCATCAAGTATTGTGCAATCCAATATCGTAGATCCAAAGGAGGAGGGAAGTATCCAGTATTTCAGTTGGAAATCCTGTGATGGATCTTCACCTCACTTTGTACTTACTGTTCCATAATTATTGATTTTATTAGACATATTTTGCAGCAAGAATCAACCTCTCCCTCCCAGACAACAAAAAATTTCCAGCTGTTGTGTATGCAGCAGTTGTTATCTTGAGAGGAGGAAAAAGAAGCTAGATATCAAGCTTCTATCTTGGAGATCTGAAGGAGGGATCAATTGTCAAAGCATAGATCTGATCTATAACACATTTCATCCATATTACATCATTTTATGCTTCAGATCTGCAAAACCAAGCAGTCAACGGATCAAACTCTAGGAGGGTGAATTTATAATCTTCTTAGATCTGTATTTCCTTTCCGGGCTACCTTGGGTTGCCATCATAGTGCCCAGATATGCAATCTTGGCATCATCAGAGCTCCATAACACCATATATATACGCATTCCATTTCAGCCAGTAGTTGTAAGATCATCATCAACTAAAGGGACATCGTAGTATACAACTTCTAGAAGCTCCAGTTACGCAGTCCTTGCTTTGGCATGATTTCAGGGTCATTCTAGGTTATTTCTTTAGCTTGAGTGCTTCTATTTTATTCACTGTTGTATCAGTAATCCATTTCCTACATAATAAAATGGCTCACCTATTCTGTATATTTCTGTTTTCTTCATAAGTTATGTGTACACTATTTGTTGTTTCAAATATTTTGTTTGTTTATTATTGCATTCTCCCATTTTGGGATATTACAATAGGATTTCAGCTTTCGGAACTGCTGCTTCAGGGCATCATTAATCTGATGAACCGTGGGATCCACATTTTGAGCAAGGTATCCCGTGAACCAATGTAAATCATGACCTTCAAAGTCTATAGCCAGTTGCGCTCTCTTGGTAGCATCAATATTAACATTCTGCATAGTCCACACCACATTCACCACAAGCAAAATTAGTCCATATCCTCATCCCCCACACCCTTAAAGGCAAGTAGATTCATATTCGCAACCATATCTTCCGTAGGTGGGGGCGGTGGTGGGGTAGGAGGATTCTTACCCCTGCACGAATTCGATGGTAGCATAACAGGAGGAATATTTTTAGCGTGCGTAGCCTCACTCTCATTTGTATCATGGGAGTTTCTCAAAGAACTATATATGGATATGTCCCCTCTCTAATTGACCCGATAATATTTACTGCTGCACAAAGTGTTTTCTCTCTGATCAGGGGTCATTCACTCGGTGTGTCTAAAAAAAATACCCTTTTTGCACAATAGCATCTGAATCAATAGGGGAAAATTTTGGAAGAAATTACCTCTCAATCCCTTGAAAAATCTTCTTTCATCTTCAGAGTCACAAACTCTGTCACCTATCAACCTAGTGATCTACAGTTCGGGTAATGGAATTATCACTCTTCTCCAACTGTTGGATCAATTTAGGGGTCCACTGTGTGACCTAATCATCCTTCCAACAGGTTTAGAATTCTTCTAACCTTTCCAACCACTCCTTCAGTTTGTGTGTAAAGGTTACAAAGAAGATCTCATGCACCTCAATGAAAATATACGTATTCTTCGACTCTTCAGTGGATAACTTCTTACTTCTATTTTCTTTTAGGGTGAAATCCTGAATTTTTTTTTCAAACCAGTCCTTGATTTCAAGCTTTAATGGCTTCCAATGACCTTTCGACATCACCCAACCTCTCTCAAAACATTCCTGGTCCCGGTGTTGAACCTCAAAATTATCCTCTCTCTGACATCCTTTCTCACCTTTTTCCCTTAAATTTTTCATAAGTTCACATACTCCAATCAATGATAAATTTCATGTTTTGTCTAAAGGAATGCATTTAAATTATTTCCATGTTACATTCTGATGTTCTTTCTATTCGAATGGATTTTTGTAATTTGGCTACAGAACAAAGCCTCTTCTACAACTAATCCTGGGTTCCATATCTAGTCTCATGGTCTGACAGGTTCTAGGGTTAAAATCGAGAAACGAGCCACATGGGCATTTCTAGAATCATCTCCACATGGATTTCTTCCTATATACTTGATCAAGATCGATAGAAAAGGATGCCCGAGATCGTGGTCAAAATTCGGTCAAAGGACGTTAGCCGAGAATAAAAGGACTCTTGATTTTCTCTATCGTAGCAAATGAAGATTTAAATAGTCAAATTGCAATTCTATAAGTCGGTTAAGATTAGCCACCTGTAGGAAGAATTAGCTCATAAAAAATTATGGTTGTTTTCTTTAAATACCGTTTGTACAGAACTGAGATTAAGCAAGTTTTAAGTTAAATTTTTGTTGAAACGTTGTGTATTGTTTTAAGACTTCGTTCTATTATAATACAAGGATTGTCTTCATGCCAATGATTTCTTAAGTGCATATTTAACTAGGTAGGATCTTAACCGAATCTATTGTAGAGGGCCCTTGCACAGGAGGAGGTTTTTCGTTCATTGTTTTAGTTTAATTTCCTTACTCTGTTTTGTCAATTATGTTTTCTAAGTAGATTAATGTTACATTTCAGTTTTGATCAGTAGCATAAAATTAAATCATAAATAAGTAATTATTGTTCTTCTAAAACATTTCATGAGGATAATATTTCTATTTTCAAATTGAATTAAGTTTGAAGCAATAAGAATTCACAATTATCTAGTTTCCTTTACTATTTTGTCATTTACTTTCTTAGATTAGAACTATCAATTAATTGTATCATTAGATGTTCTAAAAATTCATTTAAATAAGATGGTTTCATCACATTTCTAAACTAAATGATTGAATATCTAATTCATGCAGTTATTGAGTTTTCTTCTGCATACTTTACTTGTCTTTCTAGGACATTAGAAACTAAGGTATAATTGATTACTTACACAACATCTCAAGACGATAATACTTCATATTTAATATTGGAGTAATCAAACATACATTAGTTGTTTACAATCAGTTAAGCTTTAACTTTGCGTGCTTTTACATTTGCTTTTAGATCCTATTTTAATTGCATCGCTGATGTTCCTAAAGGTCATCCCAAGAAGTTGATTCTCTCATATTTCTAGAATGGATGATTAAATGCTTAATTTATGAAATTACTGAGTTTTCCCCTGCACACTTTACTTGATTTTTCTAGATCATTAGAAATTAAAGGTATAATTGGTTGCTTAACATCATCTCAAGAAGGTGACACGTCATATTGAATGTTGGAGTAACTAAACATACATTAGTTGTTTTCTTTTTCTACTTTCACTTAGAATAGCATTGCAATATCAATTTCAGTTATAAGATTTGTCCATGGAATAGAAATAATGTTAAAGTAGAATTCATTAGAATGGATACTCTATTTTTCCGATCAGATTCTAACCAGCCAATAGTCTTTTATTCATTTTTATGCAAATTAGTTTAACTTAGGAACAGTTCCTTTTCTTCCTTCTTAAAAATCATTAAGATTCATTTGATTTCTTTCATAGTTTTAGATTAACACCCTTAGAGATCAAGAACAAAACCCCCAAAACAACACAAAAATACATACAATGAAGTAAGAAGAAGGTTAACTAAGCACATACAGTGCACCACACTTCATCAGTTTACAAACCTCGGTTGATAATTTATGTAAGCAATTTAAGACATTAAATTGACTAAACACCCAGTAACAAAACCATTTTTTGTCTTGAGGGGTCCTAAACTAGGTTCGAAGTTAAGGTTAACCAACAAAACCATCTTACTACTGGCCCTTTTGGAAGTGACCTACTTGCGCAATTCAAAGTCTCACCGGAAGCAGTATTGGGGGGTGCGAGAACCAGGTTTCCACACCCTGAGAGAGGTTTGAATGATGTGGGTGCCTTAAGATCCAAAATAACCATAACCATACCTCCGCAATAGAAGCCCTAACCACGAGACCCTTACAGACAGGTTTAGGTCAATTATGCAAAATACCCCATGCAAGTTAACACAACATTTATAATCCAAGTGATAACCCTTAGCAAACAATATCATAACCTTATAACATCAGATCCATCCAATAACATTCATATAAACCCACAAATAGTTGTGCAAGAGATGTAACTGTAGACAATATAGGAATCATAAATAACATGTAGAAATCATTCCCAACATAAACAATAGACGCATTTCAGACTTCAGATATCCATAACAACAACTCTTTATTGATATCATTTCAGATCCTTCATACAAAACCCTTCAACAACCCGCACACATAGCCAGTGGGGTTCACACACTGCAGGACTAAGGTCTCCACACAAACAGCCAGCATGAGCCTTCTACCCAGAAAAATATGCCCAAAATATCACAAACTAGCCAGATCTATCATCAAATTTTAGACTTATCCAAAAAATAACTTCTTAGACTCTATCTAGACTTCTATTTATAGTTTTAGCCTTCACTACTCTAGGGTCTGCAAACCGTGGTTTGCAGCCCCTTTTTCTACCCTTTTGACCCATTACAACTCATGAGGGGCTTTGACCCGCCCCAAAGCCCCTGCGCACAATTAAACTTGCAAAATATATCAAAAATGGTCTTTAGACTTAGGAACATTGCTCCAACAGTAAGGTTGATTAAGGTTGGGCATTATTGACTATGGATGACCATGTCTAACAATGGTTGAAGAGGGTCAACCATGGTTAACAATGGTTGATGGTGCATGACCATGGTTGACAAGGTTGATAATAATTGACCATGGTTGACCAAGGGATAATGAGAATTGACCATAGGTGACCATGGTAAGCCATTAGTGACAAGGATTGACAATGATCAATTTTGGTTAACTATGATTCACCACTAATTATCATGTTAACCATGTTTAACCATTGCTCACTTGGTTGACTATGGTTGAACTTCTTATCCATGTTTGACCATAGTCACCTTTTTAACCATGGATGAGATTGTAAGAGCATGGTTGACTATGGGTGAACATGGTTGACCATGGATGAAAATGTGTAACAATAGATGAATCTGGTTGACCGCGTTGACAATTCTTGATAAATTGGTTGACCATGGATTTCTATGGATGTTCATGATGGCCATGTTTGATTATGGTGACCATGGTTTACCATAGATGAGTTATTTTAGTCATGGCTAAACATGGTTGAATAATTTTGAGTAGGTTGACTATGCTTGATTATGGTTGATCATGATGTTTATGTTTGATATGTTGATTATGGTTTACTCTCTTGAATGTCTTGACTATCACTGACTATGTTGAGTATTTTTAACCATGTCAAAATGGTTTCCATATAGTCAACCATATCACCATGGTTGACTATCTAGTCATTGCTGATTATTTGGTTGATCATTGATGAACATAATTTGACATATTTGGCCATGGTTGACCATAATTTTCTATGATGGATTATGGTTGTGCATGGTGGCAATGTTTGATCATGTTTAACCATAGATATCTTGGTTGACCATGTTCAACCATTCTAGCCATGGTTTACCTTGGCTCTCCATCAAGAATTGGTAGAGAAATAGATTTTCTTGGTTCAATAGGTTAACTAGATATGACCATAGTTGGTCATGCTTTACTATGGTTAACCATAGTTGATTATGGCTTACGAAGGTTGTGCTAGTTAAAAATGGGTGAAAATGAGTGATAATATTTGACCATGTTGGAAATTCATGACCATGTACGACCATGGTTGATTTTATTTAACCATGTTTGATCGTATCTCAATTGGTTTAAATACGCTGAATATGTTTGACTGTGAATGTACATGGTTTACTAGGGTTGTTAGTGTTTACTATAGATGAATAGTGAACCATGGTTGACCATGATTCCCATTTTGACTATGGTTGACCACTATTAAATATGTTTAGCATTATTGAAAATGGTTTGACCATATTTGAACTTAGGTTACTGTGGTGTTCATTTTATTTTTGCATAAATTATGCATTGGTCACCAACATAAAAGACAAAAATAACTACATAATCATAACAACACAAAGAAAGTAGAAGAGACAAAAAATAGTGGAGAACTAACAAACTAGTACTTTATATTATATCATCTTAATAGATAAGAAGAACCAGTACATTGAAGTGCATAAATTCACATATATATCTTGACAATAAATTTACAATAGCTTAACCGTCGAAACTGAATTCACCTTGTTATCACCCTAGTAATTCTTAGGTCGTGGGATTTTGGTTTATAGTTAAAGAAAATCAGGGGTAACCAAGAACCTCTTTTAGATTTTAGGATCTAGCCTTCCTGAATTCTAGAGAGGGATCTCTCCTTAAGATTTAACTTTGTTTTGTAATGGATTTTAGGCTAGCTTATGAGTGGAAAATTTGGTTTTATTTTTTGAATGTTGGTGGGAATAAAGGACTACAAGGGAAACCATAGAAAGATCTACCTAACCATTGGGCAATGGAGTCAAATTTATAGCAAATAAGACTAGAAAACTAAGGTCAAAGGAACAAATATACTAAGGGCAAGATATATGATCTTCAAAAGGTTTTAAAAGGCTATTTTGATGAAGTGGTATGATCTAGACTAAGGGAAGTTAAGAATCCTTAGATCATAGAAAAGGAAGAGGGAAATTGAGGTAAAACGAGACTAAAGAGCAATTAAGAATTCTAAAGTCTGGAAATTAGCAGAAAACATAAACATGAAAACTAGTAAGAACGGAGAGAGTTTTACACTGATTCTGTAATACCTTTCCTAGTTATTCATTTAAGATTGAAAATAACACAATATGTATGAATGAAACTTAAAGAAATAAAAAATTAAAACTGGAAGATACAATACTCATCTGATCAACACGAGGATCATTAATTATGATGTCTATTTGCTTCAGTTTCCAGCCTGTTGCTTCAACTTAACTCACAGAAAATCCAAATGTTTTCAAAACAAAATTCTACAGTAGTCTTGATAATTTTATTCCACACAAAATACTTCAAAGAGTGAAGTATTTATACCAATTCTAAACTAGAATATCTTAAAAAATATCAAGATTGTTTTACAAATATCTCCAGCTATTTTACATAGATGGAACTTAATTAAAGGACACTAAAAAGTAATGCATCTATTTGGAATTATTTTTTATGGATAGGTGATGAAAAAGAGGAGAATTTGAATTTGATCTCAACTCTTAGTTGATGATGAGGCATCCAAGTCACTAATTGTTTCCTTTCTTTGTGCATTCTACTCCAACAATTCTGCAAACTGGGGGTCCAATTATACCTTTGTATTTCTCAATCAGAAATAGATATATAAAAATTGAAAGTAGTTATTGTGTATGAATATGTGGGTAAGATAAACCTCTTTCAGTTTCCTAAAATTCCTCTCCAGCTGTGCATAATAGGCTTTTCTAAAATATGCGTAAAACAGATTTTTACAGAGTCTAAAAAATAGGTTGTAAAGATGCGCATGTATATTTCATTTTGTAATAGCTGTGCAAAAAGTGAGATAGGTTTTTGTATATGGTTCACTTAGGAACAAAAATTTCCTTCATTTTTGTAAGATTTATTTCTTATTAGCTACTATCTTCTCTGCAAAATGATGACTTAACAAGAATTTTCTGCAAAGAGAGCTTTTAAATATTGTTTAATATTTCCTAATCCATAATGGCTGTTAGAAAAGTGAGAGAGGGTTTTCTAGTTGGACACTTTAAGAACACAAACATCCTTCAGTTTTGCAAAATTAATCTTGTATTGATCACAATAGTTTCTGCAAAACAATGACTAAAACATGAAATTTTTGCAAAAATGTTCCTTCTTGTTATGTTTTCATCTTTTCACCTTTTTTGTTCTTTTAACTTTTTTACTTTCACTTTGGATAAAATTCATTGTTGGTGAAATTATTTTCATCTCTTTTTACCATTTTACTTCCTTCGTATTTACTTGTACTGTTTACCTTTGACTTCTCTGTAACTTTGTTTTAACTTTCACTCTGACTTTTACCTGATACAGTTTAACTCTGATGCTCCTTGATTGCTCTATTTTCACTGTCATTTTGAATTTTGATTTCACTTTTACCATTCACTGTGCACATTTCATCATCCTGATCTCTCTCTGACTTGATTTTATTCTTTCTTTTTATACAAACTATTTGTTGAATGAAGCTTTTGAATTAAAATCTAATAATTTGGAGCAAACAATTTTGTCAACTAGTATTGAAACTGTTGGCCCAAATCCATATTCTGATGATAATATACAAAAATAAAACAATTTTTTAATGATATCTAGGTCTGTAGAGAGGTGTTTTAAGGTCTTTTGAAAGTCCTGTGAAATGAGATCTGTCTGTGGAGGTTTTAACTCTGTTTTTCAGGCATTTTTAGGCTTACTTCTGCAAGATTAGACTGTTTGCAGGAGTTTTTTTATTTCGAATGAGGGATAATTGAGAAAATTTGGCTAAAGATAATCTCTTTTGGGTTTTATTCTCAATTAGGTTTACCAAAGAAATTTTAAAGGTGTGAAAACTAGAATAAAATAGAAAACAAGGGTTTTCTGAGTTTATTTTGTTAGAAGTGTTGTCATTGATGGAAAAGGACAGCAACAGAGGCAAAGCAGAGTATAGTGACAGGATATGCAGGAGCATGAGGAGAATAAAGTGATAAAGAGGCAAAGCAGAGTACAGTGGCAGGATGTGTAGACACGAAGCATGAGGAGCAGATTTACACTATTGCAGAAGACTATACACATAGAGCATGAAAGGAAAAGTGTTTACTTTTGGCAGAGCAACAGACTGCACATATAGGAAATACAATAAGGGTTTCGAAGAATTCGAAAAGTGAAGAAGAACAGAGGGGGTTGAAGATTGGCCGGAATGTGAGTTTTATTACAAGATAGGTGGAACGGATGCTTGAGGATTGTGTGATGAACTTGGTATAAAGGGGTAAATTTGTGACTCTGTATATGGGTGAGAATTAGGAATAGAACCCAAACTTCCAAAAAGTTGATGGAAGAGCCATCCCGCAAGTGTGGTAGTCAAGTCACAGGTAGAGAATTGTAAAACGAAGGAACTGCCTTTTGTGAGACAGAACCTGAGTTTAATTACAATGGAGATAGCTGTGAAGAAATGGTAATTGTTCACATTTCAATGGAACCAAGCTAAGAAATGATAAGAAAGAACGAAAGCGGAGTTTAATTATAATAATACATTGAAGAGTGGGTGAAACCCTAAGTTAAAGAGCAACACGGAACCGTGAAGGAACAATAACCGTGGTTTCAACCTTCAGAAAATGGTAGTATCGCGCGTCAGTTAAAATGGTAAGTGGATTTTTCAAAAATAACGCGATATATGTCTTTATTCGACACGTGGCCATAAGTGGTTTATGAAAACCATTTATTTCGTGTGATGTTGGAGGATTAACCCTCGTGCTGTTTGGTTGCCTGATATGCATTTTAATCCGCTGGATCATCGGTGTTGATGCGACGGCACCCCAGCCGTTGGATGTGAGTGGGAGGTTAATGCTGGGCCCCATCTCCATTGCGTGAGTTAAGAATTAAACCCTGAGCACTTTCAGAGCGCGACTACCATTGGATTATTGTATGATGGTGCGATAGCATTACAACCATTGGATGCGCGAAGGGTAACGAGGTATGTGTGAATTGTGATGGACCCAATATCTTATAAGACGAGGTTTAATATGGCGGGGCTAAGTCTTATTATTGGGTTATATAGAGGTTTTAACAACTGTTCTGGTCGGACATCTATAGTTGTTAGAGTTACATGTTAATATATGACGGTTAATGTGAAATAATAAAGCCAGGAACATATATTTGTTAATATGTTGAAGACCATTATGTAATGGGGTTTTTCAATGGTTTATAACCATGATTTAATTCATCACATTGACAGATAAAAAGAGCTCGAAATTGTGGGCCCGAATACATTGAGGTTTATTACAAAGTTGAGATATTCACTGATGCATTCATAAAGCAGGGTTCGATATGGCTAATTGACCACTGGAGTCAAATTATAAAACCAAAGTTATACGCCAAGTCTTATATATGTAGATTGAAACAAAAAAGCAGTGGGCCAGTGTGATATTTGGGTGTAATATGGAGTCTTGATGCATATTAACTTATGTGGAAAAGCAAAAGTTTTATTTTTGGTTTATTATATGTCATATAGACCAACAAATAATATGAAGAGTTATGAAATGCATTGAACGAGGATGTGGGCCCGACTATATGGGTGTGTGGAAAGTTTGGGGAAGATTGATTAAAGGAGTAATACATGTCAAAGTATATATATATAGATAATGTTATGATAAAGTCGAACCTCACACATGAGTTATATTATAGATGCGAAAGATAAACCTTGAGCATAGAATATTTTTGGGTTATGAAGTGGAGTATTGGAGTCACATATGAATGTGTATTTAAAACAGGGTTGACATGTGGGGCCCAAATCTTTCAAAGGTTAGTTGGTTGTTCATTAATATAAAACCCATGGTTTATTAAGAAGGTTATAAAACATTTGATTAGCGAGCAGATATTTGTTTTATGAGAATGACAAATCCAGAATGTATATTTAATGAGTCAAAGCATTTCTTTTCAATACGAAACCAAAGGTTACATCTTTGATGGTTGAGGTCTTATTTCATGATAAAGATTATGAGTACAGATATATTCATTTTGCTAAAAAGGTTCTATAATAACGTCGAGAGTTATTTTTTTTATGTTCGATTAAAAGACAGTTGTACAGGCAGCAGTTATGCAACTGCAATGAACAGGGAAAATGAATATGGTGAAATGAAAAAGAGAGGCGTGGTCGTTGTTGAAAAGAGAAAGGAAAGCAGAGAGAGAGCAGAGTTGTTGAAATGATTCGAAATTTATACTGTAATTGAATGAAAGTTTTTATTTGCTTACATTGTTTGTGATGTAATTGGAAAGTCTCCGAAGAAAGATAAAATCCCACTGTAAAGTTGAAATGGATACATTTCTCTAAGTAAATTTATAAAAGAGAAGAGAATGCAGAATTGAATAAAAAGAAATAATCAAGAAAATATGAAGATTGGAGTATAGTAAAAAAAATCAAAGGTACAGAATAGAGCTGATATCCAAGGTAAATCAACAAATGTTTCTTTTATGAAAAAGAGGGAGTTGAAGCTTCCTTGCAAGTTGTAGCTTGCAAAATTTGAGGTTGGAGCCTCCTGTAGGTTGGTGCTTACAGAAAATCAGTGGTGAGAGGGAGTTGGAGCTTGTCTTTACATCACAACAATAATAAGATGTGGTTTTCTCCCTTTATGGGTTTTGACGTATATCTGTTGTCTCTGTGTATGATGTCTATGTGTTGATATGGTTATTCAGACTACTTAATACTTACTGCTCTTGTCATAATTCTCTTGTTACATTATCTTAACATTTTTGCACATATAAGTTTTTTTCCATATTAAATTGATCATGAAGATAAATTGTAAATAAGTTTAATTAAAAGGTTTTGAAAATTCTTGAAGGTGTTAAACTGATTCACCCCGCCCTCTCAGTTTAACTAAGGTTTCAACAATTGGTATCAGATCAGGTTCCTTTTTGTAGCAGTTTAACAACTGAAAGGAGATCCTAGGTTTTTGGGATGGATATTCAAGAAGGATCCTCAACGAACAAAGCCCCTTTTTTCACTGGTGCAAATTATGCCTTCTGGAAAATTAGAATGAGAACATACATAATGTCCTTAGGAATAGAAGTTTGGGCTGCTGTGGAATTTGGATATGACTCTAAGGCAAATGTCCCAGAGAAAGAAGCCAAACAAGATTTTGTGGCTAATGCAAAGGCAATGAATGCAATCTTGTATGGATTGTGTGAGGCGGAATTCATCAAAGTAATGCACAACGAAACTGCCAAAGAAATGTGGGAAACTCTAGAAAATATTCATGAGGGAAACAACAAGGTGAAGACAACTAAACTTCAAGTCTATAGAGCCCAGTTTGAAAATTTAAAGATGAATGATGATGAAGATATGGCTAGTTTCTTTTTAAGGGTTGCAAAAATTGTCAATAATATGAAAGCACTAGGTGAAACCATGCAAGAATGTGTAATTGTTCAAAATATCCTAAGATATTTTCCATCTATTTTTAATCCCAAGGTCTCTGCCATAGAAGAAACAACAGGTTGGGAAACCTTGACCATGAACCAGCTTCTTGGAAAACTAACAGCTTATGAGATGAGATTGCCAAAGAGGAAGTCAAATGTAAGGGAGGTAGCTTTTAAGGAAGAGAATAAGAAAGGAGAAAAAGAAGATATATGCTCTTGTTATGATGTAGAAGAGGCTAAATTTATCAGGAAGTTGGATAAAGGCTCAGGTAAGTATAAAGGTAAATTTCCATTTAAATGTTTCAATTGTGGAAGAGTTGGACACTATGCTTCTAAGTGTCCTTATAAGAAAACAAGAGTCGGGCTCAGGAATTAGAGAAGACCATATCTAAGAACTGGCAGAAAGGGAAGAGATTCAATAGAAAATCTTTCTATGCTCAGCAAGACAGCAGTGCATCAGAAGACTCAGTTGAATTCTCAAGTGAAGAAGGAACATCAGAATTTGTTTTGATGGCTATAGAAGAGCTGGAAGAATGTCTTTTAGAAGATGAGGAAGAAGGTGAAGTGGACCTTGAGGGGGAACTAATAAGTGACTTGGAGGAAATTGACAGACTAAAACTAAAGTGCAGAAAATAGAAGGAAATTCTTCTCAAATATGTAAGAGAGGAACAAAATTCAGAAGCCCTCATTCAGTTGAAAGTAGAGCTTGAATAAGCCAAGAAGGTAGAGGATATTCTACTTAAGTAGATCAAGGATGAAACTCAGGAACAAGAGAAGTTGGAAGGAGAAGTAGTTTTCTTAAGGAAGAAATTAGAAAATGCCCAGAGGAAAATAGATACTTCTCAAATAACAAGCTCTGGTAAGTTAAATGAGATTCTAGATGCTCAAAGATCTCCTCTGATAAAAACTGGGATAGGCTATGAAGGAGAATCAAGCAAAGGCAAAGAAAAAGAAAACAAAAATATTATTTTTGTAAAAGCAGATGAGAATATCCAAGCAGCTCAGAAGATTTCAAAGGAAGAAGAATCCTGCAATAAAGTAGATAAAAACCAGGAGGAAGCTCAAATGACAAAGGATGAAGTAAATAAATTGTCAACTGAAAAAAGCTCGTATACCCCTGAATATGTCAAATTTGGAAGTCAACAAAGGAGATTTTTTCCTCCTATGAAAAATGCTACTTGTTATGCCTGCCACAAATTAGGACACATTGCTGCATATTGTCATACAAGAAGAATAAATACAAACCAGCAAAGGATGCAAACAGTAAAAAGTTTTACTCAAGCAGGAAGATGGAGAAGACAACCTTTTATCAGGTATGCAAATTGTTTTTATGGATATTGTTTTTATTGTAATGATTTTGGCCATAAAATCATAGAATGCAGGAAATATGAACAAAGTCTGTTGTTCAAAACCTCAAGAAGGTTTATGAATCATGGAGAGTTTATTCCTACTTATAATCCTACTAAGGATATATCCAAATGTTGTGTATGCAATAAAAGTGGACATATGTCTTCCAAATGTTCTCTAAGAGAGTGTAATTCATCATCTCAGAAAAGATACCAAACAAGAGGATGCTTGCAGTGGAAAAAGAAAGTGAATAAATGTGACTTGGCTCTAATAGCTCAAGATCTAAAAAGCCAGTGGTATTTGGACAGCGGTTGCTCAAAGCATATGTCAGGAGATAGAAGCAAGTTTATAACCTTTGACGAAAATAAATCTGGAAATGTTACTTTTGGAAATGATAAAGCAGGAAAGATCAAAGGAAGAGGCTCAGTTAGTCTGGACAATGGTAGAGGAAAAGCCCAGGATGTACTATTTGTGGATGGGCTGAAAGAAAATATGTTGAGTGTTAGTCAAATGTGTGATAAAGGCTGTGAAGTTATTTTTAGAGCTCAAGACTGTGAAGTAAGATCAAGCACCACTGGAAAAATCATGATCAAAGGTGTTCGAACAAAAAGCAATGTCTATGTAGTAAAAGAAGAAAATGAAGTATGTCATCTTAGCAAATTTGAGGAGTCTTTGGTTATGGAATAGGATATTGGGACACCTAAACTTTGATCATATCATAAGTCTAAGAAAAAAGAATACAGTCAGAGATATGCCAGCCATAAATAAGCCTTCAAATACAATATGTAAATCCTATCAGCTAGGTAAGCAGACCCGTACATCCTTCAAAATCAAAGAGAAGCTATCTACAAGCAGACCTCTTCAACTTGTTCACATGGATCTGTGTGGGCCTTCGAGAACTAAAACACCAAGTGGAGAATCCTATTTCAAGCTAATAATAGAAGATTTTTCCAGAATTAAATGGGTTGCATTTCTCATGCACAAATCGGAAGCATTTGAGAAATTCAAAATATTCAAGGATTTGGCAGAAAATCAATCAGGATGCAAGCTAGAGGGGGTGAATTTATAGATTATGATTTTGTAGATCTGTGCAATGAGCATGGGATAAAGCAATAGTTCAAAATTGCAGGAACACCTCAGCAAAATGGAGTGGCAGAGAGACAAAACAGGTCTATACAACAGATTTCCAGAGCCATGATGCAAGAAAGTAGCATTCCTCAAACTTTTCGGGCAGAAGAAGTACACACAGTTGTGCATATCTTAAACAAAGCTCATTTAAGACCAAACAGTGAGAAGACTCCTTATGAATTATGGCACGGTAAACCAGCATCAATCAAGAATTTTAGAGTTTTTGGAAGTAAGTGTTTTATAAAAAATAATGATGAAAATCTGGGAAAGTTTGATGCAAGAGTAGATGAAGGAATATTCTTAGGATATGCATCTAAGAGTAAAGGTTATAGGTGCTACAACAAAATACTTCACAAAATTGTAGAAAGTATTGATGTAAGATTTGATGAAGAATTATCAGACAAGATAAGAAGTACAGATTGCAGCAATCCTTCGAAGTTCATGAAGAAGAGAATCAAGATAATGATGAAATAATCAAGCCAATAGAAGATACAGACCTAAGATAAAAAATCTCCTCAAGATACATTCAGAAGAACCATCCGGAAGATCGAATCATTGGGGACAAGAGTGTAGGTGTACAGACAAGAAGACAACTAACTGAACAGACTGAAGAGGTATACCTAGCAATGTTGTCACAAATAGAGCCAAATAAGTTTGAAGAAGCCAGCAAAGAAAAACATTGGGTGAATGCCATGAATGAAGAATTGGACCAAATTGAGAAGAAAAACACTTGGGAACTGGTTCCAAGACCAAGTGAGAAAAATGTCATTGGCCCAAAATGGGTATTCAAAAATAAGATGAATGAACAAGGACAGGTAATCAGAAATAAAGCTAGACTTGTGTGCAAGGGATATTCACAGGTTGACGGACTTTATTATGATGAAACATTTTCTCATGTAGCCAGAATGAAAGCTATTAGACTGTTGTTAGCTTTTTCTTGCTATCATGATTTCAAGGTATACCAAATGGATGTGAAGTCTACCTTCCTGAATGGAGATTTAGAGGAAGAAGTCTACATGGAGCAACCAGAAGGGTTCTCCTTAACAGATAAGGTAGACTATGTTTTTAGATTAAAGAAAGCATTATATGGGCTGAAACAAGCTCCTCAAGCATGGTATTCAATACTGGACAAATATTTGCAAAAACAAGGGTTCAAGAAAGGAGGAGTAGACAACAACTTGTAAATAAAAGAAAATGAAGATGAGCTTTTGATTGTAGTAATGTATGTAGATGATATCATGTTTGGAAGAAGCAAAGATGAGTTAACAAAAGAAATTGCTGAAGAGATGAAATCAAAGTTTGAAATGTCTATGATTGGAGATCTTACCTTCTATCTAGGACTACAAATTCAACAAAAGAGCACAGGCACATTTATCTCACAAGAAAAATACCTAGAAGAGATGCTAAAAAGATTCAAAATGGAAGACTGCAAACCTGTGTCAACTCCCATGACTACTGGATGCAAGCTTTGTGCAGATGATGGAATAACTGATGTAGATCAAAAACTTTACAGATCCATGGTTGGAAGTCTGTTATACCTAACAGCTTCTAGACCAGACATTGTGCTGGCTATAGGACTTGTGGTAAGATATCAAGGAACACCAAAACAAAATCACTTACTAGCAATTAAAAGAATATTCAGATATCTACAAGGGACTGCACATTATGGGCTATGGTATCCAAAAGGCAAAAAATTCATTTTGATAGCATATACAGATGAAGATTGGGCCAACTGTGCTGATGATAAAAAAAGCACAAGTGGAGGTGCATTATATTTAGGAGAAAGTCTGGTGGCATGGCTAAGAAAGAAACAAACATCTATCTCTCTATCTACAGTAGAAGTAGAATACATAGCAGCAGCAGCATGTTGCACACAATTCATCTGGATGAAACAAACCCTCCAAGATATGAAGGTAAGCATTGATGAGCCTATCTCTATCGAATGTGATAATACAAGTGACATAAGCATATCAAAAAATCCTATGCTTCATTCAAAAACTAAAAATATTCCAATCAAGTATCATTTTCTCAGAGAATCAGTAGCTCAAAAAGTAGTGAAGTTGGAATATGTGCCAACAAAAGAACAGACAGCAGATATATTTACAAAACCTCTTGCTAGAGAACCATTTGAATACCTAAGAGATAGACTAGGGGTAGTGTCTATAGATGCTACTCTCTGATATAAAGAGAAAGCATCGTTTCAAGGGGAGAATAGAAGAGAAAACATCATTTCAAGGGGAGATCCACAAAGAGCATGCAACAGGTCCTCAAGATCAGAATATCAGCCCTTCGCCATTGATGTCAAAGGGGGAGGAAAGCTATAAGCAGAGAATAGAGAATAGCATGTTATTACCATCAATTCCAAAGGGGGAGACTGTTAGAAGTGTTGTCATTGATGGAAAAGGACAGCAGTAGTGGCAAAGGATAGCAGCAGAGGCAAAGTAGAGTATAGTGACAGGATATGCAGGAGCATGAGGAGAACAGAGTGATAAAGAGGCAAAGCAGAGTACAGTGATAGGATGTGTAGACAGGAAGCATGAGGAGCAGATTTACACTATTGCAGAATACTATACATATAGAGCATGAAAGGACAGGTGTTTACATTTGGCAAAGCAATAGACTGCACATACAGGAAATACAGTAAGGGTTTCGAAGAATTCAAAAAGTGAAGAAGAACAGAGGGGGTTGAAGATTGGCCGGAATGTGAGTTTTATTACAAGATAGGTGGAACAGATGCTTGAGGATTGCATGATGAACTTGGTATAAAGGCGTAAATGTGTGACTCTGCATATGGGTGAGAATTAGGAATAGAACACGAACTTCCAAAAAGTAGATGGAAGTGCCATCTCACAAGTGTGGTAGTCAAGTCACAGGCAGAGAATTGTAAAACGAAGGAACTACCTTCTGTGAGATGGAACCTAAGTTTAATTACAATGGAGATAGCCGTGAAGAAATGGTAATTGTTCACATTTCAATGGAACCAAGCGAAGAAAGGATAAGCAAGAACAAAAGCAGAGTTTAATTATAATAATACATTGAAGAGTGGGCAGAACCCTGAGTTAAAGAGCAACGCGGAACCGTGAAGGAACAATAACCGTGGTTTCAACCTTCAGAAACTAGAAGTATCGCACGTCAGTTAAAATGGTAAGTGGATTTGTCAAAAATAACGCTATATATGTCTTTAGTCAACACGTGGCCATAAGTGGTTTATGAAAACCATTTATTTTGCGCGATGTTGGAGGATTAACCCTCGTGCTGTTTGGTTGCACGATATGCATTTTAATCTGCTGGATCATCGGTGTTGTTGTGACGGCGCCCCAGCCGTTGGATGTGAGTGGGAGGTTAATGCTAGGCCCCATCTCCATCACATGAGTTAAGAATTAAACCCCGAGTGCTTTCAGAGCACGACTACCGTTGGATTATTTTATGATGGCGCGATAGCATTACAGCCGTTGGATGCGCGAAGGGTAACGAGGTATGTGTGAATTGTGGTGGACCCGATATGTTATAAAACGAGGTTTAATATAGCGGGGCTAAGTCTTGTTGTTGGGTTGTATAGAGGTTTTAACAACTGTTCTGGTCAGACATCTATAGTTGTTAGAGTTACATGTTAATATATGACGGTTAATGTGAAATTATAAAGCCAGCAACATATATTTGTTAATATGTTGAAGACCATTGTGTAATGGGGTTTTTCAATGGTTTATAACCATGATTTAATTCATCGCATCAACAGATACAAAGAGCTCGAAATTGTGGGCCGGAATACATTGAGGTTTATTACAAATTTGAGATATTCACTGATGCATTCATAAAGCAAGGTTCTATATGGATAATTGACCACTGGAGTCAAATTATAAAACCAGAGTTATACGCTGAGTCTTATATATGTAGATTGAAACAAAAAAGCAGTGGGCCAATGTGATATTTAGGCGTAATATGGAGTCTTGATGCATATTAACTTATGTGGAAAAGAAATAGTTTTATTGTTGGTTTATTATATGTCATATAGACCAAAAAATAATATGAAGAGTTATGAAATGCATTGAACGAGGATGTGGGCCCGACTATATGGGTGTGTGGAAAGTTTGGGGAAGATTGATTAAAGGAGTAATACATGTCAAAGTATATATATATATATATATATATATATATATATATATATATATATATATATATATATATATATATATATATATATATATATATATATATATATATATATATAATGTTATGATAAAGTCGAACCTCACACATGAGTTATATTGTAGATGCGAAAGATAAACCTCGAGCATAGAATATTTTTGGGTTATGAAGCAAAGTATTGGAGTCACATATGAATGTGTATTTAAAACAGGGTTGACATGTGGGGCCCAAATATTTCAGAGGTTAGTTGGTTGTTCATTAATATAAAACCCATGGTTTATTAAGAAGGTTATAAAACATTTGATTGGCGAGCAGATATTTGTTTTATGAGAATGACAAATCTGGAATGTATATTTAATGAGTCAAAGCATTTCGTTTCAATACGAAACCAAAGGTTACATCTTTGATGTTTGAGGTCTTATTTCATGATAAAGATTGTGAGTACAGATATATTCGTTTTGCTAAAAAGGTTTTATAATAATGCCGAGATTTTTTTTTTTATGTTCGATTAAAAGACAGTTGTAAACGCAGCAGTTATGCAACTGCAATGAACAGGGAAAATAAATATAGTGAAATGACAAAGAGAGGGATGGCTATTTTTGAAGAGAAAGAGGAAAAAAGAGAGAGAGCAGAGTTGTTGAAATGATTCGAAGTTTAAACTGTAATTGAATAAAAGTTTTTAACTGTTTACATTGTTTGTGATGTAATTGGAAAGTCTCCAGAGAAAGATAAAATCCCACTGTAAAGTTGAAATGGATACATTTCTCTGAGTAAATTGATAAAAGAGAAGAGAATGAAAAATTGAAGAAAAAAAATAATCAAGATTGGAGTACAGTAAAAAAAATCAAAGGTACAGAACAGAGTTGATATCCAAGGTAAACCAGCAAATTTTTTTTTTATGAAAAAGAGGGAGTTGAAGCTTCCTTGCAAGTTGTAGCTTGCAGAATTTGAGGTTGGAGCCTCTTGTAGGTTGGTTCTTATAGAAAATCAGTGGTGAGAGGGAGTTGGAGATTTCCTTTACATCACAACAATAATAAGATGTGGTTTTCTCCCTTTATGGGTTTCCACATATAACTATTTTCTCTATGTGTGATGTCTATGTGTTGATATGGTTATTCAGTCTTCTTAATACTTACTGCTCTTGTCATAATTCTGTTGTTACATTATCTTAACATTTCTGCACATATAAGTTTGTTTCCATATAGAATTGATCATGAAGATAAATTCTAAATAATTTTAATTAAAAGGTTTTAAAAATTCTTCAAGGTGTTAAACTGATTCACCCCCCCCCCCCCCTCTCAGTTTAACTAAGGGTTCAACATATTTGACTGAGAAATAGGTTTTCAAGGCATATTCAGAGTTCCAACCCTTTAAATCTTTGAATTTTGGTCTTCGGAGCTTAGAAACGGAGGAAACTAGCCTTTAAAAGACTGGCTCCAAAACACAAAGCTCCCTCAATTTGCAGGTATTTTGATGTTTTGACAGGGTTTCTAAAGCTTTTGTGGTCGAATTTTGACTTCTGTTGATTTTGTTGAAATAGTGTACTTTGTTATGTTCACAGGGCATCTTCAGTTGAAATTAGATTTTTGATGTTGCAGAGGGTAGCTTTAATGGTCTTTCAAATGCAGTCACAGTGGAAGTTTAGCTCCAGGGCTATAAATTGGTCAGCAGAGGCTTGAAAATATTTTAAAATAGTCGGGGCAGGAGTTTAACCAGTCGAGAATGTAACTAACATATATAACAATGATACACTAAAGTTTTTACCTTTATAAACATCATCATATTCGACGTTTATTATAAGTTCATTCAAAGGCGGGAGGTGGATTTGTGAAAAACCACCAGTGGGCTTAGCATTGCTCTTGAGTGGTAAATGGTTTTTCACTTTTGTAGTGTGATCCAGTAGAATTGAGACGCATAGTGTATGGTGGTTTCGGGAAAAAACTTTTATCGCAAAACAATTTACACACTTCGCCCGATCACTTTTGTAATGCAATATGAGATCTGTGCCATTGGATTTGATTGAGCGATGCGAACAGCTGAGATGCATCGGGAAGTTGCGGGGAAACAAGATGAGACCAGGTTTTTGATATGCATCATTGATTTGATAAGAGAAGATCAACGGTCATGCTTTAATGCGATGGGGAATGGTGGGGCAAGGTAAGGTCTATCGTATTCGATTTATACCATTAGATTAATGAGATAAGATTGATCGGAGGGTTGCGAATGAGTGTGAGGGCGCTGGGTTATTTGATGGGTTTTATGTATAAAAGGAGTTTATACATAGAATGGGGCGGGTTTAAATAATTAACCAAAGTTTAATCTTATGGTAAGGGGATATATATCGGGGGGAAGGGGTGAGGTTAAAACGTTAACCTTGGGTAAAGCTTGTGTAGGAGGGAAGGTGAATGTATTATGTGGAGGTTTTGGTTTAAAAGACAATAAATAAAGCATCGGTAAAGGATTTTTTAATTTTCTTTTGATACATCACAATATGATAACTTTTCCTTTGTATTTTATTATATTATATAGTTCTAGATTTATTTCAAACTCTAGAACTATAGGGGAGCGGGAATATTTTTTATGGGTAGTTTGTGTCAAAGGGGCGATTTTAAGATGTTTTTTCAACATGTGTTTAATATCTTTGACACAAAAGCATATATTAAGGGGGTTTTTGGATTATTAAATAAAAGAAGTTATATTAATAGGACTATGATATTTGATAGAGAGTTAATAAAATATGTTAAGTGTTAATATGAAAAGTGACAATGAATACTCAAAATTCATAAATAAAACTAAGGAAAGTGAAAATTAGAGTAAAGCTTTATTTTCTTAACTCATTCACTTTTACTTAATATATCATGTTTTTTAGGGTTTTATGTCTTGTAAAATGGAGGAAGTTAATCAAATGGGTATTTATGTAATATTTAAGTAAGAAAAGAGTTCTTACGCATGAAGTAAAATGGTGATGAGTGCATGAAGGGGTAAATGATGAAAATTTTAGGGATTAATATAGAAACTTAACATTTTCAACTGGTCAGTCATTGAGCCTTGGGTCCAGTCCCAACAGAAGTCAAGGAAATGCCTTGAGCCTCTTTGACTGATAGTTTACAATATCAAATTGCTATGGGAAGGGAAAATTAGTTAATTATAGGCTGGTGAAAGATATTTACAATGATGTTTCTCACCTTCATCTACTTACCTAGTCATTTCTTCTAACATTTTTTCCTTCTATTTTTATCAAGTGCATTTGAGCTAGAAACCTTACAACATATTATTCTTTTGAAAGTAGTAAACTATCTAATTATACACTTATTACATCCAAGAATCTAGATTAAACTATTGGATTCTTTTATTCTCTACCTAACTATGGAATTGTCATGGTTAAACTATATGAAAATTGTTTATTCTCTATCTATGACATTTTAAATTGAAAAATGACGAGTCAAGATTAGATTTTTCAACTCATCACAGATTATGGAATTTATTGACACTCTGCCATAATCAACTGCAAAAAGTAGTGGCACTTAGACTTGCACACTTTCATGTTTTATTCATCTTTTTTCTTTGGGGTATCTTATTTTTTCTAAGTCCTTTGATTTTTCTTTTAGGAATTTTTAACCTCTTTTTGATTTTTTTATTTTTTAAAAAATATGGGAAAATAACTTGCAGAAAGCAAAGTTTGTACATATTTACAAAACTACCATCAGTCAAGTCAAAATTATGAATCCTATATTTATAGGTCACTAACATCGGTTTCACTTGGGGATGGCATTTCCTGGTGAAATGTCAAGAACTCTAAAATCAGTAGCCTTGAATTTTTAACCTTGATGATCCTGTAACTGTCTTCTGATTTCTGCAAACTGAAAACTGATCTGAAACTAAAACAACACACAACAATTTTCAAACCAACTTATAGATCTTAAATATCTTTAGGACGTTCTCCTTAGCTTTAAATCTTAATGAATTATTCCAAAACTAGCTGAAAACTAAATACTAAAAAAAATTCTCAAATATTTGAGTTTATTTGCACTCATCTACCTACTCTAATCTACTAAAAATCTTATTGAATCAGGTAATACACAAATGCCAATGAAACCAATCAAGTAGCTATAAAAATAAATGGATAACTTGACTGCTTGCGATCAAAATTGGAAGTATATTACGATCATGCTCCTTTATAATAAATGATATGATGTGTAAAGGCCACTTTTGATGTATTTGATCCTTATAGAGAAAACAAGTTTGCAGATTTGGGCTAAAAATATTCTCCATATAATCTGATATAGGATCAATAAAAGCATGATGTATGTTATTTATTTCTAGGCCTTCAATGACTAATTGTTCAGTTGAATTATGAATACTAGACCATGAAACTATTTCTTCAGTCTTGTGTTTGAAAGAATAATCATCTTCAATATGCAAGTCAAAAGGTATTACAATTTCTTCTTGCTTTGGAGAAGGAATATTTTCAAAGAAACTTTTAGGATTTTAGAAATTGTATGATTGAATTTGAGAATGAAAAATTTTGATTTCAGTTTTATAATTTTTAGAAATTATATCAAGAAGCCATTTTTTAACTTGAGGGGAACATTTTCTTGATTTAAAAATAAGAAAGAGAACTTTTAGAAAATCTTCATCAAATTGAAAATCTAATATCTCATCCTTCAAACTAGCTAGTGTTTGTTTTGTGAAGTTATCTTGAATTTGAAGAACATAATTATCATCATACTGATCATACTTAGGCAAATCCTCAAAAAAAATGAATGTCATCAATCACATATATTAGATCAGTAGATTTTATTTTTGGAAATCCTCATAGATCTGGATTAGTTTGATTGCATTCTGTTTGAAAATCGTTGTTTTTTTAATAGGCGTCCTATCAAGCAATGGGTCTTTTTGGGAGGATAGAATAACATGAGCATCAACCTGTTCTTTTGTTTCTTCATGAATAAAAACTTTAGTACATTCATCAACATTAGAATAATTAGAAACAATTTCTTCATTATGTAAATATTTTGAGGATGGTTGCATGTTAGAAGAAAATTGATTTCTTCTTCGGTGAGGGGGGGTGGCAATCTCTAAATTGTTAGATTTGAATAAAAATTGTTTTCTCTCTTATCTAAAAATTTATCATGAGGTTGAATATTTTATGAAACATCATTTGTTAATACAGAGGGGTTTTGTCGATCTTGATTCATCTCCTGATCTATTTCATCTTTGTTTAACTCCTCTTGATTATTATGACATTTAGCTTGAGAATGAAAGTTCTAGACTTCTTCTAATAAATCTTCAGGATGCTAATTTCCAAAATCATCATCAATATTTTTAAGGTAATGTATAATATCTTCATCTTGATCACAGAAATTTTTAGCTAATGATAAAGATGGAAAATCCTCTTTGTAATGCTCATAAAATACCTTATGAAAATCTTTTAGAGAAAATAAACTAGCAGGTTTGAGAGCTTCATACCATTTTCTTGCTTTTCCTTCTAAGGTTTCCATGAATATCTTCATGAGGAAATCCTCTTTCCAATCACCCTTCAATCTTGATGAGTGTATATGAAATTTAATGAGATGTAGTAAAGGATCATCAATATCCTCATCTCGAAACATGGGCAGATTGTTACCCCAATTTACCTTTGGTAGTTTGTGTGGAAATCCAAGTATGTGATCTCTACTAATGGGAGCATATATTCATTTTATTCTTGGATCATCTTGAAAATCATCCATAACGAAAGGCCACGGTATCTGTAAAACCAAGTTATATCCTTATATAAAATACAATATATATTGAAAAACTTTCTTAACGAGAAAGAACATAATGTCTTGGATTAATATCCAAGTTGAAAGCCTGATCTTTCCATATTTTTCTTCCAAGTTCATTCCTCCAGTAGAGTCTTGATTGTGAAATTGATTTGGAGTCGCCAAGTGGATGATTTTAACCTTTGTGTGTCTGATCACTGTCCACCATCATAGATTAGATCTGAACATGTAAAATATTTCTGAAGAAAAAGGTTATTCTTCCCCAGTGGATTCGCCAATACGTTACCCACAACCTTTAAACTTAATCTTAAAGTAGAAAATATATGTTTTAAAAATCTTCCTCTAAGATTAAACTTAAAACTGGAGAATGGTTAGATCACCAGTATGGTCGCCAGTATGTTATCACCCTAGTAATTCTTAGGTCGTGGGATTTTGGTTTATAGTTAAAGAAAACCAGGGGTCCAAGAACCTCTTTTAGATTTCAGGATCTAGCCTTCTTGAATTCCGGAGAGGGATCTCTCCTTAAGATTTAACTTTGTTTTGTAATGGATTTTAGGCCAGCTTATGAGTGGATAATTTTGTTTGATTTTTTGAATGTTTTTGGGAATAAAGGACTACAAGGGAAACCATAGAAATATCTACCTAACCATTGGGAAATGGAGTCAAATTTATAGCAAACAAGACTAGAAAACTAAGGTCAAAATAAAAAATATACTAAGGGAAAGATAGATGATCTTCAGAGGGTTTTAAAAGGCTATTTTGATGAAGTGGTATGATCTAGACTAAGGGAAGTTAAGAATCCTTAGATCACAGAAAAGGAAGAGGGAAATTGAGTTCAAACGAGACAAAAGAGCAATTAAGAATTCTAAAGTCTGGAAATCAGCAGAAAACATAAACATGAAAACTAGTAAGAACAGAGAGATTTTTGCACTGATTATGTAATACCTTTCCTATTTATTCATTTAATATTGAAAATAACACAATATGTATGAATGAAACTTAAAGAAATAAACCATGAAAACTGGAAGATATAATACTCATCTGATCAGCACGAGGATCATTAATTATGATGTCTATTTGCTTCAGTTTCCAGCCTGCTGCTTCAACTTAACTCACATAAAATCCCAATGTTTTCAAAAAAAAATTCTATAGTAGTCTTGAAATTTTTATTCCACATAAAATACTTCAAAGAGTGAAGTATTTATGCAAATTCTAAACTAGAATATCTTGAAAAAATATCAAGATTGTTTTACAAATATCTCCAATTGTTTTACATAAATAGAACTTAATTAAAGGACACTCAAAACTAATGCATCTATTTGGCACTATTTTTTTACGGATAGGTGATGACAAAGAGGAGAATTTGAATTTGATCTCAACTCTTAGTTGATGATGAGGCATCCAATTCACTAACTGTTTCCTTTCTTTGTGGATTCTGCTCCAGCAATTCTGCAAACTTGGGGTCCAATGACACCATTGTATTTCTCAATCCGAAATATATATATATATATATATATATATATATATATATATATAGATATAATGTGAAAGAGGTTATTGTGGATGAATATTTTGGTAAGATAAACCTCTTTCATTTTCCTAAAATTCTTCTCCAGCTGTGCACAATAGGCTTTGCTAAAAGATGTGTAAAACAGAGTTTTACAGAGTCTGAAAAATAGGCTGTAAAGATGTGCATGTATATTTAATTGTGTAATAGTTGTGCAAAAAGTGAGATAGATGTTTGTAGATGGGTCTCTTAGGAACCAAAACCTCCTTCAATTTTGTAAGATGTATTTTTCATTAGCTACTATCTTCTTTGCAAAATGATGACTTAACAAGAATGTTTTGCAAAGAGAGCTTTCAAATATTGTTTAATATTTCCTAATCCATAGTGGCTGTTAGAAAAGTGAGAGAGGTTTTTCTAGTTGGACACTTTAAGAACATAAACCACCGTTAGTTTTGCAAAATTAATCTTTTATTGATCATAATAGTTTCTGCAAAACAATGACTAAAACATGAAATTTTTGCAAAAATTTTCCTTCTTGTTATGTTTTCATCTTTTCACCTTTTTTGTTCTTTTAACTGTTTTACTTGCACAATGGATAAAATTCATTGTTGGTGAAAGCATTTTCATCTCTTTTTACCATTTTACTTCCTCTATATTTACTTTTACTGTTTACCTTTGACTGCACTCTGTAACTTTGTTTTAAATTTCACTCTGACTTTTACTTGATACACTTTAACTCTGATGCTCTTTGACTGTTCTGTTTTCACTGTCATTTTGAATTCTGATTTTTGTTGGGTGTGGAGCCTGATTATCTTGTTTACTTTGTATCACAGCATTGGACCCCTGTACCTTAAAAGGGGCGGAAATTCCGCCCGTAATTAATCACTGCTGTGGGGGGTCCAGGGGGGTGGCAACGCTTTTCAGAGCCCCCCCCCCCCCTGGCAGGGGTTTTCGGGGCCAGCGCCCCCAAAGCTAAAAATAGATGTAGAATTGCCTTGTAAAAGTATAGTAATTTCTAGTCAATCTGGGCCGTTCATTAGGCAAATGATCTGACGGTAGAAGTTATGTTTAGATTAGGGTTTTTTTCCCTAGAAGGCAACCCCCTTGTATATATGAGGGTATTGTATTACGACTGTGTATTATATGTGTATTCTCGGAGCAAGAAGTAGATAGGGAGACTGTGAGAAAGAACAGAGGATATTACAGCGGATCTGCTGTAGGTTTTGTCTTTTTTTCAATTTTGCTGGATAATAGAAAGGAAGGACTGGCTATTCGGGGTGGACGTAGCCTAAACTGGGTGAACCACGTATATCTGTGTCTCTCTGGTTTTATGTGTTTTTTGTTTGCTTGTATTTTCCGCATATTTTATGTGTTGCATTGCTCTGTAATATTTAATTTTCTAACAACTAGTATCAGAGCCGAAGGTATATTTGGCTGATAAACTCGCAGGAAATAAGGGTTCCTGGTTCGAGTGGGAGCAATGGCAGATGATGGTAAGTTTAGGGTCGAGAAATTTAACGGCCAAAAATTCCCGCTGTGGAAGATGTAGATGGAAGATTATCTGTATCAGAAAGATCTGTACCTACCATTGAGCCAAAAAAAAAAGAAGCCGATGGCCATGACAGATGCGGAATGGAACATTCTCGATAGAAAGGCACTCAGAACAGTACGGTTGTGTCTTGCAGCGTCAGTCGCCTTCAATATTTCGAAGGAAACAACAACAAAGGGTTTGATGCAGACGTTGGTGAAACTATATGAAAAACCCTTGGCCTCAAACAAGGTATTTCTTATGAAACGACTATGTAATATGAAGATGTCGGAAAGTGGATCTGTTGCAGACCATTTAAATGAATTTAATACAGTTACCAGTTAGTTAAGTTCTGTAGGGGTAAACTTTGATGATGAAATTAGAGCTCTTTTATTCATGTGCTCATTGCCAGAGAGTTGGAATGGTTTAGTTATGGCCATTAGTAACTCTGTCTCTAGATCTAGTACTTTAAAGTTTGATGATGTTGTTGGTGCTATCCTTAGCGAGGAAATGCGACGGAAAAGCTCCGGTGAGACATCAGGTAATGCTTTGAGTGCAGAGTCTAAGGGAAGAAGAATGGAAAGAGGAAAGAGCTTGGGATATTGCAATAAATCAAGGAAAGGCAGATCCAAGTCTAGATTGGGGATAGTTTGCTGGAATTGTGGAAAGAAAGGACACCTAAAGAAAGACTGCAAGAAAACAGTCATGAAGAAAATGTGACAGGTGATGTGTTATAAGATGCTTTGATTCTTTCTTTCGAAAATGTTACTGATTCTTGGGTTGTAGATTCAGGGGCTTCATTCCATGCCACACCTGATAAGAAATATTTTCATGACTATGTTCAAGGAGATTTTGGACAAGTTCGTTTAGGTGATGATAAACCCTGTAAAATTGTTGGAATGTGTAAAGTTCTTGTAAAACAACAGAATGGAAACCAATGGCTACTAAAGGAGGTAAGGCATGTTCCAGATCTGAAGAAAAATCTGATTTCAACAGGGCAGTTAGGCAGTGAAGGTTGTGTGACAACTTTCACATATAAAACTTGGAAGGTCACCAAAGGAGCCCTGGTAATAGCAAAAGGCGAAAAGGTTGGTACATTGTATTTATGCAATGGTATTTCTAACTCTGTTAATGCTTTAACTTCCAAAGGAGCAGATGCAGCACTATGGCATCATAGGCTCGGACATATGAGTGAGAAGGGGATGAAGATTCTTCACTCAAGAAATTTGTTGCCAGGTTTGAAGAATGTTGATTTGGATTTCTGTGAAAATTGCATTTATGGAAAACAAAAGAGAGTCAGATTTCTCAGAGTCGGGAAAGAAAAGAAGAGAAAAAAATTAGAGCTTGTGCATACAGATGTATGGGGACCTGCTCAGGTATCATCTCTCGGTGGCTCTCATTATTATGTTACTTTTATTGATGATGCAACTAGAAAAAAATGGATTTATTGTATTTAGAATAAATCTGATGTATTTGATACTTTCAAGAAATGGAAAGCTTTGGTTGAGATTGAGACAGGAAAGAAGTTGAAGTGTCTCAGATCATACAATGGAGGTGAATATTGCAGCAAAGAGTTTGATAGGTACTGTTCAGAGCATGGAATTCGTAGAGAGAAGACAGTTCCAAGAACACCACAAGAAAATGGTGTGTCAGAAAGGATGAACAGAACAATCATGGAGCGTGCAAGGTGCATGAGATTGCATGCAGGATTGCCTTTACAATTTTGGGCAAATGCTGTAGATACTGTTGTTTATCTAATAAATAGAGGGCCTTCAAGTTCCTTGGATGGTGGTATTCCAGAGGAAGCATGGACAGGTAAAAAGGTAAAATACTCTTTTTTAAAGCCTTTTTGTTGTGAGGCCTTTGTCCATATTAATAAATAAAACAGAACAAAGCTTGAGGCAAAATCAAAGAAATGTACCTTTATTGGATATGGTGCTAATGATTTTGGTTATCGCTTATATGATTATGAAAATCACAAAATCATTAGGAGCAGAGACGTAATATTCAATGAAAAGGTCTTGTATAAGAATTAGCTGCAGGAAAAGAAATAGGAAAAAGAAAGTAAGGAATACACGGTTCTTGATGAGATAACTGAAAAAGTAAAGGTGCCTAAAAATAATAATAATCAACAACCACAGCAGCAACAACTACCACAACAGCAACAGGCACCTCAAACACCTAAAAGTGGTGTTAGAAGATCTACCAGGATAATTATACCCCCTGAACGATACTCTCCTTCATTATATTATTTATTGTTGACTGATTTTGGTGAACCTGAATGTTATGAAGAAGCAATGCAGGTTGAAAGCAGGAAGAAGTGGGAGCTAGCCATGGAAGAAGAGATGGACTCCTTAATGCATAACCAGACTTGGGACTTTGCCAAGTTGCCTGCAGGTAAAACTACGTTGCAGAATAAATGGGTTTACAGGCTAAAGGAAGAAGATGGAGGAAAACAGAGGTACAAATCTAGACTTGTGGTGAAGGGGTTTGCACAAAAGAAAGGTATTGATTTTGATGAAATATTTTCTCCTGTTGTTAAAGTGAATTCAATCAGAACTATTTTAAGTCTTGTAGCAGCGGAAGATTTACATCTTGAACAGTTAGATGTAAAGACAACATTTCTCCATGGAGATTTGGAGGAAGAGATATACATGCAGTAACCAGAAGGATATGATGTAAAAGGGAAAGAAAAATTGGTGTGCAGGTTAAAGAAGAGCTTGTATGGATTAAAACAGGCTCCAAGGCAGTGGTATCTAAAATTTGACAAGTTTATGTTTGAACAAGGTTATACTAGATGTCACTCTGATCATTGTGTTTATCTAAAAAGGAAAAATGATGGCAACTATATTATATTGTTATTGTATGTAGATGACATGCTTGTTGCAGAGTCTAACATGCAGGAAATAAATGTGATCAAAAGAAAATTGGCAAATTCATTTGCAATGAAGGATTTGGGAGCTGCAAAACAAATCCTTGGTATGAGGATACCTAGAGACAGGAAAAATCACAAATTAACACTGTCTCAGAATGAGTACATAGAAAAGGTGTTGAAAATATTTAATATGCAAAATTCAAAACCAGTTAGTACACCTTTTGCTAGCGATTTCAAACTTAGTAAGGAGATGTGCCCCAAGACCGAATAAGAAATGGACTATATGTCTAAAGTTCCATATGCATCAGCAGTTGGAAGCTTAATGTATGCAATGGTCTGCACAAGGCTTGATATTGCACATGCAGTGGGAGTTGTAAGCAGGTACATGAACAATCCAGGAAAAGAACATTGGATGGCAGTAAAATGGATTCTCAGATATTTGAGAGGTATCACAAATCAAGCATTATGCTTTGGTGGTTCAAACATTGCTCTACAGGGATATGTTGATGCAGATATGGCAGGTGACAGAGATAAAAGGAGGAGCACTACAGGATATGTATTTACTTTAGGTGGAACAGTTTTCATTTGGGTTTCAAAAATCCAAAGTGTTGTTGCACTTTCAACAACAGAAGCTGAGTACGTTTCTACTACAGAGGCTAGTAAAGAAATGATTTGGTTACAAAGGTTTATGGATGAATTGGGTAAGAAGCATGATATGGGCACACTATACAGTGATAGCCAAAGTGCTATTCATCATGCAAAGAAATCATCATTTCATTCCAGGACTAAACACATACATCTCAAGTACCATTTCATATGGTCAGTATTGGAAGATGGAGAGTTGAAGCTGGAAAAGATACACACTAGCCAAAATCCTGCAGATATGCTAACAAATGTTGTAACCAAGGAGAAACTGAGAACATGCTCAGTTTCAATTGGTCTTCAAGGATGACGATGAAGATGAGAAACAACCAGGTCCAAAGAGGAGTCATTGTCCAGCAAATGAAGCAGCGGTGGAGTTGCTACAATCAGTCTCCAAGTTGGAGATTGTTGGGTGTGGAGCCTGATTATCTTGTTTACTTTGTATCACAACATTGGACCCCTGTACCTTAAAAGGGGCGGCAACGCCGCCCTTAATTAATTGCTGCCGTTGGGGGTGCAGGGGGGGTGGCAGCACTTTTCGGAGCCCCCCGTGGCAGGGGTTTTCGGGGGCAGCGCCCCCGAAGCTAAAAACAATTGTAAAATTGCCTTGTAAAAGTATAGTAATTTCTAGTCAATCTGGGTTGTTCATTAGGCAAATGATCTGATGGTAGAATTTAAGTTTAGATTAGGGTTTTTTGCCCTAGAAGGCAACCCCCTTGTATATATGAGGGTATTGTATTGTGACTGTGTATTATATGTGTATTCTCAGAGCGAGAAACAAAGAGGGAGACTGTGAGAAAGAAAAGAGCATATTACAGCGGATCTGCTGTAGGTTTTGTCTTTTTTTTCATTTTGCTGGATAATAGAAAGGAAGGACTGGCTGTTCGAGGTGGACGTACCCCAAATTGGGTGAACCACGTATATCTGTGTCTCTCTGGTTTTATGTGTTTTTTGTGTGCTTGTATTTTCTGCATATTTTATGTGTTGCATTGCTCTGTAATATTTAATTTTCTAACAATTTCACTTTTACCATTCACTGTGCACATTTCATCATTCTGATCTCTCTCTGACTTGATTTTTTCTCTCTTTGTATAGAAACTGTTTGTTGAATAAAGCTTTTGAGTTAAAATCTAAGAATTTTGAGCAAACAATTTTGTCAACTAGTATTGAAGCTATTGGCCAAAATCCATATTCTGATGATAACCTACAAAAATAAAACAATTTGTTAATGAAATCCAGGTCTGCAGGGAGGTGTTTGAAGGTTTTCTGAAATTCCTATGGAATGGGATCTGTCTGTGGCGGTTTTAACTCTATTTTTTAGGCATTCTTAGGCTTAATTCTGCAAGATTAGACTATTTTCAAGAGTTTTTGACTTCAACAGAGGGATAATTGAGTAAATTTGGTTAAGGATAATCTCTTTTAGGTTTTCTGCTCAATTAGGTTTATCAAAGATATTTTTAGGGTGTGAAAACTGGAATAAAATAGAAAACCGGGTTTTTTTGAGTTTATTTGACTGAGAAATAGGGTTTCAAGGCATATTTAGAGTTTCAACCCTTTAAATCTTTGAATTTTTCTCTTTGGAGCTTATAAACGAAGAAAACTGACCTTTAAAATACTGGCTCCATAACACAGAGCTCCCTCAATTTGCATGTATTTTGATGTTTTCATAGGGTTTCTGAAGCTTCTGTGGTCAAATTTGGACTTCTGTTGATTTTGTTGAAATGGTGTGCTTTGTTATGTTAACAGGGTATCTTCAGTTGAAATTGGATCTTTGATGCTGCAAAGGGTAGCTTAAATGGTCTTTCAGATGCAGTCACAGTGGAAGTTTAGCTCCGAGGCTATAAATTGGTCAACAAAGGCTTGAAAATATTTTAAAATAGTCGGGGCGGGAGTTTAACCCATCGAGAATGCAACTAACATATATAACAATGATATATTAAAGTTTTTACCTTAATAAACATCATCATATTCAATGTTTATTATAATTTCATTCAAAGGCAGGAGGCGGATTTGTGAAAAACCACTAGTGGGTTTCTCGTTGCTCTTGAGCGATAAATGGTTTTTCACTTTTGTAATGTGATTCAATAGAATTGCAACACGTAGCGTATGGTGGTTTCGGGAAAAAAAAATTATCGAAAAATTTCTTACACACTTCGCCCGATCACTTTTGTAATGCGATATGAGATCTATGTTGTTGGATTTGATTGAGTGATGCGAACGGCTGAGATGCATCGGGTAGTTGTGGGGAAATAAGGTGAGACCGGGTTTTTGATATGCATCGTTGATTTGATAAGAGAAGATCGACGATCATGCTTTAATTCGATGGGGAATGGTGGGGCAAGGTAAGGTCTATCGTATTCGATTTATACTGTTAGATTAATGAGATAAGATTGATTGGAGGGTTGCGAATGAGCACGAGGGCGCTGGGTTATTTGATGGGTTTTATGTATAAAAGGAGTTTATACATAGAATGGGGTGGGTTTAAATAATTAACCAAGGCTTAATCTTATGGTAAGGGGATATATATCGAGGGGAAGGGGTGAGGTTAAAACATTAACCTTGGGTAAAGCTTGTGCGGGAGGGAAGGTGAATGTATTATGTGGAGGTTTTGGTTTAATAGACAATACATAAAGCATCGGTAAAGGCTTTTTTAATTTTCTTTTGATACATCACATTTCGATAACTTTTCCTTTGTATTTTATTATATTATATAGTTTTAGATTTATTTCAAACTCTAAAACTATAGGGGAGCGGGAATATTTTTTTATGGGTAGTTTTTGTCAAAGGGGTAATTTCGGGATGTTTTTTCAACATGTGTTTAATATCTTTGACACAAAAGCATATATTAAGGGGGTTTTTGGGTTATTAAATAAAAGAAGTTATATTAATAGGACTAGGATATTTGATAGGGAGTTAATAAAATATGTGAAGTGTTAATATGAAAAGTGACAATGAATACTCAAAATTCATAAAAAAAACTAAGGAAAGTGAAAATTAGAGTAAAGCTTTATTTTCTTAACTCATTCACTTTTTACTTAGTATATCATGTTTTTGAGGGTTTTATGTCTTGTAAAATGGAGGAAGTTAATCAAATGGTTATTTATGTAATATTTAATTAGGAAAAGAGTTCTTACTTGTGAAGTAAAATGGTGATGAGTGCATGAAGGGGTAAATGATGAAAAGTTTAGGGATTAATATAGAAACTTAACATTTTCAACTAGCCAGTCATTGAGCCTTGGGTCTGGTCCCAACAGAAGTCAAGGAAATGCCTTGAGCCTCTTTGACTGATAGTTTACAATATTAAATTTCAATGGGAAGGGGAAATTAGTTAATTATAGTCTGGTGAAAGATATTTACAATTATGTTTCTCACCTTCATATACCTACCCAGTCATATCTTCTAACATTTTTTCCTTCTATTTTTATCAGGTGCATTTGAGCTAGCAACCTTACAACATATTATTCTTTTGAAAGCAGTAAACTATCTAATTCTACACTTATTACATCCAAGAATCTAGATTAAATTGTTGGATTCTTTTATTCTCTACCTAACTATAGAATTGTAATGATTAAACTATATGAAAATTTTTTATTCTCTATCAATGACATTTGAAATTGAAAAATGACGAGTCAAGATTAGATTTTTCAACTCATCACAAATTATGGCATTTATTGACACTCTGCCATAATCAACTGCAAAAAGTAGTGGCACTTAGACTTGCATGTTTTCATGTTTTATTCATCTTTTTTCTTTGCGGTATCTTATTTTTTTCTAAGTCCTTTGATTTTTCTTTTAGGACTTTTTACCCTCTTTTTGATTTTTTTATTTTTTACAAAATATGGGAAAATAACTTGCAGAAAGCAAATTTTGTACATATTTACAATACTATCATCAGTCAAGTCAAAATTATGAATCCTATATTTATAGGTCACTAACACACCTAACCAACTCAAACAATCGACTCAACTACTAGATCAATTGAATTTACCAAATATAATTTTATGTCGACTCGACTAGGCTAGTTGAGTAGTTAGACTAACCCTCCAACATCTAGTTGACCCTATATTCCTTCTTCATCTTGAAGAAGGGGGAGATTTTGAGACTTTAAAAACTTTTACAAAATTTAATACAATAGAAACAAAAAGATAAAGAATTATGCACTAGATGGCGTCACTCGAGACATTGAAGGAGATGACTATGGTTTTGCCACTCCTTGGGTTGGTTCATCTATGGGTCTAGTCAATTCATCGACCGATGCTTCCTATGCATTTGAGGTCTGAATTTCTCTTTTTATCTTTTATGAATCCAACCAATTAGTTACTTGTACTTAAATTTCCCAAATATATGAGTCATGTTCTAGGGTTTGGTGACATCTTGGTTTTGGGGTCTGGTGACATCTTGACAAACTTGGTTCAAAGAAATCGAACTTAGGTTGAGTTGGAGTTGACTCGGAAGACCATGTTAGATCTAGAACCTCTAGAAATGTTGTCTAATGGGTAATTGGTGTGAATAGCTAAAGGTGCTAGTAAAATATCGACCATTCTTTAACTACTATTCGTGCTTTAGCTTCCAATGTTTTCAAATATGCTCTTTATTGTAACTTGCCAGCTACTCTTTCCTTCTCTGACAATCATTGATCGACTGAACCTTATTGTCCTAGTTTCTCCACTCTACTATGGATTCCCTGAAAGTATTCAAGGGTGTTAGATGCTTCTATCTTTTCCTTCCCCCTCTCTCTTAGCCATTGTCTTTATTCTTGCATCAATTGTATGTGTAGCTATTTATCCTACGCAATCTGATTTTCTATTGCATACTTTTCTCGAGGTTGAAAAACTTGTTGCAAATACAGGTCACGAACGAGAATTTCTTGAGCCCTTAGGTGATTTAATGTGCATGATAAATAAGTTATCCAATTATTAAGAATTATGTTGAGCATGGAACCCTTTTCCATTGCTTGTTCCAGTTCCTACTTAGCTTGGAAAAATTATTTGTATTCTTTATAAATGATTAATAGTTCCTAATTTCCTTGTGCTATTATCTACTGTTGTGGAGCATTTATCTAAGAATTTAGTTGCTCATCATGGTCTACTGCTTGATAGACGAGTTGTTGAATTTCAATAAGTGGATCATCAACTTTGGTCGGAATGTAAATGTTGAGTTTTAATGCTACCCACTTCTTGTAGTCCGACCAAATCTCCCTTTCTTGTTGCTTGCTTGTTTTAAGTTTATTATTGTCTATAAATATCTTTTTCCATCTTATTTTAGCTTATCTAATAGAATTTTGTAAGCAAGAAAATATTTGTTAGATAGAGACATACTTGAGATCTAATAACTTATTAGGTGTATTTTTCAGTGGTCCTTTTTGTGTTAATAGGGTAGAAGTACAAGCTATAGTTGGTTTCTCTGGTGTAGTTTGTCACTCAGTTGTCAATGTACTCAACGTGTCTATTTTTTCTGGATCAATATTTATCAACAAACCTTTAATTTTGTCTATTATCAATTTTTGCGTACTTAATATTATTGATTTGAACTTGAAAATCTATTGCAGTTGATTGAACTTAGCCTTGGTTCTTAGTTACATAGTGACCTTGTCATCCTAAAAATGCACTCGCTTCTTGTCCATTTTGAAATCACCTTGAAATTCTTCACTTCTTCAACGCTGGAGCAATTCCGAGTTGAAATTGAATTGACTTGACAAGTTTTGGATTTTTTTGAGTTCAAATGCTTTACTTCGTGAGAGTTCATGAAGAAAGGTGGGTAAGATTGAAATTTTTTGTGTGTTTATAAATGTCAAATTAAATTCTTCATTGATTTTAGCCCCGTTTTCCATTTGAAAATGTATAATCTCATTAAAATTTTATTTTCCCATACATGTCAACTTGTGCTACACACGTGTTTATATTCAATGGTTGATTCAACTCTAAGTTTTAATACTATGTTGCAAGGTTTTAAATGCGATGTGACTCTTTCACCAAATGAGGTAGGACAGTTAGATTTATGGATTTGATATTTCCAACTTTTAATTTTGAATATTTCTTCCTTTTCCTTGGTCGAGTCAAATACATTGCTTTGGTTGATATTTCCAACTTGATGTCTATCATTCCTTCTTTTGTTCTAGTTGATTGTATAGGTTTGGTTGGGTTCGACTTCTAACTTGATATTTATTTCTACTAGTTGGATTAGATTCTTTGTGATGTTGTTATTTGAATTTCCTCTATCAATCTTCTCTTCTTTCATAGTAATTTTGTTTCCTACTTTGATGTGCTTTTTGTTTAAGTATTTTCTTATATCTCGTTCTCGCACCATTTTTTTCGAGACTTGTCTCTTTTCTCAACAATCTCTTCTTTCGATAACTTCTTGTTTTTCTGGTACATATATTATTTTTTTGTATTTTATAACTACTTCTGCTAAATTACTTAGAACTTTAATTTATGAAATTAATACATATTTTATTGGTTAGTTAGTCTTCCACAATGTGGTTTTTAAACTAGCCCAGGTTTATAATTCCTCATAGAGGTTTTCACTAGTGACATGTTAGTGCTATCAAGAAATATATTTCTTAAGTTAGTAACCATTCATAAGTGATTTACATAAGTTCCCTTGTATTATCTTTAAGTGTACTACTTCTGGAGAATGTATATCCTCAAGAGAAAAAGGTGTTTGAGATAATGCCTCCATTATTGTGCTTACTTAGTTTGGATTGGGTTGTTGAGGAAGTTGAGAGATTCTCTCAACTTCTCTCTCTAAAATTAGCATTAGTTTAACTATATATATTTGATGTATCTCTGATTATTGAATATAGAAAATAATTATTTTGTGTGTGAATCCTGTGCGTTTCTACTCTCTCACAATTTCTAATATGGTATCAGAGGCAAACTAAGCTTAATCCCTCACGGGAGTGCTCAGGAAGATGAAGAGAAAATTGTGATAATTGATTTTATAGGAATATGATTCGTGTGTAGATCACTGTGTGAGCGTTTGAGGTGAAATGGTTTATGTGTTTTATATAGTTGTTATTTGATTTCGATTTCAAATGGTATTTGTTTGTGTTTTCACCAATTTTAAATAGGTCGAAGGTTTCACAAGATTCTCACCGAGGAGGCCATGCAAAGGATGCCAACATGCCGTTGAAATCTGTTGATTTTCGCAGGAAGTTGATTTCCCATGCCAACACGCCTAAAAGCTTGTATCTTACCGTGGCACTGCTCTACGATACTTCTGAGGCCAGGCTTCCATCCTAATGAACAAAAGACTCTGTAATTGGCGATAGTTTCACAGCACTTTCTACGTTTTTGTTGTATGTCTGTTGAGAATTCAGAAGAGCAGCCATCTCTTTTTTCTTCATTATCATCTTCACTCGGACGCCACTGTTCCCTATACCGCCATCTGAATGGCTCGCTGAAACAATGTGGAAGTCGCCCCTCCGTTTCAGAGCCCTCAATTTCAATTCATTCAATCTGGAGGTTGCGCTCACGTTGATACTCGGTGGAATCAGAACGAGACAGTAGATTTTTTCCAGCGTGGAGGCACGCAATGTGATGAAGGGGCAGAGTATGAAGAAGCCCAAATCGTCTGACAAACTCTGCGTCGAATACCCAGTGGTCAGGATAGTCGTGGGCAATTTCGTGAAGGAATTGTTAAAAATCCGGGTGGATCCATGTGCTGGACAGCGTATTCCTAAATCGAAGGACTAGCAGTTATGGTCAACCCTGCAATAAAATCAACTCTTCCAACAGCTTGCAAGTTGTTGAGGCCAGCAGTAGATTATGTGCAGTTTCGATGGTGCTTCCTCCGGGAGATTATGTGCATGGGAGTTGTTAATAGTGTTGGCCAAAAAAACCAAAGGTAGATCATTATCATATTAAACATCGACGGTTCAAAATAGCTGAGCTGTAAACAGCTACTAATTACTGAGAAATTAGGGTCACGAGAGGAGAATGGATTTCATAAACTACAATTTTATGGAGGTGAATGGCTGCTACAGAGTTTGAAGTCTATTTTTTTTGGAGTATGTATTATAGTGTGGAGTTTAAGCTTATATTTATTGCTATGAGATTTGTTTATTAGAGAACCAATTATTGAACAAATTAGCATTATTTAAATTAGTCATTCTTGATGTTCTACAGGGAAGAGAGAACAATTGGCTAATTTGATTGTGTGAATTTGTTATATGTTGATCTTGTTGTGCTACGGGCCAAGGAGCATCAGTTACAGGTTACAGTATGATGTGAAGCAGGTCAAGTTGTTAGATTAGCTCTTGAACACATTTAGTATTCAGACCATTTGCCTAGCTACTGATGGATAGTCGAAAGCGAAATATCTGACAGATGGTGATTGGTCCATAGGATGGTTCATCACTTGTCAGCTCTATCGCGGAAGCCCTGACGAGCCGAGTTGTCAATACTGTTGATCTTGCAAAGTTCATTATTGCTGGTCAGAAACAAATGTATTTTAAATGGGTTGAATGGTAGCTCGAAAATGGTGGAGAAAAGAGCGTTTCCTATGAGATCTCAGAGTGGGTACAAATGTTAATGAAGACCAAGGTAGACGAATGTTTGTATTAAATTAGTATGTTCTCCATTTTTGTAATGTAGGCATTAAAGGGGGGTGTTTGAGATAATGCCTCCATTATTGTGCTTACTTAGTTTGGATTGGGTTGTTGAGGAAGTTGAGAGATTCTCTCAACTTCTCTCTCTAAAATTAGCATTAGTTTAACTATATATATTTGATGTATCTCTGATTATTTAATATAGAAAATAATTATTTTGTGTGTGAATCCTATGCGTTTCTGCTCTCTCACAATTTCTAATAAAAGGTCCAACCCATATTGCAATTTCTATATTTTTAAGCTTGCCCTACACTCGACTATTATAAAGCTAATCCAAGTCTCCAACTTTTAAATTCTTGGTCATGTCATGCCATGATTTTTGCTTATTTTTACTAACTTGTTGCTAGTGAAGTGGAGGAAGTCTATTTTCTTCTAAACATTCCAATTGATGGAGTCATTTATTTTATTATTTTTTATTATTGTGCCGAGAGGTGCAATCTACAGCCCAATATGACCCCGATTTCAGGTATGTCACGTTCTCAAAAAAAAAAAAAAAATCTAATGTCGGCCAAAGCATTAACCTAATCTTGAATTTTATATAGCTTAAATATTTAGATTATATATAACACTTTTAACTTATTAATGGGATGAGATTAACTATTACCAGCCTAGATCCATCTAACTCTGGATCTATCATGCACCGAGAGGGATCAAATCTCTCTAGGTGCAAACCTATTTTTTGAGTGCAAAACTTTAGGAAAGGTTTGTACCTCGAGAGATTTGATCCCTCTCGGCGCATGATAGATCCAGAGTTAGATGGATCTAGGCTTGTTCCAGTCGGAGGCATCAACATCACATTTTTCAGACTATTAAAATTTTTGTATATTTTTAAGATGTAAGATGGATCTAGGCTGGTTTCAGTCGTGTGATGCCAAGGAAAATATATCAAAGGTATGATTAATTTTATCAGTAATATGTAAATATATCAAATATTAATATAATCATTTTAAATATGCTAAATATTTCTGAGATTAACTTGGTCATTTTAATTTTAAATTTTCTTAGTTACCTCAGTTCGTTGAGATGGTAATTATTGTTAATAACTATAATGATGAAAAATGATGAAATATTTTTTTTAAATGCAAAGTGACAATAATAGTGTTGAAAGATAGAAAATGTGAACAATAAGAACGTACTCATGTTACAATCAATCTCAAACTATTTTCTTCTACTATTCTTATTTCCTCCCTTGTTAGTTTTGTTATCTTTTCATATCGATTATATGAAAAAGAAAATTTAAATCGTAAACCATTTAAATCTTCAGCTCGATCGGTTGTAGTAAACATGATACCTTGTCTCTCTTGCTCTCCAATATTAATAGCTTAAATTACTATAGCACAAAAATCAATCTACATTGTTAAAAAAAATTTGTGCTTACACTAAAATCAATGCATATTGTTAATCCAATCACTTTAATATTAATGTACGGTCATATATCCAATTACATGAAATCATAAATCAACATATACATTGAAATCAATGCATTTAATGCAAGAAATCAAATAAGATTAGAAAATAACTTCTACATTGAAATCAATGCACCTAATGCAATCAATCAAATAAGATTAGAAACCAACATCTACACTAAAATCAATGCATTTACTCAAAACAATCAAATAGGATTAGAAATCGCCATCTACACTGAAATCAATGCATTTAGCGCAAACAATCAAATGGTATTAGGAATAATCTACATTGAAATCAATGCATCTAGTGCAAGCAATCAAATATAATTATAAATTGACGTCTAAATTGAAATCAACACATCCAGTGCAAGCAATCAAATAGTATTAGGAATCATCACCTACACTGAAATCAATGCATCTAGTGCAAGTAATCATATATCATTAGAAATAAATATCTACACTAAAATCGATGCATCTAGTGAAAATAACCAAATAGGATTATAAATCACCATCTCCACTTAAATCAATCCATCTAGTGCAAGAAATATTCTTCCCTCTTTCCACCCTCCATCCATATCTATATCCTCATCCATCTCTTTTTTTTTGTCTCTATCTCACCCCCCTAAACACACACGCTCTCGCACTCCATATATATCATTCTCTTTGTCGATCACCCTCTCTCCCCATCTCTCCCTTCTTCCCTCTCTTCCCCTTCTCTCCCTCTCCCCTGCTAATATCTCTCTTTCCTCCTTTTGTCCTCTCTCTCTCTCTCTCCATCTTCCTTATCACTCACTCTCTCTCTCTCTAGGAACCAACATCTACACTGAAATCAATGCATTTACTCAAACAAATCAAATAGGAGTAGAAATCGCCATCTACACTAAAATCAATGAATTTAGTGCAAACAATCAAATAGGATTAGAAATCATCTACATTGAAATTAAGTCATCCAGTGCAAGTAATCAAATATAATTATAAATTGACATCTACATTGAAATCAACACATTCAGTGCAAGAAATCAAATTGTATTAGAAATCACCACCTACACTGAAATCAATGCATCTAGTGCAAGTAATCAAATATCATTAGAAATAAATATCTACACTAAAATTGATGCATCTAGTGCAAATAATCAAATAGGATTAGAAATCACCATCTCCACTTATATCAATCCATCTAGTGCGAGATATATTCCTCCCTCTCTCCACCCTCCATCCATATCTATATCCCCCTCCATCTATTCTTTTTTGTCTCTCTATCTCACCCCCATAAACACACACGCTCTCGTACACCATATATATCAATCTCTTTTTCAATCACCCCCTCTCCCCATCTCTCTCTTCTTCCCTCTCTTCACCTTCCATCTATATCTCTATCTTCCCCTTCTCTCCCTCTCCCCCATTAATATCTCTCTTTCCTCCTTTTTTCCTCTCTCCCTCTCTCTCCATCTTCCTTATCACTCTCTCTCTCTCTAGAAACCAACATCTACAGTGAAATTAATGCATTTACTCAAATAAATCAAATAGGATTAGAAATCGCCATCTACACTGAAATCAAAGCATTTAGTGCAAATAATCAAATAGGATTAGAAATCATCTACATTGAAACCAATTCATCTAGTGCAAGTAATCAAATATAATTATAAATCGACATCTAAATTGAAATAAAAAAATTCAGTGCAAGCAATCAAATTGTATTAGAAATCACCACATACACTGAAATCAATGCAAGTAATCAAATATCATTAGAAATAAATATCTACACTAAAATCGATGCATATAGTGCAAATAATAAAATAGGATTATAAATCACCATCTCCACTTATATCAATCCATCTAGTGTGAGAAATATTCTTCCCTCTCTCCACCCTCCATCCATATCTATATCCCCCTCCATCTCTTATTTTTTGTCTCTCTATCTCACCCTCCTAAACACACACGTATATCAATCTCTTTGTCAATCCCCTCCTCTCCCCATCTCTCTCTTCTTCCCTCTTTTCACCTTCCATCTATATCTCTATCTTCCCCCTCTCTCCCTCTCTCTCCATCTTCCTTATCACTTTATCTCTCTCTCTCTCTCTCCACCTTTCTCTCTCTATTTATTTCTTCTTACCTCTCTCCTCCTCCCCCTCCAAGTCCATCTCTCTTTCCCTCCCTCTCTCCACTCTCTCACATCCTCTCTCTTCCTTCCTCTCTTTCCCTTTCTCTCCCATCTCTCTCTCCCTCTCTCTCTCTCTCTTCACCCACCAACTATGTTACTATATCCCTCCCTCTCTCCCTATATCTCCTTCTGCCCCCTTATCTCCATCTCTCCTTATTTGTCTCTTTATCTCAGCCCCATACATACACGCTCTCTCTCTGTCTCTCCCTTGTCACTCCTTCTCTCTCTCCACTTCTCACTCTTTATATTTCTTATTTCCTACATCTCTCCCCCTCCAACTCCATCTCTCTTATCGATCCCTCTCTCCTCCTCTCTCTCGTCTTTCCTATCTCTCTCTCCCCTAAATCCCTTTCTCTTCCCTTATCTCTCTCTCTCTCTCTCTCTCTCTCTCTCTCTCCAATACTCTCTCTTCCCCCATCACTTTCCTCCTCTCTCTCATCCTTCCTCTCTCTCCCTTTCTCTCCCACCTCTCTCTCTCTCTTTTCCCTCCAATCCTCTCTCTTCCCCCATATCTCTCTCTCTCTAATCCTCTCTCTTCCCCCATCCCTTTCTTTCTCTCTCTCTTTCCACCCCTCTCTCTCTCCAACTACATTACTACATCCCTCCCTCTCTCCTTATCACTTCTTCTCTCCCCCTTCTTTCCATACATCTTACTTTGTCTCTTTATCTCACCCCTAAACATACACACTCTCTCTCCATCTCTCCCTTATAACTCTCTCTCTCTCTTTCTTCTTAGTTATGTAAACTAATGAACATAAATATTTGTAAATATAAAGCAGATTATTGCGCCGAGAGGAACATCTACATCCCAATATGACCCCGATGTCATGTGTGTCACGTCTTCATACAAAATGTCGGCTTAAGTTTTAAATTAAAAAAATAAAAATAAAAAAAATTTGCATTGTGCTAGAACATATATCAATTTCTAATACAATTATGTATTATTTATATAATTTGAATGGATAGTAAATTATATACGTGAATTTGAATGGATCATAAATTTACCTTTAAAAAAAAATTACCACATTGAATTTCCAAATTAAGTAAAATTTTAAACATCTTTACTCTTTACTAAAGTCAATACCATTTCCTAAATCAAAGGAAAAGATTTAATTCAACACAAACAATCAAAATCCAAAATCTTTTAATATTTATTTTAATTAAATATTTTTAAAATGAATTTATGCTTACTCCAGAGCTATGGTAAATAAATAAAAATATATATAAACTAGATGTATGGTAAATAAATAAATATTCTTTTTATATTTATTCCATAAACCTTTTTATATTTAAAAAATCTTTAAAAAGAGGTTTTATTTAGATGAAGCATATGGGACGAATACCATGGGACAAATTAATATTGATACCATGGGCCAAATACCATGGGTAAATAAATAAATATAAAAGAGGCATAAAGAGGTAAGGTAAATAAATAACAATATATCAAATAGGATTATAAATAAAAAACTAATTATATAACAAGCCTATGGGCCAAATACCATAGTAAAGAAAAGGGGTATGGTAAATAAATAAAAATATAAATAAACTAGAGGTATGGTAAGTAAATAAAACTTCTTTTCATATTTACTCCATAATCTGCTTTATATTTACGAATATTTATGTTCATTAGTTTACATAACTAAGAAGAAATAGAGAAAGAGAGTGATAAGGGAGAGATGGAGAGAGAGTGCGTATGTTTAGGGGTGAGATAAAGAGACAAAGTAAGATGTATGGAAAGAAGGGGGGAGAGAAGAAGTGAGAAGGAGAGAGGGAGGGATATAGTAATGTAGTTGGAGAGAGAGAGGAGTGGAAAGAGAGAGAGAAATAAAGGGATGGGGGAAGAGAGAGGATTAGAGAGAAAGAGAGAGAGATATGGGGGAAGAGAGAGGATTGGAGGGAAAAGAGAGAGAGAGAGGTGGGAGAGAAAGGGAGGGAAAAGAGAGAGAGAGAGGTGGGAGAGAAAGGGAGGGAGAGAAAGGGAGAGAGAGGAGGAGAGTGATGGGGGAAGAGAGAGTATTGGAGAGAGAGAGAGAGAGAGAGAGAGAGAGAGAGATCAGGGAAGAGATAGGGATTTAGGGGAGAGAGAGAGAGAGGAAGGATGAGAGAGAAGACTTGAGAGAGAGGAGGAGAGAGGGATCGATAAGAGAGATAGAGTTGGAGGGGGAGAGATGTAGGAAATAAGAAATATAGAGAGTGAGAAGGGGAGAGAGAGAAGGAGTGACAAGGGAGAGACAGAGAGAGAGCGTGTATGTTTCAGGTTGAGATAAAGAGACAAATAAGGAGAGATGGAGATAAGGGGGGAGAAGGAGATATAAGGAGAGAGGGATGGATATAGTAACATAGTTGGTCGGTGAAGAGAGAGAGAGAGGGAGAGAGAGAGGGAGAGAGAGATGGGAGAGAAAGGGAAAGAGAGGAAGGAAGAGAGAGGACATGAGAGAGTGGAGAGAGGGAGGGAAAGAGAGATGGACTTGGAGGGGGAGGAGGAGAGAGGTAAGAAGAAAGAAATAGAGAGAGAAAGGTGGAGAGAGAGAGAGTGAGTGAGTGATAAGGAATATGGAGAGAGAGGGAGAGAGGGGGAAGATAGAGATATAGATGGAAGGTGAAGAGAGGGAAGAAGAGATAGATGGGGAGAGGAGGGGATTGAAAAAGAGATTGATATATATGGATTGCGAGTGTGTGTGTGTTTAAGGGGGTGAGATAGAGAGACATAAAAGAAGAGATGGAGGGGGATATAGATATGGATGGAGGGTGGAGAGAGGGAAGAATATTTCTCACACTAGATGGATTGATATAAGTAGAGATGGTGATTTATAATCCTATTTGATTATTTGCACTATATGCATCGATTTTAGTGTAGATATTTATTTCTAATGATATTTGATTACTTGCACTAGATGCATTGATTTTAGTGTAGGTGGTGATTTCTAATACAATTTGATTGCTTGCACTGAATTTGTTGATTTCAATTTAGATGTCAATTTATAATTATATTTGATTACTTGCACTAGATGAATTGGTTTCAATGTATATTATTTCTAATCCTATTTGATTGTTTGCACTAAATGCATTGATTTCAGTGTAGATGGTCATTTCTAATCCTATTTGATTTCTTTGAGTAAATGCATTGATTTCAGTGTAGATGTTGGTTCCTAGAGAGGGAGAGTGAGTGATAAGGAAGATGGAGAGAGAGAGAGAGAGTACAAAAGGAGGAAAGAGAGATATTAGCGGGGGAGAGGGAGAGAAGGGGAAGAGAGGGAAGAAGAGAGATATGGGGAGAGAGGGTGATCGACAAAGAGAATGATATATATGGAGTGCGAGAGCATGTGTGTTTAGGGGGGTGAGATAGAGACAAAAAAAAAGAGATGGATGGGAATATAGATATGGATGGAGGGTGGAGAGAGGGAAGAATATTTCTTGCACTATATGGATTGATTTAAGTGGAGATGGTGATTTATAATCCTATTTGATTATTTGCACTAGATGCATCGATTTTAGTGTAGATATTTATTTCTAATGATATATGATTACTTGCACTAGATGCATTGATTTCAGTGTAGGTGATGATTCCTAGTACTATTTGATTGCTTGCACTGGATGTGTTGATTTCAATTTAGACGTCAATTTATAATTATATTTGATTGCTTGCACTAGATGCATTGATTTCAATGTAGATTATTCCTAATACCATTTGATTGTTTGCGCTAAATGCATTGATTTCAGTGTAGATGTCGATTTATAATCCTATTTGATTGCTTTGAGTAAATGCATTGATTTCAGTGTAGATGTTGGTTTCTAATCTTATTTGATTGATTGCATTACGTGCATTGATTTCAATGTAGAAGTTATTTTCTAATCTTATTTGATTGCTTGCATTAAATGCATTGATTTCAATGTATATGTTGATTTATGATTTGATGTAATTGGATATATGATGGTACATTAATATTAAAGTGATTGGATTAACAATATGCATTGATTTTAGTGTAAGCACAAAAAGTTATTAACAATGTAGATTGATTTTTGTGTTATAGTAATTTGAGCTATTAATATTGGAGAGCAAGAGAGACAAGGTATCATGTTTACTACAACAGATCGAGCTAAATATTTAAATGGTTTACGATTTAAATTTTCTTTTTCATATAATCGATATGAAAAGATAACAAAACTAACAAGGGAGGAAATAAGAATAGTAGAAGAAAATAGTTTGAGATTGATTGTAACATGAGTACGTTCTTATTATTCACATTTTCTCTCTTTCAACACTATTACTGTCACTTTGCATTTAAAAAAATATATTTCATCATTTTTCATCGTTATAGTTATTAAAAATAATTATCATCTCAACGCACTGAGGTAACTAAGAAAATTTAAAATTAAAATGACCAAGTTAATATTAGAAATATTTAGCATATTTAAAATGATTGTATTAATATTTGATATATTTACATATTACTGATAAAATTAATCATATCTTTGATTTTCCTTGGCAGCACACGACTGAAACGAGCCTAGATCCATCTTACATCTAAAAAATATACAAAAATTTTAATAATCTGAAAAATGTGACGTTGATGCCTTCGACTGGAACCAACCTAGATCCATCTAACTCTGGATCTATCATGCGCCAAGAGGGATCAAATCTCTCGAGGTGCAAACCTTTCCTCAATTTTTGCACTCAAAAAATAGGTTTTCACCTCGAGAGATTTGATCCCTCTCGGCGCATGATAGATCTAGAGTTAGATGGATCTAGGCTGGTGGAGTAAATATGAAAAGAGGTTTTATTTACTTAACATACCTCTAGTTTATTTATATTTATATTTATTTACCATACCCCTTTTCTTTACTATGGTATTTGGCCCATAAGTTTGTTATATAATTACATTTTTATTTATAATCCTATTTGATATATTGTTATTTATTTACCTTACCTCTTTATGCCTATTTTATATTTATTTATTTACCATACCTCTTTATATATATTTTATATTTATTTATTTATTTATCATACTTTTTAATACCTCTTTTATATTTATTTATTTACCCATGGTATTTGGCCCATGGTATCAATATTAATTTGTCCTATGGTATTCATCCCATAGGCTTCATCTAAATACAACTTCTTTTTAAAGTTTTTTTAAATATAAAAAGGTTTATGGAATAAATATAAAAAAGAATTTTTATTTATTTACCATACATCTAGTTTATATATTTTTTTATTTATTTACCATAGCTCTGGAATAAGTATAAATTCATTTTACAAATATTTAATTAAAAGAAATATTAAAAGATTTTGGATTTTGATTGTTTGTGTTGAATTAACTCTTTTCCTTTGATTTAAGAAATGGTATTGACTTTAGTAAAGAGTAAATATGTTTAAAATTTTACTTAATTTGGAAATTCAATGTGGTAATTTTTTTTGTTAAAGGTAAATTTATGATCCATTCAAATTCACTTATATAATTTAATATCCATTCAAATTATATAAATAATACATAATTGTATTAGAAATTGATATATGTTCTAGTACAATGCGATTTTTATTTTTTATTTTTTTTAATTTAAAACTTAAGCCGACATTTTGTCTGAGGACGTGACATACCTGACATCGGGGTCATATTGGGCTATAGATGCGCCTCTCGGCGCAAAAATACAACTATGTATTATTTATATAATTTGAATGGATAGTAAATTATATAAGTGAATTTGAATGGATCATAAATTTACCTTTAACAAAAAAATTTACCACATTGAATTTCCAAATTAAGTAAAATTTTATACATCTTTACTCTTTATTAAAGTCAATACCATTTTCTAAATCAAAGGAAAATAGTTAAATCAACACAAACAATCAAAATCCAAAATCTTTTAATATTTCTTTTAATTAAATATTTGTAAAATGAATCTTTAAAAAGAAAACCCATATTCTATGGATAAATTAAAATATTTAAAGGCATAAATATTTCCCCATCAAAGTTGTATTATTTTAAATTTAAAAAAATAAAAACATAAATAAAGATGAGGTATGGTAAATAAATAAATGTAAAAGAGGTATAAAGAGGTATGATAAACAAATAAATACAAAATAGGTATAAAGAGGTATGGTAAATAAATAAATATAAAAGAGGCATAAAGAGGTAAGGTAAATACATAACAATATATCAAATAGGATTATAAATAAAAATTTAATTATATAACAAGCTTATGGGAAAAATACCATATTAAATAAAAGAGGTATGGTAAATAAATAAAAATATAAAAAAATCAGAGGTATGGTAAGTAAATAAAACATCTTTTCATATTTATTCCATAATTTTCTTTATATTTACGAATATTTATGTTTATTAGTTTACATAATTAAGAAGAAATAGAGAGAGAAAGAGAGAAGTGGAGAGAGAGAGAGTAATAAGGGAGAGATGGAGAGAGAGTGTGTATGTTTAGGGGTGAGATAAAAAGACAAAGTAAGATGTATGGAAAGAAGGGGGGAGAGAAGAAGAGAGAAAGGAGAGAGGGAGGGATATATTACTGTAGTTGGAGAGAGAGAGAGGGGCGGAAAGAGAAAGAGAAAGAAAGAGAGATGGGGGAAGAGAGAGGATTAGAGAGAGAGAGAGATAGAGAGAGATGGGGGAAGAGAGAGGATTGGAGGGAAAAGAGAGAGGGAGGTAGGAGAGAAAGGGAGAGAGAGGAAGGATGAGAGAGAGGGGGAGAGTGATGGGGAAGAGAGAGTATTGGGGAGAGAGAGGACTTGAGAGAGAGGAGGAGAGAGGGATTGATAGAGAGATGGAGTTGGAGTGGGAGAGATGTAGGAAATAATAAATATAGACAGTGAGAAGTGGAGAGATAGAAAGAGTGATAGGGGAGAGACAGAGAGAGAGCATGTATGTTTGGCGCTGAGATAAAGAGAAGAATAAGGAGAGATAGAGATAAGGGGGGGAGAAGGAGATATAAGGAGAGAGGGAGGGATATAGTAACATAGTTGGTGGGTGAAGAGAGAGAGAGAGAGAGAGATGGGAGAGAAAGGGAAAGAGAGGAAGGAAGAGAGAGGATGTGAGAGAGTGGAGAGAGGGAGGGAAAGGGAGATGGACTTAGAGGGGGAGGGAGAGGGAGGTAAGAAGAAAGACATAGAGAGAGAAAGGTGGGTAGAGAGAGAATGAGTGATAAGGAATATGGAGAGAGAGGGAGAGAGGACAAAAGGAGGAAAGAGAGATATTAGCTAGGGAGAGGGAGAGAAAAAAATATTTCATCATTTTTCATCATTATAGTTATTAACAATATCTATCATCTCAAGGAGCTGAGGTAAATAAGAAAAATTAAAATTAAAATGACCAAGTTAATCTCAGAAATATTTAGCATATTTAAAATGATTATATTAATAATTGATATATTCACATATTATTGATAAAATTAATCATATCTTCCATAGATTTTCCTTGACAGCACACAACTGAAACCAGCCTAGATCCATGTTAACTCTGCATCTATCAAAAGTCGAGAGGGATCAAATCTCTCGAAGTGCAAACCTTTCCTCAAGTTTTTCACTCAAAAAAGAGGTTTTCACCTCGAGAGATTTGATCCCTCTCCATGCTTGATAGATCCAAAGTTAAGATTGATCTAGACTGGTATTTTAGTAGTGCCAACATGCTTGCAACATTTGTTGTGTAGTGAAATGATACAATTGTTTCTTGTCCATAGACGAGTTTGAATGGTGTAAATCAAATTGATTTCTTATATGTCATACTATATGCCCACAAGATAGCTAGGATTTTCCATCCCAATAATCTCTTTCTAGGTTGCATATTTTGTTTAATTATTTATGCAATGTTTTATTAAATTATTCTACAATGTCATTTTCTTGTAGGTGGTAGTAAATTGTCTTTCTATGATTAATCATGAGATTTTACGTCAACTTTTAGATTGTAGCATTGATAAAATGGATTCCCCTATCATTGATTTAGATTAGGGGGAAGCCAAATCGAGTCGGTATATTGTCATAGATAAATTTCACTGCTACTTCCTTTGTACATGATCTGATTTGTTCTACTTCATTAAATACTCCGTTATTGTTATAATGTGTTTTTCCACCGTTGGTCTCGCTCTTTTGTGAGTATTTTTCCTCGTCAGTATTTTTCAAAAGGTAAAAAATTGTTGGATATTGTATTATAGAGAAATAACATTACATATATCAACAAGTCCAGAATTTGCTAAGATATGCATGATCAATTCACTCAACTTTCCTGTGTAGGAATTAGCTGAAATTTCCCAAAAAATCACGTCGAAATAGTTATGAACATTTCAACGTGGGCATGGCCATTAGTCTATGGTCTCACTCTAAAGTGAATCTTAGCTTGGTCATGATCACTGATATTTTTATGTAAAATCCGGGATAATTTATGACCGGCGTTTATGAACACTGTATCCACTAGTAAATTCACGTGTGTACCGAGATTGAATCCAATCCCATTAGACACTGGAGGTTGGATCTTGGATTTCACTGCGTCATCGGATCCAAAAACCCAACCTTAAGTACGTCAAGGCCATTGCAAAGTCTGCAAGGCGTATATTCAACCAACATAGATGCGTGAATAAGAATCTCTTCTACTATCGATTGAGATGGGGATCCATGCATTTTGTGGACGAACTTTACCTGAGAATCCCATTATGATCACTGAATCCTGCTATGGCACTAATTCTTAATATATCCACCCTACTCAATCGCAATCTCGCCTTGCAACTCTGAAAGTCTTCAAATATGAATATTTTTCTAGTTAGTCGAATATGTCCCCAACTATAATCATAGTTGCAACGTCTACCATGAAAAATCTACCATGGTCAGAGTAGATTTAGTTCTGCAAGGCTTAAGGCAAGTGTTCAAGGATCACCCATTTTACTATCATCAGAGAACCAATTTGCTGTTGAGATTTTCAATTTTATTAAAATAGTCAAAAATCTCAGTAGGTGACAAAAATTAGGAATTTGTTGCTAGATTAGCTCCAGGTTGTTGGGAGGGAGTTAATGCATCCTAAATTTGAGTTGAGAGGATTTATGAGGCAAATAGAATCTCCTTTGCTATATAACAGTATCCATACCTGGATGGTTTGGAGGGTGTGAGAGTTTGCAATCTCTCGGCTTCACACAAAGAATTGTCGATGCCTATGCTGTGTGGACGTAGCCCGCATTGGTTGGGTGAACCACGTAATTGGTCTATGTGCTCGATTGGATTTGGTCGTGTATTTTGTTTAACTGGCCGTGCTTCCTCGATCTCCAACAATTGGTATCAGAGCAATGAACATTGTTGCTTTATCCACTTCTTCCTTGACGGAGGATGAATGGGATGAGTTGGATGATGAGTTATACCATCGTACACCAGGTTCAAGGATACTGTCAGCAACCAATTTCTAAGCAGAAGACCGCCGCAGCACTCCGTGGTCGTTTATAGTTTCACATGACGAAATCCTTGACAAATCGGATTCTCCTGAAGCGACAGCTTTATGGTTTGCGAATGAAGGAAGTTACCTCGATTACTGACCATCTGAATGTTTTCAATACTCTATTGGTACAATTACAAAGTCTAGATGTAAAATTTGATTCAGAGGATAAGGCAATAACTCTATTGTGTTCATTGCCCGAATCGTGGGATCACTTTGTTACTTCCATAAGCTTTAGTACTGCAGAAATCCTCGAATTTGATGATGTCGTCGGAGCTTTGTTGTCCGAGGAGACCAGGAAGAGGTCGAATGCTGACACCTCTACATCAGAGGCAATGATGGCTAGAGGTCGTTCTAGAGAAAGACGCTCTAGTAAACGCAGCGATTCGCGTTCAAAGTCGAAAGGGAAGAAGAGCAAAGTAAAGTGCTGGTTTTGTGGCAAATCAGGGCATTTAAAGAAGGACTGCTGGAAGCGACAACAACAAACTTCAAAAGCAGATTCTTCGACAGAGAAGAAGGAGGCAAATGCGACAGATACAGGTTCGGCATCTGGTTCAGGTATGAGCGACGAAGTATTATCAGTTAATGTGTCAAATCATGGTCAACATTGGTTGTTAGATTCCGGTGCATCAAACCACATGTGTATCCATAAAGAATGGTTTAAGACATATAAATCAATTAATGATGGAGTTGTGTACATGGGTAATGATGTAACATGTAATATTGTGGGGATTGGGAGTATACAACTACAAATGTTTGATGGGACAACTAGAATATTAACTGATGTGAGGCATGTACCATATTTAAGGAAAAAATTGATTTCATTAGGAGCACTTGACACAAATGGATATAAAACTGTAATTCAAGGTGGAGTTATGAAAATCTATAAAGGTATTTTACTAGTAATGAAAGCTAAGAAAGTAGGAAATCTATTTCAGTTAGAAGGAAGAACAGGGTTAGATCATGTGTCTACAGTGTCTAAACATGACAGTAGTTCCATTCGCCTATGGCATCAAAGGTTGGGCCATATGAGCGAAAGAGGGTTAAAGATTTTGGCTGATCGCAAGTTACTTCCTAATCTAAAGTCTGGAAAGTTAGATTTCTGTAAACATTGTCTGTTTGGCAAACAAAGTAAGAAAAAGTTTAAAACAGGCAAGCATACTAGTAAAGGCATACTTGATTATATCCATTCAGATGTTTGGGGTCCAGCACCTACAACTTCATATGGTGGTTCGTCGTATTTTGTATCATTTATTGATGACTTTTCTAGGAAAGTGTGGGTCTACATGATGAAAAAGAAGTCTGATGTTTTTACAATTTTCAAACAGTTTAGAGCATTGGTAGAAAACAGCACTGGTAGAACAATAAAATGTTTAAGAACTGACAATGGTGGTGAGTTTACTTCCAAGGAGTTTGACAAATATTGCAAGGATGCAGGGATCGAGAGACATAAGACCACGGTTTATACTCCTCAGCAAAATGGAGTTGTTGAACGCATGAACAGGACTCTTCTAGAGAGAGCAAGGAGTATGTTGAGTAACGCCGGGTTGCAAAAGGAGTTGTGGACGGAAGCGGTGGCAACAGCTTGTTATGTGATAAACCGATCTCCATCGACGGCGATAGACTGCAAGATTCCGCAAGAGGTATGGAAAGGACATCCTTGTGACTATTCTAAACTCAGAGTGTTTGGTTGTGATGCATATGCTCTAGTGCCTAAACATCAGCGAACTAAGTTAGATCCAAAGTCTAAAAGGTATATTTTTGTTGGGTATGGTGTTGGAACAAAGGGATATAGATTGTGGGATCCTACTACCCGCAAAATCATCATCAACAGAGATGTAAAGTTTAATGAATCCTCTCTTGTACAGTTACATGTAGATAGTAGATTGAAACAGGATGATGTATCTGACTTTCAGCACATTTAGTTTGATAGCATTTCTAATGATAGTCATGATGACCATAGTTTAGATACTAGTCATGAACAGGTTTCAGAATCAGAACATGAACAGGGTTCAGGTTTAGATCATGAACATGTCTCAGATACTGATCGGCAAGAAGTTCCTACAGATGGTAGTCAGCTAGAAACATCCTTAAGGAGGTCGACAAGAATCAAACGGCCGCCGAGAAGGTATGATGATTATGTTACTTCAGTTGCTTTGACAGCTAACGATGATGAACCTCTGTGCTATCAGGAAGCTATAGAAGGTTCGAATAGTGACAAGTGGAAAGCAGCCATGAAGGACGAAATGATGGCCTTGAGTAAGAACGGCACATGGGATCTGGTTGAGCTTCCGAAAGACAGGAAAACTGTGGGGTGTAAATGGGTTTACAAGCTGAAACGGGGTGTGAATGATACGGAAGACAGGTACAAAGCGCGACTGGTTGCAAAAGGGTTTTCTCAGAAAGCAGGCATTGACTTTCATGAGATTTTTTCACAAGTTGTTAAAATAGTTTCAATTCGAATTGTGTTAGCTTTAGTTGCTTTGTTTGATTTAGAGTTACAGCAATTAGATGTTAAGACTGCATTTCTACATGGAGATTTAGATGAGGAAATTTATATGGAACAACCAGAAGGGTTTGTTCAGCATCGCAATAAGAAATTTGTCTACAGGCTCAAGAAGTCATTATATGGCCTGAAGCAGTCGCCTCGGCAGTGGTATAAGAAGTTTGATTCTTTCATGTTGAGTCAGAAATATGTTAGAAGTGAATATGATCATTGTGTGTATTTCAAGAAATTGAAAAATGGTATGTTCATTATCTTAGTGTTGTATGTTGACGATATGCTTTTAGCAAGCAAAAGCATTGATGAAATCAACAGGTTGAAGACTCAGATGGCAAGGACATTTGATATGAAAGATCTAGGAGCAGCAAGACAGATTTTGGGCATGGAGATTTTCAGAGACAGGAGCAGTGGTAAACTGTGGCTATCACAACAGAAGTATATTGAGAAAATACTTGTGAGGTTTGGTATGAACAATGTAAAGCCTGTGTCAGTCCCTTTAGCTTCCCATTTTAAGCTTTCTTCGAGTTTATGTCCTAATACAGATGAAGAAAAGGATTATATGTCTCGAATTCCATATGCTAATGTAGTAGGATGTTTGATGTATGCGATGGTTTGTACTCGACCAGATATTTCACATGCAGTTGGGGTTGTCAGTAGGTACATGGAAAATCCGGGTAAAGAACACTGGTCAGCAGTGAAATGGGTGCTTCGGTATTTGAGAGGCACAAGTAGTTATTGTATCACTTACAATAAGAGTAGTGAATTTGTTTGCGGGTATGTTGATTCTGATTTTGCAGGTGATTTGGATAAGAGAAGATCAACGTCAGGGTATGTCTTTACTCTTGCAGGTGGAGCTATTAGCTGGATGTCAAAGCTATAAAACATTGTTGCTTTATCCACCACTGAAGCAGAATACATTGCTGCTTCGCATGCTTGCAAAGAGGCGGTTTGGTTGAAAGGTTTGCTTGGTGAATTTGGTAGGTTACAGAACAACATCAAGTTACTTTGTGATAGTCAAAGTGCAATACATTTGGCTAAGAATCCGGCCTATCATAGTAAATCAAAGCATATTCCAATTAAGTACCATTTTGTAAGACAGGTTATTACTGAAAGGGGAGTCTCTCTTGAAAAGGTGCATACAAAGGAAAATTGTGCAGACATGTTCACGAAACCAGTTTTGTTGGAGAAGCTGCATTGGTGTTTGGCTTCTCTTGGCTTGCAGAAAAGATAAAATAATAATAACAGGGCATCAGGCTAATTGTTGTCAAGGTGGAGATTGTTGAGATTTTCAGTTTTATTAAAATAGTCAAAAATCTCAGTAGGTGACAAAAATTAGGAATTTGTTGCTAGATTAGCTCCAGGTTGTTGGGAGGGAGTTAATGCATCCTAAATTTGATGTGAGAGGATTTATGAGGCAGTTAGATTCTCCTTGCTATAAAACAGGTATCCATACGGATGGTTTGAGGGTGTGAGAGTTTGTAATCTCCTGTTTGATTAATAAAGAATTGCCGATGCCTATGTTGTGTGGACGTAGCCCAGATTGGTTGGGTGAACCACGTTAATTTCTGTGTCTTATGTGCTTGATTGATTTGCTGTGTATTTTGTTTAATCTGCTGTGCTTCTGATCTCCAACATTTGCCAACCAGTGTTCATCAGCAGAAGAAGCATAACGATGATAACAAAAATTTACAATTAGCAGACATGTGTAGAGAATTACGAGGATCGAAAAATTGGAAAGGTATGTTGAATCGACTGCATCCACTGCTTCTTTTGGAAATCACCAAATATGGGATGTTTGTGCGAGCTTGTTATGAAGCCTTTGAAATTTATTCCACGTCTAATTTTCATGGGTTCTGTAAATATGGTCGTGAAAAGTGCGGTTATCAAGTGACAAAATATATCTATGCAACCCCAAAAATTAACATTCTGAATTTCATAAAGAATAAGTTGGAAGGAGAGCGATCTAGCTCGATTTTTTATTAGAGGAAGAGAAGGAGATCAAGTCACTGGGATGTAGGGATAATATTGTTAAAAATATAACACGAAATTTATATATTGAAAACTAGCAGCTCAGGTTAGCAAGTTGGATCTAGATACTGCCTATGCAGAGAACACTCTACTCATTAATCATTAACATCAAGAATATATAAGTTTACATGAGAATATGAGAGTTAGAATTAACACATAGAACATAGTAACTAATTCTCAAACTAGGATATTGTTGAGGCCCCAAAAATTGATGCAACAACATCGGGAAAACCACCCGGTGTCCCTTTTTCGTCTGGAATGGTGGCTCTCACTGGATTTATGGGACCCGTTTCCCACTTTGATATAGTTTGGGTGAATGGATGATTTTATTTCTATGTGGAACTTGATAGATGGATATATAGACAAGCTTGCAGTAAATAATAAATCTATCTATTATGTATCCTGGGATGAAATCTATTTTCTGGGCCATTTACAAAATTAACCTTTCAGTGGATGGAAATAAATATCATACATTCACTTAGATATATGAAAACATTTGAGATAATTGATTTCATTGAATAGTTAATTAAATAAATTGAATACAACCTATATCGCAACTTTTAAAAATCCCTATATTGCATATATATCAAATGATAACAGCATAACATGTTCAGAAGTGAATTAGCATCAAACTATATTCAAACACATATATAAAAAAAAAATATCATAAGGTAAATAAATATTTCTCATTTGAAGCTAAAATATAATAGATATGATAAAACTACCATGTATATGTTTACTTTGCTCATCTGAGAAATAATACTTGGTCCAGCCTTTTCTATTCAGAAAAATTTTAGTGTACAGAAGTGCAACATTAGTAAAATCTTATTTGCAAAATTTCAAGACCTCTTCTTCATAAACATGAAGGGGTTTAAATATAAAAATAATAAGTCTTAAAATATTTATTATAATAAAAATCCAAGGAGGTTTAAAACAACCCTCTTTAAAGCAAGTGGAATTAAAACATAAATAACAATAAAATGGATGCCTTGTTCGAGGAATGTCTTGTTGTCTCCTCTTCCATTTGTTCCTTGAGTTGAAGACTATTAAGCATAGGCTTAACCTCTTGAGGTTTTCTTGGACTAATGTGTAGGTTTCTAGTAAAAACAACATCGAGAAGTGGGGGAAGCATGTAGGAGGATGTATCTGTGAGACAATGCAACATAAGCCACTGGCTGTGAGGCTTTTGTAGAAATTTGCTGAATAATGAAGATTTATCCACTGAGATTATCCTGGTCACACACTAATTCGAATTCATGCATAACACATAACCTCTTCTACAATTTATCATCAACTTGCGGAAATAGAAACAGTGGCATGCGCACATAAACACAATATGTAATGGGGAAAGCTTATAGCTGAAAACCCCCAGCTATTTTGTATATTATAATAGAAGAGAACATGTAACAATCTCAGTACAATACTCCTCACAAGTACTCAGTATTGTCTCCAAAAGTTACACACAAACTAGCTCAGTTTTGAACAAGTCCCAAGTTCAAAACTCATCTACTAATTGCTTGCCTCTACTGCGCAATCCAAGTTGGTTCAATGAGAGATCCAAGTTCGAATCTCCTTGGCTTCAACTGCGCAATCCTCATGGGAAATCTCCTCCAATGCTTGTGCAAATCTCATGCACAACTGCTGTCGCAACTAATAGCAAACTCACCCTTTCATCTACCTCTTCCACTGGTCTCCATTGAACTATCCATGCACTGTAGTGAACTGATGTGTTCTTGAGTTGAATAATGAGTTAATAATTAGTGAATTAAATAATATTTAATTCACTCCACTCATTACTAGTGTATTAGCTAGTTAAACTAAACACAACTAGTTGAACTAAGTTAAACCGAAAACAACTCCACCAACTCTCTCATCAACTCCACCAAACTCCGCCACTTGAGTTCTAACTGAAGTCAACCATGCATGAGCTCACCAAACCCCTAGGAATAGCGTAATTCCTTCTTTCAGGTGCATGGGCCACATCCGTAGCTCCAACTGAAGTGTTGTAAGAGAATAAACTGAAGTTTATAGTCCAAATATTATTAAGGGCTAATAATATTTGACTGACCTATTTTTAGACAGGCAGTCTAAAAATAGACTTCAACCTGTATGTCTAAAAATAGAGGTCCATCTATTTTTACCAACTCGACCAATCATCCAAGAATAGCATACTGCAACTCCTAGACCATGCTCCATATTTCTAAAAATAGACATAGTCTAAAAATAGACTTTGCGCCAAAAATAGCCTGCGGGCCCACTTAGTGAAGGCGACTTCATTTCACTAAGCTCCATCATCTTGTTGCATTTTCAACACTCCCTCTCAACAAGATATGGATTATCTGCAACCCCTATCCTGCCTCTGTGGAATTCGAATTTTCTCCTGGTGAGCGCCTTCGTCAAGATATCAGCATCCTGATCCTCCGTGGGAATATATGAAAGTAACATGATTCTCCGCCGCACACAATCTCTGATATGATGGTACCTGATGTCGATGCGTTTGGATCTATCATGAAATACTGGATTAGCCGAGAGTTTAATGTAACTCTGGTTATCACAATAAATCACAGTAGGCTCCAAGTGCGACCCAAACAATCCGACGAGGATCTTCCTCATCCAAATAGCCTCGCATGTAGCCAAGCTAGCTGCCATGTACTCGGCCTCTTCTGAACTGAGTGCGACGGATCTCTGCTTCCTGCTGTACCAGGAAACTGCTGTCGACTCAATACTGAAGATTCCTCTAGATGTGCTCTTTCGGTCCGTTGGGCTCCCTGCCCAATCTGCATCAGTGAAGCCGCAAAGCTTCGCTCCATCCTCCTGTCTGTACCACAGACCATATCCCGATGTGCCACTAAGATAACGCAATACATGCTTGCCTGCCTTCCAGAAGAGCTTGGTAGGCTTAACCATAGCTTGCGAAAGCTAGTTAACAGCATAGCATATATCGGGTCGTGTATTGACCAGATACATAAGCGACCCCACCAACTGTCGATAAACAGTGGCATCCACTACCTCCGTCAAAGTAGCATCCTCCTTCCTCCAACCACCAGGAAGAGGAGTATCAACAGGCTTGCAGCCATGCATGTTGAACTTCTCCAGTATCTCCCGGGCATACTTACCCTGAGAAACAAATAGTCCACCACTGCGCTGCCAAATTTCCAATCCCAGGAAATAATGAAGGAGGCCTAAGTCCTTCATCTCAAACTCTTTTGCAAGATCCTCCTTGCATGAGAGTATCAACAGCTCATCACCTGTCAAAATCAAATCATCTACATAAAGTACAATGATCAGCAACTTACCCTCCACCACAATCTGGTATAGGTTTGGATCCACCTCACTCTTGGAGAATCCAAGTCCGGTGAAATAATTGTCTATCCGTGTGTACCAAGCACGAGGTGCTTGTTTCAACCCATACAACGCTCTCTTGAGCCTGCACACATGCGACTCGCTGCTGAAGATCTCGAAACCTTCGGGCTGCTCTATGTACACCTCCTCCTCAATGACTCCGTTGAGGAACACAATCTTCACATCCATCTGATGAATGTGCCACCCCATCTGCGCTGAGAGAGCAAGGATCGTCCGTATGGAAGAGTACCTTGCGACAGGTGCAAAGGTCTCCTCATAATCGATCCCCTCGATCTGTGAGAAGCCATGGGCGACAAATCTCGCCTTGTACTTCTCCACACTCCCGTCAGCCGCCTGCTTCACTTTGTAGATCCATCGCGAACCTACAACTGATTTCCCAACCGGTCTTGGGACAATCTCCCATGCACTGTTCCTGATGATCGAATCATATACTTCGATCATGGCATCAACCCATGCGGGTTCCTCCACAGCTTCCTCAAAAGAGGATGGCTCTGTCACAACACATTGACTCATAAGAGCCATGTATCCATTGTACCGATCCGGTGACTGTCTCTGTCTGCGCTGTGCTGTAGGTGGTCCTACAACCTTCTCTGCATCCCGAGCCAGTCGCTCAGCTTCTGTAGTGCGCATGCGCCCTCTGATGGTTGGCGCTGCCTGGGTGGTTTCTTCCACCTCCTGAACCTCCTCTTGTGGCTGATCCACATCCGGAAGCTCCTTCTTAGGAACTAACAGCTCCTCATCTACATGCAAGTGTAGCTCCCTCTCAAGCGAACACTGCATGGCTTTCTCCTCCTGAAATTTTATATCCCGTCGCACAACAGTCTTGCGACTGTCTGACAAATACACCCGATAGTTGTGAGGTGTATCAGTGTACCCCACAAATATTCCATCTGCGGTCGGATCCAAACTCTTTCTTTCTTTCTGGCATCCTTCGTCACATGCATGTAGACAGGTGAGCCAAAAATTCTCAGATGAGAAATATCAGGCCTTTTGCCAGAAAACGCCTCCTCCGGTGTACTCATGCCAAGAATCTTGTGAGGACAATGGTTCTACACATATACTGCTGTATTGCATGCCTCAGCCCACAAGTGAAGGGGTAGGCCCTGATCATGCAACATCGCTCGTGCAACACCCACAATCGTTCTATTCTTCCGCTCAGCCACCCCGTTCTGCTATGGGTTATGGGGTGCGATGAGCTCTCTCCGAATCCCTTCTGCGCTGAAAAAGTATTTGAATTCAGTAGAGATGAATTCACCACCATTGTCGCTCCTAAGAGCCTTCACATGCTTCCCCGATTCCTTCTCAACCAGCGCCTTGAATTCACAGAACTTTGAATATGTCTCGCTCTTCTTCTGCATGAAGAAGATCCAGCACTTCTGAGAGAAATCATCAACAAAGATCACGTAGTACTTGTGCTTTGCTGTCGAAGCTACTGAGAAAGGACCACACACGTCTGTGTGAAATCTCTCAAGGATCATCGTGGCGCGACTATCCTTATCGTGAAAGGTGGCTTTCACATACTTTCCCAAGGTACACCCCTTGCACTGATCTGAATGCGCAAGAGTGCCCTTAGGAAGCCCGCAGAGAAATCGTATCTTCAAAGCTCCATGGTGAAGGTGGCCCAATTCTCGTACACAACTTCGGCCATCATCCCGCTCACCACTTCTCCTCGCTCGTATGCCATTGTCAAAAGGTACCATCTACTTGCAAATCGATAAAGGTTCTTGACTCGAACCCATATCTTCCGGGTTTTCCAAATATTCATCGCAGAAATTTTCCTTCGTCGAAAACAACATCATAACCCTTGTCTTCCAACATCGCCACAGAGATCAGATTCTTCTTCAATCCTGGAACATGCATGACATCCTTCAATATGAAAGGTTTACCAGACTCCCTCTCAAAGGAAATGGTCCCAATACTAGTTGCACTGTATCTACCATCATTGGCCATCTCGATGTGCACTCCAAGATCCTTCTCATCCAGATCACTAAACAAATATTTGTCTCTGGTCATGTGGAAAGACGCACCACTGTCAAGAAACCACACTGATCCCATCACACTTCAAACCAAGCATGCGATCAGTGAAAAATCAGTTTTGAATCGAGAAGCGAATGCCTCTCGTCGCGTATCCGTAGCCTCTCTATTTTTTCTTCTTCGTTGGACAATTTGTGGCATACATCCGTGGCCGGTGATGAGGAACACTTCACCTTGGACATGTCTTCGTCTCTTGCCTTTCGCACCGACCGAGAAGCTTTCTTGTTTTCCTTCTTTTCTTTGGATGTCAGTACATGACTTTTCTTCATCGATACTCAAGGAAGATCCGTCCTTGGTAGTCCTCCTTATCTCCTCCTGCATGAGATCCGCCCAAAGTCGCTCCCATCCCGGAAACTTCTCCCAAACATTGATAGAGTCCTGATAGGAATGCCAAGCCTTTGGAAGACCAAGGAGATCCAGTTCCACCAAGTCCTCTTCATCGAGAGTCACCCCCACACTTCCGAGCTCATCTATGCATTGAGTGAACTTCATGAGGTATTTGGCGATATTGTCGCCTTTCTCCATCTTAATGTTTCTGAGTTTATCCTTGAGCGCCGGCTTCATTTGGTCACTCTTACTCTGGAATAGATATGTCAATGCTTTCCACATCAAATATGGAGAATATTTTCCATGCAGGCTGGATACAATGTGATCCTTCACGGCCTCCAACAGAATCCTTCGACATTTCGCCATCTTCTTTTGCCAAGCCTCGACTAAACAGATCGCTGGGCTTTTTGGACATCCATATCTAAGAACTCCTTCAGCCCATTATCTTCTAATACTGCCTCCATCTGATCTTTCCATGCAACATAATTCGAACTACCTTCAAGGGCATATTTGAGTCGCAAACCGTTGAAAGACATTTCAACTTCGGCACCAAGAACACTAGCTGCTGCAAAATTCGAATTCCAAACTCAAAAACTCAACTGCTTCTGGATCTATGAGAACAAATTATTTCTAGCACAGAGATCGATTGTAAGGGAATTTACTGGATATATCACCTTTCAGAGAAAGGATGGATCCAGAGGCTACCTGGCCCGGTACAGACTCTGTCTACCGAAATAAAATTGTAATCATTGTAATAGATCCCGATGATCAATTCGCTCCGATACCATGTAGAAATTTGCTGAATAATGAAGATTTATCCACTGAGATTATCCTGATCATACACTAATTCGAATTCATGCATAACACATAACCTCTTCTACAATTGATCAACAATTTGCGGAAATAGAAACAGGCCGCATGCGCACATAAACACAATATGTAATGGGGAAAGCTTAGAATAAAACCCCGCATATTTTGTATATTATAATAGAAGATAACATAAAACAATCCTATGACAATACTCCTCACAAGTACTTAGTACCGTCTCCAAAGTTACACACAAACTAGCTCAGCTTTGAACAAGTCACAGTTCAAAACTCATCCACTAATTGTTTCCGTCTCTACTGCCGCAATCCAAGTTGTCTAATGAGAGATCCAAGTTCAATCTCCTTGGCTTCAACTGCGACCCCTATGGGAAATCTCCTCCAATGCTTGTGCAAATCTCATGCACAACTCATGTCGCAACTAATAGCAAACTCACCCTTTCATCTAACTCTTCCACTGGTCTTCCCTAAACTGTCCATGCACTGTAGTAAACTGATGTGTTCTTGAGTTCAATAATGAGTTAATAATTAGTGAATTAAATAATATTTAATTCACTTAACTAATCACTAGTGTATTAGCTAGTTAAACTAAACACAACTAGTTCAACTAAGTTAAACCGAACACAACTCCACCAATTGTCTCATCAACTCCACCAAACTCCGCCACTTGAGTTCTAACCGAAGTCAACCATGCATGAGCTCACCAAACCCATAGGAATAGCGTAATTCCTTCTGTCAGATGCATGAGCCACATCCGTAGCTCCAACTGAAGTGTTGTAAGAGAATAAACTGAAGTTTATAGTCCAAATATTATTAAGGGCTAATAATATTTGACTGACCTATTTTTAGACAAAGTAAGCCTAAAAATAGACTTTAATTCGTATGTCTAAAAATAGAGGTCCATATATTTTTACCAACTCGACCAATCATCCAAGAATAGCATATCGCAACTCCTAGACCATGCTCCATATGTCTAAAAATAGACATAGTCTAAAAATAGACTTTGCGCCAAAAATAGCCTGCGGGCCCACTTAGTGAAGGCGACATCATTTCACTAAGCTCCATCATCTTGTTGCATTTTCAACAGCTTTACTAAATATCTCCAATATTTCTCCCAATCTAGCTTTTCAAGCTTCATGATATGTTCTTCGTTTACCTTTGACACTTCTTTCCGTTGTCTTATCAAGTCTTTTACTAAAGGAAATGCACAGGGAGGACACCTATCAATAAGATTTGTTGCAATGATATTTTGGCTAACAGTCTCCACAATGTTTGTAGCAACATCCTTTGCTCTGCAAATGGCTCTCTCTGTTTCCTTCAACTATATATCCCAGTCTGTGAATAATATTTCTTTCTTTGAATCTTCAATCCTGGGAAGGTTGGCCTTTCGGCTATTAGCAGAATATTTCCAGGTAACAAACTGGGAGACCTTTTCATCTATGTCATGAAATTTAATCCTCATATCTACAATGTGATTCACAAGTGAATCACTTTTTTCACATAATTCAAGAATACTTGATAATTTCTGACAAAAAAAACCTCTTGTTCTGCCAATAAAGTGTTTAGCTGTAAGGAATCTTTTCTAAATTCACTAATATTTGGGTTATCTTTTACTTGCTCAATAGAGAGCTGTAATTGGTGAATTAGAGTATCCTTAGAACTGATCTCACTCTGATGCTAAATTTTTAGTTCATTCATGCTCTCTTGGAGCTGTGCGATCTGTACTTGAAACTACTGACTGAGACTTTGTTTCTCTACTTGTAACTCTAGTTCAAGTTGGATGGTCTTCTCGTCCTTTTGTCAATGGTTGCAAAAGCATAAGCTCTTGCAAACTGAGTTAAGCAAGTTAGATCCTATGAAGGATATACTTCTATGTCTTTCCATACAATATCCATTGAAACAAATCGTTGCACAAGGGGTAGGGGTTGCTTTGATCTTATTTTTTTCTTTTGTCGGCTCATAACCAACTAGATCCATCTTAACTCTGGATCTATCAAGCACCGAGCGGGATCAAATCTCTCGATGTGAAAACCTCTTTTTTGAGTGCAAAACTTGAGGAAATGTTTGCACCTCGAGATATTTGATCCCTCTCGGCGCTTGATAGATGCGGAGTTAAGATGGATCTAGGATGGTTTTAGTCATGTGCTTCCAACGAAAATATATCAAAGATATGATTAATTTTATCAATAATATGTGAATATATCAAATATTAATATAATCATTTTAAATATGCTAAATATTTCTGAGATTAGCTTGGTCATTTTAATTTTAAATTTTCTTAGTTACCTCAGTTCCTTGAGATGATAAATATTGTTAATAACTATAATGATGAAAAATGATGAAATATTTTTTTTGAATGCAAAGTGACAATAATAGTGTTGAAATATAGAAAATGTGAACAATAATAATGCACTCATGTTACAAATAGTCTTCATTGTGATCAATCTCAAACTATTTTCTTCTACTATTCTTATTGCAACCCTTGTTAGTTTTGTTATCTTTACATATTGATTATATGAAAAAGAAAATTTAAATTGTAAACCATTAAATCTTTAGCTCGAGTTGTTGTAGTAAGCATGATACCTTGTCTCTCTTGCTCTCCAATATTAATAGGTTAAATTACTATAACACAAAAATCAATGTACACTGTCAATAAATTTTTGTGCTTATACTAAAATCAATGCATATTGTTAATCCAATCACTTTAAAATTAATGTACCGTCATATATCCAATTACATCAAATCATAAATCAACATATACATTGAAATAAATGCATTTAATGCAAGCAATCAAATAAGATTAGAAAATAGCTTCTAAATTGAAATCAATGCACCTAATGCAAGCAATCAAATAAGATTAGAAACCAACATCTACACTGAAATCAATGCATTTACTCAAATTAATTAAATAGGATTAGAAATTGCCATCTACACTGAAATCAATGCATTTAGTGCAAACAATCAAATAGGATTATAAATAATCTACATTGAAATCATACATTCACTTAGATATATGAAAACGTTTGAGATAATTGATTTTATTAAATAGTTAATTAAATCAATTGAATACAACCTATATCGCAACTTTTAAAAAAATTTGTATTTCATATATATCAAATGATAACAGCATAACATGTTCAGAAGTGAATTAGCATCAAACTATATTCAAACGCATAAATAAATAAAAAATCATAAGATAAATAACTATTTCTCATTTGAAGCTAAAATATAATAGATATGATAAAATTACCATGTATATGTTTACTCTACTCATCTGAGAAATAATACTTGGTCCAGCATTTTCTATTCAGAAAAATTTTAGAGTACAGAAGTGCAACATTAGTAAAATCTTATTTTCAAAATTTCAGGACCTCTTCTTCATAAACATGAAGGATTTTAAATACAAAAACTATAAGTCTTAAAATATTTATTACAATAAAAAGCTGAGGAGGTTTAAAACAACCCTCCTTAAAGTAAGTGGAATTAAAATAGAAATAGAAATTAAAGGGATGCCTTGTTCGAGGAATGTCATGTTGTCTCCTCTTCCATTTGTTCCTTGAGTTGAAGAATATTGAGCATAGGCTTAACCTCTCTAGGTTTTCTTGGAATAATGCATAGGTGTCCAGCAAAAACGACATCAGAAAGTGGGGGAAGCATGTAGGAGGATGTATCTGTGAAACAACGCAGCATAAGCCACTGGCTGTGAGGCTTTACTAAATATCTCCAATATTTCTCCCAATCCAACTTTTCAAGCTTCATGATATGTCCTTATTTTACCTTTGACACTTATTTCCGTTGTCTTATCAAGTCTTTTACTAAAGGAAATGGACCGAGAGGACACCTATCGATAAAATTTGTTGCAATGATATTTTGGCTAACAGTCTCCACAACGTTTGTAGCAACATCCTTTGCCCTGCAAATGGCTCTCTCTGCTTGCTTCAACTATATATCCCAATCTATGAATAATATTTCTTTCTTCGAATCTTCAATCCTAGGAAGATTGGCCTTTCAACTATCAGCAGAATCTTTCCAGGTAACAACTTGGGAGACCTTCTTATCTATGTCATTAAAGCTAATCCTCATGTCTACAATGTGATTCACAATTGAATCACTCGGTTCACATAATTCAATAATACTTGATAATTTATGACAAAAAACAACCTCTTGTTGTGCCAATAAAGTGTTTGGTTGTAAGGAATCTTTTATGAATTCATCATTCTTTGGGTTATCTTTTACTTGATCAATAGAGAGCTGTAATTGGTGAATTAAAGTATCCTTAGAACTAATCTCACTTTGATGCTAAATTTTTAGTTGGTTCATGCTCTCTTGGAGCTGTGCGATCTGTACCTAAAACTGCTGACTGAGACTTTTTTTCTCTACTTGTAACTCTAGTTCAAGTTGGATGATCTTCTCATCCTTTTGTTAATGGTTGCAAAAGCATAAGCTCTTTCGAATTGAGTTAGGCGAGTTAGATCCTGTGAAGGATCTACTTGTGTGTGTTTCCATACAATATCCATTGAAACGAATCGTTGCACAAGGGGTAGGGGTTGCTCTGATCTTCTTCTTTTCTTTTGTCGGCTCATAACCACCTTGTGGTTTAGAGTGTAGAAAATTTCCAAAGGATGAATTTCTTCAATGTTAAGAGAAAATTCGGTGGTGGGGAAGGCCGAGATGAATTCCACTCTTTCTGTGCTTATTGATTTGTCATAGGGCTCAACAATGAACGAGTCCTGAATTTTATTTTATGGAGTATGCAGAATTTGTTGCTAATCACCAACTTGTAGATGCTTGTTCTTCTTGGAGTTTAAGATCAAAATCCTTCCAGATATCCTTTAGATTACTAGGGAAATTCACATCCATAGTTTGAGCTTTGATTGATTTATCTTGGTCTGTTGTACTAAGTACTTCAGTGTCCTTAGTTTTTGATTCACTTTCCTTATCCTTCTAAGCTAATGGTTGTGAAATATCAAGCATTTTGAATGAAATTGATTCCAATCTATTATTGCTATATTTCTTAAATTTCAGCAATTGATGTGGATGCAGGCGTAAAGATGCCATCTTTTTAATGGCAAGATAATTTTCGATAGACTCAAACATGTCATCAAAATAATCATCTTCATGCACAAAAGTCCTAATATTCACTTGAGTAGTGAAATTATTAGCACCTTTGATTGGTTCATACCACGTGTTTGGAATTATAAATAACTTTAAACATTCAATCTCACCAATCTCTAAAACAACATGCTTGTAATTATCAAGTCCATAAACACCACAATTAATAGGAAAAGAAGGCCATGATGCTTTCTTGGCTTCTTCCATAAATTTGGTTAGGCCATTTCTGATAGTTTGATATGCAACTTCTCTTGCGAGAATATTGTCAGGGACATATAGGGGAAAGAGTTGCGGTCGAGCTAAGATCCGAAATACTCGAGGATAGGTGAATAAATCTTCACCAAACCATTTTCCTATAGAGGAAAAGCCAGCTTGGGCCTCTTTTGAGAGTTTGGGGGCTTTCTCATTAAAAGCAGCTTGGAACAATGGGATAATAACTCCATGAATGTTTTTGTAAAAATGGTTCTCATACTTAGAGTCCCACAATATAATATGAAATATATGAATAGATACATGGTCTTGGGTAGTCCATTTCTAGCCCCTGGCTAGAAAATATGAGGTAAAACACACAACATCCATAATATAGGCACTCTGTACAGATTGTATTGGGCATCATCCCAAAACACAGATCCATATTCATTACAGTCTATCATAGTCTAAATTGGTTGCTATATGCCCTAAAGAGGTTATCACATTGATGGTCTTCCTTCATGAAATTTTCACTAATTAGATGCACGTTTAAATGCCCTATCAAGCCATCAACACACCCCTAGACATCTGTAACTACTTTGCAGAGCATCTACTCTCATGCAAGGCTACGTTGTAAAGGATCTAGGCCCACTTTGGAGTGTGTTGGTCGACTGGGAGTGAATTTTTCATTGGATTCAAGGAATCTCCTCGACTTCTAGTGACTTCTAGAAGTTGTTCTAGCTCTCACCTCATATGATATCCTCAAATGTGGAACCTGTGAAGTCATTAGACCTCTTATCCTCCTATTCCCATGAACAAGGAAACCTCTTCATCCATTTTTAGGAAATCCATTCAATGATTCATTTATTTCAAGATACCTTCATCTACTTATAAATAGAGCACTAAACATAGTGCACAAGACAACAAGAATTTGTGTTAAGTAGAGTTACGCTGGTGAGATATCAACCCTTGAAGGTGTGTGCATGTCCTATGATGTTGTCGGATTGTTTATGCTAGATGTGATGAGGATGGGACTCAAGCTGGATGAGTGATGGTGAATCGATCAACTAGTTGTACTCTTCCTTATACTTCATAATAAAGACATTTTTTCCTTTCCTAATGCACTTGCCAATGATGTTATATGTGTATTAAAGAGTTTAATCGATTCAATTTGATTAATTTGAATAAATCGTATTGCATTTATGTTGTTTTCGGTCTTCTGTTTGCCATGGAAGATATCAATCAAGCGAGTTAAGTTGGATTGAGAGTGATGAAAGTGAAAAATGGAGGTAAGGGAAATCAAAGAGATTACAAGTAGGTTTCTCTCCCTTTATATGTTCATGCTAAGGAAAAGATCATATATCTTTCTTTCTGTTGTTCTAAGTGAACCACCCACTTAGGGAAAGCATACTTATCCATTGGTTTGCATTTATGTAAAACAAATTGGTGACCATACTGGGGAAAAATGATCATCCCTAGTGGTTTTGTCCTTGTCCATCAACATCTAGTAGACTTTACCTACTTATTTTCATTCATTTTAATGTGTATTAGCAAAAGTAGTGTGATTGCTTACTTTTCCAAAGAGTGTTATGGAACCAATGCATTGTTGGTCTTGACACAGTGCTCTTCATATCACTGCTGGCTTAGGGGAAGTGCTCTATAACACACTGTCTCCCACTCAGGGGTGTGTTGCCCTTGTGACCAACCAAAATCTATTTGTTTTTTCTTTTTCCAATTCATGTCAGTGTTTTCTTGCTGATGTTTTGAGTGACTGAATACCTCCAGAGACTAGTTTACCTTTACTCTTCTTGCCTCACTTTGGATTTTCTTGATCAATGTTTCTTTGTGTTTTCTTTATCATTGTGAATAGTTCCAAATTTAAATTTTACATTTAATCAATTCATTATTTTCAAAAAGAGGAATTTTCATTTCAGTCTTCATTTCTCTTGAAATTTATGAGTGATTTTTTTTGCATTAGTTTCTTTTTCATTCATCTAAACTTAAAGGAAACTGAAGATAAAAACATGCATTTGCATTTACGGATTATGAGTGAGACTTGAGGAATAGTTTAGGGAAAAAATACATTTAGATGTCCTCATTGATGACTGTAAATTATCTTATTGCTTTATCCCTACTAGCTAGTTTTTCATTGTCGAAAATCAATTTGAAACGAATGCTTATCATTCTAATTGCATTCTAGGAATGTTCAATACATCTCACGGTGAACCTAAAAGAAAAATTGATAATCAATATCAATATAAAATTTATCTGAATTTATCTAAGGAAGCAATGTAACATTAACGATAACATTTAGAGTTCTAGGCTAGAGACGTGTTCCAACGTTGTTAAACATAGTAGCTGTTGTTAATTTTCTGCCATATATTCTGAGTGTGATACCTCATTCCACCTACATAAGTATATCAGAGCTCGTCCACGTACTTTTGGGTATATCAGGCAGTGTTCTAGTGCGAAAAGTATAAGGGGATGCTCTCACTATGCGGTTTCACATTAGACAACTTTAACATGGATTGGGCCTCCACGTACCTTCACGTATATTTGGGAGGACAACTTTAGGTTGCTTACCATCCATAGGTAACTGAGTTAGCCTCCTTGTACCTATGATACACCGAATACAACATTCAGGGAGATTTCCTACATGTATAATAATTCCTTGGTTTTTTGAGGCAGTATATTGCAGTTCATAGTTGCTTGGTAAACCTTTTTCCTAGTATCACCCTCTTTTTGTTTATTTTTTTTTTGTATGAAATCAATCAGCAATCATGGAAGAAGATCAAACTCTTCCCCGTCATTCACTTAGGACAATGAATAAACCTTCGTTACCCCTAGAAGCTACTCATAATAGACAAAGGCACACTTGCCCTATAGAGTGCAGTACCTCTGGAACTCTTGGTGCTATATCATCTGATATAGGAGAGATATCTGATTCTGTGAGTACCGAGTCTTGATTCATTTCGACTGATCCCATTTTATCTGCTATTGTCACGAAAACAATCTCACAGTAACCTGAGGACACTAAAATTCAATCTAGTGAATGGTAAATCCTGAACCCGAGCTTGTTCAATTGGAAGTCAATCCAGTAGTTGATCCTGAAGTCGAACAATAAGAAGTTGTTCTGGTGCAACCGTCTAATACTCATCCATCTATAAAGGTCAATTCTTCCTCTTTACCGTAGATTTTACCACCTAGAATTCATCTCGATCCTGATGGTGATGTACTTTCACCTGGTTTGATTTCAGTAGAGGAAGAAATTCAAGAAGAGATAACCCCTTTAACCCCCACTATTTTTTGGTCGAAGATTCATTTATATCAGTGTTTTCCTTGTTTGACTCAATATGCTTCCATTGATCCTTTTGACTCTCAAGTTCCCATAGATCCATTAGAGTATTTGCTGGGCTATTTGTGTTGAAAAGTGTAACTAGGTCGGTCTTCACGTTGACTATGTAATTATGCACCTATGTAAAGAAGAAGACATAGATAATAAAATATATTTTGTTATACTTGCTTCATAGGTTTCATGAGCAAGATTTTATTATGTAGATAGACTTATTCTTAATGTCTATTAAGTTTTTGTCTTCTAAGTATAAAAAGAATTAAGTGTCACAAAAATGAAGGATCTAGTCTAGAATTACATGCTCCAAGACCTTGTGGAAAAATGGAAAACAATAATGGAAGACAAGCTCCACATACAGTGAATAAAGTCCTTATGAGCACTGGAAGTTATGCTCTTCATGTCGGCCTTCATGCAGTGGAGAAGTCGGCCTACATATTGGTTGTAGGGTCAACCTAAAAAGGGTAGACTAAACACTATATATGCACAGGATTTGCAGCCTATTTGGAAAAACATAGAATTGCAGATTCACCTCTAAGTTGCAGATATCTTAAGGAAAATTGCAGATCACATTTTCTTAAATAAGTGCAGAATTACATCTGATTAATTATAGTTAAATAAGTGTGGATATTGTTGACAATAATATGAAGATAACTGCATATTGTCCCGAGGAGAACAAAAAATGCGGATCACTCTAAATCTCAGTGTAGACTTAAGAAAAGAAAAATAGCGTGGACATTATGAATATATTTGTTAATTCTAGAAGTGAATAAGGTGCAGTTTCAAGGATCATAAAGATTCTACTGTTCAGGGATTAATATTCTGGAACAAATCGTATGATGGGTTGAACATTTATCTGTTGAAGAATATTTATGAATAGAATTGGTTTCAAATGCATTGGTAAAGGCAATAAGGAGTGGATTTGTCTCAAGTATTGTTGTGATGTAATAGAAGTTGTGGGAAAGAGACAATGGAGTATACACATATATTTTTAACGTTGAATTATACGAAGAAAGAATTTAGAATGTATGAGTAAGAGAGAAAGGTAAATCTATGATTTACCTTCCTGTCTACAGCTTCAATCATATGTCAAGTAAAGATGTTTTGTCTTTAGTATTCGACTAAGAAATAAGAGAGGAAGATAAATCTAGAGACCGAGTTCTTTAGTATAGATCAAAAAATATAATGCAGAGGAAGAGGATCAACGTTGTGAAAAGAAGTGACAAGGTCTTGGAAGCATATATAGGTCAAGGGTCTTAGTCTTGGTCATGATACTTGACATTTAGAGATCTATAAGAAGAATTATTTGTGGGTTTTCCTCTCAAAGAGGGAGAGGTTTTTCCCTAGCTCTAGGAGCCTAATATTGTGTCTTGTGTATTTTGATAATTGACTTGACGAAAGAATAAATAAGATAACAAAGATAAGACATAAGAAATTCAAGTAAGCTCACAAGTAATTATCAAGTAGAGAATTTGAATTAATCGCTAACCCTACAAATTCTCAACATGGCATCAGAGATAAGGTGCTAGAAAGGGCATAGAGACACTCAAGGATCAAATTTCATGTATGGCATCAAAGCAAGGATTTGCGTAGAATAAATGTCATACTTCCACAGTGAAAGAAATAAGACAGTATTATAGAACCATCTTAAATGTGCCAGCAGATCATTGAAGTATTGCCATCAAAAGCTTCAAGGAAATTTACCTATCATCCTTGATATTTCAAGGAAGCAACAGAATATCATCATCAATCACCATTCAAAGGAAGATTCAACCATCTTCAAAGTCAAAAAGCTGGTAGAAGAAGAAAATCATCTACTCAAGTAAGTATATCTATGACTTTATATGAATCTATTAAAATGTCTTCTTTGAAAAGAAAGAAACAAATTGTTTGGGGTTTCAAAATTTCCATAGAAGAAAAGGACAATGATGTCATGCCAAATTCATGAAGGTAGATATAAGAGTCCAAAGGATTCTTATAGAATCCATAAAAGACTTTATCATCTCCGATGTACAAGATCTAAAATCATCAAAAGGAGTATATAAGAAATTAGTGGAGTTATTCTCTGTGAGTACTGCAGGAGAAGCAATCTCTATGATCAACTGCCAGAACTAGGAGAAGACTACATTAGTGCTAAAATATCTATGAGAAGAATGGGAAAAATTTCAGATCACAATTATACGGGAAGATAAAATTCCTACCATTCCACGATTTAGGGTCTCTATGTAAATAGAGGAAACAAGATTGAAAGACAAAGTTGTTACAGGATCAAGTGAAGGAATCAAGCCTTTGCAACCATGTCTAGGATGAAAGGAAGATTCGGTAAGTTTTGGTCCTTAGAATCACGATGCCTTAGATTCGATGAACTTGGGCATTAACATAGAAATTTTCCCTAATCTGAAAAAGGACAAGAGAAATAGAAAATAATCCCATGTCTATGAAATGAGGAAAGGGCCTGATAAGAAGAAAGAAGCAAGGAATCTCCACTACTATTGAGATCATCCTCTCCTTTAAGTAATTTCTATTGGTTATATGATAGGAAGAAGTGTAGCATCCTAACGAAAATCATGGTAGGAGCTCCTGGTGAATCAGCTCCGGGAAAAACTCTTTGATAACATTACTAATGAAAAGCAGTCATCAAGAGCAAGGGTCATCATGGAAACATATTTTTTGGATATTGATGGAGCATGCCAAGATAATGAAGCTCTTCATTCTTGGGAAATTTCTACACGATGACTCAAGGGAAAAAGGGTATGAGGTGGTTGTATATGAACGAGAAACTAGAAAGGTTGTAAGTTCCTGGGAATGGATAATGTGCAGAAAGGAAGAGGTCATGAAATGCAACCATGTCAAGAGGAATTTATCATCCAGAAGCCTAGAATATGTGACTTGGACATCTCATGGGAAGATACGTAGACTCTGACAGAAGTCTAGCAAATAAGAAGACCCTTGACAAAACATATCATTAGGAGATGTGTCAATCTGTATGAAGGATGTTGATGCCTATAGGAAGATGTCATGGTGAAAGATCATCACTAAGGTAACTTTTTTTCTAAAATTTCATATGTATATGTTTATCTGGATGAATTTATGCAGGGTTGCTAATCAGGAGAAAGGATTTATGATCATTGGGGATGATTCGAAGGAAAGCATCATGGCATAACGATGGACTAGATGAGGAATACTGATGAATCACTTTCTGATAGTGCACATGACTCGTGACTAAAAGTGATGGATGATCTATGCCCTATGAAGCCAAAATTTGAAGATTCCTCAATATCGAAATCCATGACATCAAGGAGAGGAAGTCTTCATGAGTAGCTGGATTACTGCTACAGGACTCTGGTTGATGAGGAGCCTCACGGTAAGTTTCTTGCTTGGAAGAAACTTGAAATATGTCCTTCCTGTGTTAAGAGGGAGTGACATATGTGATTCTCTATTACATGTGTCATGCCCTAGACTAGGACTAACAGTCGTAAGTCTTAGTGAAGGCCATGTGAAGAGAATGGATAGACACGTCATTATGGTCTTCACTTGGAAGACAGAATGGAAGATTGGGTAATCATCTGGCATTCAATGCTCTTTGAGAATCAGATAGGGCATTCAAGATAAGAGTAGTCGTGGACCAATATTATTTGAGGGCTGGCTATGTAGGTTTTAAACCTGTATAGAAATTATCTGCAAACGAATCTTAAAGATAGAAAATAAACAGTAGCAAGAGCATAAAACATAAAACAGATAAACACAAAGATTTTCCCCTGGATCCCAAATCGGGACGACCAGCTTGATTTTTCATTATATTCCTTTTAGTGTTACAACACATATATATACATGTCAAAACATACATAAACCCCAATACATTAACCCTGGATTAGAAAATAACCGTAGTTCCCTTGACCGAATCTACAAAATACCAGGGGTAGAAAACCATTATGCCCGAAAACCATGTGCAAACCCATCCATAAAACCATGGGCAGGTTCGCCCACCAGAAAGTAAGGACCAAAATTTTTTTCCGAGGCGCTGTCCTGAACCCCGATAAGGGGGACTACCACCCCCCCCTCCTTCCCCCGAAGTTTCACCCAGCGCAATGTACAGGGGGGGTTATTGCCCCCCTGTTACCCCCCGTGTGTGATTAGTCGTGGAAATAATATAACACAAACCCAACATTCTCCCTCTTGTTGTTTTCTTTCCACAGGGGGCCACGAGAGAGCTGATTCATTAACCCAGCTTTGCAACACCCATTGTTTCTCTACACCAAGAGAACTTCTGAGTGCTCATAGACTTTGTCATTGCATCTGCAACATTCTTCAAAGTGTCCAAATCTACCAGCAACACCCTTTTAGCCTCAACCATATATCTCACAAAGTGATATTGAACATCAATATGCTTTTTCTTTGAATGATAAGCAGGGTTCTTAGCCAAGAAAATTTCACTTTCGCTATCACAGTCTATCCTTATAGCTTGATGCACCAACCCCACACTTGAACAAAATATATGAAACCAAACTGCTTCCTTGCTTGCATGAGTGGTTGTCATGTATTCTGCCTCTGTAGTTGAAAGAGCCACTACAGACTATATTTTACTCATCCAACTCACTGCACCTCTAAATAGGCTAAATAGATACCCACTTGTAGATCTTCTTTGGTCTAGATCTCCAGCCCAGTCTGCATCAACAAAACCATGAATGTCTAACACTATTTCTAATCCTAGTCTTCCCTGGTAGTACAAGCCATAACCACGAGTGCCACACAAATATCTAAAAAATCCACTTCACTGTTGTCCAATGGTCCTTCCCTGGGTTTGACATAAACCTGCTCAATACTTCCACTGCATGTGCAATTTCTAGTCTAGTACAAACCATTGCATACATCAGGCTACCCACTACACTTTCATATGGAACATGGGACATATCGTCCTCTTCTTCTTGTGTCTTGGGACACTGTTCAACAGACAAATTTGTACCTATAGGAATCAGAACATTCACCAGTTTACTATCCTTCATATTGAACCTCTGCAATATAGTCTCAACATACTTCCTCTAGTTTAACCAGAGCTTCCTCTTTGCTCGATCTCTCTTAATTTCCATGCCCAAAATATAGTTTGCAACACCAAGATCCTTCATGTCGAATTTGGAGAACAGTTGGGTCTTCAAATCTTGGATAATTTCTTTGTCATTTCCAATCAACAACATATCATCCACATACAAGAAAAAATAAATAACACAGTAACCAATTAATTTAAAATAAACACAGTGATCCTTCTTGCTTCTGGTGAAGCCAAGTCCCCGTATATAGGTGTAAAATTTCTAATACCACATCCTTGGTGATTGTTTTAACCCATACAGAGAGTTCTTTAACCTACATACCATCTCTTTCTTCCCCTTCATCATAAAGCCTTTAGGTTATTTCATGTAGATCTCTTCTTCCAGATCCCCATGAAGAAATTTTGTCTTCACATCCATCTATTCTACCTCAAAATCAAATGCAGCAGCAACAGATAAAAGTAATCTAATAGAAGTAACTTAGGCAACAGGAGAAAACATATCACCAAAATAAATTCCCTACACCTGGGAATAACCTTTTTATACCAACCGAGCTTTGTATTTCTCCACCTTGCCTTCTACATTCATCTTCTTCTTAAACACCCATTTTCTCCCAATGGGCTTCCTTCCAGCGGGAAACTCCACCAGATCCCATGCCTCATTTTTATGCAAGGATTCCATTTCATCAACCATGGCCTCCTTCTAGAGTTTTCCATCCTTTGAATATACTACCTCCCTGACGATTCTGGGATCATCATCAGTTATAGTTAAAGAAAAATTTGAAAAGAAAGCAGATGGACTATACCTTTCTAGTTGTCTTCTTTCCCGATCTGATCTTCTCATAGTTGGAGTTTGTGGCTCTTCCTCTTCTGAGTCTTCTTCTGTTGTAGAGTCTGATTCGTCCTCCTTTAGCTCAAACTCTATCTTCTCAGGTTCCTTTGATAGGACTTCATGTTTAACAATATCTTTCACCTCTCTAAACACCACATCCCGGTTGTACCCAACCTTCCTTGTTTCTGGGTTCCAAAGCTTGTAACCCTTTAAACCATCCTTATACTCAATAAAGATGCACCTTTCAGATTTATTATCTAACTTGGTCCTTTTCTCCTTTGGAACATGTACATATGCATCACATCCAAATACCCTCAGATGTGAAAGAGAGCGTATCTTACCAGTCCATACCTCATGTGGAGTCTTATCCTTCAACGCTGATGAAGGTGATCTGTTAACCAAGTAACATGCAGTCTCCACTGCCTATGCCTAGAACTCTTGTCCTAACTTGGTACCACTGAGCATGCTTCTCGCCTTTTCCATCAACATTCTATTCATTCTTTCTGAAACTCTATTTTTCTGAGGTGTGTATGGAGTATTATTTTTTCGTGCTATACCTCACTTCTTACAAAACTCTTCAAATTCCTTCTTGCAGAACTCCCCACCATTATCTGTCCTCAGCACCTTTATCTTCTTCTCTGTCTGGTTTTCCACCAGAGCCTTAAATTCTTTAAATCTGTCAAAGACTTCATATTTCTTCCTCAAGAAATATATCCATGTACTCCTTGAGAAGTAATCTATGAATGAAACATAGTACACAGACTTACCTAGTGATGGAACCGACACAGGTCCAAACACATCACTATGCACAAGCTCTAATATCTTGTTTTCCCTCTTAGCACCAAAAGGAAAAATCACTTGATTCTGCTTCCCATATACACAATGTTCACAGAAATCAAAATACCGAGAGCTATTAGACATACCTTCTACCATACCATTTCCATGCAGTATCCGAAGGCCCTTCTCTCCAATATGTCCAAGCCTTTGATGCCATAGCATGGTATTTTCTCTAAAGACTGCTAGGATTTCCACTCCACTTTTGAGAACCACAGAACTGTTGCACCCAACAATAACAATGCTACCCTGAAGCTTGTACAAAGTTCCAATCCGAACTCCCTGCATTAATACCAGTGCTCCCCGAACCATCTTACATGTATCTTTCTCGAACACTGTTTTTACACCCACATCATCCATCTTGCTTACAAGAATTAGATTTCTGGCCAATGCAGGAATGTGTAGAACACTAGGAAGTGTTCTAATCCTTCCACCTTGAATATTCAGCTTTAATTTTCCACGTTCGATGATTCTGGCCTTCCTATCATCTCCTAGGAAGACATCACCGCCATCATATTTCTCATACTCGCAGAACCACTCCCTATGGGGAGTGAAGTGAAAATATGAACTCGAGTCAATCAACCATGACTCATGATATACATGTGTATTTGAAGAAGAAGCCAAATACACATCCCCACCTTCATCCGAGGTGGTTTTTGCCTCTGTAGAAGGAGCATCATTAAATCCCTTTCCTTTCTCAGGAGCCTTAGATCTGCGGTCCTTTTTGTAATGCCCTTCCTTTCTGCATTTCCATCACACCTTTACAAACTTTCCAGGAGATTTAGATCTCCCTCTAGATTTAGATCTCCCACTCAAAACCTTATTCTTGTTTCTATTTTGGGACCTTCCTCGTACAGATAAGGTATCTCCATTCTGACCCTCCATATTTATCTGTCTCATTTCCTCCAACAGCAAAGCTGAGACAATATCATCAAAATTCAAGGTAGTTGTATTGCTACCTATTGCAATGACTAGACTGTCCCACGATTCTGGTAGAGAACACAACAAAATGATGCACTTATCTTCATCTAAGATTTTAATATCAACATATGACAGCTGACTTACCACAGTATTGAAGGCATTCAGATGCTCTGTCATCGAGTCTCCATCCTTCATCCTCAGGTTATACAGCTTTTTCCACAGGAAAAATTTATTCACCGAAGATTTAGATTGGTACAAAGTCCCTAGCTTGTCCCACAAGGTTTTTGCCATAGCTTCCCCAGATACATTCAACAATACTGAATCTGAGACACACAACTATATTGTGCTCTTTTCCTTCCAATCCAGTTTCTTCTAGTCTTCATCTAACTTTGCCATTGGTTTAGTACCCAGATCTACCGCAATCCACTGATCTTTATCCACCAGCATATCCTCCATCTTGAGCTTCCACAACTCAAAACTCTGACCATTAAATTTCTCGATCTCTATATTCACGCCGCTCGCAATCTTCTTTCACCACAAGAATCAATCTCGCATATCTCCCACTGAACAAGGTGCACCTCAGGCTCGAGCAAAAAACCCCTCAGCAGCAAAGGTCTCCCCTTGAAGCTGAAACTACTCTGATGCCAAATTTAGGTTTTAACCCAGTACAGAAATTATCTGCAAACGAATCTTAAAGACAAAAAATAAAAAGTAGCGAGAGCATAAAACATAAAATGAATAAACATAGAGATTTTCCCCTGGATCCCAAATCAGGACGACCAGCTTGATTTTTCATTATATTCATTTTAGTGTTACAACACATATATATACATGTTGAAGCATACATAAACCCCAATCCATTAACCCTGAATTATAACATAATCGTACTTACCTTGACCGGATCTACAAAATACCAGGGGCCAAAAACCATCATGCCCCAAAACCATGTGCAAACCCATGCACAAAACCATGGGCGAGTCCACCCACTGGAAAATAAGGACCAATTTTTTTTTCCAAGGCACTACCCCTGACATCTGTTTTTAGCTTCGGGGGCGCTACCCCTGAAACACCCTGCTAGGCGGGGGGGCTCCATAAAGTTGTAGCCACCCCCCCTTGGACCCCCCAAGAAGCATTTAATTACGGATGGCATTGCTACCCCATTATGGTACAGGGGTCCAACACTGTGATACAAAATAAACAAGATGATCAGGCTCCACACCCAACAATGGAAACTCACTAAGAAGGAAGCAACAAACACGTGCTAAACTAGTTGACACCACTCAATCGTTGAGAAATCACGAGGGAAAAGGCACACAATTGACCGATTGAAGGGCAGCTACTAGCATAGTTAGTTTGTGGATGGAGGAGTTATATTAGAGCCAACAAGACCTATGTCAGTGAAAGTTTAGTAGCCACCATGTATGTGGTCGAGTAGCCTAGTTGAAGCCACAATGACAGCCCGTCAGGCACAATACAACCGAGAATTGGAGGAATTTTAGCTGACAAGTGGGGATGTGCATAGATCGTAGTCATAGGTAAGCAGGTGGGCTATCGAGCTGGTTGCAGGAGCCTGTGTAAAACTTCCTATGCCTACATCCAAAATAGTCTTGCCTTTAAAATGGTGCACATTATCAAATATAGTTGTTTAATAAGCATACATCCTCACATATCACATTTGGGAAAAGATTTGTAGGGAATATCCACAATTCCCTTGCTACCCATGTCTTTCCTTGTACCAAATCACTAACATTTGTGCATAACCTATACTAAATAACAAATATTTTCTCTCTTCAACATCTCATAATTATAATGAACAATTTTCTCACAATGTTGTTTATCAATGAAATTTGCCTCATGATAAGGTGTCTCATCTTGAGGAGCAATTTTCTTATCAACAGACCATTTTGAGGGAATTTATAAAGAGGATGATAGAATAAATTTAAGAGAGATAGTTAAAGATGACTTCATATTTCCCCAATTTTGTAGGTGGAGTGGGTAATGAGGCACTGATGGATCAAATATCAAAGGAATATTTACAAACAATTCTGCACTCTTTCCAAAAGGAGAAGAACCCTCAGCCACCTAGCAGGACAATAGAATTCTTCGAGGGGTTCTATGACTTCCTTAAAACAGACCAACTAAGAATTGCTGACAAATTAAATTACATAGGAAAGATTTGGGAGCTTCCAATTCAACATTTCAGGATTTAATCCCAAAATTAGACAAGAATGAGATGATTTAAAACCCATATCACTATGTAATTACATCCACAAAATCATTGCAAAAATTATTGCATGTCGGGTCAAAATTCACTAAACTGATTCCATGTCGTTAGAACAATTTTGCATCCTTCCTAGGAAACAAATCCATTGTGGAATATGAGTAGCGCCCCAAGAAGGAATTTATAACATCAAACCCAAAAATTACAAGCAATGTTAGTGAGTTTTTCTTTTCAAGGTATATGATAGATAAAACTGGCCTTATTTATGGCTACTCAATCTATATAGGGTTCAATGTGCAATTGGTTAACGAGATAATGAATTTTCTTTCCTCAATATCTTTGCAATTTTAATTAATGGCTCAACCTATTCTTCTATCATGCTTATAAGAGACCATGCATAGGTATGACTAATGGCTCCTTTACTATTTTTGACTATAGAGTAGGTGGTCTCAACAAAGTTATAACAGAGTCAAAAATAAGTATAAGCTTGACAACTATACAAATAGGAATTGCCCTAAAATTGACATATTTAATCTTTGTTGATTATGTTTTACTTTTTGGTGATAGGACCAAGGCAGATGCAATTAAGCTGAAGGACCCTACCCTTGAAGAACCAAAATTCCTACCTTAAAAACTACCAGAAACTGAGGAGCTACAAGAATCAACACCATCTTTGATTTGAACCTAAACATTCTTATTATCTCAGAGTATTTCCCTAATCACAATGACCAATAGATTCTCCTCATGGATTATTTATCTCATTATATCTATTAGTAAAATCCACAAAATGTATCCCTACATTTGAACCTTGGGGAAAAAACATATAATTGTTATCATTTAAATTATCCATATCTCTTGGAGCCAAAAAATCCATTTTCTTTGGATAAGCTTTATCTATAACCTCAAAACCAACCCTATTATAAGTTGAAGGACCATTATGTCCTCTTGAGTCTTGACAATGTATGATGGAATGAAATTGGTGAAAACCAGATCCAGGTTTGCAATGTCAGAACCTAGGTTCATTGAGATGACAACCTTGGTTTGAAGACATCCACCATACAAACTATGACCATCCATACTTATTGGTTCCATCTCTCTTTCATCATCAATACTAACATACTGAGGACCTATAACCCATGGAAGCCCATGGTCATCATTGCAATGTAATTTATTAGAATACATGTCATGTCCACAAGTTTTTATATTTAATATCTGCATCTAATGTGGCCATTTATTATTATGAGATTTACCACATCCGAAAATGGCATCATTCACATAATTTTGAAGAAGTCTACAAATTAGGTCAACATATTTTTTTTCACATTTACAAATTCCCTCACATTTTTTGGTTCCTAAAGCTCGAGCACTTTCATAACAAAAATAAGAAAATTCAAACAACAAAAATGGTCCACTCTCTTTTCATTTTCTAATATTATAATGAATTTTTATTAGAGGCACTGTTTGTTTGTTTGTTTTGGTTAGAAAAAAAAAATTTCTTGGTTTTATGTGCCTTTCAATTTATCATATGTAACATGTTGAGAAATGGGAAAGAATAATGTGTGACATTTATCTTGAAGAAATTGATGCTGAATAAAAGGATACATAGTTTAACTAAGCTACAATTCACTTTGCTAAAGACGAAGGAACATCTTTAAAAGATGCCTAAGAATACACCATATAAAAAGTTTGAACATAAGTAATATATGCATTTTTATTTTTTAGATATGTTATTTTTTCTACCCAAGATATCACAACAAGAAAAATATTGATATTGTAGAAATTGTTTGAGGACCTCATTGAGGTAGATTTTTCTGATGTCCTACCTGATTGATACCTTCTCGTATGTCGGGAAGGATTTAAATATGAATTAATATGTTCATGAAACAAATTAGATTCAAATTAAAAGATAAACACAAATGTCAATGTCTTCGTTTGATTGTTACTTGAGTTTGTTGTGGGTATGTTATATGAACTGTGATTGGAAAAAGGATGGGGAGACAATGCATAACACATCTCGAATATGATTCATTTGCTATTAGAGATCCTTTAGGAACCTGCGCCATCAACTTTGGAAATGTTTCTAGTAGGAATTCCTATGGTTTTTAATGTTGTAATTATTTCACCTCGGGGTTATTTTGGGAACGAAAATGTTTTAGGAATGCCAGACACGACATCGGTGGACAAGTAAACAATTTTTTTATAATTTCAATTTCCATTCCATGATATCCTCTCTTTATTGTTTGATTGTATTTTAGACGTTTCTTTTGATTTTGTTTTGTCGTTTAACTATGAAATTGAAAATACTTGGTATCATGTCTATTTAAACAACAACCAAAGCTTGAAGATGAAATTAGTATTACACGATATTTATTGGAATACTTATAGCTATTTTGTGTTAAAATATTTTCATGAATATCAGAAAATTTTACTTTCATGTTGTTATTTGAGAACATGTTGTTTATAAATTGACCAAGTTCATGCATGAGAAAATGAAATGTTTTTGCGAATAAAACGGCGAGGATTAAACATCACACCTCATATTATTTGTTTTCACAAGTTATCTACAGCTTGAGATTTTTAGCAAATAACTTAGTTGACATGATTGTTCCTAAGCTTTATCTGAAGGTTGAATACTAAGTTCTATGGTGTTATTTTCTATATATGGTGACATTTTATTTTCTTTGTTTATACAGGTCATCTGGCCACATTATAATGGCCACTATCGCCCAACTGAAGAAAATTTGTTCGAGTTTCTTATTTGTATGGGGGAAAAATGGCTTTGACATTGTCGATGTTGAGGTATATGTCATATAAACTATTTATAGTCAAATTTACTTTATATTATAGTGTTCATTGTCGTTCATGTCTTACACTCTGCATTGTATCTTTTGCTTTCAGAAAATGAACTCAGTATTGATGGTAAGAAGAATAAATTGAAGAAAAAGGAGAGCAATAACATTGAAGTGACAATGCAAAAAAAAAGAGATAAGAGAACTGGTCTGGTGATACCCTTACAGCCAATATCCTGCATAAGACACACATATAGATACTAATGGTGAAGTCTTTAGAGTTGGTGAATTCACCTGCAATGCCTTGGCAACACAATGATAATGTTTTGAAGTGATGAAACATCATTTCATGTGTAAATTGTAGTCCAACCAATATTAAGTTAGAAACTCATTGTAATACTTTAACATTTCATATAATATAATTTATGTTTTTGAAATTATTTATAATTTCACTTATTGTTTAGAATTTTAATTAACATATGCAACTTTATGTTTTCATATTAGATGAGCGTGCACATTGTATGACATTTTTTAAACCATACAATTAATTTATGTTGATTAATAATGAACACATAAAATCAATTTAAAACTACTAAATTAGTAGTTTATAGTGATTAATGATGAACACAAATAAAATAAATATACGACTAAATTAGTCATTTATAATGATTACTAATGAAAATAAATGAAATGGATATAAACTACTAAATCAGTCGTTTATATAATGAATATGAAACTACCAAGAAAAGATAAATGACTACTACAAATGATAAATTTGTGATTAAAAATAATGACTAAATTTTTCATATATACGACTATTAGTAGCTAATTTACAGTATCTTATAACACAACCAAAAATTTAGTCATATTTATTTGGTCATTAATTAGTTTCAAACAATGACTAAAATTTGCATATATGTGACTATTAGTAGCTAATTTACAGTATCTTATAACACGACCAACATTTTGGTCATATTTCTTTGGTCTTTAATTGGTTTTTTCGGGTGATTATATAGTAATATATTTTGTTGTATATTTGGTCATTAATTGTGACAATTAATGACCAAATAAATGATTAAATCAATGAACAAATCATTGATTAAATCAATGACCAAATCAATGACTAAATTAATGACCAAATCAGTGACTAAATTAATGACCAAATATACTACTAGACAAAAAAATTGAGATAACCAATTAATGACTAAGCTAAAAATGACTAAAAGTTGGTCGCGTTATAAGATACTGTAAATTAGCTACTATTGGTCACCGACTGAAAAATAGTCATTTATATGCAAATTTTAGTCATTTTTTTAGTAATTAATTAGCTATTTTGTACTAGTGCTAGGACAATGCTTGTTGATATGATGCTATACAGATGTGATTACCAATCTGATTCTTATTATGATATTCTTTAGTTTGAAAGTGACCATGTACATGTATGAATACCTCTCTAGTTAAGAGGGAGTGTTGAAAAGTGTAACTAGGTCGGTCTTCATGTTGACTATGTAATTATGCACCTATGTAAAGAAGAAGACAAAGATAATAAAATATGTTTTGTTATACTTTCTTCATGGGTTTCATGAGTAAGATTTATTATGTAGATAAACTTATTCTTTATGTCTATTAGGCTTTTGTCTTCTAAGTATAAATAGCATTAAGTGTCACAAACATGAAGGATCTAGTCTAGAATCACATGCTCCAAGACCTTGTGGAAAAATGGAAAACAACGATTGAAGACAAGCTCCACATACAGTGAAGAAAGTCCTTATGGGCACTGGAATTTATGCTCTTCATGTCAGCCTTCATGCAGTGGAGAATTCAGCCTACATATTGGGTGTAGGGTCGGCCTAAAAAGGGTAGACTAAAAACTATATATGCACAGGATTTGTGACCTATTTGGAGAATTGCGGATTGAACTCTGAGTTGTGGATATCTTAAGGAAAATTGCATATCACATTTTTTTAAAGAAGTACAGACTTACATCTAATCAATTACATTTAAATAAGTGTGGATATAGTTGAGAATAATATGAAGATAACTGCGTACTGTCCCAAGGAGAACAGAAAATGCAGATCACTCTAAATATTAGCGTGGACTTAAGAAAAGAAAAAAAACGTGGACGTTATGAATATATTTTTTAAGTCCATAAGTGAATAAGTTACAGATTCAAGGATCATAAAGATCCTATTGTCCAGGGATTAATATTATGGAACAAATCATATGATGGGTTGAATGTTGATATGTTGAAGAATCTTTGTGGACAAAGGTGGTTGCAAATGCATGGGTAAAGGCAGTAAGGAGAAGATCAGTTTCAAGTATTGTTGTGATGTAATAGAAGTTGTGGGCAAGAGACAGTGAAGTATACACATACAGTTGTAACAATGATTTATATGAAGAAAGCGGTCAGAATGTATGAGTCAGAGGAAGGTAAATCTATGATTTAACTTCCTGTCTACAACTTCAAGCATATGTCAAGTAAAGATGTTTTGTCTTCAGTATTCAACTAAGAAAAAAGAGAGGAAGTTAAATGTAGAGACCTAGTTCTCTAGTATAGATCAAAGAAGACAGTGCAGAGGAAGAGGATCAATGTTGTGAAAAGAAGTGACAAGGTCTTGGAAGCATATATAGGTCAAGGGTTTGAGTCTTGGTCATGGTACTTGACATTTGGATATCTATAAGAAGAATTCTTTGACGTTTTTCCTCTCCAAGAGGGTGTTATAGCATCATTTTTCACCCTTATGTGAATAATTATTGTCTCTCTGGCCTTAGGCACCCTTTCCCTCCAGACTTGAACAAATTCATAAAAAACAGTGTTAAAATTCCCATATGCAATTATGCCTAGACTTTTCCACGTATATACGCAATTCCGTTCATACATTTCTGCGTATGCCATTTAAATCATTAAAAATATATATAAATTCCTTATTTTCGTGGAAGGCAATGGTTATTCCCGTAATTCAACCACCCCAACTCGTGGCCCAATTGTTTTCAACTGCTGAAACTACTTTGAGGGAGTATAAAAGCCGCTCATGTGTATGGCCTAAAGGAGAGAGAAAATTATAGATATTATACTTTGTTGGATCCCTATTTCAAGTCTGATGTTCTCGTGCCTCCTGCACTTCCCAAGTATATTTAGGAAACCCTTGTTTCCTTGAAGATGATCATTATCCTATATGACATCTTGTGTGCACACATCTTGGAAGAATCCTAGCGAGGTGAGGGCTGGACGAATCCAGAGGACGGTCTACTCGAAGGCCACAGAAGGATTTAGGTGATCTCTCCACTTTCTATTCTTGTACATTCCATTTATAATAAGAAGTACCATCTTGTTCCCGAATATTCACATGTCTATATATGTGTGAATATTGTTAGTTAAACATTCAATATTTCTTATATGATATTATACATGAATTATACTGACATCTAGGAACAATATATGTTGTACAACTAGTCTTTCGTGTTTTTTCTTTCTTAATTTCTAGGTTATGAAGCATGAGGAGTTGTTAGGGGTTTGAACCCTGCGGGATCTACATCAAACGTAGGACTTTCGGGTAAGTTCCGCAATTGATTAAATCTAGTTTTAAGCATAAAAGATAGGTTGAGTGAGTCCTTCTTGAATGGTACGCCCCTGATCTGTGAAGTTTGCCGACCCAAAAACCTTTAGGGAGTTATTTCCCGAAATATAAATGGTGACTCCACTGGGGATCACACTTTTTTGATTTCCCTTTTGGTTTTTTCATCTATCTTGAAGGTTTCCAATAGTTTTAATCATTTTTTCTAGTTCGGTAAATCTTTTTCCAGTCAGACTGAAGACCTAGTCTCTTGATCAGGCTTGACCTTTTTTATTTTTTCTTATTTACCTTTTCATACACGGTTTTTCTTTTGCGCAGTCATGGATATACACTATTTTGTGTAAAGGAACCCACGTATACGTGAGTTTCCTTTACCACAGTCGCATATGCACGCATGTTGTAAAACTACTAAAGCGTGTATATTTGAGTAAATTTTGAAATTTTTGGTTTTAAGCTTTTTTTGGTCTTGTCTTCCTGTGGAGACATGTTCCTGTGATATCTTTGAAGTCTTTGGACTGTGTTTAAGGTGGTTTTATACTTGTTTCTCTCTTAATTGTCTGAAGACCAAATCATTTGGTGAAATCTTCATTTATTGTGCTTGCAATTATGGCTTGAGCACCAAGATCTCTTTCTAAAGATTCTTGGTTGTTCTGAGTATTTAGGATAGAGAGATTTTCCTCATTGGATCTTTGCTAACTTTGTGAGTTTCTTTTCATCTTGATTTTTTCTTGTTTTTGCATTTGGTGTTCTTGATTTCATTGACTAGGTCTTGTTGCAATTTTCGAAGAGTCTCTTTTGATTCTTTGGAGTCTGAGTTTTCCGCAAGTTTATGCTATTGTACTGAGTTGATTTTTTAAGTTTCTTGTCTTCCTCTTGCTCATGTAAGTCTTGCTATGAGAGTAGCATAGTTGGCTTAGAGAATATTTTTGAAGTTTTGCTTGAAATTCGAAATTCGTTTAGCTCAGTAATTTGATAGTTTCTTGGTCTTTTTTAAAGTCTTTTTTCTTCATAAAACTTAAAATCCAAAAAACATTTTTGTTTCCCATTGCTTCTGTTTTGGTTTATGGTTTATTTTAATCTTTTTGAAGCTTTTTTGAAGTATTTATTCTTTGGTTCTTGACTTGATTAGGAAGGGAGACTTCTTTTGATTTCATTCTGTTATATTAAGTCTGATTTTTGGCGTTTTTATACCTTGAGCTTTTGATTTGGAATTAGATTGGTGAACTGCCAAAAAGTGATTGAAACTTGGTATCATTAGATATTTCTCTTTGCTTTATTAGATCTTGCATCTTATAATTTTCATGCCATTAGTAATTTGCATTAGGTGCACATAATCATTTTAGTCTCTTTCGTAATTTTTTGTGTGTGAAGTCTAGTTATCTTAAAAGAAAATTAAAATATATAGTCTCGTAGAACCTGTGTAGAAATCATTCTTCATCAAAAGGAAATCAGTGCATTTGCATATAGTTTTTCTTTCATTGGTTTCTTTTTGTGCCATACAAACATCATTGGTTTCACTTCCATATGCCCTTGACATAAAATAACAGCCAATTAAAATAAGTGATATAACTTAAAAAAAACTAGCAATTTTTGTTTTAAGTGTCATACATCAACTAGCTAGGCTGTAAGGCATTGGATTAGGTGAGTGGAGAGTTAACTCTCTAAGGTCGCTCAGATTTTGAAACATAGAAGTTTATTAATGAGTGAAATCCAACACCATTAGGTGGACCGAGAAAGCTCTCCTCCATAGAGTTAAGCGCAAGGGAAAGTGCAGGTAGAGAAGAGAGATACCCCCTCTCTGATTTGTTGAATCCTGACCTAAGACCATTCCACCCATCTGTTGATATGGATTGGTGTCCTTAGTTTCCCATCCTATGTATCACACAAGTGACTGCAGGGGGGAATACCTGTGGTACCTGAGGTAGACCTTGTATCACTTCCAGCAGTACTTCTGGAGGGTGCCCTTGCGAAGCTTGGGTATTTGCTCTGGCAAAGGCTGTTGTTAGGAGGTCAGCATAGCTGCCTCTGTTACCTTCGCTAGTGGATCTGGGTCATAATTACCCTAGAATGCTTTTGGGAGGTCCTACTTTTCGCTTTCCTATATTTTGGTGTCCGGTCCTAATCACTCGAAGCGAAAATACTTGAAGGCCGTTTTCTTGGCTATATATTACAGACTTTGTAGTGAGTGATCTTTGCTCCTAGCTTGCTTAGATTTATACTTTTTTGAGTCTAATCAATATTTTAAAGTGGCTAACTGATCGATTCGTTGATCAAGATGGCTTCATGGGTTGTCTCCTGCGAGTGTTGAGCCTTCTTCAAGAAGGCGTAGGAGCAATTCAGAAGGTGGTTATCACCCGGTATTATCTGATGCAGTGGATATAGATCCTCTGTTAGGGCTTGAAGTTTCTGCAGCTGGTCTTGGTTTTGGTGTTAGTACTAAGAGGAGTACTCCACCCACCTCGAGAGTTTTATTTCCAGAAGTAGAAGTAGAGGAAGTACCTCAATCTCCTGAATCGCTTCCGTCTCTTCTTTCTTCTAATTCTTTGTTTATCATCAAGTACATCGGACCTGAGTCTGAGAGACTCGAGAGTCCTTACCCATCACATTATCACCTTTCGATGGCCAGGAATGGGAACACAGCTTCTACTGTGAGTGCTACAAGTATTCGGATTCCTCCTAAATTTGAAGGAGGAGGCACTATTGCTATATCTTCGATTACTTCTAGTGCTGTTGTGTTTGGTTCTGGTTATACCCAAGCATAGGCTTCTCAATCTGGTCCCTTTTGTCTTGGAATGTTTGTTAGTGGAATTCCTTTGTTTTCCTTGTTAAACACACACACAACAAAAGACTCAACACACAATGAAGGATGAGCATGTAGCTCTATATATTTTTCCATTATACATGATGTACATTTATAGTACAATGGTGTGACTCTTGGTTTCACATTCCAAGGTCAATTAGACTCCATTGTGACTTTTCGCATTCCACACCTACCCATGGAGGATTAGGTGTTCCAACATTCCCCCCTTAATCCGAAGGGGCATGTGTGAGTCCAAGAAAAGAGTTGTAATACAAATCTACAAAGTATACATGACAACACTTGGGCTGAATCAACTCTCTGAAATGTTGGAAAAAAGAGGTGGTTTAAGGATGACCACCAACACTGGAACACAATACTTGTTGCAGTTCCTGGAACTATTTCAAAATTAGCAAGAAGCTAAAAGCTTCTGTTAGAGGAATTGTCCCTCATAAAAAAGGGAGACCTTAAACCTAAAAGAAGGGAGTTCTACAACCTGTGATGGTTTAAGGATTACCAACAACATTGGAATGCTTGAAGCATTTCCTGGAACTCAACCAAATCTGGCAAGATGCTGAACGCTTCTGCTAGAGGAAGTGTCCCTCATATATGAAAGGTAGACCTTCAACCTAAAAGAAGGGAGGTCTACAACCTATGATGGTTTAAGGCTATCCACCAACCAAAGATTATGGTTTAAGGTTTTCCACAAACCAAAGGCATGCTCATGGGCATCCGTGTCTCTAGCTACATCTCTAAATCTTGAATTACGAATTGTGGCTCAAGCTCGCTTGAATTGTTGTGTCTTTGGCTACAACTCTAAACATGGAATGAGAGATTGTGGCTCAGGCTCGCTTGATCTGACATCAAAGCTTGTAGATGACCACCATTTTCCCCCTATCAGGGACAAGTCGAGATGATGGCAAAAAATCAACTGCAAGTTTGCTCAATATTCGTGAACAAGTTCTGACATGTGTCTTAATCATCTTCTTGGCTGCTGATTCCCATTGCCAAGAAGCGATCCATCCAAGATGAATCTTTTTTCTTGCAGGAGGCTTGCTTCTAAAGAATCTGTCTGAAGAATGGGTGTGCCGACCACAATGCTTGCATGGATGAAGATAAAAACAGTGATATTTCATATGGCCAACTTGATCACAGTGTTGGCATTTTACAATCTGTTGTTGTTGTTGTGGAGCAGGATCTGGAACAACTACAGGTGAACTGTCATACATGAATCCGACACTTTGAAATATGATGGGCTTGGTGTAGTCTGGAATATGAAAGGACACATCCTTTTCATATCCAAGACCAGTTCTGTGCTTATTGTGGAGAAGCTCTTCCCAAGGTCTGATGATGCAGCAAAAACTACTGTGCAAGAGGCCTTTAAGGTAGCTGATCATTTTTCTTCTTCAAGGAGTTGTTTTACACCACAAACAGCTCGTCTTCACATGTCAATCTCTTTTAGAAAATCACCCTTCTATATATGCCACAACTCATAAAATGAAAATTGCACTTTTCTCTATGTATTCAGTCCATTTGCTTCGTACGCCATTTTCCATTTCTCTATTGTTCGTTTTCTCTCTTCCTCTCTCTCTGCTGTTTTTTTTTTTTTTGGTAGAGAAAAAGAAGAAGAAGGGAAAACAGAAGTATTAACTGAGGGAGGTGTTTACTAGGGGAGGTTTTATCTGGGGAAATTTTTTACCTAAGGGAGGTATTACCTGGGGAAGCTTTAAATAAAAAAATAAAAATAAAAATAAAAAGGATGAAATTTTAAGAATTCGTGGGAGGGAGGAGTTCTGTAAAAAAAATGAAAATCAAAATTTTAAAAAATAAAATAAAATGTAAAGGCCAAATGGCCAAGAGAGGGGGAGGGGGATGATCTGTGTCAGTTCGAGTGGGGATGGGGTATGCGAAGAGAGGGGGTTAGTGTTTGAGCGAGCGAGAGGGGATGGGGCCGTAGGGAGGGCTGGGATTTAGCGTAGAGCGAGTAGGTAGCAAGGTTTGAGAGAAGGGCAAGGTGGGAATCGTGAGTTGGGGGAGCTATGTTGTGAAGCGTGGGAGGTCTGTGAGGTAGGGACGGTGTTTGAGAGCTGAGAGGGAGATGAGGGGCGGAGTAAGGGTTAGCGTAGGGATGGGGGAGCGAATAGGCTGTGGTGAGCATGGAGGGGAGCAGGCTGTGAGGGCCAAGGGAGTTTACAGTGTGAGTGTAAGGGGAAAAGAGGGGGTAGCAGCTGGGTGGGAAGTGAGGGGGGCTACGTTGTAGTCGTGTGTAGGGAGAGTTGTGTATGCGCAGGGGAGGGGAGAGCTGGTACGGAGTGAGGGGTAGGTAGGTGCAGGTGGGTGAGAGCTCAGGTGTTGAGTCCGTTGGAGAGGGCGGTGAGGGGGTCGAGTGAGAGGGTCAAGAGACTGTGTTATGTGGGCAGAGGTTTGGAGCGATCGGCTGTGTGGGAAGGCCGAGTGATGCAGAGGGGGTACGTAGGGTGCCGTGAGGGCATTGAGTGGTTGAGGGGTGGGTAGAAGGGTTATGTGCGTGAGGGAGTCGAGGGTTAAAGGGGGCAAAGTATGGCAGGTTTGGGTAGCAGGTTTGTGGAGTAGAGAGATGTGAGGGGTAGTGGGTAGAGTAGAGGGTGCGTTGAATGTCAGGGTCTACATAGAGAGTTGCAGAGTTGCAGGGGCGAGGGGCTGAGTTGCATAAAAAAATATTATTTTTTATTTTTTATTTATTTTATTTATTTTATTAATAAAAAATACAGCAGAGAGCAGGAAATCCACTTTAAAATAGTAGTAGAATTTTCAGAAAACTCTAGGTAGAAACTCAGAAATTTTTACTTAAAAACCCATAAATTTTCTTCAAAAAAACCCACTTTGAATAATATTTCCAGCAACTTCCCAAAATGGTGCAGAAATTAAAATGTAGAAATTGAAAAATAATGTGCGATGAGAAAACCTGCAGAATGCCCCCAAATCCTGCTCTTCTTCAGAACGAAATTTTTGAATGCTCCCAATTTCTAAATGTTGCTTCTTCTCAAAGAAAATTTCTGAATGATGCAGAAAGATTGATGAATGCAGAAAAAATGACTGCTGCAGAAATCTCTGAGTGCTGCAAAAATTATCAGAATTTTTGCAGATATGCGCAGGCCATAAATAGAAATGGCTCACTCAAGGTTGAGTTGTTTATGAATGTATCAGCTCTGATACCATGTTAAACACCATGTTAAACACACACATAGTGTATGAGAAAGATAAACACACACAACAAAAGACTCAACACACAATGAAGGATAAGCATGTAGCTCTATATATTTTTCCATTATACATGATGTACATTTATAGTACAATGGTGTGACTCTTGGTTTCACATTCCAAGGTCACTTGGACTCCATTGTGACTTTTCGTATTCCACACCTACCCATGGAGGATTAGGTGTTCCAACATTCCTTTTCTACTGTTGTAACTGCATCCACATCCATCTCCTCTATGGCTAGTGGATCAACTTCTTCTCAAGGTTCCCCTTTGGAAGTGGGCATATACCTCACTCAAATCCTTCCTTAGGGTCTTTTCCTTTTACTTCCCAGACTCAAAATTTTAATCCATGGTCTGGAGGTCAAAATTCTACTACCTTCAAGGGGTGTAACCCTATCTTTACGGCAGTAGGGATAACGAATCAGTTTCTCGCTGGTCACCAAGGGAATGTTCGTGTCTCTTCATATAGTTCTTATCAGGATTTTTCTCCTTTTTCAAATGCTTGGAACCCTTATCAGGGAGTTTATTCTTCATACACTACTTGAGTGGGTGGAACTGGTCTAGTTTATAGTAACTCTATGTTGGGAGGGGGTCCTTCTCCGAATGTTGGGTCACAAGGGTTTTCCTATGGGAAACTTTTTCTACGAACTCTTTCTGGCAACTTGGTGCCTCATCAAATCCAGGGTATTATTTTCAGAAAGTAGGATGGAATTCCCATGCTCCTCCTAGTTTACCATTTCTGGCAACGTTAAACTTGCCAGATTTGTCGAAATTGAATAACGATCCAATCCGATATAGTCTGGGGTGGCCTCCGGTCTCCACCAAACAACCTTCAAACATTCCAAAGTTTGAAGGAAAGAATGGAGAGGATCTGGTAGATAACATAACCACTTATCATCTATGGTGTTCATCAAACTCCCTGATCAATGATTCAATTTGGTTGAGGTTATTTCAGCGCACCTTGGCTGGAAATGCAACTAAGTGGTATATTGAGTTAAATTGGGGGAGATTTGCCATTTTTTGAGATCTGGCTACCATGTTTTTAAATCATTTTCAGTTGCCTGTTCGTTATGATGCTGGGACTGAACTCTTGGATAATTTTAAGTAGGACAAGGCAACCCACATTTCTAATCATAGTCAGCAATGGTGGAGAAGGAAGTGGCTCATTAAAGCCTACATTTCAAATTAATTCCTTCTAGAATGGTTTTTGAAATCATTGCAGCCAGATATTTCGAAGGATGTATCCCTGTCTAGGGTATTTTCTAAGGAACGGGCTATTTTCAAGGCCCAGCAATTAGAATTGATTTATTCTCAGTCTGGAGTCCTCAATAAAAAATTTCCTAATGCTCCTCACTCCAAATTGGATTTGTCCAAAACTAAACCTGGTCCTCATGGTGATGGACTTATTGGGTCAATCGATAGCAGTGAAACTAACCTACTTAACCAATTGTAGCAATTGTGCATACAATCTACTTCTTCAGGTCAAGCTGTACCTTCGGTGCCAACCTATTCCCAAGCTTTGTCAATAAATGCTGACTAAACTTCAAACTCAAAAGGAAATCAACAATCCGAGGGGAAGAAGAAAGGATGGAATAATAATAGAAAGAAGGGAAAATATGGGAAGGGCGATGCAAATAAATCCAATGAACCTATTGGTGAAGAGAAAAATGATAAAAATAAGTGAATTTTCTATGCAAGTTATGTACTGGAGGTCATCTTACTCACCTTTGTCCTAAAATTCAGGATGCGCGGTGCTTGTTAGCTCAACAGGGATCTTCCAGTTCCCAGGTTGTGTTAACAAACCCTTTTCCCCAAGGGCAACAATTAGTTGTTGGCGTGAATCAACATACTAGGTCTTCCTCTGGAGGCACCCTAGAAGGGGAAACCCCATCAAACATATATATGATGAGTTCTCGCGTAGATATCGCTATGATATCTCATGATTATGACACAGATGAGTCTTCGAAAGTGAAGGGTGCTCCTGATAGTACTGAACCACTTCACATTCTGAGGCCCACTGTTGAGACCATACCTCAGATTCCAAAAGCATCTACAAAGCATACAACAATTAATCCAAATACCAAGGCTTCTCAAAACTACTTTATTGTAGAAGATCTGGCCCATAGTCCTTGTGCTATGTCTGCTCTCGAGGTGCTCTAGTCTTATCCAGCTCAGTGAAGTACTCTTCTTACTGCTATTGGGGCTATTGATCTAAAAAAATCTCTTATGATTACATTTGATATGACTAATTTTAAAAAAATACTCCCACATCATATGGCTTTCCATATTAGATCATTGTTTTGGAAATTCACTATATTTTGAACAGTCATTGATGAGGGTGCTTCCACATGTGTGATGTCTCTCACATGCTGGAAAGGAATCAAATCTCCTGTAGCTGTTCCATTAGCCACTCTTCTGACAGCGTTTGATGGTCATTCTCATAGGCCGCATGGTATTGTCCTAGATTTTCCCATCTATTTTGGGGGAAAAACTGTAAATATCGAGGTTGAGATAGTTGATGCAAGCTTGGACTACAACCTTTTGTTGGGGCGAAACTGGATTTATGAGGTGGATTCTATTGCGTCCTCGTTTCATCTTATTTGTTTCCCTCACGAAGGGAGGATTATCACAGTTGACCAACTAGATTGTTCTCTTGTAGACCAGAATGCATCTGCTGACTCAACTATCCCTTTGGTGGATAATTTAAAACTGCCTGTTGATAATCTCAGGATTGGAATGTTTTCTTATCTGATGGGTATTTTCGATATTCCACCTCCTTCCATTCATATAAATGTAATTTCATCCTCTAGGGTTCTTATTCGAAGAGATTTCTTCATAACTCATTATTTTGCAGATCCTTGGACCTTACCTTCCCCTTCTTCCACACTAGCAAAAGGTCAAGTGGGTGGAATGGAATTTCCAATGTCTGTAGTAGAGATTACTTATAAATCCATTCTTGTTTCTCTTTCACTAGAGGAATTGGATGGCGATTTTGCCTCAGTTTGGACACTTAGTTCTTCTTTCTCCCAGGATTGCCTAGATACTACTCTTCCATATGAAGAGGCTATCCTGGAAGCTATGACTGGTGTAGATAGATCGTGGGATGATTTCCATAATTTTTCTTACTTTCTACCAGACTTGAACGAATTTGAGTCAAGTTTTCCAAGTCCTCAGTCTTTTGGTCCTATTCACCTAGTCCTGAACCCTTTAGCACCAACACATATATTTGCTGAAGGGAACATGGCTATGATTTCTCTGACTATCCCGATGAACATCTCCAGGAATCCCAGCATTATCGAGAATGTTTTCATTGGAGCTGAATGTTCCCCTGAAGAGATTCAAATTTACATCGATCTCTTTAAAGAATTTAGGGACGTGTTCGCTTGGTCTTATGAGGAAATGCCTGGTATAGATCCATCTATTGTCCAGCATGAGATCAAGATCTATGAGAATGCTAAGCTTGTGAGGCAAAAGCTTCATCTGGTCATCCCTAGGAAGGCTACAGCTATCAAAGCCAAGGTAGAGAAGTTTCTTAAGGCAGGATTAATTTTCCCTATTCCTTTGACTGAATGGGTTTGAAATCCAGTCTCGATGGACAAAAAACAAGGAAAAATTCGCGTTTGCATTGATTTCAGAGACCTTAATAAATCATGTCCAAAAGATAATTACCCCACACCATTCATAGATCAGATTATCAATGAGTGTGCAGGCAATGCGATTTTCTCCTTCATGGACAGTTTTTCTGGATATAATCAAATTACTATCTGTCCTGAAGATCAGCATAAGACTGCCTTTATTTGTCCCTGGGGTACCTTTGCTTACAAAAAAATTCCTTTCGGCCTTAAAAATGTTGGAGCCACTTTTCAGCGGGCCATGTCATATGCCTTCCATGACATCAAACATATTATCGAGGTGTACTTGGACGATCTAGTGGCTCGTTCTCGCAAGAGAATTGATCATCCTTCTCACCTCCGTCAAGTATTTGAACGGTGTTGTTTCTACAAAATTAGGTTGAATCCGAACAAGTGCATTTTCGCGGTCAAATCCGGTCGATTGTTGGGGTTTATTGTGTCTACATAAGGGATTTGGGTAGATCCCTTCAAGGTTGAGGCAATACTTCTATTGCCTCCCCCATCGTCTATTGGTCAACTTCAAAGTCTACAAGGAAAAGCTAATTTTCTGCGGAGATTTATCGTAAATTATGCCAAGATTACAAGAGGATTCATGAGATTATTAAAGAAGGGAGTCCCATTTTTGTGGGATGACTTTGTTCAATGCTCATTCAATGCTTTGAAAAAAACATTGACCTCTAATCCTATCCCGAGTCCACCTAATTATAATAGGGATTTCCTCTTGTATCTCGCAGCAGCGGAATCTACTATCAGTATGGTTCTGGTTCAGGAGGAAGATGATCTTGTTGAGCATGCTATATACTACTTCAGTTGAGATTTGGTAGGACCTGAACTCTGGTATTCTCTGATAGAAAAGCTCGCTTTTGGAGTTGTCCATGCTGTGCAGCGGCTCAGACATTATATTCTTCTTTGAAAAACTTATTTTTTGGCAATAGTCAATCCATTTCATTTTATTCTCACAAGGCGAGTGATTGGGGGCAATACAATTGGTGGATTGTGATTTTGTAGGAATTTGATCTTGAATTTATGTCTGCCAAGTCCAAGAAATCATTAGTTTTCGCAGAATTAATTTATGAGTTGCCCTATGGAGAGGATATAATTTATGATGAATCCTTTCCAGATGAGCACCTTTTTCTCTCTCTTCACAGGATCCTTGGTATGGGGATCTCATTGTATATCTTCAGACTGCGAAGTTTCCTTCAACTTTTTCGAAAGATGAGTGCCATAAGTTACGTCACCTGGCTAAAAATTACTTGATCATTGGTGATAATTTATACCATCGAGGGGTCGATGCAATCCTAAGATTTTTCTTAACTCTCGAAGAAGCTGAAGTTGTGATGAATGATTTCCACAATGGAGCTTGTGGAGTTCATTTATCTAGGCTTGCTACAACCCAAAAAATCTTACTTGCTGGATACCTTTGGCCTTCGATTTTCAAAGATTTTATGGAGTCAGTCAAACGGTGTCATCCATTTCAAGTGTACACTCGAAAGATGTGCGCTCATCCAGCTTCTCTCTTCCCAGTTGTCACTGACAGTCCATTCACAAAGTGGGGTATTTGTTGGTACATAAAAAGGTATCTTTTAAACACCTAATTAGCCTACATTAATTATCAATCCGGGAGTGACTTTTTATTTCAAGAGTGTACTCTGTCTGAGGCTGCAATTAACTAAGAGTAATGCTATGAAGATGTAGTACAGAATTCTAAATACAAGAGTAAACAGATGCTTGTAAAGAAATCTAATTACAGTAACATAAATGTAAACGCTCTGAAATCTTAACTACCTCAATCTGCAAACCATCGATCAGGGATATAGTAGCAGTAACTCCTTCCCTTAGAAATCGATGCAACTGAAATCACACTAAGGCAAGATAACCAATCTAGGGACTTGGAAGCGGTAACCAGTGTCCTCTACAGTTGGTGGTCTTGTTCTTAAAGAAATCGAAATGAAAACTACTTGCTGATGAAAATAACTGAAAGGAACTTCAAAGGCTAGAAAGGAACAACAACTCATAATTCCTATGCATACACAGCAACTGTAACCAATCTATCTGCTAATCTGAAGCTATGAATAAGAAATGAACAATAAACAGAAGTGGAACAACAACATGAATTGAACAACAATTATAAACTTAACACAATCAAGCAACTAATCTTAATACTTCAACCCCGTCGAGAGCCAATACCATGAAACAATCAATCATAAAGAATCATAAACCAATAGAACAACAACTAGAATTGAATATAGAACAACAAAGCTTTATAATGATAGCAAGGTAAATAAACAACGAATGCACTTCTTGCAGATGATAAAATAGCAATGCAATTCATTAATGATCACAACGAATCTGTATTTAATCCAAAAGAAATCAATCAACTTTGCAATCGTAATGAACTTAAACACAAATTTACACAACAGTAAGAAAAGATTAGAAATAAAAACAGCAGGGTAATTCCACCAGAGCTGGGCCCTCAGCACCAGTGAAATACTGTTGGGCTACTTTAGAACTTATGAGATGAAATGAAACACATCTTTGATATTAATCGAACATAAAGTATTACAGAGACTACTCTCTTAAAGCTGAGAGTCAATAAGCACAATATTACAAAGGAAATGTTTTGAATACGAGAATTTCCAACCCCCTGATCACTAAAGGGCGTTGCCTTATATAGCAGACCCTAACAGACAATATGAGGAATAAGATGAGATTTGAACAGCGATCCCTCAGGATCGAAGGATCCTGAGGGATTCGCTTCCCTTCATCTAGTTATCATCTGGTTTACTTTGACCGAAGCCGAGCTGTCCCCTGCATTTTCTTAGCAATGCGTTCGGATTTCCTTGTCCTAGACATGATTTGGTCTAATGCTAGAGGAACATCAGTTGCATTCATCTTAGCTTCACCTTTGGTACAGTTGTCCGCTTCGTCCAATTCCTATTTTTATCAACAAAAAGAAATATTTAATCATCTTTTTACAATAAACATAAACCTTTCCAATTCTACCATAATTCTTATAATAAATTACCTTTATAAGGTAAAAAGGATTATGTCTATAATAAAAGAATGAGAAAATACACAGTGATTTCATACATTTTCCACTGCCCAACATACCCCCCTGCTTAATCTTTTTCATGTCCTCATGAAAACTATAGTTCACATGGAGAGCAGTTAAAGAATAAGCAGGATAAGGTTTTTCATCAAAAGGCATAAAACCATGCAGTGTAGCTAATGTTTCGAAAACATGTTCTGTATGTCCTTCGGGTAGTTCGTAAATGGTTTGTAGTCTATAGCAAGATACCATGCAATGGGGCTTTGGAACCTACACCCTAGCCATAATGGTCCTTCTTTTAAAATGAGATTACTATAGGAAATCAAGTGGTCTATAGCTAGCCCAAATTTTTTATAGTTAAATGGTTCTCTATTTTGCACATTCTGATTGGAAATTCTCCATCAAAACTTAGCTGCTATGTAAGCTTGGTTTCTAATAGATAAGAAAAAATTTGTACCATTCAAGATAATCGATTTATGGATAGGCCCCAATGCTTGGATAACACCTTCCTTTTTCATCAAACTCTTCTGCCTAGCCCAAAATTAAAATGGAACCTGAGGTTCACTCCTAACCCACAAATATAATTAATTTTCTTGCCTTTGAAAAGAATTATAGGCTTTAAGCCATTTTAACTGATTTGCAGCAAAGGAAATAAATGCCTGGTATTGGACATCTCCCACAAAAGGGCTAGGATTTGACTCACAATCATTTTCAAGTATTAGATTATGCAAATAAAACTCACACAAAAGGTGTTGTACCTTAACCCCATAAAGTTTGTAGCATGATACAAAGTCATCTATAGTTTTTAGATCTATAGATTTTCCTACCCTAACTGCCTTAATATTTAGCTGTAAATATCTTTCTAATAAAAATAAAGCATAGTTTTTGGTAAGGCATCTACAGGCTAAGACATCAGTGTACAATAAGCATAGGGTGTCCATTCGATTGTGGGCTAATTTTAATTGATTCATTACCTTTTCAGCCTTCTCCTCTGCTTTTCGACACTTCTCGTGAGCTTTAGCTTCTGCTTCATGGATAATCTTCATCTGTTGCTGCAACTCCTAATATCTATTCCTAGGGACAATGTCTTCTTCCAACCTTTGCCTTTCCATTCGAGCCTGTGCCAACTCCTCTTGGAGTCTAGCTAATGTGGGGTCACTAAAAGTATTCTGACTACTAGCTTGCATGTTTTCACTTGAAGCGGGTCCCTCTAGAACAACTTGTGTTGGAACAACTGTTTGTTGTTCTGTATCTCCATCATTAGGCTCAGGCTTGTCTTCTGCAACTTGGGGGTTCATCTTAGCAGCCACTCTTCTCTTTTTCGAAGTTCACTTGGTAGCTATGCTTCTTCTCTTGGGGGCTCTCTTAGGCATTTGTTTCATTCTCAGAACCCTAATGGTTTTCCTAAGTTGTTCCACGATTCTCTGAAGCTTGATTCGTTCCCTTTGAAGCTTTTCAATCTCAGTAACTTTCTTCCTTTTTCTCAATGGAACGACTGTTCCTTTTTCTGGGCCTGTTTGCTCAACAGGGTTTAGGTCCTCGTCAGCCATGCCTTCAGTTGGGTTCTCTTCTTGGTTTTCTTCTTGGGATTCTTCTTGAGGTTCTTCTTCAACATTCATATGCCCTTGGATAAATTCTTTGGGAATTATACCCTCAATTAACTCTGCAATCCCCTGAGAGCTTCCAATTTGGGATATTTCTTCGGTATTCTCCTTTTCTTGTTCATGATTTTTAGGGGAAGCAACCCTAGCTTCACTAGGCTTTGTTGTTTCATCCAACATTTCTTCAGTTGTTTCTTCGTTGATTGCAGAGTGCTCCTGCAACTGAATAATATCAATGTTAAGGTCCAAAGGGCTGTGAGGGTGCACATAGTCACTCATATTGGCCAGAATTTGGGCCAATTGATCTTCCTGTAAAGGGCTTACAGTAGCATTTTCAGGAGGCTATGTTCCTTCTTTGTCACTGCTATGATTATCTTTGTTCTCCTCACAGGTATGATAGCTTCCTTCTTCCTCATCCAAATATCAAATTTCTCCTTCAATTTCCTCTTCCTCAATATTCCCTTCTTCTGCACTGGTTTGTTTCTCACCACTAGTGTGGTGACTTATTTCTTCTTCATCTGAGTAGCGAATTTCTCCCTCCATTTCCTCTTCTTCATCAATACGAGGACTTCCTCCCTCCAGTTGTGGAGGCTGTTCATACTCTGAGCTATGCAATTCCAGGGGCTAGCTACTGCTGCCTGGAAATCCTTCTATCATTCCCCTACTTCGTTTTGAACGGAGGGACTGTCTGCGAATTGATGGCTCAGCTATTGAGCCAGCCATTCTCTTCCGTTTTGGGGCAGGTAAGGCCAACCCTCCATCAATGGAGAATATCAACTCTTCCCATATAGTCTGTTGCTAGGCCAGGCTACAACTTACTATTAATCGGATTAGGCAATGGTGGTTGACCACCATGTCTACATGCTGAGCTTTTCTTATACTACGGGTGATATCATGCGGTGAGGAATTTAAAAATGCAGGAAAATTTACAGTGCATTTCTGTTTGAATACAACCAGTAACTTAAGGTGGCGAGGTCTTACCATGTATTTCCTTCCGTCACACGTTATATAGGCCTACACTACCTTGGCCAATTCTGTCCATGGTTCTCCTAATGATGCTGGCTGAACTCCTTTGCCTCTGACGACCAATGTCTATCCGTCATCCTGAAAAATATTCATGGATTCTTGAAGCCTGACCTTCTTTTGCATCCATATGGTTCCTTGTGCTGGTATACCAGACACCTCCGCAATTATTTCATCGGATACAATTATCTGTCTTCCTCTAACCATGGAGTGTCCTTCTTGCAAGTTCTATAAAAATTCGGTGGCCACTGCTTCATGGGGTTGTTGCATCCTGGTGAAATATGTAATCCATCCCAATCTTTCCAAAATATCTCATGCAGCATCATAAATGACTAGCACTTGCGGCTCACTCCGAATTGGTCATCCTCCCATCGTCTCTGCACACTATTAGTTCTTCTCAAACACACAATGATTGTAATGGAACAACAAAGCATGGTGAATTGGAATAATGTCGTTAAATTTTTGTTATTCCCTAGAATGCAGGGATTTGGTTTGCATACAAGTAAAGAAATATCATGATTTGATCTGCATGCAGACATCTACGCCCCCCCTGAAGGATGATAGGTCGTCCTCGACCGTCAATTAAGAGAGGCAAGTGTGGCACATCAGTTGTACAGTAGGAAAAAGTAGGCATAATTATGATACATTCAATCAAATTATAGAAATTAATGAAATCAATGTGTGTGATGAATCATAAATAGATATAAAATCGTTTGTAATGATTCAAATATAAGGAAAATGGACACCTTAAGATAAACATAAGTACATATGTGTTTATTATCCACTTCAAACTAATGTGATCGATTTATAATGATTTTCATGTATAATAGGTTCGAAATCAAAGGTGAAGGATTCATACTTTCATTTGATATTTAAATAGAGACATAGGAAAAGGGTTTAATATGACTATTGATGTGTATAAATGTGACTCCAATACCATTAGCAGAGCTCTGTTTCCCACAGGTGTCCATAACCTTGACAGAGTTGCTTTCTTACCCTTGGAACCATTGTCCTTTATTCATACTGAGGAAGTGCTTGTTAAATGTCATAGCAGAGGCCATTGTGCTGGCTTGGTGACCAGATAAATCACAATTCCATTCACCAGGAAGAAGTGAAAAGTGGGCAGACTAGCTCGTGATGAGACCTCCTGTTCCAAGGACTTTTTTCTTTTTTTTTCAATCGTCCATTGGACCATATCCCTGGTTTGGTGGCCATGATGGGAATGCCACTTCACCTGCTTCCTTATGATCATGGTAGGCTGGCTCTTGATGAGACCCCCTATCCTCCATCTTCCAAATCATAAAATTATTAGTGAAACATACAAATATTTTTCTTTTTCATATAGCACTTTCCTATTTATTCATAAAGGATGGCTCAACACTCCTTAAGAGTAGGGATGGTGGAAGAAATATGAACATCTCAATAGAAAAGAATGTGCCCTTATTCATACTCCATAAGTAAAATCAAAGAAAGTTATACAATATAGGAAATAACCAATCATGATAAGGATAATCGATTAGATTAATTCAGTGGTAGTAAAACAGCAAAATCATGTTATTGATTATGTCCCTTTTTCCTTTTTCTTATCATTACCAAACAATTTTCTTAAAAATGACGATTTATTTTGATTTTTTGATTACAGTAAGCTTTAATTTGTATTATTGTATATGAATAATATGTTTGCCTTTAGAAGAGTCATCAAAAATCCTCAAAATGCTAATCTAAAGCAAAAACAATCCACTCAGAAGGTGTTGTTCCTTTAAAAAGAACAACAAAAACAATCTGCGAAACTGTTGTTCCTTCCGAAAGGAATAGAAAAGATCTACGAAACTACTATTCCTTTTGAAAGGAACAACAGAAATCTTGTTTCTTTAGAAAGGAACAGAAAAAACTCAAAACAAACGAAATAAATAGAGTCTTGAAAAAAACAGAATTCTATGAAACAAACAACAAGACTCAAAATAAACAAAATAAATAGAGATTTTGAAAAAAATGAATTCCATAAAACAAACAATCCAAATAAATGAACAATATTTATGTACAAAATTTAAAAAAGAAATTATTTAGTAAATAGGTGCTGAGGAGGAGTTATCCCCTTCAGCGAGAATTTTCATGGTAGAATCTTCCCGTAATTGTTGGTAAAAGGATTTTTGAGTAAGTGGTTTATGATACAATCGTACTCGATGACCGTTTACTTTGAAGGAATGTCCAGATCCATCAATGGTGGTTAATGTAATAGTTCCATTATCATGCACTTTTTGTATTTCATAAGTTCCGAGCCATCGTGTCTGGATTTTCCCTGGAAAATCTTGAAACCTAGAATCGTATAGGAGTGCCCAATCTCCTTCATGGAAGATATTTTCTTTGATAAGGGCGTCATGCCATTTTTTTCTCTATTGTTGAATTAACGCTTTCTACTGAATAGCAGAGAGCCTAATTTCATCTAACTCATTAATTTGCTGCAGTCTTTTGGACTGGGCTTCATTTAGATCTAGACCCAGCTTTTGAGTTGTTCTTAATGTTTGAATTTCAAATTATGTTGGAAAGATGGGTTATTTTCCAAATACCAATTGATATGGTGAATATCCCATAGTGGGTCTCCACGTTGTTCGATATGCCCACAATGCTTCTGGAAATCTTTAGGCCCAATCTCGTCTGTGTGAGGCAACGGTTTTTGTCAATATAGATTAAATCACTTTGTTCGTGCTCTCTACTTGGCCATTGGCCTATGGGTGGTATGGGGTTGTAATCTTGTGTTGAATGTGGTAGTTTTGTAGTGTTTCAGCTAATTTATTACCTACAAACTGTGGTCCTCCATCTGTGATTATGTCCCTTGGGAGGCCATATCACACAAAGATTTGGAAAAGAAACTGTATTACAGAGTCCTCTATACCTTTTGAAAGAGCCTCTACTTCAACCCATTTAGTAACATACTCGGTTGCAACTATGATGTATGTTTTTTGGTTTGATGGGGGACTAATAGGACCAACAAAGTCAAGGGCCCAGCGTTCAAACGGTTCAATTACTAGTTGAGGGTTCAAAGGCATTTCATTAGACTGCCCAAGGCGACCTGCCCTTTGGCAGCTATCACAGGCTTGCACAAATTTTTTGGCATCTTTAAATATGGTGGGCCAATAACAGCCTATTCGTAAAACCTTATGGGCAGTTCTATGATCTGCAAAATTCCTGCCACACTGCTCATCATGGCATGCTTTCAAAATATCAAATACCTCGTCCTCCTGGACGCATCTTCTTATTTGCATATCTTCCCCTATATGAAATAGGTAGCCCCTAACCCAAGAGAATCGGGTACTATGCTGTATTATCTGCTTTCTTTCATTAATGGATATATGTTTAGGTAGTTTACCTATTGCCAAATAATTTTCTATATAAGCATACCATGGGTTTCTGACAGCAACATCGAACAAATGTTCATCTGGGAAGTGGCCTTCAACTACTTCTGTGCCTGTTGGTTTTGGCATTCTTGAGAGAAAATCAGCTACAGGGTTCTCTTTCCCAGGTCGATCTTTGATTTTAATATCGAATTCCTACAATAAAATCAACCATCTTGTCACTCTTCCATTTGTAACAGGTTTATTTGCTAAAAATTTAATGGCAGAGTGATCAGTATATAGTACTACAGGATACCCAGTTATATAATGTCTAAACTTATTTACAGCATGTACTACAGCTAAAAATTCCTTCTCAGTCACAGTATAATTTAATTTAGCAGGGGATAGATTTTTGCTAGTATAATAGATTGCATATGGTTTCTTGTCTTCCTCCAGCCCAAGTACTGCTCCAATTGTTGTGTCTGAGGGATCGGATGAAATTTGGAATGGCAAATTCCAATTTGGGCCCCTCAGCACTGGGGCTGTTGAAACAAGATTTTTTAGATCATTGAAGGCATTGTCACATTTATCTGTCCAAATAAAATCAACATTTACAGTTAGTGCATATAAAGGTGCAGCTATTCGAGAATAATGTTCTATAAATATTCTATAATAACCAGAAAATCCAAGAAAGCTACGTACCTCTATTTGTGTGGTGGGTGTGGGCATTAACAAAATTATCTGAATTTTAGTTGCGTCCACTTGAATTCTAGCTGCTGAAATATAATGCCCTAAGATAACTCCTTTGGTCATCATGATATGACACTTTTCATGGCTTAAACAAAGTCTAGTGTCAATACATCTTTGCAACGCATTTTCTAAATTTTCTAATGCTTGCTCAAAGTCATCTCCATAAGGTGTGAAGTCATCCATATACACTTCGAGACCTTCATTTATTAAGTATGCAAAGATGCTAAGAATGGCCCTTTGGAATGTAGCAGGGGCATTGCATAGGCCAAAAGGTAAGACTCGATAGGAAAATTTCTCCCATGGACAGGTAAAATTAGTTTTGTCTTGGTCTTCGGGGGCAATCTAGATTCGATTGTATCCACTGAAGCCATCGAGGAAGGAAAAAAATTTCTTTCCTGCCAATGTGTCTAATACCTGGTCAATGAAAGGAAGGGGAAAGTGGTCTTTTTGGGTTGCCTTGTTAAGTTCACGGTAATATACACATATTCTCCACTTTTCGTTCTTCTTTGGTACCACTACTAACAGAGAGATCCACTTGCTATTAGATATCGGATAGATGAAATTAACATCTAATAGCTTTTGTAATTCAGCTTTCACAATATCTTTGAGATGAGGGTTTAGTCCTCTTTGGGGTTGGCAAATGGGTCTTGCATCTTTTTCAATATAGATGTGGTGTGTACACAATTCAGGATCAATTCCTTTCATGTCTGGGTAATCCCATGCAAAGGCTGCTTTGTATTTCCGCAATAGTTGGACCAACTTCTCTTCTTGTTTAGCAGTCAGATTTTTGTTAATGTTTAGAGTTTTTCCTGGCTCAATTTCTATAATCTTACTATTGTAAACATAAGTAGTGGGTATTACCTGATTAGGAATGTCTTTCAGAGGATATTATTCTTTCTTATTATCAAATGCTGCCTTGATCATGTGACATTGTGGATGGGATCTGATTTGTGGTTTATTAATAAAACTATTTATGATAGCATCCTCATTTGATCTTTAAAATCAAGATAATTTTCTATAGTTAGAGGTGATCTCATATTTTCCATAAGATATGATACAAGTTGCTTTCTTGCTTTGATTATTGATAGGCTTGGCTGGGCTAGGGGATATAAAGCTAAATTCTTGACATAGTTTCCCCTTGTTATTTTCATGTTGCCTTTTCGGAATCCAATATAAGCATCGGTAGTTGCCAACCAAGGTCTACCTAAGATTAACGGGTGTCCATCTAGCCGATTCTTTGGATTCATAACCAAGAAGTCAGCAGGGTATTCCCAGGAATCTGCAGATACCATTACATCTTGTAGTGTACCCTCTGGTTTGACTACCGATCGGTCAACCAATTCCAATAAGGTTGCTGTTGGTTCTAGCGATGTAATGCCAAGTTTTTGACAGGTGGTGGTTGTTAGGATATTGATTGCTACTCCAAAATCAACTAAGGCATTTGGAAACAATTGCCCATGGATTTGCACTGTCACTATGGGATTTCCTGGGTCTTCATATTTTACAGGTGTTTTCATCCCTGATAATAAGTCAGATAAAGTACCAAATATTTGGACAGTTGGATTGGTGGTTGTTCTCCTCTTTGGCTTCTTTATGTATAATTCCTTAATGGTTTTTGCATATATAGGGATGTCTTGGATAACTTAGAGGAGAGGGATTTTTATACACAATTTTTTTAATTCTCCTAGAAGATCAAAATCAGGATGTTCTAATGGGCGTGGTATGATTAATCATTCTGGGAATGGTGGAGAGGAAGTTGTTACTTGTTGTTGATTTTGTTGTTGAACCTCCTTCTCTTTTTGTAATGTTTGTTCTACAGGTAACGGGTATTCAATATGAAAATTATTGTTTCTCTCTGTCTCTACTATGCGCCCAGACCTTAATTGAAGGTTGTTGCACTCCCTCAATTTAGTTTCTAATTCTAGGGGTTCCATTATTTGGACAGACTAAATTGGCCTATTGTTTGTGTTTGGGTTGGGTTGGGTTAGGAGTTGTGGTCTTAAGTTGGTTTAGGGGTTTGTATAGGGAGCTGGCAGTGTAGGTTGAGAGAGAGGAATTGTTCCAGCTCGCTGATTTGTAGGTATTTTCCAGTTTGATTGCCAGGCTTTCTCTGCAAAGTAGAGGGGGACCATTGTGTTGGATAAGTATTGTTTTTCCAAAATGGTGGGTAGAAAGTAAAGCTAGGCTAATTAGTTTGATTTGTTTGATTTTGCCAAGATGTTGTAGGGAATGGATGTTCTGACCAATTGGGGAAAGGTGGTTGATTTTGCCACATTCCATTATATTGCTGAGCATTGTATTGAGGAGGCTGAAAAGAAGAAAATGGATCAGTTGGCATACCTGATTGTCGTGGCTGCCATTGTCGGCGCTAATTACACAGATATACCACTTCTGATTCTTCTTCTGCCTCCTTATAAACTGCCTTTAAGCCAGGAAGCGAGGGACATCCCTCTGTAGGGTGATATTTCATACAAATGGCACAAACTTTGATTACATCCAGCGGGCACTCTTTGTGGCTATGTTTCTTCCTGCATCTAGGACAGAATATCGCCAAATTTTTCTCTGCTTCTGCTTTCTTTTGTTTGGCTTGCAAATATCGAACTGTGTTGTTAGAGTCCCAAGGATATCTGTCTTAAAATCTTCCAACAGGTTTCCAATCTCTGCCTGAGTCACACCTTCATTGGAGGTCTTATTGTATCTTGTAATCATGTCACGTTCTGCTGATTTTAGCCTTGTGTTGCCCCTCGAACTCCTGATACACAAATCAATGATATTAGCATAACTTTCCTGATATATATTACCTTTTCCCATAATATTCAATGTTTCAACCCATTGATCCTTCATTCCCCTAATTAATGTAGTTTTCAATACATTATCAGGTAAAGGTAAAGATGCATAAGGAGATCTCTAAAGACTGTATTGAAATCGTTCCACATATTCTTCCAAGGTTTCATTTGGTTTCATTTTCATTTGAAATATTTCGTCTTTTAGTTCCCGAGACCTGCAATAATCTTGATACTTCTTTAAAATTGCAGCTTTCATCTGATCCCAATCAGTTATGACACCCCCACCTAATCCCATAAACCATCGTAAGGCTGCTCCTTTTAATGTAGAAGGAAACAGTTTTAATTTTTGGGGATCGGTGGTGTAATCATATCCCCTGCATAACACATCGAATTCAAACAAAAATGCATCTGGATCTTCCGATGTTAGGCCATGAAATGTGGGGAATATTTTGAAGGGGAATGACCTTCATAGGTGCGTTGATTGTAGTATCTCCTATAGGATATTGCAACGTAAAGGTTTTTTGGGGTGTCTGCTGGTTCTAATTTTGGTTCTCGGCCATTTGGTCGAAGATGTGCCAATATCCTTCTGGGATCTCAAGGGAATTTCTAGGGTGACTAGGAGGAGCAGGAATGGCTTTGACAACACTTCCCTGGTCTAGAATAATAAGTATTCCTTGTTGACCTACTGTTTGAGGTGATTCAGAACCTTGAATGAGTTTAACAGCACTTCCCTTATCTAGACTGCTTATTGGTTGGGCTATTTCAATAGGGGATTTTGGGTCTCCTGTTTCTCCTGTTTCCCCTTCTCCTTCACGAAGATTACTAGATTTCCCTTCTTGAGGGGAAATTATCCAAGGATTCTCAATTTCTTGGGAATCTTGCTCAATTCCCACTATTTGACTATGTATCTCAGCAAAGGCTTCAAATGGTGTCTCTGTAGCCTGAAGGGAACTAGTAGGCTGTCTAGAGATAGCTTTTCTAAATCCTACTAGTGGATGAGATTCAGTTCTTTTAAGGATTTCGTCAATAAAAGTTGTCCGCCCAAGGGTCACCGGTCTCTTAGGTTTTTCAATTTTAGGAGGAATTTTGTTTTTCTTAGTTGGTCTATTCATTCAATAAAACAAACCTTCATTCATACCTAAAGAAATAAGCTTACCTAATTCTGCTGTGAAGTGGGTTGTGAGCAAGTGTGTTTCTTGCTCGGTGCACAGGTTCTTACCTTCAGTCTTTAATACCCAATTCTTCGCAAGCAGAAGAAAATCAATTATGCATCACTCCTTTGAAATGGCATACACTCTCCCCGGAAATGGCGCCAAAATTTTGGTACATAAAAAGGTATCTTTTAAACACCTAATTAACCTACATTAATTATCAATCCGGGAGCAACTTTTTATTTCAAGAGTGTACTCTGTCTCAGGCTGCAATTAACTAAGAGTAATTCTATGAAGATGTAGTACAGAATTCTAAATAAAAGAGTAAATAGATGCTTGTAAATAAATCTAATTACAGTAACATAAATGGAAATTCTCTGAAATCTTAACTACCTCAATCTGCAAACCATCGATCAGGGATACAATAGCAGTAACTCCTTCCCTTAGAAATAGATGCAACTGAAATCACACTAAGGCAAGATAACCAATCTGGGGACTTGGAAGTGGTAACCATGGTCCTCTACAGTTGGTGGTATTTTTCTTAAAGCAATCGAAATGAAAACTACTTGCTGATGAAAATAACTGAAAGGAACTTCAAAGGCTAGAAGGGAACAACAACTCGTAATTCCTATGCATACACAGCAACTGTAGCCAATCTATTTTCTAATCTGAAGTATGAATCTGATCCGGATTTATGTAGGAACGCAACAGAATAAACATATAACCATAAATACAGAGATGCAGTGGAAATAACACTTCATTTCATTAATATCAAAGAACTGAAATTTGCTTACAGACAGAATGGAAATAAAACTAGCTAGGGCGCTGGTAGCTATCTCTGAGAAGATATGTGGCAGCTACAGGCCTCCGAACTAAGTTATAATGAGGCTAGAGGGCCTATTTATTATTGAGAAACAATGGAGAACCCTAAACATCCAAAAACCTAACCCTAGGAGATGAAGCACCAAAAGTATGGGCCCCGTTTGGGTAAATTGGTGTTTCAACTTCCTAGGGACGTAACTTTGGCATACTATCTCCGTTTGATGCACATGATACATCATTAGAAAGCTCTATCTGAGGACTACAAATTTTTCCATGAATATAATTTTGAAATGGAATGACATTTTCTGAAGGCGCGATGCCCAAAAAACGTCGTTTAGGGCTTCAAAACGGCTCCGGAAGTCCAGGACCCAAAAAACTGCTATAAATAGTAAGTTATGCCGAAACTAAAAAATTGAAAGAGACAATGGTGGGGGCCCAAGTGGAATAGGTGAGTGGCCACCAATATCCACCTGGATCATTCCTCCCCCCTTAGGAAGCAATGGTCCCCATTGCGTTAAGTTCCTCCATGAGATGAGGAAAATTCTGCTGAACTTGGTCCCTACTAAACCACTTTCCTTGGTGCAGGAGTTGGCTAGCTTTGACAACCCGATACAGTTGGATCTTCTGTTGGCGAGTGTTCTTGATTTGCATGTCCATGATACAATCTGTGGTGGCCTATTCCATGCAGTCTGGGTTTAACTCTGTTGGTGTGAGTTGTTCTGCAATGTACGATGTGTCCAGTAGAGGTGGGAAGTAAGGACGAAGGCGATCCACATTGAAGACTGGGTGCAGACCAAGGAATGGAGGAATACTAAGCTCGAAGGCATTGTTCCCTACAGCCTTGGTGATGGTGTACAGCCCGTATCGCAGCGGGCGAAGCTTGTGGTGGGGTCCAGTGAGGCGCTCCTTCTGCAAATGTAGCCATACTTTGTCACCCACCTGGAAGTTGTGTGGCACCCGGTGTTGATCATGGCGTTGCTTGTACTTCACATTGGCTCTGTCCAATATATCATGAAACTATTGGTGGATGTTTTGAATGTGCTCGATGAAGCTACTTGCTTTTTCAACTTCAGACTAGACATGAGCTAAATCGGCCTGAGCAGCTGCAAATGGCATGGCTACGTCAATGGGACATAGTGGCTGGAATCCCAAGCCCACCTGAAAGGGGATATGGCCAATTGAACTGTGGAGAGCCCTGTTATAAATATGTTGTACATAGGGGAGGCTCTCGTCCCATGTGCGTGGATGCTTTGAATTATACATGCGCAGAATGTGTACAATCATTCTGTTGACGACCTCTGTCTGGCCATCTATTTGGGGATGGAAATATGTGGACTTGGTGAGCTTTGTGTCCAACATTGACCAGAGGCTGGACCAAAATGTGCTGAGGAACCTGCTATCTCGATCTGATATGATAGACTGTTGGATCCAAAAGTGCACTCACACTCATTCAAAGAAGATTTTAGCAGTGGCTTCTGCTGTGATATTATTCTTACAGGCCGCCACAATGGCCATATTCGAGAATCTGTCAACAACCACGAAAACACAGTCATTTCCAGTCTTAGTAGAAGGCAGGCCTGACATGTAATCCATGGATATGGATTCCCAAGGTCGACTAGGGGTAGGTAGTGGAGTATATAGGCCTTGCTTCTTGATGGTCGGTTTGGCAATGGCACAAGAAGTGCAGGATCTGATGTGCTTCTTGACATCCTTTCGAAGGTTTGGCCAATAGAAATACTTCTGTAGTATTGCTACTATTTTCTCGACCCCGAAATGCCCAGCGACTTGACTGTAGTGTGCTTCCCATATCATCTTGGCACGCTCACTTGAAGGAACACATAGGTGTCCCAAGTAACATAAAAGTGCATCTTGGAGGTGAAAATTTGGAACTTGCATACCCCCCAAGAGTGCCTTGTAAGTGTGGCCGAACTCTGGGTCACTCTCATAGAGAAGCAGCCAATCAGAAATCTTGTGCCCACAAGAGTTGAGCATGGTGGTGAGTACCATGATCGGTGGTCGACTGAGGTAGTCTGCAACATTATTGGTGCTACCCTTCTTGTACTTGATGTTGAAATGAAACTGTTGCAGATATGTGGACCACTTCTGATGGCGATAATTCTGCAACTTCCCTTGTGTCTGTATGAGCTGCAGGGGCCAGTGGTCTGTGTGGATGATTGTTTCCTTCCCCAAAATGTAATGCTTCCATTGTCGACAGGCTTTCACAATGGAATAAATTTCTTTGTCGTAGGTGGGATACTTGTGAACTGTCTCAGACAATGTCTCACTGTGATATGCCACTGGATGTCCATGTTGAGTAATAACTACCCCAATAGCATAGTCATAGGCATCTTTCTCGATCTCAAATGGTTGTTGCAAGTATGGTAATGTGAGCACTGGGGAAAAACAGAGGCGATTTTTCAATTCTGTGAACGCCTTCTGTTGAGGTTCCGACCAAAAGAATTTTGCTCTCGCTCCTCCCTTGGTGACTTGACTCAAGGGCCAAGTGATATGAGAGAATCCCAACACGAATCTACGGTAGAAATTAGCAAGACCCAGAAAGCTGCGAAGCTCTGTTATAGTGGTTGGGGCAGGCCAATCCCAAAGGACTTGGATCTTGGCTGGATCCACATGCACCCCCCTTTCATCAATAATGTATCCCAAATATTGAACCTAGGTCATGCCAAACGTGAACTTCTCCAAATTGGCACACAACTTGTGTTTCCAAAGTGTTTGGAGGACTTGTCGGATGTGGTGAACGTGCTCTTCCCAAGTCTTGCTGAAGATCAGAATGTCATCCAAGTACACCACTAAAAATGAGTTGGTGAATGGCCGCAAGATGTCGTCCATCAACCTCATGAAGGTTGCGAGAGCATTTGTCAACCCGAAAGGCATGACTAGCCATTCAAAAAGGCCTTCCTTGGCTTTGAAGGCAGTCTTCCACACATCAGAGGGTTCAATTGGTACCTGGTGATACCTAGACTTTAGGTCAATCTTGCTGAAATATTTTTCACCTTTGAGTTGGTCCAGAAGGTCATCAATCCATGGGATTGGGTACCTATTCTGAACAATGATCTTGTTCAGTGCCCGATAGTTAATACAGAGTCTCCACGTCCCATCCTTCTTTTGTACCAACACGATCAGGCTCACATAGGGTGATTTATTGGGTCTAATGTGACCTTTTTGCAACAACTCCTGAATCTGCCTCTTGATTTCATCGTTCTCCAGAACAGAGCACCGATAGATCAGTCCATTGGGTAGCGGCGCACCTGGGGTCAGATCAATCGGGTGCTTGACCTGACAGTGCAGAGGGACCCCTGTGGGTGAGGTGAAGATGTCCCCGTACTCCTCCACAACCTTATCCATTTGTTGTTGTTGTGCAGAGGAGCCCTGTCTGGAGGTCGTGGCCATAATCTTCTTCTTGCCCTAGGGGCGGATCATAAGGAAAACGAATTTCCTGGTTTGGGAAATGAGCTTACTGCATTGTTTTTCAGTAACCAAAGAAATAGCCACAGGAGGTGGTACCTCTGGTATCCTGTACAACTTATTTCCCGAAGTAACAATAACAGCACGAGGTCGAGACTCATACACAGCATGATGCTTCCACAAGTATGGTTTTCCTAATAATACATCAGAAACATCAATAGGAGCAACATCACATAATACCTCATCCGTGAAGGGCTTGATGCTATAGGGAAGGCGGCACTGTTGGCTGACGCAGAGATATCGTTCTTGGTGAAGCCACCCGATGGTGTATGGATGTGGGTGAGCTGTGGTCGGCAAGCCCAACCGCTTCATGGTGTCTGCTGAAATGAGGTTCTTTTGGCTCCCATTTTCAACAATGAATTGTACAGGGGAGCCCTTTACCCACATTTTGGAGTGGAAGAGACGTTCCTCCTCCTCTGGATCTTCCGGTTCCTCCTTCTGGATCTTTGTAGTGGCAACAGTGGCATTGTGATCCGCATCAATAATAGGTTTCCCTTTTTCATTCCCCTTTTCAGGTTCTGATTCAGAGTTAGAGCATGCATCTGACTTAGAAGCCCTCATCTCAGCCACTAGCGACTCCTTGGCCTGACACTAACTTGTGTTGTGAGTGGAGCTCTTATGGAACTCACACCACTTTCCCGTGTCCTTCTTTGGCTTTGTGGTGCTGTTATTTTCTTGTGGCTTTGACGGGTTGTCTTTAGCCACCATGCCTTGGCTCTGTCCTTTGTTTTGCAGTTTGGAAGCACCTTTCCCTTGCTTTTGATTCGCAGATCCAAAGTCTTGCTTCTTCTGTTTGAATTTCTACTCAATCTTGGCAGCATACCGGTATGTCGTACTAAGCGAGGAGATGTAGAGGAACTCCATTTCCTCCTAAATGTATCTGTGCAGATAGTTGCGATACTTTAGCGCCAAATGTTTCTCTGAATTTTTGATACCCAACTTTGTGCGCAGGGTATGGAACAGATTCGTCAGCTCATGCACATCTTGATCCCTTTGTTGTCGCAGCATGGTCCATTGTATGTACTTGTCCTCATAGCTCCCCACGAGATAGTACTATTCCTTGATGGCATATCAGAAAGAATTCCAAGTTGGAACGGCCAGGAACAGAGAGGGTTATATCTGGTCCTTGTTCTCACAGTATGTTTCCCACCAGTCCTTAACATGGGGGGTAGCTTTGAGGAGTGCCAAAATAATCTTTTCTCGGTCTGAAAAGTCATGAACAGAGAAATATCTTTCTAATAGATTCAACCATCTATCTACGGCATCGGCGTCTATTTGATCCTAAAATATGGGAATGTCAAAATTTACTTGTAGCTTAAAAGGATTCGCACCTCCAGAGTGGCTGCTGGATGCAGATGCGCCGTCGGTGGGCAGCCGTTGAAGGATCTGAGCAAAGTTATCCATCATCGCATTCCTTTTTTTTTCGAGGGCCTCCTCAAGCAATATTTTGATAGGATCTCCTGCTCCATCATCTTTATTTTTTTCCCCCATGGGCGTCCATCGAGGTTTGCGAGACTGATCTTGCAAAGGTTCCACCAAATCAAGCCCTAGCTCCTTATACCCCGACCTCGTTGGGGACATGCAAAGAAGGATCAAGAAAAAGCAGACCGCTCTGATACCACTGATCCAGATTTATGGAGGAATGCAACAGAATAAACATATAACCATAAATACAGAGATGCAGTGGAAATAACACTTCATTTCATTAATATCAAAGAACTGAAATTTGCTTACAGACAGAATGGAAATAAAACTAGCTAGGGCGTTGGTAGCTATCTCTGAGAAGAGATGTGGTGGCTACAGGCCTTTGAACTGAGTTATAATGAGGCTCGAGGGCCTATTTATTATTTAGAAACAATGGAGAACCCTAAACATCCAAAAAACTAACCCTAGGAGATGAAGCACCAAAACTATGGGCCCCGTTTGGGTAAATTGGTGTTTCAACTTCCTAGGGACGTAACTTTGGCATACTATCTCCGTTTGATGCACATTACATCATTAGAAAGCTCTATCCGAGGACTAAAGCTTTTGCCATGAATATCATTCCAAAATGGAATGATATTTGCTGGAGGCGCGATGCCCAAAAAATGTCGTTTAGGGCCTCAAAACGGCTCCGGAAGTTCAGGACCCGAAAAGCTGCTAAAAATAGTAAGTTAGGCCGAAACTGAAAAAATGAAAGAGACAATGGTGGGGGCCCAAGTGGAATAGGCGGGTGGCCACCAATATCCACCTGGATCATAATAAAAAATGAAGTATAAACAGAAATGGAATAGCAACATGAATTGAACAGCAATTATAAACTTAACGCAATCAAGCAACTAATCTCAATACTTCAACCCTGTCGAGAGCCAATACCATGAAACAATCAATCACAAAGAATCATAAACCAATAGAACAACAACTAGAATTGAATATAGAACAACAAAGCTTTATAATGATAGCAAGGTAAATAAATAGCGAATGCACTTCTTTCAAATGATAAAATAGCAATGCAATTCGTTAATGATCACAACGAATCTATATTCAATCCAACAATAGTCAATCAACTCTGCAATCGTAATGAACTAAAAACACAACTTCACACAACAGTAAGAAAATATTAGAAATACAAATAGTAGGGTAATTCCACTAGAGCCAGGCCCTTAGCACCAGTGAAATACTCCTGGGCTACTTCAGAAATTGTGAGATGAAATGAAACACGTCTTTGATATTAATCGAACATAAAGTATTACAGAGACTGCTCTCTTAAAGTCGAGAGTCAATAAGCATAATATTACAAAGGAAATGTTTTGAATACGAGAATTTCCGACCCCCTGATCACTAAAGGGCGTTGCCTTATATATCAGACCCTGACGGACAAGACGAGGAATAAGATGAGATTTGAACAACGATACCTCAGGATCGAAGGATCCTGAGGGATTCTCTTCCCTTCGTTTAGTTATCATCTGGTTTACTTTGACTAAAGGCGAGCTGTCCCCTACATTTTCTTAGCAATGCATTTAGATTTCCTTGTCCTAGGCAGGATTTGGTCTAATGCTGGAAGAACAACAATTGCATTCATCTCAGCTTCGCCTTTGGTACAGCTGTCCACTTCGTCCAATTCTCGTTTTTATCAACAAAAAGCAATATTTAATCATATTTTTACAATAAACATAAAACTTTCCAATTCTACCATAATTCTTATAATAAATTACCTTTCTAAGGTAAAAAGGATTATGTCTATAGTAAAAGAATGAGAAAATACACAGTGATTTCATACCTTTTCCACTGCCCAACAGTATTGATTATACTACTTGTAACCTACCTTCGTCTAAAGGTAACAAGTACATTATTATAGTAGTAGACTACTTCACAAAGTGGGTCAAGGCTATGCCTACTTTTGGGAATGACGGTGAGACAACAACTCTTTTTCTCTTCAATTAAGTTATTGCTCGTTTTGGTATTCCTAAAGATATTGTCACTGATCATGGCAGTCATTTTCATAACAGCATGATGGCTGAGTTAGCTCTCAAGTTTGGTTTCCAGCAAGAGCATTCATCTCCTTACTATCCTCAAGCCAATGGGCAAGTGGAAGCCGTGAACAAATCCTTGAAGACCATTCTTCAACGGAAAATTGATAAAGCTATATCTAACTAGCACATTATGTTGTATCCTGCACTTTGGGCATACCGGATGTCAGTCAAGACTGCTACTAGTTTTACTCTGTTTCAACTAGCTTATGAGTTGGAATAAATATTTCCCATTAAGTGTGAGATTTCTTCTCTTAAGTTAGTTGTAGAACTTCTTCCTGACACTTCGAGTCTTGAAGAACGCCTTCTTCATCTGGAACATCTTGATGAGCAACGTTGAGATGCTTCCACGATGAATGAAGCACATAAGAAACGAGTACAAGTTCAGTACGATAAAGTGGTTAAACCTATGGTTTTTCCCAAAGGCGACCTTGTTCTAGTTTATGCCCAGGAAAAGGATGCCTTGGGGGTAGGTAAATTCAAGTTTATGTGGTATGGCCCCTTCATCGTTAAAAATGTCCTTCAAAAAGGAGGTTATACCTTGGTTGATTTTGAGGGAAATGATTTGGCGGAGCCCAGAAATGGGCTCTATCTGAAAAGGTATTATGCCTAGACCTTGGCCTGGCATCTTGCTTTTTGTATATATTTTGTTTTTGTTTTTGTACATGTCGGAGTTGTCAGTCTATGAGGTGATGGTGATGATTTTTGATTTGCTTTGGCAGGTTGTATTGGATATCATGAGTCACTATGGTTTCGCCGATGGTGCTAGTAGACACACCCAGAAATTAGCTTCCATGGCTTGGGTACTTTATTATCCATATGGTCAACTGTTAGTTTCAAGAGGGGTTTTCATTGGTGCTACTTCAAATAACATAGAAGAATACACTACAGTCAATTATATATTTTTAGAAGAAATATCTTCGGGTGTTGATTCATTGGTAGTATTCTTGGACTCCCAATTGGTGGTGTCACAATTGAACAATATATATCAGGTCTTGAATCCTTTCTTGTTTCGATTTTTTTTTAGGGTACATTTATTGCAAAGATCATTTCAATTTATAACTTTTATTCACATTCCTCAAGCTCACAATCACATGGCAGATTCATTAGCTAATCAATAAATTGACTAGCACATTATTCATTCAATACTTTAAATCAAATCATCAAAATCATCATAAATTTTCACACATTTGTTTCATCACATCATAAACCACTGTATATATGTATATATCATCAGAATGTACAAAAACATATACAAAAATTTGGACCCATATGTCCTACAAAATTAGGGCTTATGCCCGATCATGTTCAGTCTCAAAAATATAATAGAGTCATCCAATAAAATCTATGATCCCTGACCAACGTTCATGTTCATATAGAACACAATCGTAGTAGCCACATGGTAGAATAATCGCACCCAGTCTCACGGTACCTTGACTACCCCTCTCTGGATAGCCTCTGGCAAGTCTTCTACTGCAGACATAGGCATTTGGCAAGTTAAACTCTCTAAGTTTCTATGAACGGTGTGTAGTGTCCTACTAGGGTCTTCAACATCTGCTTCACCTCTACGATGTTTGTGCCATCGGTATCCTTCAGGATGAACTGGTCCCATATCTGTGTCATGGTCATATAATTTTGTAAATAATTTGGAATCCAATCAAAAACATGTTTGTTTTTTATTTTATTTTTCACATATATTGAAAAAATAAAAAAAATCAATCAAATATTGTAGTCTTACCAATAACACCCCATGTTGCGCCAGGTGGAAGGACTAAGTCTGGATCACCACGAAAATCCATCCCAGCATAGGGATAGTCACCACTACAATAATATGTTCTTCCCACCATTGGAAGAACTCCTCATCCCATGTCGTTCGGGGAACTTCGCTTCCCCCCAGTCTCTTCATCAGATCAACCCATCGGGCTATTCTTGGGTCTCTAGGGCTGTTGATGGATGAGATCACTTTGGGTTGAAGCCCAGGAATCTTATCAAAGAATAATGTCATCAAGATGGTTCCATAACCGAAATGCTTAGTTTTAGCTTTCCGGATGGAGGTCAGTTGTTTTTTCATGTTGGTCAAAAGAGTTGAACACCAATCAAGGAGGTGCACTAAACATTCCATAGCTATACTCATCTGTGTTCTCGATGCCTAGTGCAAGGAAGCAGATCCTGCCACCTTGCCAATGGTAAAGAGGAGAATTTTCATATGTAGCTTTGATAAATATTTGATTGCAATTTGAGTCCCTACTTTTTGAGACCCCTCTACACAATATATGTGGACATAATCCTCAACTGTAAGCCCTCCCACAGGCTTGCCATGTAAATCTATTGGATCTCCTCTTCGGGAGAGTCCAATAATAAAGTAAATGTCTTCCACCTCTATGTGTATAGGTATTTGATCAATCATGAAACAATATTACTCCAGTTCCGAATGATTTACTAGCATTTCAAGTAACTGGACGTTACTTTTCATATTTGGCATTTTGAAGAATTTGAGTAAACCACAATTTCAGAGGATATTGAGCGAATTTTGGTCTCCCATGACCTCTTGGTCAATGGCACTGTGCTCACGTTCTCTCCAAGAGATATTCATCCTACAAAAAATCATTAATTTTGTCAAAAGGTTCATTTTTTGCAATCACGGTCTGTGCATACGTGACTTCCCTTTTGGACAGTGGCGTATCATACGCGGGTTCTTCCACATGAACCCGCGTATGTGCAAAATGATACATCAAAAAAAATCATTTCAATGGTGAAAAATAAAATTTTTTAATCTATTAATGGATAAAAATAATCATAAAGATGAATTTAAGGCTTACCTGACTAATCGAACGAAATTTGACGGATGTTTTCTCCTGATTTGAGGAAAGAGGTTTTTTCTCCAGAGCTCTTTTCTCCAATTTAGCAAAGTAACAATGAACCAAATATGAGGTAAAATGTGTATTTATGCCCAAAAATTGAAATTTTTTTGAAAATTTTCATTATGCTTAGTTTTCACATCTGTATTAAGCTGCATAACCCAGTTGCTTGGAAGTGTTGGGATGGGTATATTTTCAACTACATTTTGTTGACTTTGAGATTTTTTCCAGTTTTCGAAACCATTACCGTTGATCTGTCATGGCAGGTATATGATCTCCACTGGCATATAGGTTAGGTAATCCACTTTCCATTGCATTCTGCATTCTAGCCTCCATTCTGATCACTTTCCATAGGGTCTATCCCATCATGTCATGAGTATTCAACCCATTTCACTCGCCGATTATTTAATCATGACTTGGTGGTAGAGCCTTCCTTTACATGGGCTTCCTAATTAGTTCCTCGCTATCACTTTTTGCCCATGCTACACTTTATGTAGGCTTGGGAGTCCTCTTTAGTCCCACCATGACTTATATGTTGAAGCTTCATTCTTCTTCTTTTTCATTATCATTTTTATGGCTATTACCCTAGAGGCTCCCTGGTGTTCTTCAGTTGCATTACTGCATTGCATATTGACTACTTGTTTATCTTGGCCTTTAGCCGGCTTCATTTGGACTCGATTTTTAAGCCATCTTTTGACCTTGACTCTCTGTACAAAGTTAGCCATTGCAAAGCACTTAGCTATCGCAACTTGACACCCTTGTTACCCATGGATGGAACACTCCTTTGAGTATCACTTACCAGTTTCTGCCACCTTACATTGAGCATAGGATTGTTCCTATCCTAGGAACTAGTGCATCTGTTTCTTGATACTCATTCTATCCATTGTACCATAGCATTATTTTATTCGTTTTCAAGCTTATTATATGAAAAAGAAAAAAAATCGAATATGTTAAAAAAGAGTGGGAACGGGATGCTACTTCATATTTTGATGATAGTTATAGTATCATTTTTTTGCCCTTGAAAAAAGCACATACAACTATGTATTTTCCTCATTTGGGATGGTTTTAGTTTTGACCTAGGAGATGCCATAACCTTGTTTCATGAGTCAGTTCTCCCCCGGCTAGTTATCTCTTCCAATCATATGGAGAGTTTGTTTTTGCCTCCTGCATAACAAACTTCTACAATGTCATTATTTGCTACCATGGTCATCGCAAGTCGTGCTTTTGTTCAAGGGAAGTTAACCTTGATTTGGCCATTCTGCGGTGTCTCTTGACTTATCTTTTTCAAGCCTTCCCTGTTTTGTCAGTATCTTGTACTGTCACATCAGATGTTTGGTCCTATGCTCGTGCTGGTTTGAGAAGGTCTCCATTGAATTCTTGTCAACAATTTTGTCTCTCATTGACTACGACATATTTCTCTGAGAGTAAACCTAGAGCCACACCCTGGCCCTATTTACATTATTGATAGGTGACCTGGTGCTCATCATTTGATCATCATTATATCTTTGAATGAGTGGTTTTCCTTATGTTCGACGTCGACATACATTATCACACTTTGGATTCGTGTAGTACCTTTTTTTCCATTTGACCCTATCGGTGGATATCTCGCATCTTTGTGAGCTTTCATTATTGGTTGGTTGATAGGGTTTCTTCCATGTGCTAGCTTCATCTTGTGCATGTCGGAAATGTACTTCGGGTTGGTTCCTTCACTCTACTACGTTTGATTCCTTCCAAATATTGGCCTGTGGGTTACACTCGCACTGGACTTTTGTGGGATGCCTCAATGCCTTCCTTCCAGCAGACATTTTCCCATCGACTCTGACTCATTGCTCTAGGAATAAGGTCTAGAGTCTTTTTGTCAATACCTTAGGGTTTGTAGTCATTAGTGGTAGACTCTTCGTTGTCAACAGTGAGGATTCATTATTTCCTCCTGATTGATAGATTCTTACAAGTGTTCGACTTCAACTCATTCATTTTCACTTGTACTTAGATTGTACTGGGGCACCTTGACACTCATTATCATTATCGGTGGGATGTATCGCGTTTTTTAATGGTATACATTATTGACCAGTAATAAAACAATTTCTCACATGGTTGAGTTCAGCTCATTCATTCCCATTGTGTAGAATTGTGCCATAGTGATCAGTGAAGACCTCGGGTTTGCATCAGCATGCTTCAGTTCACTGTTGACATTTCATCTAGCTTCTGCCAGTGACACCGTCCACCCTTATATGTTGCAGTTTCAGTACAGCAGCATCTTATATGGTGGCTCCCAAGTTGCATGATTGTACCATGTATTCCACCTCTTAGGCTTTGGTACCTAGAGATTCATTTACTTCTGTGATCAGATATCTACTACAACATCACTGATCAATATTATATATGTGATACTTGCACTTGATTTTCGACTTATACTTTCGAGCAGTGCTCAGATGATTCACTATGTACTTTCAGTTCAATTATACTTTTATACATTTTGGTTCCATAAATATGCTTTCACTGAGCATGGGTATGCCTGCCTCAGACATGAGTTGACTCTCTTACTTCTTTCATTGGTTTTTTGACAGGCTGAAATTTGGTGACATCCTCTCTTGTCTTCGCAAGGTTCTTTCTATGCACATAGTATATTTCGGCCATCATGTACCCTTTCTGACCTCATATATTAGGGGGCATCTGTTATAGCATCATTTTTCACCCTCATGTGAATAATTATTGTCTCTTTGGCCCTAGGAACCCTTTCCCTCCAGACTTGAGAAAATTCATAAAAAATAGTGTTAAAATTCCCATACGCGATTATGCCTAGACTTTTTTGCATATATATGCGAGTCCTTTCATACTTTTCTGCGTATGCCATTTAAATCATTAAAAATATATATAAATTCCTTATTTTTGCGGAAGGGTAATGGTTATTCTCGTAATTCAACCACTCCAGCCCGTGGCCCAACTGTTTCCAACTACTGAAACTACTTTGAGGGAGTATAAAATCCCCTCATGTGTATGGAATAAGGGAGAGAGAAAATTATATATATTATACTCTATTGGATCCCTATTTCAAGTCTGATGTTCTCGTGCCTCCTGCACTTCCCAATTATATTCAGGAAACCCTTGTTTCCTTGAAGATGATCATTATCCTATATGACATCTCATTTGCACACATCTTGGAAGAATCCTAGCAAGGTGAGGGTTGGACGAATCCAGAGGACAGTCTACTCGAAGGCCGTGGAAGGATTCAGGTGATCTCTCCACTTTCTATTCTTTTACATGCCATTTATAATAAGAAGTACCATCTTGTTCCCGAATATTCACATGTCTATATATGTTTGAAGATTGTTAGTTGAACATTCAATATTGATTATATGATATTATACATGAATTATACTGACATCTAGGAATAATATATGTTGTAAAACTAATGTTTTGTGTTCATTCTTTCTTTATTTCGAAGTTAAGAAGCACGAGGAGTTGCTGGGAGTTTGAACCCTGCGGGATCTACATCAAAAGTAGGAATTTCGGGTAAGTTCCGCAATTAATTAAATCTAGTTTTTTAGCATAAAAGATAGGTTGAGTGAATCCTTATTGAATGGTATGCCCCTGATTTATGAAGGTTTCCGACCCAAAAATCTTTAGGGAGTTATTTCCTGAAATAGAGGGAGAGGTTTTTCCTTGGCTCTAGGAGCCTAATCTTTTGTCTTGTGTATTTTGATAATGGACTTGATGAAATAATAAATAAGATAACGAAGAGAAGACATAAGTATCTCAATTAATCTCACAAGTAATTATCAATTAGAGAATTTGAATTAATCGCTAGCCCTACAAATTATCAACAATTTGACCATGACAGATACAATGTCCCAGGCTATACCATCTATTACGGATATAGTGTCATCAACTGTCACTTCGTCTTCAATTTTTTCGATGACACCTAAGGAAAATTTGTATGGTGGTCCATTTGTCCCACAGGGTTACCGAGATTTAAATGGAACCTACTCTGGTGTCTCCTCTAGTCCAAATACTTCACCCATGTCATCGTTTGGCATTATATTTGGTTCATCTATCATGAGTACTGAATGGATTGACCCTCAATATCATGTTGGCCCATCTAATTACCATCTGTTTGATCTAGTAACTACTAGATACCCTTCATATGAAAGTAATTATGTGAAATATCCCTATACTCCATATGCTAGGGGGCCATAGACGTTCAATCCATATGGTTGTACTATGTCGTATTTAGGTCCATCATATGTTGGAATGCTTATTTTCCAATGGAAACCTACTTTTCATATTCAGTCGCAAATGGTTGTGTATCAATATCAACCAGTTCAACTTGTCACATCTGTGCCTACTACGCCTGTCATTTCTTCTATGGTTGTTGCTTAGTCTGCACAAGTGGGTCCTTCCACCCCTAAACCTCAAGTTTCGGGTCTACATACTAAGTATTCCTAAGCTGCTATTCAACAACCATCTATATCGGGAATTGTGCAATCACAGGCTAGTTTACTTTTGTCACAGGTTTCTACTGGCCCTGTATATTCACAATCAGGTCCAAATTATCCTACCGGGAAACCATTTTATCAGATACCATGGCAGCCACAACAACCATTCCCACAATATTAGACTTATCTAAGAGTTGGTCAGCAAGCCTACCCCTATCTGGGTTACCAACAACATAATCCATTTGTTGGTATGCAAAGGCCTACTTCTCAGGTGGTTCCATATTATCCTGGTTACGCTCAACCTGACCTTAATTGACAGTTTCCATTTGTTGCAATGTTAGAGTTACCAGATTTAAATCGACTCACCAATGATCCAATTCATTATTTAACTTGGTGATCGATGATTCCACATAATTACCCTCGGACATTCCAAACTTCAATGGAAATTTTGGAAGAGATCCCTCTACGCATGTCACGACTTATCATTTATGGTGTTCATCAAATTCCTTAAATGATGATTCTGTTAGATTCCGTCTTTTTTAGTGAACGCTTACTGGTCCAGCTACGAAGTGGTACATTGAATTACTACAAGTTTCATTTGATAACTTTACAGCTTTAGCTACTACTTTTTTAACCCACTTCTAGTTACCCATCAGATATAAAACTGGAACGAAAATTTTGACCAGCCTTAAACAAACCACTGCTACTCATATATCAGATCATATACACGAGTGGCATCACTGTCTTCAAATGGTTAAAAAATTTGTTCCTAATAATCTTTTAGCTGAGTGGTTTATTGAGTCCTTTTTTCATATATCATCGAGCATGTGGCCAAAGGTGATTTTGTCACTGCAGAGAAATTCATTGATCATGCCCATTATATGGATTTGATTTACACTCAGTTTGGCACACTCTATGAAAAGATTCTAAATGCACCGCGACAAAATTTTACTATTCCTCCTGCTCCTTCTAGTCAAGAAATTCATGATGGCGATGGTGTGATTAGTTCTGTTAGTGCTTTGATAGCAATTCGACTATCTATCCCTACACTTGTTTAAAATCAAAACCATACTGCATCTAATCCTGCGTCTTCTTCCGAAATCCATGTCATGTCATTTTACAAAGGAAAAAGTGATAAGCAACTAGGAAATAGGAAGAAGGGGAAAGATAAGAAGAAATCATATTCACTCCGTAGGAAAAATCATTTGATTCATCTGGTACTTTTCATAAACCTCGTTATTCTTGCTTGATATGTAATGAGGAGCATTTTATGCAATATTGTCTTCACCGCTCAGAATTACGAAAGGTTTTTAAGACTTATACCGCATCTGCAGTGTTGATAAATCCTTTTCCTAACCCAGAAACACATTTGGTTGTGACGGATCCTACGTCTAGTTTCCAAGTGCTTATTCTATCTGTTATAAAGCCCAAAATTGATGTTTTGGTGTCGACACGAAGTAATTATTATAGTAATATATTATTTTTATCTAATGGTCAGGCTATAGATCAACCTACAAATTTGAATTTGACGTCATCTGGCTCAGTTCCACTGCTTATCCTTCCAGAGATAACAATAAACCCTCCAAAGGGAGTAGTTCACAAATCGACATTCAACCCTCAAGCTTGTGCAACTCAAAATTATAATTTAGTAGAAGATTTGGCTCAGTCACCTTCTACTATGTAAACACTTAAGGTACTTCAAAATTTTACCTCCCAGAAGTAGGCTTTGTTTTCTGCGATCGGTGCAATTGATCCGATGTGTTGGGGTTCCCATGTTTTGGCAAGTTTGGCAATACCAAAAGATGAGACAACATCAGAACCACTTTCAGACCTTAGGATCTAGCCCTCCTAGGTACAGAGAGGGATCTCTCTATATAGGCAAAGTTTTTATGTCTTTTAAGCTCATGTGTTAAGATATTAGGCTAGTTATAGGCACGGATTTGTTTGATTGATTGTTTGTTGGTTGTTGGGAATCAGAAAGGAAGGGTTCAATGTGAGGCAAGGATGTGCAAAGAGGATTTTAGGCAAAGGAGGGATGATTTCAAAGAGCAATAGAGACCATTGGGCAATGGAGTCAGGAAAGGGTTTATTTGCTATTCAATATGCAAACTTTCAGTTGGGCTATTCATCTAAAGCATTGGATCTTAAAGATGTTAATGTGGCATGAATGGCGAGAAAGAAGGTGAAAGGCAAGGAAACCTCCAAGGTGACCCTTCAAGAATCAAATCCAAGGACAGGACATGCCATTGGACAACCTGTGATCCAGAACCTAAAAGGTAAACTCTTCGGACAAGGAAACATTAAATATTTAAACACAAAGGTGAAGGTCTGAGATCAGAGAGAGACTTTGAACTCTCAATGCTTCGGCATCCAGCTTAAGGGAACTTAGAAAATTTCAATGATTGAAAAGGATCCTAGTGAGACAAAGACTATGTTTTAAACTCCCAGCATCTCAATTCATTTGATTAAAACCCAACAAGAACATCTAAGCTAGATCTGTTAATTCATACATCAGCTAGCAGTAAACACTAACCACTACACTAGTTAAATTAGCTTGAATCAATACTCAAATAACACATGCAGTAGAAAACATTGAAGGCAGGGAGAGCAGAAACATAGGTTACCAAGCAAGGGAAAATCCTATGCCAAATTTCTGATGCATGCCAAAAGAAATGAAATGTGATGAACTACAAAGGAAAACAAGGACAAAGATAGAAAAACATCACCGCTGCTTTAAATTCAGATCCAAAGAAATGTTCTTGTCGTATTAAAGAGAAACACCAGTCATGTACAAACATTACCGATAGCTTAATATTCAGTCTGAAAACATCTTCCTCAGCCTATCTTACAACTTTACATGAAGAACTATATCTCAAGAGAAACAACTTACAATTCACAGATATCTGATCAACAACCCTTTCAACGAGTTTTTCTTGAGTTCTTATAGTTGAGGGAGAGGCAGAGAAGGTAGGTGAAACATTAAATGAAACATTGAAACAGAAAATGGAAGAATGGCTCGAGGCCATCCTGTCTTAATATCTATGAATTAATCCTCAGTACTCTTTTGAAGAAAGAGTGGTCTTCGACAAGCTGAAATTTACTCCAGGTATCCTCTTTGATGTACTTTACTGCAGTACTCTGCATTAATCTGGTGAATAGACAAAAGGTAGATAAATGACTTCAGGTCTGCCATAATTTGTAACAAATGCTTCTGGCTAGCATTAGTACTGTTGTTAGGGTGGATATCTTCTCAGGAACACGGTATTAGAATGAAAGCGGTATGGGCACTTCGTCCTTCCATGGAAAGAACATTCTGCTGATGGTGACACTGATATATTGTTTTATGTGCATTGGGCCTTATTAGGTTTTCCATATGAGTCATGAGGTCTTAAATCTGGTATTCTACCCTTAAAACACTGAATTAAGGCTTAACATCTTCAATAATGTGCATTATAACTCCATAATTTTGTACTTACTCTTTGTCGCTTCATGACTGTCTCTGTTAGTGAAATGTGAGCTTTGGTGGCGTTGGAGAGGTTTTGTACAGTTGAACTCTGTCCTTCATTGGGAATTACGCTGTAAGCACCTCCTCAGGCTTTTCTCTGTAATATCAGGCTCTAAACCCAGCTTTCTATTTTCTTTTGTGCCACTATAACAGTGACTATGAACCATGGCGGTTTCCACCGCCTGTAACCCTGCAAAATACGAAAACATGTTAAGAAATCCATGCATGGGGAGGGTGGATGTAGTGGAGGTCTGTGAGAATGGCAGCGCGATTGAGGTAAATTCGATGGATGCGAATGGAAAATGGTGGAATAATGTACGATGATGGTGAAAAATGAAGCGAAACAGTGGGAAAATTGTCTGGTGAACGTTGGCGAAATGTAACAAAATTTAATGCAAACATTAAAACTTGACCTTTGAATGAAACACAAAGGAAATAGATGAAAATGTGATGAAAACATATGAAATGGGTTGATACGGTGGGACCCGGCCACGGCCGGAGGGCGATTAGATATGGGCTATTAGATCGAATGGAATGGACGTTCACGATCAAATTGGAAGGAGAGTGATAGGAGGGTCAAACTCCGATGAGAGATGGAGTGATTGGCCTATGACCGTTGGATTTTATGTGAGATCGATGGTGGAGATTATGTTGAAGGATCACAATCACAAAGGGCAGAGTTTAATACTATTTGAAAATTGTGATTGCGATTGGAGCGGGGAAGCGAGGGTCGTTGGATCAGAGTGGGAATCATCGGTGGAGATTATGATCACGGGATCGCAATTGGGGAGTGAAGCAGGTGACATCGTTTAAAAGTTGCAATTGTGATCGGCGATGGCCGTCAGATCTAGGCATAGATTGATGGTTGATATGTGATCGGAGGGGCAAGCAGGGAGAATGGTGGGCGCATTGTAGAAATAGCACAGACCTTTGGATCTATGTTAATCGACGGCTCAGATCGCGGCGGGAGTATCTGGACCAAGCGCGTCATCGCATCAGAGATTTTAAGTTCACAAGGGTAAAAGGCTTTCCCTTCTGAAACTCTAATGTGATTAGTGCCTTTCGACCTAGCGCTTGGTTCCAGTGCTTGGGTCATGTGGGGAAGCGGTTTCGGGGCTGGGCCGAAGGGGGCTAACCTCCGTATAGTAAAAAAATGGGTTTTTTGGTCTATTTTCAATGCATTTTAAGGCCAAAAAGGGGGAACGGTAGAGAGGAAAAAGGGGGTTATTAAGCCAAAAAAGGGGTGTTTGCAAGGTTTAAGGGGGATTGGAGATGATTTAGTAGGTTTAGGAAGGGGTTTGGGAGTAAAAAGGGAGACTTTGACAAATGGGAAAAAGGGTTAAAATGGGACATTCTGCAGGGATACAGGGGAAAATGAAGGCCCTTTTTAGCACAATTTTTTACAGTCAGTGAGGCTTATTGGATGGAAATAGTAGTGAGGATATTTTTAAAGGAAATGGACACACAGAGGCTTCGAGGATGAGAGATTATAGAAAATGTATCTCTTGAAGGCTCAAAACAATTTAGCCACCTTGTTTGCTTGACAAAAATTTCATAGGTGGCTAACAGTGGCTCCACATGGGGATGGCTTCTTCTTGAAGAAGTCAAGAATTCAGAAAATAAAACTTTGGAGTAGGCTAGATGCCTAATCCTTGAACCATATTCTCTTCTTTGATTTCAGTTGTTAGAAACATGATGGATTTTAATCAGCAGAACACATTCCCCAAACAATATACCTACCCATCCTACAGTCCTAACATTTTCTTCAAGGTGCATTTGAATTTGCAGACCTTCTTCATAATTTTTTATTGAAAACAGAAAACACACTAATCTAATTCTACCCTTATCACTCCATGAGATAAGATTAAACTGTTGGCCTCACATGTTTCTCTACCTAATCTAATATCTGCTGGGATTAAACTGTCCAATAGATTTCTTCTCTACACTTTACAACAAAAATTTAAAAATAGTCAAACTAGGATTAGATAGTCTAGTTTACTGTTGATCCAAGGCATAAAGACAGTTGCACATGGACTGAAATTACAGAAATTTAAAAATAAAATCTTGAAGGCTTGAAATCTGAAAATTTGAAGCATCCTTCTTTTCTTTGTGACTCAAGTTTTGAGCTTGTCTCTTTCTTCTTCATTTCAGCTCTGGTTTTGGGCTTGTTAGAGCTGATTCTTCCTTCTTCTTTGCTGGTTCAGACTTTGGGCATTTCTGACCCTTTCTTTCTCTCTGTTTTTTGAAACATTTTCTCTTTTTCCTGAAAATATAAACACAACAATGGTATTTACAATGGGAATGAAAACTGGAAACCGGAAATCAACAGTAGTAGTGTTTAAACATCCCGCCATTGACAGGACCCCCAAACAGCTCTGTACCATAGAAAAAAGGCATTTGGACCCACAATGGCCTAGATAATGTAAGGACCCTGCCACAAACTGTCAAACTTGCCATGCTTTCCTTTGTCTTCTCTCTTGGAGTCCCACTTCAGAACTTTGTCTCCTATTTTGAAATCCGAGGCCTTAGTTCTCTTGTCAAATAACTTTTTAATATGTTCCTGAAATTTTAGAGCTCTTTTATACACCTCTTCTCTATTGGATATGTGTTATATTCTTTTCATGACTAGCCCCACGTGCCGTACGTTGCGCCGGGTGCAGTAGGGGGGTCACAAGGGGGGAGGCATCCCCCACTGTTGGGGTCCGGGGCAACGCCCCGAAAAAAATTTTTTTGGTGGGCGGACCCACTCATAGGCAGACCCACCCATGTTTTGTGCATGATTTTGCACATGGTTTTGGGGTACGATGGTTTCTGGCCCCTGGTATTTTGTAGATCAAGTCAAGGGAACTACAGTTATGTTCTAATCTAGGGTTAACAGATTGGGGTTTATGTATGCTTCGGCATGCATATATATGTGTTGTAACACTAAAAGGAATATAATGAAAAATCAAGCTAGTCATCCCGATTTGGGATCCAGGGGAAAATATCTGTGTTTATCTGTTTTATGTTTTATGCTCTCGCTATTGTTTATTTTCTGTTATAATATTCGTGTGTAGATAATTTCTGTTCAGGGTTAAAACCTAGATTTGGTATCAGAGTTGTTTCGGCTTCAAGGGGACGCCTTTGCTACTGAGGGTTTTTTGCTCAAGCCTAAGGTAGACCCTCTTCAGTGGGAGATCTGCAGGATCGATTCTTGTGGTGAAAGAATATGGCGAGCGGCAGAAAGATAGAGATCGAGAAATTTAATGGTCAGAGTTTTGAGTTGTGGAATCTCAAGATGGAGGATCTGCTGGTGGATAAAGATCAGTGGATCGTGGTAGATCTATGTACTAAACCAACGGTAATGTCAGATGAAGACTAGAAGAAACTGGATCAAAAGGCTAAGAGCACAATACGGTTGTGTGTATCAGATTCAGTATTGTTGAATGTATCTGGGGAAGCTACGACGAAGAATTTGTGGGAAAAATTTGGGACTTTGTACCAATATAAGTCTCTGGTGAATAAGATGTTCCTGCAGAAAAAGCTGTATAACCTGAGGATGAAGGATGGAGACTCGATGACAGAGCATCTAAACACCTTCAATACTGTGGTAAGTCAGTTATCATCTATTGATATTAAAATCTCAGATGAAGATAAGTGCATCAGTTTGTTGTGTTCTCTACCAGACTCGTGGGATAGTCTGGTTATTGCAATAGGTAGCAATACAACTACTTTGAATTTTGATGACATTGTCTCAGCCTTGCTGTCGGAGGAAATGAGACGGAGAAATATGGAGGGTCAAAATGGAGATGCCTTATCTGTACGAGGAAGGTCCCAAAAAAGAAACAAGAATAAGGTTTCGAGTGGCAGATCTAAATCTAGAGGGAGATCTAAATCTCCTGGAAAGTTTGTAAAGGTATGCTAGAAATGCGGAAAGGAAGGGCACTACAAAAATGAGTGCAGATATAAAGCTCCTGAGAAAGGAAAGGGATCTGATGATGCTTCTTCTGCAGAGGCAAAAACCACCTCGGATGAAGGTGGGGATGTGTATTTGGCTTCTTTTTCAAGTACACATGTAGATCATGAGTCATGGCTGACTGACTCAGGTGCATCCTTTCACTTCACTCCCCATAGGGAGTGGTTCTGCGAGTATGAGAAATATGATGGCTGCAATGTATTCCTAGGGGATGATAGGAAGGCCAGAATCGTCAAACGTGGAAAGGTCAAGCTGAAGCTGCAAGGTGGAAGGATTATAACACTTCCCGGTGTTCTGCATATTCCTACATTGGCCAGAAATCTAATTTCTGTAAGCAAGATGGATGATGCAAGTGTAAAAACAGTGTTCAAGAAAGATGCTTGCAAGATGGTTCAGGGAGCACTGGTATTAATGTGGGGAGTTCGGATTGGAACTCTGTACAAGCTACAAGGTAGCACTGCTATTGATGGGTGTAACATTTCTATGGTTCCTGAAAGAGGAGAAGAAAACCTAGCTATCTCTGAAGAAAAGACCATATTATGGCATCAAAGGCTTGGAAATATTGGAGAGAAGGGCCTTCGGATACTGCATAGAAATGGTATGGTAGAAGGTATGTATAATTTCTCTCTGGATTTCAATTTCTGTGAACATTGTGTATATGGGAATCAGAATCGGGTGCGTTTTCCTTCTGGTGCTAAGAGGGCGAACAAGATATTAGAACTTGTTCACAGTGATGTGTTTGGACCTGTGTCAGTTCCATCACTGGGAAATTTTGTGTACTATGTTTCATTTATAGATGACTTCTCAAGGAATACATGGATATATTTCTTGAGGAATAAATCTAAAGCTTTTGACAGATTTAAAGAATTTAAGGCTCTGGTGGAAAACCAGACATAGAAGAAGATAAAGGCACTGAGGACAAATAATGGTGGGGAGTTCTGCAAGAAGGAATTTGAAGAGTTCTGTAAGAAGTGTGGTATAGCATGGAAGAAGAATACTCCAGACACACCTCAGCAAAATGGAGTTGCAGAAAGAATGAACAGAACGTTGATGGAAAAGGAAAGAAGCACGCTTAGTGGTGCCAGGTTAGGACAAGAATTATGGGCAGAGGCAGTGGAGACTGCATGTTGCTTAGTTAATAGATCACCTTCATCAGCGTTAGAGGATAAGACTCCACATGAGGTATGGACTGGTAAGAAACCCTCTCTTTCACATCTAAGGGTATTTGGATGTGATGCATATGTACATGTTCCAAGGGAGAAAAGGACCAAGTTGGATAATAAATCTGAAAGGTGCATCTTTATTGGGTATAAGGATGGTTTAAAGGGTTACAAGCTTTGGAACCCAGAAACAAGGAAGGTTGTGTACAACCGAGATGTGGTGTTTAAAGAGGTGAAATATGTTGTTAAACATGAATTCCTACAAAGGAACCTGAGAAGATAGAGTTTGAGCTAAAGGAGGATGAATCAGACTCTACAACAAAAGAAGACTCAGAAGAGGAAGAGCCACAAACTCCAGCTTTGAGAAGATCAGCTCGGGAAAGAAGACAACCAGAAAGGTATATTCCATCTGCTTTCTGTTCAAATTTTGCCTTAACTATAACTGATGATGATCCCAGAACTGTCAGGGAGGCAGTAGATTCAGAGGATGGAAAACTCTGGAAGGAGGCCATGGTTGATGAAATGGCATCCTTGCACAAAAATGAGGCATGGGATCTGGTGGAGTTGCCGGCTGGAAGGAAGCCCATCGAGAGAAAATGGGTGTTTAAGAAGAAGATGAATGTAGAAGGCAAGGTGGAGAAATACAAAGCTCGGTTGGTAGCAAAAGGTTATTCCCAGGTGTCGGGAATTGATTTTGGTGATATTTTTTCTCCTGTTGCCAAAGTTACTTCTATTAGATTACTTTTATCTGCTGCTGCTGCATTTTATTTTGAGATAGAACAGATGGATGTGAAGACAACATTTCTTTACGGGGATCTAGAAGAGGAGATCTACATGAAGCAACCTGAAGGCTTTATGGTGAAGGGTAAGAAAGAACTGGTATGCAGGTTGAAGAAGTCTCTGTATGGGTTAAAACAGTCACCAAGGATGTGGTATCAGAAATTTGATACCTATATATGGGGACTTGGCTTCACCAAAAGCAAGGAGGATCATTGTGTTTATTTTAAATTAATTGGTGACCGTGTTATTTATTTGGTCTTGTATGTGGATGATATGTTTTTGATTGGAAATGACAAAGAAATTATCCAAGATTTGAAGACCCAACTGTTCTCCAAATTCGACATGAAGGATCTTGGTGCTGCAAACTATATTTTTGGCATGGAAATTAAGAGAGATCAGGCAAAGAGGAAGCTATGGTTAAACCATAAGAAGTATGTTGAGACTATATTGCAGAGGTTCAATATGCAGGACAGTAAATCGGTGGAAGTTCCTATTCCTGTAGGTGTAAAGCTATCTACTGAACAGTGTCCCAAGACACAAGAATAAGAGGAGGATATGTCCCGTGTTCCATATGCAATTGTAGTGGGTAGCCTGATGTATGCAATGGTCTGTACTAGACCAGACATTGCACATGTAGTGGGAGTATTGAGCAGGTTTATGTCAAACCCAGGGAAGGAGCATTGGACGGCAGTGAAGCGGGTTTTCAGATATTTACGTGGCACTAGTGATTATGGCTTGTGCTACCAGGGAAGACCAGGATTGGAAAGAATGTTGGACATTCGTGGTTTGTTGATGCAGACTGGGCTGGAGATCTGGACCAAAGAAGATCTACAAGTGGGTATGTGTTTAGCCTATTTGGAGGCGCAGTCAGTTGGATGAGTAAAAGACAGTTTGTAGTGGCTCTTTCAACTACAGAGGCAGAATACATAGCAACCACTCATGCAAGCAAGGAAGCAATTTGGTTGCAGAGATTGTGTTCAAGTATGGGGTTTGTACAACAAGCTATAAGGATAGACTATGATAGCCAAAGTGCAATTTTCTTGGCTAAGAACCCTACTTACCATTCAAAGACAAAGCACATTGATGTTCAATATCACTTTGTTAGAGATATGGTTGAGGCTAAAAGGGTGTTGCTGGTAAAGGTGGACACTTTGAAGAATGTTGTAGATGCATTGACGAAGTTTGTGAACACTCAAAAGTTCTCTTGGTGTAGAGAAATAATGGGTGTTGAAGAATTGACCCAATGACTAAGCTTTCTTGTGGCCCCCTGTGGAAAGAAAACAACAAGTGGGAGAATGTTGGGTATGTGTTATATTCTTTCCACGACTAGCCCCACGCGTTGTACGTTGCGCTAGGCGCAATAGGGGGGTCACAAGGGGGGAGGTAGCCCCCACTATTGGGGTCTGGGGCAGCGCCCCGACGAAAATTGATTTGGTGTGCGGACCCACTCATAGGCGGACCCACCCATGTTTTTTGCATGAGTTTGCACATGGTTTTGGCGTACGATGGTTTTCGGCCCCTAATATTTTGTAGATCCAGTCAAGGGAACTATGGTTATGTTCTAATCCAGGGTTAATGGATTGGGGCTTATGTATGCTTCGACATGTATATACATGTGTTGTAACACTAAAAGGAATATAATGAAAAATCAAGCTGGTCGTCCCGATTTGGGATCTAGGGGGAAATCTCTGTGTTTATCTGTTTTATGTTTTATGCTCTCGCTATTGTTTATTTTTTGTTATAAGATTCGTGTGTAGATAATTTCTGTTCAGGGTTAAAACCTACATTCTCTTGTTTGTTGGAGATGAATTTTCTGATTTATCCTCCTTACCATACTTTCTTCTTCTGTCTGAATTTCTTGGATAAGTTTAATCATTGGTACCCCAAGGCTAGTAGGAAACACTGCTTCCGTTCCATAAACAAGCTGATACGGTGACATGCCAATGGATTTCTTTGTTGTAAGCCTGTCAGCCCACAAAGCATGCACTAACTTGTTATTCCATGACTTCTTGTTTTCTTCAAGCAGCTTCTTGATAATGGTCACCAAGCTCTTGTTTGATGATTCAGCTAACCCATTACCTTGTGGGTAATAAGAAGTTGAATGACCGAGTGCTATTCGATACCTGTGACAAAAATCAATCATTTTCTTGGATCCAAAAGAAGTAGCGTTATCAGTGATTATTTTTCTTGGGCAACCAAACCGAGAGAGGATGTGGTCTTCTAGGAACCTAATGATGACAAAATATGTGGCATTCCTAGAAGGTATGGCCTCTATCCACTTGGTGAAGTAGTCTGTGGCTGTAAGGATCCACTTGTGTTGTGCAGAAGAAGCAGGGTGTATTTCTCCAATGAAATCTAGGCCCCATTCCTTCGAAAAGGCTATGTCCATCGCTTTTTGGAAGGTTGCACCAGTGTTCATCAATCCGAAAGGAATTTTTACATACATAAAAGTGCCCCATGGAGTGGTAAAAGCTATCTTGAGTTGGTCTTCTGGGAGTACTAACACTTGGTTATAGCCTGAAAATCCATCTAATAGGGAGATCCGTTTTGAGCTGACTACCCTCTGCAGGATATGTTCCATCTTTGGTAAGGGGTAATTGTCTTTAAGTGAGGCTCTATTAAGGCTCCTGAAATCTATGCACAGTTTGATCTCACCTGTCTTCTTTCTCACAGCTACAAGGTTCGAGACCCAATCAGAGAACCTCACAGGAACTATTATTCCTTCCTTGTACATCTTTTTTATTTCTTTTTCAACTACAGGTAGTTGTTTTGGGTTAATCCTACGAAGTTTCTGTCTGAAGGGTTTTTGGTTCTCTTTCAATGGTATTTTGTGTTGTATGATGTTTGTGTCATAAGCCTTTAAGTCTTCGTATCTTCAGGCAAACACGTCAATGAATTCTTTAAATAAATCGGTGTATTTCTTTTTCATGTCTGTGGGTAAGGACGTAGCCAATTTTATCATCTTAGGCTTGTCTTTAGTGCCTATATTGCATTCCTCAAAGTCAGAGTCTGAGTCTTCTATGGCGGGTTTTTTCGCTACATCATCAAAATCAAAGAGATCCTCTAAAGGTGCTAGACCTCGGGGTATGTTTTTATCTTTTGCCTATAGCACCTCTATTTCCTCTTTATCTGTGTTTTTATATTCTTTGGTCGAATTTACAATTCCTTCGGTTAACATTTTTATTTCAATGTTATGGGGTGATATTTCTTTGTACAGGGGCTCTTCGCTTAGGCAGCTATCCTCAGATTTAGAGTCTGAATCAGAGAATTCGAACTCGTTCCTTCCTATCAGGAAATCCTCAATTTGCTTATCGCCCTCAAAGACCAGCCAATATTTCTCGTTGTCAGGCACTGCAGGTCTGAATTTGGTCTGAATGATGATTTGTTTGACGCTGGGAGTCTTATGGTGTGAACTAGCTATGCAGGCTAATCCATTTGCAATTACGTTTTGACTCCTAGGAACAAACACTAGTTCATATTATACAAAGGTATTCAATAATTCCATAGCATCATTCCTGTATGCTCTCAGCCTAGGGTGTTTCGCTGTGTATTCACCATTCACTTTTTTGATGATTAACTCAGAGTCTCCTTAAACAACTATTCTACGGGCTCCTAATTTTTTCAATATGTTCAGGCTAAGGATGAGAGCTTCATATTCTGCGATATTGTTTATACATTTGAAGTTCAAATTGAATGCATGACTCTCCACGTGGTCACTCTCTGTGTTATGTAACCACACTCCCGCCCCTGCAGTTTTCCTGGTACAGGACCCATCGAAATTCATTTCCCATAAAGGTTCTTTCTCGGGTTTATCATTATTTATTTCCTAGTGTTAGTTTCATTGTTATGCTGCAATGGAGGGTCTATTTCGTGGTGTGAAGGGTTTTTCTCTTCATGATGTGTATGGAGCTCAGAGAGCTGACTAGTTAGTTGTTTGCATTATGTTTCTTGTTTACTTGGCGTTTCGTTTTCAGGGCACAATCCATGGGATTCTTCCTCGTTTTCTTCTAAGTCTAGAGTGGCCATTATGTTGAGATCTATGGGAACTATCTCATCGTTCGTATCTCTGTTTTATAGTTCTGGCTCTTATAAGGATTCATCATTGCAAAGAATAAAGGAGTCCATATCTGTGTGTACAGAGTACAAAGGAGAATTTTTAGGCTTTTCAAGGTTGTTGACCAAGAATTTCATTTTCACCTCTCTATACAGTCTCCTAGGCTGGCTAAAAATAGGGATTGTGGCATATGCCCCATCCAGCTGCATTGTACCTTGCAGCTTGGATCCCCATAACCTTGAAAATAGCATACCATACTTAGGTGGCACATCCGCCACTACAACATCCATAACCATACATTTTGCTGGAATCTGGGTCAATTCCACACACAGGTCCTTGATTAGGCCAAGGCACTTTACTCTACTAGAGTCAAATGAATATATATCTTTATAAGGACGAGTTATCTCTAGGCCTAACCGCTCCATAACTACCTTAGGCATTAAGTTGTGTGATGCCCCAGAGTCATGCATTGCATTGTGAAGGATCTTGTCATGGTTATTAAGACTGATATAAAAAGGAGGTACTGCCCCTTCCTAAAACTTCCCTGCTATCTTTGGACCAAACAGAAGGGTTGGTTGATCATCACTCAGATTGACAGTATCACTGTTTTCCCCTAGATTTAATGCTTTGAAAATTTGGCCTTTATATACATCCTGAGTGGCCAAATCAGAGAGTGGGACGGATATTTTAATTTTAGTAATATCACTCTCCAAATTGAAGAGAGATTAACTCTTTGTGATACTCAACTTTGTTTTGTTAGCCACTATTTTAGTGGCCGAATCAGTGCGTTGATTCTCACTATGTACAGTGTCTGGAAGTATTTTATTAGGAACACTAACTGCAGTGCTAGTGCTGCTAGTTGGTTGAATTTGTTTATCGGGGACTTGGCTGTCTTTTCCTTTTTTCTTCCCAGAACTTTCAGCTGCTGATTTTCTATTCTCAGCAGTTTTTTTAGAAGTTTTCTCAGGCCTTTTCTTAATTGTAATCTCAAAAGCTTTTGGTTTGGAATTGTCTAAGCTCTTTTTGCTTTTGAGCTCATACTGTTCTTTGACCTGCATGATTCCATTTTCAAACCTAAGTCTGTAATCCTCAGATTCTAATATTTCCTCATCCCAATATGAGGGTGAGGGTTGATCTTCTTCCGTGGTACAATTTTGGATTGAGTTTTGTATTTCAAACATGTTTATTGTGGTTCCCTCAGACTCTTCTATGATTCCCTCATCTTCATCAAGAAATTTCTCTTGAAATGGGGGAATAACTTGCTAATCTGAGTCTCTTTGTTTGTTGGGAGTGGTATTGTTTCTCCTAAAGTTCTGGTTCTGGCCTTGGTTTCTGCTTTGGTTACTGACTGTGACAACCATTTTTTCCATCATTTGCTGTAGTTTTTCCATGTTTTTAGATAGACGGTAATAATTGGGGTCAGATGTGGAAGCTACGGTGTCATCTCTATAAGTCACTCTTTTCTCAGCCCTCATTCTGGCCTTCTTTTCAATCAGGTTAGCCTCAACACTCACTGCTCCATTTTTCATATCTTCCAGTGTGTTGTAATCTCTCTCCCTAAGCTGGTAGGCCATATCAGCATCGAAGCCTTCAGGGTATTTTACTAAAGCCATGCCTTAGGGAGGTTCATATGTGGAGGAAGGGCATTATAAACACTATTTAACCTTGTATATTAGTCGTGGACACTCTCTCCTACGTTTCTTTTAAGGTTTTTGTATGCTGCTAGGATTTGGAGAGGGTTGGTCTTGACTTCCCATTTGTGTATGAAGGTCTGATATAAGGAGGGAATATCATGGATGGTGTTAGGAGGCAGGCCTTTGAACCATTTCTTCACATCACCTCCTAGACTCTGGGCAAAGATTCTCATTTTGACTGTCTCATCATCTATCTCCATATAGTCAAAAGAATCTTCCATCCTATCTACATGGTGATGAGCTATAGTGGACTCTTTTGCAGTGAAATGTAGGATCTTTGATTGATAATCATTGGGTAAGGGCACTAGAGGCTGAGGTAGTACTAGAGGTTCATATCAGGCTGCCATGATGATGTTCTGTGGAAGTACGGGGTTGGCTTGAGCAGCAGGTATGTGGATGATAGGAATATTAGGACCAGCAGCACTTTGTTGAGCTGATTTAGGATGGCAGAGCCCCAAATTTTGAATGAAATGAATATTCGGAGGTGTAGATGGGGGAATCTCTCTGTCCCTAGTGTGTTTACCACTTTGAGATGGTGAACCAGGAAACCCAATTTCTGATTAGTCTGGGTTACTGAATGACCTATTTCTTGGTAACCTGCTTGGAGAGTCTAGGTCAAAAAGAGGGTCTGATAGAGCTGTAAAGTCTTCTGGTGCAGAGTTAGCTCTATGAATGTGTCTAGAAATAGTTGGTTTTCTGGGTGTAGGATGTAGAAATTTTCTGAATAATGATTAATTATCCACCGAGACTATCCTGATCACATACAATTCGAATTTATATGAAACACATAATCTCTTCCACTCAGATCATCACACATGCGGAAATAAAACAAGCGATAGCACATCAATTAATCATACACATTAACACAGTATGTATGGGGAAAGCTTATAGCTGAAAACCCCGAAGCTATTGTGTATATTATAATGGATAAAACATGTAACAAAATCTGTACAATACTCCTCACAAGTACTCAGTACTATCTCATGAAGTTACACACAAACTAGCTTGGTTTTGAACAGGTTACTGGTTAAAAACTCACCACTAATTGCCTTGCCTCTATTGCGCAATCATGGCCTGTCTAAATAGATATCCAAGGTTTGAATCCCCTTGGCTTGACAGCACAATCATCATGGGAAATTCCTCCAAGTGTGGTGCAAATCTCATAGAACAACTGTCGCTTAATTGATAGCTAACTCACCCTTTCATCTACCTCTTCTGATCGGTCTCCACCGACCGTCTGATAATGTAGTGAATCATGTATCTTTATTAACAATGATACTAATTAATGAATTAAATAATATTTAATTCACTGCACTCATTACTAGTTGATTAGCTAGTTAAACTATAATCTCAACCAGTTCAACTAAGTTAAACCGAACACAACTCCACTAGTCAGTTCTCTATTAACTCCACCAAACTTCTGGCTAACGTTCTGGAATCAGTTTCTTTGCACCATGTGACAGGTTTACTGAACTTAGGAATATGTGTAATCTTCTGCTGATGCATGAGCCACTTCCAAGGCTCGAACTTAAGCAAGTCTTTTCACAAGAGAGGTAAGAACCTGGTGTTCCGCAAGAGAGTAAACTGAAGTTTATAGTCCAAATATTATTAAGGGTAAATAATATTTGACTTCCCTATTTTTAGGATAGGCAGTCTAAATATAGACTTCGAACTATAGGTAGAAAAATATAGGTTCATCTATTTTTACCAACATTACCAATACTCCAAGAATAACATACTGCAACCCCTGGACCATTCTCCATATGTCTAAAAATAGACATAGTCTAAAAATAGACTTTGCGCCAGAATTTGCCTGCGGGCCCACTTAGTGAAGGCGACTTCATTTCACTAAGCTCCATCATCTTGCTGCATTTTCAAAACTCCCTCTCAGCAAGATATGGATTATCTGCAACCCCTATCCTGCCTCTGTGGAATTCGAACTTGCTCCTGGTGAGCGCCTTCGTCAGGATGTCGGCATCCTGATCCTCCGTTGGAACATATGAAAGCATCATGATTCTCCGCTGAACACAATCTCTGATATGATGGTACCTGATGTCGATATGTTTGGACCTATCATGAAATACTGGATTAGCCGAGAGCTTGATGCAGCTCTGGTTATCACAGTAGATCACCGTAGGCTCCAAATGCAACCTGAACAAACCTGCGAGGATCTTCCTCATCCAAATAGCCTCACATGCAGCAAAGCTAGCTGCCATGTACTCGGCCTCTGCTGAACTGAGTGCCACGGATCTCTGCTTCCTGCTGTACCAGGAAACTGCTGTCGACCCAATGCTGAAAACTCCTCTAGATGTGCTCTTCCGGTCCGTTGGACTCCCTGCCCAATCTGCATCAGTGAAGCCAAAAAGCTTCGCTCCATCCTCCTGTCTGTACCATAGACCATATCCCGATGTGCCTCTGATATAGCGCAATACATGCTTGCCTGCCTTCCAAAAGAGCTTGGTAGGCTTAACCAGAGCTTGCGAAAGTTGGTTAACTGCATAGCATATATCGGGTCGTGTATTGACCAGATACATAAGCGACCCCACCAACTGTCGATAGACAGTGGCATCCACTACCTCCGCTGAAGTAGCATCCTCCTTCCTCCAACCACCAAGAAGAGGAGTGTCAACAGGCTTGCAGCCTTGCATGTTGAACCTCTCCAGAATCTCCCAAGCATACTTGCCTTGAGAAACAAACAGTCCTCTGTTGTGCTACCAAATCTCCAATCCCAGGAAATAATGAAGGATGCCCAAGTCCTTCATCTCAAACTCTCGTGCAAGATCCTCCTTGCATGAAAGTATCAACTGCTCATCGCCAGTCAAAATCAGATCATCTACATACAGTACGATGATCAACAGCTTCCCCTCCACCACAATCTGGTACAGGTTTGGATCCGCCTCACTCTTGGAGAATCCAAGCCCGGTGAAGTAGCCGTCTATCCGAGTGTACCAAGCACGAGGTGCTTGCTTCAGCCCGTACAGTGCTCTCTTGAGTCGGCACACATGCGACTCACTGCTGAAGATCTCAAAACCTTCAGGCTGCTCTATGTACACCTCCTCCTCAATAACTCCATTGAGGAACGCAGTCTTCACATCCATCCGATGAATGTGCCACCCCATCTGCGCTGAGAGAGCAAGGATCGTCCGTATGGAAGAGTACCTTGCGACAGGTGCAAAAGTCTCCTCATAGTCAATCCCCTCGATCTGTGAGAAGCCACCGGCGACAAATCTCGCCTTGTACTTCTCCACACTCCCGTCAGCCGCCTGCTTCACTTTGTAGATCCATCGTGAACCCACCACCGATTTCCTAATCGGTCTTGGGACACTCCCATGCACTGTTCTCGACGATCGAATCATATTGTTCGATCGTGGCATCAACCCATGCGGGTTCCTCCACGCCTTCCTCAAAAGAGGATGGCTCCGTCAGGCACATTGACTCACAAGAGCCATGTATCCAGTGTACCGATCTGGTGACTGCCTCTGTCTGCGCTGTGCTGTAGGTGGTCCTACAACCTTCTCTGCATCCCGAGCCAGTCGCTCAGCTTCTGTAGTGCGCATGCGCCCTCTGATGGTTGGCGCTGCCTGGGTGGTTTCTTCCACCTCCTGAACCTCCTCTTTTGGCTGATCCACATCCGGAAGCTCCTCCTTAGGAACTAACAGCTCCTCATCTGCATGCAAGTGTAGCTCCCTCTCAAGCGAACACTGCATGGCTTTCTCCTCCTGAAATTTTATATCCCGTCGCACAACAGTCTTTCGACTATCTGACAAATACACCCGATAGTTGTGAGGTGTATCAGTGTACCCCGCAAATATTCCAACCTCAGCAGTTTGTATCCAGCTTCCTTCTCGCATCCTTCGTCACATCCATGTAGATAGGAGAACCAAAAATCTGCAAATGGGAAATATCAGGCCTCTTGCCAGAATAAGCCTCCTCCGGTGTACTCATGCCAAGAACCTTGTGAGAACAACGGTTCTGCACATACACTGTTGTATTGCATGCCTCAGGCCACAAGTGAAGGGGTAGGCCCTGATCATGCAACATCGCCCGTACAGCACCCACGATCGTTCTGTTCTTCCGCTCAGCCACCCCGTTCTGCTGTGGGTTATGGGGTGCGATGAGCTCTCTCCGAATTCCTTCTGCTCTGCAGAAGTCCTTGAATTCAGCCGAGATGAATTCACCACCGTTATCACTCGTTAGAGCAATCACCTTCTTCCCCGACTCCTTCTCGACCAGTGCCTTAAACTCACAGAACTTCGCGAATGTATCGCTCTTCTTCTGCATGAAGAAGATCCAACACTTTCGAGAGAAATCATTAACAAATATCACATAATACTTGTGCTTTGCTGTCGAAGCAACTGAGAAAGGACCACACACGTCTGTGTGAACTCTCTCAAGGATCGTCGTGGCGCGACTATCCTTCTTGTGAAAGGTGGCTTTCACATAATTCCCCAAGGTACACCCCTTGCACTGATCTGACTGCGCAAGAGTGCCCTTAGGAAGCCCAGTAGAAATCTGCTGCAGGATCTTCAAAGCTCCATGGTGAAGGTGGCCCAATCTCCCGTGCCACAGTTCGCCCTCATCATCCCGGCTCACCACTTCTCCCGCCTTGCATGCCATAGCTGCGCAGCCATCTACCTGCAACTGATAAAGGTTCTTGGTTCGAACCCCTATCTTCCGGGTCTCTCCAGTAGTCTTACTGCGCAGGAAAGCTTTTCCTTCGCTGAAGACCACATCATACCCCTTATCCTCCAACATCGCCATAGAGATCAAGTTCTTCTTCAATCCAGGTACATGCATGACATCCTTAAATACAAAAGTTTTACCAGACTCCCTCTGAAAGGATATGGTACCGATACTAGTCGCACTGTATCTACCATCATCGCCCATCTTGATGTGCACACCCAAATCTTTGTCCTCCAGATCTGAGAAAAACTCCCGATCTCCCATCATATGAAATGATGCACCGCTGTCCAAGAACCACACTGATCCCATCACACTTGAAACTAAGCATGCGATCAGTGAAAAGTCAAGCTCAAACTGTGAAGCCAAAGCCTCTCCATCTGCAGATCTTCCCGCTTGCTTGTTCTTCTTCTTCTTTGGACAATTGGTAGCATAATGTTCGTGATCATGGCAGTGAAAGAACTTCACTTTCACCATATCTTGCTTCTTTCCCTTTGCACTGGAATGAGAATTTTTCTTACCCTTCCCCTTCTTTGCTTTTGCAACCAAAGTGCAATTTTCTTCATCAGCTCCCTTTGATGAAGATCCATCTCGAGTAGTCCTCCTTATCTCCTCCTGCATGAGATCCGCCCAAAGGCGCTCCCATCCCGGCAGCTTTTCCTGACCATTGACACTATCTTGATATGAGTGCCAAGCCTTCGGAAGACCAAGGAGAGCCAGGTCGACCATGTCCTTATCTTCGACAGTCACCCCCACACTTCCCAGCTCATCTCTGCATTGAGTGAACTTCGTGAGGTATTTGGCGATACTGTCGCCTTTCTCCATCTTGATGTTCCTCAGCTTATCTTTGAGCGCTAGCTTCCTTTGGTCGCTCTTACTTTGGAATATATCCCTCAAAGCTTTCCACATTAAATATGGAGAAGCCTTTCCATGCAGGCTGGATACAATATGATCCTTGACGCCCTCCAACAGGATCCTTCGAAATTTCGCCATCTTCTTTTGCCATGCTTCGTCTTCAGCAGGATTAGTGGGCTTTTGGACATCCGTATCTACGAACTCCTTCAGACCATTATCTTCTAATACTGCCTCCATGTGATCCTTCCATGCAACATAATTCGAACTGCCTTCAAGAGCATATTCGAGTCGCAAACCGTTGAAAGACATTTTCAACACCGGCACCAAGAAAAAAAAACTGCCGCAAAATTCGAATTCCACTTCAAAGCTCAACCGCTCTAGATCTGTGAGAACAAATTATTTCTAGTTAATGCAGATTGATCGCAAGTGCTATCGATATACCACCTTTTCATAGAAAGGGATGGATCCGTAGGCGACTGCCCGCATGCAGACTCCGTCTAACGAAATAAGTTTGTAATCGTTATGATGACTAACTTCGCTTCAATAGCTCGATACCATGTAGAAATTTGCTGAATAATGATTAATTATCCACCGAGACTATCCTGATCACATACAATTCGAATTTATATGCAACACATAATCTCTTCCACTCAGATCATCACACATGCGGAAATAAAAAAAGCGATAGCACATCAATTCATCATACACATTAACACAGTATGTATGGGGAAAGCTTATAGCTGAAAACCCCGTAGCTATTGTGTATATTATAATGGATAAAACATGTAACAAAATCTGTACAATACTCCTCACAAGTACTCAGTACTATCTCATGAAGTTACACACAAACTAGCTTGGTTTTGAAATGGTTATTGGTTCAAAACTCACCATTAATTGCCTTGCCTCTATTGCGCAATCATGGCCTGTCTAAATAGAGATCCAAGGTTCGAATCCCCTTGGCTTGACATTGCAATAATCATGGGCAATTCCTCCAAGTGTGGTGCAAATCTCATGCACAACTGATGTCACCACCGATAGCTAACTCCACCCTTTCATCTACCTCTTTCACTGGTCTCCACTGAACTGTCCATGCAATATAGTGAATTGATGTGTTCTTGAGTTGAATAATGAGTTACTAATTAATGAATTAAATAATATTTAATTCACTCCACTCATTACTATTTGATTAGCTAGTTAAACTAATCTCAACTAGTTCAACTAAGTTAAACCGAACACAACTCCACTAGCTGTCTCATTAACTCCATCAAACTTCTGCCACTGAAGTCCTAACTGAAGTCAACCATGCATGTGCTCACCAAACCCTTATGAATAGTTTAATTCCTCTGTCAGATGCATGAGCCACTTCCAAGGCTCGAACTGAAGTGCTCCAAGAGAGTAAACTGAAGTTTATAGTCCAAATATTATTAAGGGTAAATAATATTTGACTTCCCTATTTTTAGGATAGGCAGTCTAAATATAGACTTCGACCTATAGGTAAAAAAATATAGGTCCATCTATTTTTACCAAAATTACCAATACTCCAAGAATAACATACTGCAACCCCTGGACCATTCTCCATATGTCTAAAAATAGACATAGTCTAAAAATAGACTTTGCGCCAGAATTTGCCTGCGGGCCCACTTAGTGAAGGCGACTTCATTTCACTAAGCTCCATCATCTTGCTGCATTTTCAAGGTAATCTATAATTATCCGGTAAGACTCTTGGCTATGCCTTGAGACTAAACTAATTCTCAATATTTTTGAATAATCATCCATTGGAATTTAGTAGGAAAACCATAGTAAATCATTGTCCAATGGCCATGCAAAAATATATAAAAAAATAATATTTGTTGGTTGTTTTTCAATAGGTGGACCATGATGGGACCATTGAGAAGGTGGGGGTGTTTTTTTAATCATGGAAGTGAGGTTTAGTAGATTGATAGTCAAGTTACCTTTCCCTATAAATTTTCTCGATCAAGTTATTCATTCATTGAACTTTGATTCATTCCTACTGTTTTGATACAAAATCGAATCCGGTTGAGTCTTGAGTCTTCATTGAGAATGGCATTCATAGGTTGTCAAGAAAGAGGTTATCATGCACATGCACTCTTATTTTCTTGGTATCTTTGTAACTATGTTCAGCCTGAGTTCTATATTTTTAAATTATCATAATAGTTCGTGATTATTAGGCTTTTATTTTGTCTTTTAAGAATTTTAATTTAATTATTATTAATCATTAAATTTAAAAAAAAAAAAATATATATATATATATATATATACATATATATATATATTTATTATAGTTATTAAACTTTCAATAGAATTATTAAACTTTCAATGGTACATCAACTTTCATACATGAGAAAATAGATACTGACAAATGGTACATCATGGCCTGATTAATTTCGCTCAACAATTTCAAATGGTATAACATTTAGTCAACAGTAATCATCAATTTCTGCACACAGAGACTAATTTCTCTGGAAGCCTCATATTTCTTTGGCTTGTTATTCTTATAACTACATAGACATAATTAATAGAGAGATTGAGGACAGAAAAAAATCTAGCGCTTAGTCTCCACTACTCAACATGATTTTGTGAGAAATAATACATAGATTGATTTCTCTGAGTGCCTTAGAATTCTTTGGCTCATTTTTTTAATCACAACAACAATAAAAAATGCACTGAGGATTTGTTCTTAGTCCGATTATGCAATTTTTATAAGACATATTATGCAATATTAATAATAAACATAAATTTATTGCAATTTAGGGAAAGCTCGTTCATGTTTTTTTCTTTATATTGGAAGGTTACTTGATTTTTTAAGTAATTTTTAGTAGATCATAGCATATATTGAGGAAATATTAGTTTGACAAGAATCAGTTATTTCTCTTGAAACTTTAGGTATTAAAATTCCATGACACAGATATATCACACTCCAAAATCCAAAGAAAATGGAAGAGCATTCAATTTTTTTAATCAAAATTTTATTGGTGAAGGGTTAATTTATTATGAGAACGTCATTAATGAAGTGAAAAATTTTAAACGTAACGTTTATTGACTAGAAAAATAATGACCAAAACGTCAAAAAAAATTGTGTGATGGGTAAAGAGAAATCCAAATTCCAACCCTGCCTGCCACCTGTTGGTGAGTGGAGGTTATTCACTTTTCATTTACAGCTTACCAAGTTACTCATGTTACCAATATTTTCACATGGCTCACTTTTAGGTGACTACTTATTGTACTTATTCTTTATAAAGAACAATTGGTAGATAATTGTATATATTATTTGAAATCTATAACAAATCCGGGCAACAAAATTACAACAAATAGAAAATTATGCAAAAAATTCACCAGGGCACTACTAATGTGTGGATACCCTATCATTTCTTAGATCCTCATAACTTACCAACACCTACTATATTGGTATACACATAATATGGCATTTACCTAAAGTATTTCATATGTATCTAGAAGTAAATAAGTTGTATGACAATTGTTATGGCGGATATAAGATGTGTATTATAGTTTATATTTCAATTTTTCTTAAGTAGCATGCATGTGCGGTCCATATAGTGACTACAATTACCAATATATTTCAGTGAAGATGTGAAGATGATCTCTCATTAGGTCCTAATTACTTAAAGCATAATTAATTAGCTTTCCAAATGAATAAAATATGTTAACAAATTAGTAAAAACTAGGAAAACAAATCATGCTTTAAAAAAATATGGCACAATGAGTCACACTATGAGATTTATTTAATTACTCATCAAGTGTCACTACAACATATATATGATCACCATTACCATAGAAATGGGACATGTGACCATCATTTTGGTTTTGCCAATGACATTCCACATCATGAGCATTGTTTAGGGTTGATTGTGTTGATTTTTTTAAACAAATCATTTATACATTTTATGGAAATTATAGACACAATTTATAATCACATTACAAGATCATGATGTATGGATATTCCTTATCATTTCTTAGATACTCAAAACTTACCAACACCTAATAGATTGATATACACATCATATAGAATTTACCCCTACAATGCCACACATATCCTAAAACAAATTAGTTGTATGGCAATTGTTATGGTGCATATATGATGTGTATTACAGTTTATCTTATAATTTTGTTGAAGTAGCATACAACAATTTACATATTGATATGAGAACCACTCTCTAGAGTATACATCGATTTTGTACACATGGCTTTTCAGTTGCTTTTAAAGATATATCATTGGTGATGCTCACATGATTATATAATGAACCATTAAGTTGAACTATGAAATTATTCCTCACAACACACACACACATATTGATGAATTAATAATTTTTCTCATATAATTTTTTTAATCTATTTTGAAAAAAAAAAAAATTATATATAATTATTTCTAAGAAGAACAAGAGAGAGTTCCTTACCATATCTTCATAAAACATATAATAGCAACGTTTGGAGGCAATTGCGACGTTTGGAGGCAGCCGTCTAGCGACGCTTCGGGGCATAATGTCGCAATTGCGACACTTTTTCTAAGTGTCGGTATTGCGACACTTTTCTCTAAATGTCGGTATAGCGACGGTTTCCCAAGATCAATGGCCCAAAGTGAACCCGATAACTTACCTTTTCCCCGCACCTTTCCTTTTGATCGTGGTCGTTCGCTCGTTGAATCCAGATCCGACGACGCTAATACATTTTCACGCTCATAAAGTAATCGTTTGATGTTTTGGCAAAGCCGCGCGAAATGGGTGGTTTTTCCAAACCACCCGCGCTTACGTGTTGCCACCACATTGTATCGCGTTCGAAAAGCTAGTTTCTGCTTACCACCATTTACCCTCGCGAATACCACTGGCGGTATTCCCTAAACCTCACCCGTTTAACCCGAGTTTAATGTCATTTAACTATGGTTATACCATCGTTTAATACATTAAAATTATATTTTTCATTCAAATTTTCACCTTTTCGCTTTAAACCTGTAAAAACATTGCAGAACTGTTTTTCCTCAAAATCACGCCATTTGAACCTTGAGAAACTTTGCAGAGCCATTTTCAACCTACCAGTACCATTTTTCAACGCCCATTGCCTTGAATTTCCATTGCAAATTACTACATTGTCCTCTGCGAAGCCATTTTCAAAAAATTGAAGACTGAGCACCTCTGCAACGTCTTCAACCGAATTCTGCTGGTTCTCCAGGTACTTTTATTCGAAGTTGCCCTCTGAGATTTCAAAATTCCTGTCGATTTCAAATAATTACCAAAGTTACTGCAAAAAAGTGTCCATTTTTCAGGGAAAACTCTGTCAAAATTTCCCTGGAATCCCTAATTTCCCTTTCTCGTAGTTTTTTCCATACCCTGGTCCATTTTGCTGTTGAAATCGATTTTAAATACACGTTCTGAGCTTTAAATTCCTTGCATTTCCTAAAAACCCTGCTCAGAAACCCCATTTTCAGTAGAAATTCACCAAGAAACCCCTGTTTCTCGTAAAGGAACTTAGCAAACCATTTAAGCTTGCTTCGTTCATATTAAAAATGACCAAGAAACAGGTAACCCCCAAGAATGGAGGCCCAAAATCTCAAAAGAAGTCTTCTGCAAAGATTCCTCAGCCTATGTCCTTCAAAATCGACAAACCAACTCCTGTACTCACGGCTGATTCTATAGAAGTGGTTAGACCAATCCAGCCTATAGTCATTTCTCCAGAGAACAACCCTTTAGTTGATTTGGACTATAGAATACTAGACCCTAATGTAGAATTTAACTTGTTTGATGTCTATAATTGGTGCTATGGAAAATCAGTGGAAAAGAGTGACAAAGATATTCCAATTTGGGAATCCAATCTGCCTAGATATATTGTCCCTCTCACTCATTCTGTTCCTGACTTTATCAGATTATACCAAGCCTATTATATGCTAGAACAAAGATGTATTGTAAAAAAAGAAAAAATATCATGTTTTACATCACCGAAGAGTCGATAAATTCCATGCTGCAAATGAATCATGACCCCAATTCTGCTTCCCTATCAATAGAAGATTTAACCCAACTATATCTTGACTTGGATTTCAATACTAGATTCAAAATATACCAGAATTTTTTTCCAAATCAAGTTGATATTCCTAAGTTAAATCCTCCTTTCGACACCGTTGATTTCCCAGATGAAACTAGACAGATTGTCTCAATGCTCTCCTTCATACTAGGATACACCAGTGATGAATTCACTGATGTGGCTATCCTAGGTTTTTTGTCAACTCTAAGCCCTGGTCAATCACCATCCATTCAGTTCAATTTTGCTAGATTTATTGCTGAAAGTATGCATTATCAGTTATCCAGATTACCAGAAGAAGGAGTTTTCAGATACTCCTCTTATCTACTCCACCTCTTCTTATATTATCAAACAGATAAGTTTCCAATTGAATGTGAGAAAGTGGATGCAGAAGGAAAAGTTCTATCAGTAGTATTTTGGTCATCTATTCTAAGGAAATGGAACAGAGAGTATAGTTTTACAGATTTCAATGACTCATTTATAGCCCCTGCTATGTATCTCTTGGAAAAGAGGAGATCCCTAGGATCAATGATGAGACAAGAAGAATTCTGCAGTTATCAGAGAGCTACAAAACTGGAGATTGGTATTTATATAAAAATCATACAGAAATCAGAGTGTATGGCTCATCCCTGGCCCCATATAAGTTACCCAGATTTCTTACTACAAGAATATTTGCTTTATAATATCTGAGACAACTATTGAATGTAGATGAAATCAACTTCATAGCTTTCAAGAAAAGGACCCAATTTAAGCTGAAAAATCAAATTGGGCCATTCATTGTGAATAACAGAGAAGTTGCCAATGAGATAAATGTCAAACTTAAAGAGTATAAGTTCCCATGTAGTTTTACATGGAAGTATGACCCACAAGGTATTTTGAGTGCAATAAGGGTAAAATGTAAGTTGCATGTTTACTTGCATGATCCTAAGCCCCATATTGAAATATATGTAAATAAAATTGAATGGGAGCCAAACACCCTATCTGATGATGATTCATAGGCAGTACAGGTAATACAGGTAGACAGTGGCAAAGGCAAACAGATTGAACAGATAGTACAGGTGGCTTCTACAAGCAAAGATACTTATAATGTACATAAAAGAGATAGAGAAGGAGATAGTTTCATAGCTGAGACTATTGAGGACATAAAATTCAGAACTCCTTATAGTAAAAGAAGCAAGTCAACAGAAGAAGAAAAGGATAAGGTTGTAAATATTGATATAGATGATGAAGCAACAAGAATAGTCACTCAAACATTAAAAGAGCTTCAAAATGTAAAAATTGGAACACAACAAAAAGATACAGTCATGAAGAAAAACCAGGCTACTGTCGATTTTCCTCCTTCTTCTCAGGAAACTGACAATACAGAGTCAGAGATTCAGATCAGATTCAGTCAGATTAAAGAGAAGAATGAAGAGCTCAAGAATCAAGCTCATTCTAGATTTATTAAGGAAAAGCCTGGAAACAAAGACAGGCTTCTTTCAGCATTTGATTATTCATCCAATAAATTGGTAATGTCATTCTTGAAGCCTACAGTGGCTGAGCCAAAATCAGTGGAAGATTATTCCAAAACAGATTTTGAAGTGGATGCAGATGCCATTCATGAATTAGATCAAATTGAATTTCATAGGAGCAATACTGAAATGCTATATTCCAAAATTGTCAGTAAAATTATGAAATCAATTAGGCTTGAGAAAACAGTGCTCAACCTCCAAAATCAAATGAAGTTGGACAAAGCCTCACTATATGCTAATAATTTAAGAATAAAATCACTAGAAGATATAGTGATTGAAGCAGGGGGTGACCCAGCCAACATTGAAGGGGAAAAAGTCTTAATTAAATAGAAAAATGAGGATATAGCTGCTCTTAGAAAACAGTTGAAGTTGCCTCAGAGTGAAAACTCTCAAGCAAAAGAAATTCTACAGCAAAAAACAGAGAATGATGATTTAAAGCAGCTTGTACATCAAATGTCAGGTCAGATAAAAACAATGGAAAGTCAAATAGAAGCTCTAATGAAAGAGAATGAAGAACTAAGAAAAGCACAACCAATGGTCATTCCTACAGTGATCCCCACTGTAAACACTGCTATACCATCTACTTTGGCAGAACACTTGGTACCGAAATGAGTACTGGCAACTGCAGTGCCAATTACTTCTCTAATATCTGCCTCTTCTTCTTCATCCTCACAGAGGAGCACACTACAAGACCAAGATAAAGAGATTCTTAGTTTGAAAGGCATTATTAAAAATTTAGAAAATTCCAAAAATGATGCCTTGATTACTTCTAAAGGACATGAGCAAAGGGTCGATCGACTACAAGAATAGGTAAAGATTCTGCAAGCACAAGTAAATCTTACAGATCAAGTGGCCTATATAAAAATCATTTATGGACCAAAATTATTGAAGGCATTCATTCTCAATGGCCTTCAATTCGGATAATTTATGAACAGAGGGAGTTACTTCAAGTTGCTAGTGCAGAGATTGACAAGACTAAGAGGGAAATTGACAATAAACCAGCCCAAGCAATCCAACTCATATCTTTTTTAAAAATTAAAACCAGGGAAGAGTTGGAAGAATTGAAAATTGTTGATAGAACAGAAACCATTCTTCAAATAAAAAAGGTCCTGAACAAAAGAAACATAATGAGTAATCTAGAGGACTGGTGTAAATACATGAATGTATCCATCTCAACATTTTTAGCCAAATACAAAACATTGTCAGAAGCAGGCTTGCCTGATATTCACGCATTGAATGAAAAGTTAATGCCTCAGAAAGATTATGATCTAAAAATCAGAAATCATGCAAAAGAGCAAGCCAGACAACCACTGCCTCAAGGATCACCAACAGGCAAAATACTTCTTCAGTATTTTGAAAATCTGTTCTTTTTAGATAATGAGATTAGGCATATGTTCACTATCAAGCCTAACTTTTCCAAGTATACAGAGGCAGATGAAAGTTACAGAAAATTGAAGACTATGAAGATCCCCTCTGCAGAAAAGTGGCAAGAATTCACAGATCTGTTGTGAATTTAATGGATAAAAAACAGGAAATTCACTTGGAAATTCATTTTTTATTGTTACCTAAAATGGTAAAAATACAGGGTTAAAGTGCACAACAACAATCAATTCAAATTAGAATAATCAGTTCTATTTTTGCTTGTAAAAAGGTAACAGCTTGCAAACTGTTTTGCAGCTGTCCCTCTTTTTAAGTTTTCTTTCCTATTTTTTATTAAAACATTATCTCAATTCCTGAGATATTTTGTAAACATTTTTTTGTATAAATACTTCACAATTAGAAGTATTCAGTGTGAATAAAATTTCTCAAGACAACTATAGTCTTATTTGCTGGTTATATTGAAGTTGGTGAGTCAATTAGTGAAAGCAGCAGACTGGAAAGAGATCAGAGACATCATAGCTAAGGATTATCGTGGTGACAAGATAAGTCTCATTTCTTTCCTTGTTTTCAGTGTATTTCTTTAAAGTTTACATTCATTCATATTATGTTTTTCTAGTCTATAATGATCAACTAAGGAAAAATTAAACAGGGTTAGTGATAATAAGCTCCCTGTTTCGAAACTTGTTGGCATTTTAATGTTTTCTACTTTGTTCGTGCTCTCTACTTGGCCATTGGCCTGTGGGTGATATGGAGTTGTAATCTTGTGCTGAATGTGGTAGTTTTGCAATGTTTCGGCTAATTTATTACCTACAAATTGTGGTCCTCCATCTGTGATTATGTCCCTTGGGAGACCATAGCGCACAAAGATTTGGAAAAGAAACTGTACTACAGAGTCCTCTGTAGCTTTTGAAACTGCCTCTGCTTCAACCCACTTAGTGACATATTCGGTTGCAACTAGGATGTATGTTTTTTGGTTTGAGGGAGGACTAATAGGGCCAAAAAAATCAAGTGCCCAGCGTTCAAATGGTTTAATCACTAGTTGAGGGTTCAAAGGCATTTCATCAGACTGCCCAGGGCGTCCTGCCCTTTGGCAGCTATCACAGGCCTGCACGAATTTTTTGGCATCCTTAAATATGGTAGGCCAGTAATAGCCTGTTCGTAAAACCTTATGGGCAGTTCTACGGTTCCCAGTTAGATCCCCTTCTTCAATATTCTTATTTGTAGCTTAAGGATTCTTAAGTTCCCTTTTGCTCAGATTCCATCCACTCCATCAAATCAAGCCTATACATAGCCTTAAAAGGTCACCTATCTTGCCCTTAGCACATTTGCATCTCTGAGCCTTATTTCTTAGTTCTGCTTGCCTAGAGAGTTGACTCCATTGCCCAATATTCTGGTAGATCCTTCTGGTTTACCTTGAAATCTCTTTATTCCCACCAATATTTTAAAATCAAACCAAAATACACAATCATAGCTAGCCTAATATCTGTTACTAAAACAAAGCTAAATCATACGGAGAGATCCCTCTCTAGAGTTCAAGAAGGCTAGATCTTGAATTCCCAAAGCGGTTCTTGGTTACCCTTGGTGTTCTTAACTACAAAAATCCCTATCCCACAACCTAAGAATTACTAGGGTGATAACAGGCCTTGGGGGTATTATGATCCTTGGAGGAAACTCCCACAGCTAGAAGAGTTGACAGAGAAAATTGGATCGAGTACAAAGGTGTGGGAGGTGGGTTTTACCCTACACCAATTTTTATGGTGCATATATGATGTGTATTATAGTTTATCTTATAATTTTGTTGAAGTAGCATACAACAATTTACATAGTGATATGAGAACCACTCTCTAGATTATACATCGATTTTGTACACATGGATTTTTAGTTGCTTTTTAAGATATATCATTGGTGATGTTCACATGATTATATAATGAACCATTAAGTTGAACTATGAAATTATTCCTCACAACACACACACACACATATTGATGAATTAATAATTTTTCTCATATAATTTTTTTAATCTATTTTGAAAAATAAAATAAAAAATTATATATAATTATTTCTAAGAAGAACAAGAGAGAATCCCTTACCATATCTTCGTAAAACATATAATAGCAAGAAAATTAATATATTGAAATTTCATTTCCAAACATATTCATGGAGTAAAATGAAGATTAAAAGGAGATATTCATGGATTTACCTATAACATCACCTCATAATTAAGAATGTAAATGTACAATATTGATGATACATAGGTTAGGAGAAAATTAATCTATTGAAATTTCATTTCCAAACATATTCATGGAGTAAAATGAGGATTAAAAAGAAATATTTATGAATTTACTTATAACATCACCTCATAAAAGTGTAAATGTCCAATATTGATAAAATTTATTTATATATGATAAATAATAAACCTTTATCTCACATGTATCATATAATCTTATAAACAAACAATTGCACCGGGGGTGCAATCCTCAAAACTTTTAAATTGTCTAATGTATATGTACCTATTTAAAGTATTCGGGGCCCACATTACGAATGCCCAAAGTGAAATATTTGTGCATATGTTATATATGAGCCAATGGTTTAAATAACTATCGGGCAGTGAAACAAAACTTATAACAAAATATTAATAAAACTATATCATACGTCCGGACTTCAAAAAAATAAACCCGATTTCAATCACAAATTCGCGTTCCAAAATAGCCTGCTGATGTCACCCTAATTTGTGACGTGAAAACTTCATAGAATACGCCATATAAAAATTTGGGTCCATTTTTTGGCTTTGCGTACAGAGGAAAACTGTGACGCGAAAATCAAATTAATTCCGCCCTATAATGTTTCGGGTCCGGAATTCCACAATGCAGACGGGCCAAAAAATAACGCGATCGAATCGCCTGCTTCCACGTGGATGGCTGATTTGGTCTGTGGTCTGTGGGACCACGTTCTTCTGAATTAAAATCTCCCGCGTTTACTATTAAATTTCTCTGTTTCCAAAACAATACAACGCTCTGTTTTTAAGTGTGCAGGGACTGTGATTTCAAAACCAAAATTGATTGTTCATCAGTTTTAGAAAGCGGCTGTTTGACAGAGCCATTCAAACAGATTTAGAAAGCGGCCAGAGGACAGGGTAGTTGAAATTAATATTTCAACATCCCTCATTCACTGAGAATACCCTCCTTGGTGCCTTATTCTCCCGGGAATGTTTGGCCAATTTGGAGTATGTCCTAAATTTCTGTTAATTTGTCAATCAGGGATTCGTAAGCTGACGAAGTGTGGCGCACTATATGTGAAAGATAACCTATTTCTTACTTTTTGTCGTTTTTGGGTTTTTTATTTATCTTGATCTTGGTTGGTTTCCTAATGTGAGATGGAAATTCTAAAAGACAAGTATGGATATAAATGTTCAAGGCAATGATGTCCTTTATAATCATTTCCCAAACTTCAAACTTCAAAAGGGTTTTAAAACATGCAATGACAAAATTAATTCCTAAAAGAAAATGAAAATGTGCCACTATACTAGTCAAACAAACAGTGAACTATTGATCATGAAACCCATTACCCTTGTTGATGTCTAAATACAAAAGAAACTGTACTCAAAGAAATCCAAGAATTGCAAGCAAAGTAAAGCTAAAATCAAATTACATCAACTCATATTCTGACCCCTCACCATTAGTCTCGCTATGGCTTTCGGAGGTAATCATAAACAACTTGAGCAATCTGATATCTAATTTGCAGAAAAATAAACTAATATCAAATTACACACTCATACTTCAATCCCTCACCATTAGTCTCGCTATGGCTTTCGGAGGTAACTGATAATGACATGAGCAATTTAATATCTAACTTGCAGAAAAATAAACTGATATCAAACTACACACTCATACTTCAATCCCTCACCATTAGTCTCGCTATGGTTTTCGGAGGTAATTGATAATGACATGAGTAATTTAATATCTAATCTAACTAATAAAGAAAATGTACAAAACTGAAATAAATAAAACAGTGCTGGAATTAAAAGCTAAGAAAAATAAATCAGCAGAAGGACAAGACCGATTCCATGTCATTAGTCATTGTAAAACTATGTGCAAATGCCCGGGCTGCCTACTGTAATCTGGAACAAAGACACTGATCAGTTAACAGCAGTATAAAGCATGGAAAATTATGGACAGAAATAAAACGTTAATACCATAAGAGATGTAATATATACACGTGAATAACTATGGCATAATGAACGTAAGGAAATAAAGCATGAAACTATACAGCAATAAACAAAACCTTGGCGTGTGTAGGGGCCCTCTGCACAATCCTCGGGCAACAGCTATCAACCATGAATTATTCTTATGAACAGAGTCTTCTCATGTATTCAAAACGCAGTCATAACAAGGAAATAATCTCACGGCACAGTGGACTTTCTTTTCAGCAAAATTACATTACAGAAGCTAGCTACTATGCATATGAGAACGCATTATTTATAACAGAGGATGACATAACTACTTTCCTACAATCTACGCTGATAAAAGACACGTGAACAACCACGTCCAGAAATCTAGCATTATGGCTGCCGTGAAGATTAAATCTATGGAGGGTGGTCGTTGGATTCGGCTTATGGAGCAGTTCACAGGTGTTGATATGTCCCCTGAGATTTAGGAACGGCCACACAAGTCTTCACGTGGTGAAAAATAGAGTTCTGTCACCGTAGGACTCTTAGGTTGACCATCGCTTGACTACCTTTGACCACGACCTTCTTTGGTGAATTCGACTGAGCCAATAGGACTCGGTCCATATCCATGTCATTTCCAACTTGCCCATGTGGCTTGATTTTCCTGAAGACACCTGCAATATAGACTTTAACAAAATGGTTGCGGAAAGTTGAAGCAGCTGCGGAAAGTGACAAGATTCCGCAGCTCAATGAGCAAAAATCTAATTCAAACAACAGACACAAAACATAGTTAAAAACCACTTTAAATGCTCTTTTATGATTAATATGCAATGATGTTGATGACTTAGGAGGTCCAGGTAAATGGAAAAATTCTAGAAAGGTGTATAGGAAAGATGCAAGTTTGGGACTCAACATACCCCCACTGTGAAGGTGTTGCATGTCCCCATGCAACCAAAATTTTGATCATCCTCCTTCAATTAATATGCCCTGATACCTCTGCCAGTACATCCAGTCCTCTTCTCCTCTTTCTTGGTGCTGCTAACATCCCGGGCTTCTTCATCAAGCATCTGAATTTGAGATTAATCAGTGCTCTACTTATCTTCTTGCATTTCTTCTTCAATTTCCTGTTCTTTTTGTGCCACAGTCCCATATGTAGCATAGTGTTGTCATGAATGATCTTGTCCAATCTGCTTTGCTCCTTTAATGCTTCATTTTCATTTTTAATATGTCTATTTAAAACCTCCAACTCAAAGACTTCTTGTTTCAACGATTGGACTAGGGCTTCTTGTGCTGTGTGAGGCTGAGTGGATGAAGTGCTAGGACCCGTGGCAGTTCTTTCTAAGGATTCTATGTAATCATACACCTCTTTCTATTTTGGATCTATCTCGGGTGTCGTTTTCCTTGGGCTGTCCCCAAAATGTTGTGGAGGAGAATTGACTTCAAAATCTGGCCGAAAAGGACTCACGTCAACATCTTGAGGACTAGTTTCAACGTTTGGCTGAGAATGAGATGGACTACGGCCAGCTGGAGTTTTTTCAGGTGTTCCTTCTCCCAAATCAATAAAATGGGGTCCTTTTGTTTGTGCTTTCCTCCACTTTCCTTTAAGCCTGCTGCTTCTTCTTACATGCTGTGGACTACTGTCTTTTTCCTTCTGTTTTTCTTTTCCTTTCTTTTGGGCCATAGCTGACTGTTCCTGAAGGTGAACTAGTCTCTCAGACAATACTTGATGGTCTTCTTCTGAGGAAGGGGTTTGATGCACAGCCTCAATGCTTCTTTTCTCTTTTGATTTTGTTGGCTTTTTACCCTCAGTCTTTTCCTTCCTCCTTTTAGACAGTCTTTCTTCTCTACTAGTTCTTTCAACCGTGTTAGTAGGAGTGCTTTGAGTTTTATCATCTGTTTTCTTTCTTCTACTTCTTTTTGATGTACTGCCTTCAGGGGTTTCTTGGGGTTCTTCAAAGAAATTTCTAATTAAAAACTGCTCCCAGGTGTCCTTTTTCTCTTTTAATTTTTTTTCTATCAAGATTTTCACGAGACCATGGTGATACAAATGTGGTTCTACGTCCCCCAGATGCTTTTGGATGGTTACAGACATATTTTTCAAACTGTTTAGTAAAAAGTATGGCAGATTGAGGGTCTGGTTGTCTAGGAAATTCATCAACAGTCGGGTATGATACATGTACATTGATCCAAAATGTCCCTCACAGGTGATAAACTTTTGAATAACCAACAGTAAACTGGCCCACTCTTCTTTTAAAGCATGGACAGGAATTCCCTTTTTGAAAATGGTGACATCCATACCTGGGTTACATAGGATCACTCTCCAGGCTTCCTCGCCAATGCTCTTGTTCTTGAACCAGCGTTCACCTTCTTGAGGGAGTTCTGTAGCAGCTGCTATGGATGCCTCAGTCACTGTAAATTTGAGGTCCCCAATTTCTACCTCCAGACCGTTGAAAGACCTCGCAAAAGTTTTTGTTACCTCCTTATTGTAGCCTTTAAACTTTTGAATAAACCGAAGCCATTTTGCCTTTTTCAATATGTCTTTGACTTGTGGGTATCCTTCCATAAATTTGGGTCCCTCTGGTTCTGTCCTCAACAACTGACCCATCCTTCCTTCTGTTCTTTAAAACACGTCTGCGTGAGGAGGGTTTAGCGGAGGTAAGACGGCTGAATTAGCGGAAATGAACAGGGTTTATGAAGGAGACCAGTGACTGTAAGCGGATATCAGAGAATAGGTACACGGAATGAAGCGGAATAGAGAACAAAATGGGGTGAAGGCTTATGTGAGCACGGTGGAAATGCAGCCGTGAGGTCAATAGAACAGTAGGGGGAGTAAAGTGCATCCGGCAGTATTTAAAATTGGGTGGCTGCAGAGTAGATGCAAGCACGTTTATGCAACGGCTACGGATTTTGTGCGGCTGAGAGAAGCCGTAGTCAAATCAACTACGTTCCATAATTACAGGTGGAGTATCAAAGTATAGCCGAACATGAGTGAACACTGGAGGTTTGATTATGAGGCCGTTTAAAAATGAATGCAAGGATTGTGGGGGAATCGTATAGAGATCATGGAATGGTTATGGGGTTATCAACGCAATCATTGCATATAATGGAGCTATGGTTTATAACTATGTAAAAATGTGCTTGAATGCCATTTGAAATAAATTTCTACTCATACCTTGGAATTCTTTCCATTTTTCATTAGTCTTCAATCAATTGCTCCTCGTTGATGCTTTTGAATGCCTCATGTCTTCATAATATGTCCTCATACCTGCATTTGATTTCATGATTGTTGAACTAACATCTGACTGTAAATTTTTGAAAAACAGAGTGGTGGCTGCAGAAACTGCTTCTGGCTGCGGAAACTGGTGTCAGCTGCGGAAACTGACACAATAATTATTTGGGTGAATGGAGATGGATAAATGATAACTGACTGAATGAAAATGGTCATGAAAGAAAATTTTTATTGGTGAAATGAAATGAAATAGATGAAATGGAGTGAAATGAAATGAAGTGGAGTGGAATGAAGTGGAATGAAATGGAGTGGGTTGTCATAAAACTTGTGAAATGAGAGAGAGAGAGAAATTTTTTTTTTTTGGAAAATATAGGGTGTCAGGTGTTCCTGATTTTCACCCTACATTTTCTGTATAAGACTGCCAATCAGTGATTGGTTTTCAGGCTTATACAATTTTTTTTTTAATTTTTTTTTGCAACTAAAAAGAACAAAGGCTAGGCTGGTGGAGAAGAAGGATTCTTCTTCACCAGCCTTATTGCAGAATTATCTTGAAACATTTTGACAAATTCCTCTTTTGAGAGTGGCTTATGATAGATCTTTAATCTGTGGCCATTCACAATAAGAGGATTTTGAGATTCATCAATGGTCTTGATTCTTACCGCTCCATTGCTAAAGATCTTGTCAATCTCATATGGCCCAAGCCAATGAGTCTGAAATTTTCCTTTAAAATCTTTAAACTTGGAATCAAATAACAATTCCCAATCTCCTTCTTGAAACTTCTTCTCTTTGATGTACTTGTCATGCCATTTAGCTCTTTGATATTGAACTAGATCAGTTCTTAGAATTTCCTCTTGTATGATCTCATCTAGCTCATTTAATTGCTCCATTCTATGCTTTTGGGCTTCTGATAAATTCATCCCCAATTGAACTGCTATCTTGAAGGTCTTGACTTGGAACTCAATGGGGAGTAGGACTTCTTTCCCATAAACAAGTTCATAGGGAGAATGTCCTATTGTATTTCTCCATGTAGTTCTGTAGGCCCACAAGGCTTCAGGAAGCCTTTCTGCCCAATCTCTTCTGTGTAGATGAACAGTTTTGGTGATGATACTTTCGAGAACTTTGTTTGTAGACTCCACTTGACCATTTGCTTGCGGATGGTAAGGAGTAGATATTCTGTGCTTGATTTTGTATTCTTCCATTAGCTTCTCCACCAGGTTGGATGTGAATTGGCTTCCCTGATCTGTCACAATTTCTCTTGGAACACCAAAGTGAGTAAAAATATCCTCATAAAGAAAATTAACAACTGAATTTTCAGTAGCAGACACTAATGCTTTGGCTTCCACCCATTTAGTAACATAATCAGTACAAACCAATATATACTTCTTTTTCTTAGATGGTGGATTAATAGGTCTAATGAAATCTAAAGCCCATTTTTCAAAGGGTTCAATGAGTACCTGTGTTTTCAATGGCATTTCATTTGAAAGGGTAGGTTTCCCTACTCTTTGGCAGCTGTCACACCTTTTGACATATTGTTTTGCATCTTTGAAGAGGGAAGGCCAATAATATCCTAAAGAGAGGATTTTATAGGCTGTCCTTTTGTCAACAAAGTGTCCGCCACATGGTTCATCATGACATGCCTTGAGGATATCAGGCATTTCATCTTCCCTGACACATCTTCTGATCACAAGATCTGGCCCTGTTTTAAACAATTCGTTAGAAATCCATGAATATTTTGAACTCTCCTGAATAATTTTTCGTTTTTCATTTGGAAATAAATGTGAAGGCAGTTTCCCTATAACCAAATAGTTAGCAATATTTGCATACCAAGGAGTCTTAATAGTTACTGCAAACAAGTATTCATCAGGAAACTTATCCTCTACAGAAGAATCTTCTTTAGTATTCTGAATCCTAGACAAGAAATCAGCTACTGTATTTTGTTTCCCTGGTCTATCCAACACAGTAATATTGAATTCCTGCAAAATTAGGAGCCATCTTGTCACTCTGCCATTAGTAACAGGTTTTTTCATTAGATATCTAATCGCAGAATGATCAGTATGAATAAAAGTTTCATAGCCTGTTATATAATGTCTAAACTTATTGATTGCATGAACAACAGCTAAAAACTCTTTTTCAGTTACAATATAGTTCAACTCAGTGGGAGTCAAATTTTTACTGGTATAATAAATGGCATAAGGGACTAAATCTTTTTGACCCAACACAGCTCCCAGAGCTGTATCTGAAGCATCTGTGGAAATATGGAAAGGGAGTTTCCAATTTGGTCCTCTCAAGATAGGTGCTTCAGATATTCTTGTTTTCAAAGTTTCAAAGGATGATTGACAATCAGGATCCCATTTAAATTCATAGTCTTTTGTAAGCAATTTGAAGAGTGGAGATGTTATTTTAGTGAAATTTTCTATAAATCTTCTATAGTAACCAGTAAATCCTAGAAAATTTCTAACATCTCTTTGACAATTTGGAATAGGCAACTTGGAGTTGACTTCGACTTTTGATCTATCAACCTTAATTCCATCTCCTGAAATATGATGTCCTAAAACAATCCCTTCAGTAAACATCATAAAGCATTTTTCATGGCTTAATGAAAGGTTTGTTTCTTTACATCTTATAATAACTTTTTCCAAATTTTCTAATGCCTCTTCAAATGAATTATCATAAACTGTAAAATCATCCATATAAACCTCTACACAATCATGGATTAGATCAGAAAAAATTCCTAGTACTGCTCTTTGGAATGTTGCAGGTGCATTACATAACCCAAAAGGAAGCACTCGATAGGCAAAAGTCCCCCATGGACAGGTAAATGTGGTCTTATCTTGATCTTCAGGTGCTACCTGAATTTGATTATAGCCACTAAAACCATCCAAAAATGAAAAGTACTTTTTACCTGCTAATGTATCTAATACCTGATCAATAAAAGGCAAAGAAAAGTGATCCTTCAAAGTTGCTTTGTTCAATTCCCTGTAATCAATGCATACTCTCCATTTACCATTCTTTTTAGGTACTATAACCAAAGGAGAAACCCATCGGCTATCCGAAATTGGATAAATGAAGTTTACATTGAGAAGTTTTTGGAGCTCTTCTTTCACTATCTCCCTAAGATTTGGATTCATCCTTCTTTGAGGTTGTCCGATTGGTCTACTGTTTTCCTCAATATAGATATGATGGATGCAAGTCTTAGGATCAATACCCTTCATGTCAGTATACTCCCATGCAAATGCAGTAGAATGTTTTTGCAAGATTTTGGTTAGTTCTTCTTGTTGTGACTTTTCCAAATGTTTGTTGATATTCAATGTTTTTCCCGGAAAAATCTCAATAGTAGAACTACCAAAATCTTCCATAGAGTAAAGAGACATTTGTCTTGATGATAAATATTCTATGTCAGATTCCAACTGAAATTGTGTGGGGTCATATTCTGAAGATATCTCAAAATTTTCTAATGTGTTCATAATGTGACTATCCTCACTGATTTCAGAAATGGTAAAGACAGGTTGTATAGTGTCCTCATCATCAACCCATTCATTGTCTCCTACTTCTGTAATTGCTTTTGCTGGAGGATATAAATTGAATTTCTTTGTCGAATTACCATTAGAAATGTACATATCCCCAGATCTACAACTAATGAAAGCATCAGCTGTGGCTAGCCAAGGTCTTCCTAAGATAAGTGGGTGCCCTCCTAGATTACTCTTGGGAGTCAAAATCATAAAATCTACTGGATATTCCCAAGAATATAAGGAGACTGAAATATCTTCTAATACACCATCTGGTTTGATAATTGATCGATCTGCAAGTTGCAGTAAAGTAGGTGTGAAAAGAAGATTAGGAAGTTTTAGCTGTTCCATAGTCTGTCTACTCATAATGTTGATAGCAGCCCCTAAATCAATCAATGTGTTTGGAATTTCTATCCCATTTATATGTGTCTTGACAATTGGACTACCTGGATCTACATACTTCTGCATGGTAATTTTTCCCATCATGATATCTGCAATTTTTCCTACCAGGTGGATTCTTCTTGTATCTCTTAGTTTCCTTCCCGGTCTTTTGAGACTCAACTCCTTTATTGTTTTTGCTAGAATAGGAATCTCTCTAATGGCTTGTAGCAAGGGAATCTTGATACAAACATTCTTTAATTCATCTAGAAAATCATAGTTAGGCAACAAGATTTGTTTTTCCACCCCTTTATCAATTTGTAATCTTTCAGGGAAAGGAGGTGTGGATGAAGATGCAAGTTGCTCAACTATAGGAGTTGTGGGTGTTAACTTTTCTTTCTCTTTTTGAATGTTTGAGTTTTGAAGAGATGCTTCCTCGGAACCCTTATTGACTTTAAGAGAGTCCTCCTTAGAGGTATCTTGCTCTTGGACATCTATAGAAGGTTTTTTTAAAACTCTACCAGACCTGAGTTGTACATCATTGAGAGGAACAATCATATAGGTAGGAAATTGTTGTCCTTCTATCATGTAAGTATTATGAGGATTTTTATTGTTAGGATTTGGCAATGGCTGAGCTGGAAGTTGATTTGTCTTTTGTTGGAATGGAAGCATGAGTTGAGAATTTGGATTTTGTTGAGAGGGTTGTTGTTGTGGAAATGGCAATGAAAGTTGTAGATTTGGGTTTGGAAGTTGTGGAGCTTGTTGATTTTGAAAAGATGGGGGATATTGATAAAATTGAGCAAATCTCCCATAAGGATTTTGCATACCTTGTACCCATGATTGATATGAATTTTGAGGTTGGGGCCAAGGTTGTTGCCAAGGATTCCAATTTGGTGGGGGTTGAAGATTCATAGGGTTGCTAAACCCTTGAGTTTGTTGCCCCTGCCAAGGTCTTCTTGCAACAAAACAGAGAGATTCTACTGAATTTGGATCTTCTTGAAAGACAGCTTTGAGTCCAAGAATTGAAGGACAATCCTTGGTCTCATGATTCTCTGAGCAAATCATACATGTTTCTACAACTTTTTCATCCAAGGGACATTCCCTTAAAGCATGTTTCTTCCTACATTTCAGACAAAAGATGGCTAGAGCATCTGTTTCTGCTTTCTGCTTGTTTTGGATCTTAAGGGTGTCTAGTTGTTCACTAAGGCTCCCTAAGATATCAATTTTGAATTCATCAAGCATATTGCCAATCTCTGCCCTACTTACTGATCCAGTTGCAGATTTGTTAGCCCTGATAAGAGAAGGATCCCTAGGCCCTTTTCCTGTTTTAGATTTTCCTCTTGAGAGATGGACATATAGTTCTGTTATGTCACGAAGTGGAAGTTGAGAAATGTCTCCTTTCCCCATCATGTTTAAAATATCTATCCATTCATCTCTGATGGCTTTTAATAAAAGGGCTTTCAAAGTTTCCTCATCTAAGTTGCTCATCTTTGCTCTTTTTAAGTTGTATTGAAATCTTTCAAGTAAATCCTCCAAATTTTCATCTTCTTTTTGTACCATTTTGAATACCTCATCCTTGTGATTGGTGGGCATGCAATAGTCCAGGTATCTATCCAAAAATGTTTGTTTCATATCATTCCAAGTCCTAATATATTGGGTGACTAATCCCATGAACCATTTCAAAGTGGCTCCCTTCAATGTTGAAGGAAACAGTTTGAGTTTTTGAGAGTCTTCCATATAGTCATAGGTTCGGCACACGACTTCAAACTCAAACATAAATGTTTCAGGATCCTCACTTTGCAATCCATAAAAGTTGGGGAGGACAGATGGTGAGATTTTTTTCATCGTTGTATGATTTTCCTCATCAACTATAGGGAATCCAAACGAGTTGTCTCCTTCCCTATTACCTCCACCTCCACCATTGTTGCCTCCATTATTTCCTCCTCCTCTACCTCTACCTCTACCTTCGAATCCATCTACTACTTCCTCTGTCATGATAGTTTCTTCAGAGTCCTCAGAGTCCTCTGGTTCTTCTATCAAGGGAGGATGAGAGGGAGTTTCTTCCTTTTCTTCTTCAGGTGATTCTGCTTCTTTAATTACAATATACTCTCTTGTAGAAGTAAAGAAAGGGTCTTCTTCTAAATGAGATTTGGTAGATGGTGTAGGAGAATCCTCTAATTCAGCTGCTCCTTGAATTCCAGGAATCTTAAGGCTAGGGGTAGATGGTGGTGAATCTTGTCTATGCCTTGAAGAAGATGGAGTTGTGAAAATCGAACTCTTGGCTCTAGCTATAAACCTTCCCCTAGAATCTCTTGCTCTATGTATGTCATTTTATTTTTTTTATTTTTTTTTTTAAGTTGGGCTAATAATTCTCTTTCTGATCTTCTAGGTCACACTAGGTGCAAGAAGAGAGCATACTTAAGAAATTATTGAACCAATAACTCTCTTTTCTGATCCTCCAGATCACACTAGGTGCAAGAGGAGAGCATACTTCAAGAAGTTATCAATTTTTCCCTTCTTTTATTATTATTATTATTTTTTTTTTAAGAAATTGGCTACCTAGTTACACTTCCCCGGCAACGGCGCCAAAATGTTTGGTCAATTTAGTGTGTCCTAAATTGCTACATTAATTTGTCAATCCGAGATTCGTAAGCTGACGAAGTGTGGCGCACTATATGTGCAAGATAACCTATCTCTTACTTTTTGTCGTTTTTGATTTTTTTTTATTTATCTTGGGGGTTTTTATCTTGATTGGTTTCCTAATGTGAGATGGAAATTCTAAAAGACAAGTATGGATATAAATGTTCAAGGCAATGATGTCCTTTATAATGATTTCCCAAACTTCAAACTTCAAAAGGGTTTTAAAACATGTAATGACAAAATTAATTCCTAAAAGAAAATGAAAATGTGCCACTATACTAGTCAAACAAACAATGAACCATTGATCATGAAACCCATTACCCTTGTTGCTGTCTAAATACAAAAGAAACTGTACTCAAAGAAATCCAAGAATTGCAAGCAAAGTAAAGCTAAAACCAAATTACATCAACTCATATTCTGACCCCTCACCATTAGTCTTGCTATGGCTTTCGGAGGTAATCATAAATAACTTTAGCAATCTGATATCTGATTTGCAGAAAAATAAACTAATATCAAATTACACACTCATACTTCAATCCCTCACCATTAGTCTCGCTATGGTTTTCGGAAGTAACTGATAATGACATGAGCAATTTAATATCTAACTTGCAGAAAAATAAACTAATATCAAACTACACACTCATACTTCAATCCCTCACCATTAGTCTCGCTATGGCTTTCGGAGGTAACTGATAATGACATGAGTAATTTAATATCTAATCTAAATAATAAAGCAAATGTACAAAACTGAAATAAATAAAACAGTGCTGGAATTAAAAGCTAAGAAAAATAAATCAGCAGAAGGACAAGACTGATTCCATGTCATTAGTCATTGTAAAACTATGTGCAAATGCCTGGGCTGCCTATTGTAATCTAGAACAAAGACACTGATCAGTTAACAGCAGTATAAAGCATGAAAAATTATGGACAGAAATAAAACGTTAATACCATAAGAGATGTAATATATACACGTGAATAACTATGGCATAATGAACGTAAGGAACTAAAGCATGAAACTATACAACAATAAACAAAACCTCGGCGTGTGCAGGGGCCCTCTGCACAATCCTCGGGGAATAGCTATCAACCACGAATTATGCTTATGAATAGAGTCTTCTCATGTATTCAAAACGCAGTCATAACAAGGAAATAATGTCACGGCACAGTGGGCTTTCTTTACAGCAAAATTACATTACAAAATCTAGCTACTATGCATATGAGAATGCATTATTTATAACAGAGGATGACATAACTACTTTCCTACAATCTGCGCTGATAAAAGACACGTGAACAACCACGTCCAGAAATCTAGCATTATGGCTGCCGTGGAGATTAAATCTATGGAGGGTGGCCGTTGGATTTGGCTTATGGAGCAGTTCACAGGTGTTGATATGTCCCCTGAGATTTAGGAACGGCCACGCAAGTCTTCACATGGTGAAAAACGGAGTTCTGTCACCGTAGGACTCTTAGGTTGACCACCGCTTGACTACCTTTGACCACGGCCTTCTTTGGTGAATTCGACTGAGCCAGTAGGACTCGGTCCATGTCCATATCATTTCCAACTTGCCTATCATTTCCAACTTGCCCATGTGGCTTGATTTGCCTGAAGACACCTGCAACATAGACTTTAACAAAATGGCTGCGGAAAGTTGAAGCAGCTGCGGAAAGTGACAAGATTCCGCAGCGAAATGAGCAAAAATATAATTCAAACAGCAGACACAAAACATAGTTAAAAACCACTTTAAATTCTCTTTTATGATTAATATGCAATGATCTTGATGACTTAGGAGGTCCAGATAAATGTAAAAAGTCTAGAAAGGTGTATACGAAATATGCCGTTTGGGACTCAACACGGACTATGATGTTCATCAACAAATAAAGAACCCGATGTCCGTTTCTTCGCCAGGCATCTTCACAACAGTCTTGTTTCCAGAGGATTGCGAGTCTTTCTCGACAACATAGAATTGTAGGCTGGAAAATCCATACCTTCACAAATCAAAGACGCAATTAAAGGAGCCTCTCTCATTATTACTATTTTCTCTCCAAATTATGTGCAATCACAAAGGTGCCTCCATGAACTACTCCTCGTGCTGCTCTGTAAGCCGACCATTTTTGCAAAGGCATATAAGTGTCGCTTATTGCATATAAGTGTCATTATACCGACGGCGGCCAAAGCGTCGCTATTGCGACAGATACCTCCAAACGTCGCAATTGCAACACTTAGACATTGTGTCGCAAACAAAGCATCGCTATTGCGACGGATGCCTCCAAACGTCGCAATTGCGACACTTAGACATTGTGTCACAATTGCGACATTTGGAAGCAGTCGTCGCAATAGCGACGCTTGGGGCATAGTGTCACAATTGCGACGTCTTCCTCCAAACGTCACAATTGCGACACTTTGTCTAAGTGTCGGTATTCACTTTTCTTTGGGATTGTCAGATAGCTTAATTCGCAAGTAGATTGAAAAAAATTTGGGGAAATTTCCGACATTTTGTCAAAAGTGCTCTAACCAAGTGTCGCACTTCGCCAAATGTACTATGTGTAAGGGAAACTAAAGGTAAGATCATGACAGTCGGTTGGATTGGTTGAGTCCATTGGTGTAAATGGACAAGGGCAAGATAGTCATGAGAAAGGTAACAAGAAAGGGTAAAATGAATGGATCTAAGGTGTTAGATGCCTTGGCTATGTTGGGAATTGTTTTTCTCAATGTTGTGAATACTATGCACACATAAAGGGAGTTCTCTTAACTTTTACCTTATGATATATGTAATTATGTTGTGATCAGGACTGTGGTGGTATATATATGTGTGTGTGTGTGTGTGTGTATGTCATTTCTGAAATGGTTGTCATGGATCATGTTTGTTTGATGCTAAATGTTTATATGTGTGTGTGTGTGTCATTTTCTCACAAGATGATGATTGTTTTATGCTAATGATTATATATATGTATGTATCTATGTATCGATGTCACTGTATGACAAGGTTTTCAAGGATCATTCCTATGAAGGAATGATTTCTCATGAAGGTGAATGACATGAATAGGTTCTTGGTCTTATGAGGATCCAAGTGGGAAGAGTAGCCTTGACAAATATATGAGGTCAATATCATGTGGATATGAGTTGATATTATGTGTATATACTATTCCTATGTTTTGAACAGGTAATGTTGAGAGATACATCAAGGAAATGAAGACAGAATAATCCTTGGTATGCTAGGATAAGCAGAGATAGTGGAAAGACACTAGAATCAAGGTTTCTTGTGGGGTCAGTGTGTGGTATATGGATGTGCAATACTAATGTTGTGTATATTTTACACATGTTGTATATTCAGTAATTGTACCTATGGTGATGTGTACCTGTAACATATGTAATATTGTGTTCATACGATGTTGTATGTCTATTGTATATATGGTGTTAAGTCATGTATATTGCATATGAAGTGCTAGGTATAGATGGTGCTATGTACATGTTGGATATGTGGTGTTGTGTACATATTGTATTGTGTGAATTTTGGATATGTGGTGTTGTGTTCATATGGTGTAGTGCGCATGTTAGATATGTGGTGTTGTTTATGTATGGTACTATGCACATGTTGTATATGCAATGCTATGTACATATGGTGTTGTGTGTGTGTTGTACATATGGTGTTGTATGCATGCTTTTACATGTGGTGTTGTGTGCATGTGGTGTTGTGTACATGTTTTACATGTGGTGTTGTGTACATGTTTTACATGTGGTATTGTGTACAGGTGGTGTTATGCACATGTCATTCATGTGGTGTTGTGTACATGTGGTCCCGTGTACATGTCGTGCATATGGTGTTGTGTACATGTGGCATTGTGTAGGTGGTTCCATGTACATGTGAAGTTGTGCACACTTTGTGCAAGTAGTGTTGTGTATAGGTGGTATTGTGTACATGTTGTGCATATGGTACTAGTATACATGTGGTGTTGTGTGCATGATGTACATGTTTTGTTGCGGGCATGTGGTACAATGTATGTGCATAGTGTAATCATGGTATCACAAGATGTGTATTCGTTGTGTTGTACTATGTGTGCGTATATGTATGTATATGTATTATGTTATGTTATACACTAGATGTAGGTGTATGTGTTGTATGTCAGGTGTAGGTGTATGTGTTGTATGTCAAGTGTAGGTATATGGTTTGTATGCCCTCGGGTAGGTGTTGTAGACAATTTTGTCACTCCTAGAGACAATCTAGAGTTGCCATAGACCAGTGCCTAGGACATCTTATCATAGCAAGGAGCTCAGAATATAACTTGGGTTGTCAGTCCAAAAGCTCTCTTGATATCTCTTGTGAAACAAGGAAATTAATTGAAATGGAACCAAACTCTCTCTCAGAAGCTGATACCGAGATAAGAATAATGTAGGAACATCATGCAAAAACCTCAATACAAAAAGAATCATACGCTTAAGAGACAACTTACTGCAAAGAGGGCCTGTTCAAATAATATGCCACAGAAATCAAATATCAGAAAGTGGATGCAGTGAAGAAACATGAAGAAGATACTAGTTAGCATGAGGCTGATACCCAGATACACAACAAAACCACATATGGGCTTATCCAACTAAGAATCCATACATGACAATGGCGTTTTAAAAGCACCCTCCTCAAGTAACTAATATAGCAGAAAATATGGATGAAAAGAACATGGAACAGTATATCATGTCTGAGCCTATTTAAAGTGCTTGACTAATCCAAGTAAGGGCATCGACTAGGATGAATCCTTACTTAAAATTAGTGAGCCACTCGCATTCCAGAACAATGATACAAGAAGATAAAAGTAATGAAATGAGGTTTTATATTAACACATGAGAGAGAATTACATAATGTGGAATACCAAAGACCAGAATCCTCAATACAGTTATAACTCCTCCTCACTAAGACCCTACGGGCTTTAGGCCTTTACACATAAATTTTACAAGATGTATACAAGAACTTCTCACTGCACAGTTTTCTGATAAAAGTCTGGAACCCTTACAATGTTTTTATTCTTCGTATTTATAGAGGAAATAGAAAATTGTGGAAGAAGAGGAAGGTGATGTACATTTAATGATTTGATTTGAACAAAATGGCGAAAAAAAATTCGTGCCCATATTACTTAATGACCTTGAAATGCTGAGTGTACTCTGTTGCTACTCCATGGAGTAAATGTTGTAGGTGTAGATTCCTCTAGAGCTGAGATGCGCGAGATAAAATATGCAATACTCTGTACTTTCCTCGAGAGAGAAATCTACTGAGGATTAAACCTGGAGGATCATTGTACTCTCTGCCTCTCATCTTCTGAATCCACATCTAAGATTTCAAATGCCCGAGGCTCAGTTTCTCGATCATTCCCTGGTATTTATAAGCCGCCCAATTAATATTTCCTTGTTGCGTAATCTTTCCCCTGGATGCATTTGCAGGGTTCGATGGATTTTATTTCTGCTCCCATTAATTTGGTCATATCATAGCCACTACCACCAGCCTCCTTCTTAAATTTCTTCTTTTAAGAACTATCCTTAGAGAAGATCTTGGCCTCTGTAACGGAGGTGATATATTATGGTAGCTCCTTTTCAATATAAACCTGCAAAACCCGCAAATACATTAGAAAAATCAGACATAGGTGTGAGGAACATGGAGGGGTCGACGATAACGACGGTGAGGACATGGCCAAATGGTAATGGCGTGTGGAGTTGGAAGAAGGATTACAGGGGGGTGGAGAAAACATAATGGAATAGCAAAGAATGAACTGGCAAAGGTTTATAATGTAAGAACGTCAAAGTACAATGAATGGATCGGATTTAGACAAGTGGAAGTACGACAGATTGCATGGAGGGTATGACGTGGAGATATGAGTCGATGTCGTGGCGGGGAAGTGGACCTAGTCAACGACGAGTCACGCGGATTATCCTAACCATTCATCCTTTAACCAAGATCAACGACTGGAACAGCATTTGGAGCGACTAGTAGCAGGCCCGGAGTACGACTTCCCTTTATTATCGTTCATGCAGATCCGAAGGATGATCGCCGTTAGATGGAGGTTGGCAGATCCGACGGTGATGATGAATTCCGCTACCCATCTTTGATCTGACTTTTAATGCACGAAATGGGCGGTTTGGAGATCATACATGAGGACACTTGTCATGCGATCTATGGAATCGCTGGCCCCACGGAGAATACCACCTGCCCAGCAAAGGTGGTGTGAAATGGGAAAGACGGTTTTTGAATAGTGGTAAAGCGCAACGGGGGACCACCATGGGTAATTTGATTGTGGGCCGTTGATTTGATTGAGATCGGACGGCTGCGGTTAGGCCTGAAAATCTAGAGAAACGAGCCCCTTTCTGTTTGGCACACGATTTTGCGCCCGGGTCATATGCGAATCAAAATAAAGGGGGTTGAGACCTCAAGGGCTGGGCCTGATATAATTTTAATGGCGGGTTTAAGCTTTGAATAACATATTTCTGTGAGCAGGAAGGATAACGGTAGGTATAATGTAAGGGTTTCTGGCCACGATAGCTAATTTGAGGAGGAACATTAGGCCAAAGATTTAAATGAGGGGGGGAAACCTGGATAACATCGGCTCCATCTAGGGATGGTACATTCCTCCGTGGATGTGGCGAGAACCTGCAGACCACTGATCACTTCTATGCATACCTTGACCTTCTGCTCTTTTAGCATTTTTCTTCATAATTTATCAGTGCACTCATAAAACCAAAACTGAAGCAAAACATATATACAAAAGATGGTATACATCGTGCTCGTTTCCGTCTCGAATCGAATGAAAGTAGGGCTTTGAGAAATCGCCATTTACGTGGGCATCCAGCTAGATCACCCCGTAGGTTTTCCAACATAAAAGTATTATTTCCTCCCCGATTTACAATTTTGAACAATTTTTAATGGGCCAAACCACAAGGATCAAATTTACTATGCTTTCCCTTTTTCAGCTCTCTTTCTGGACGTCCCATTCGAGAACTAAGTCACAATACAATTTCCCTGCCTTTTAATGTCAGAGCAAAAATGTTTTTCATCTTCTCCTGATATTCTGCTAACCTTTGATTCACCTGGTCTCGTGTTTCCTCTAATTCCACCAATTGATTTATCCTTTTGACCATATCATCCGGCTCTTCCTGATTTTCCTGCATGAAACGTGCCACTGGCGAAGCTAACTGCATAGGTAACACTACTGCTCGTCCATATACTAACTCATAAGGAGATTTCCCTGTTGCTCTCTTGCTGGTTATCCTATTTTACCATAGAGCAAACTTTAATTGGGAATCCCAATTCTTCTGATTCTCATTTATAGTTTTCTTCAAGGCCCTCACCAGGGTCTTATTAGAGGACTCTACCAAGCCATTCCCCTGTGGATAGTAAGTTGTGGAGTGATTCAATATATTGTTATACTGCTGGCAGAAATTTACGAATCTTGCGGACTTGAAGGCCTGTGCATTATCAGTTACAATTCTAGCAGGACAGCCAAACCTAGATATGATATTTTCTTCCACAAATTTGATTATCATAGTATCTGTAGCATTTCTTGCAGGTATGGCTTCCACCCATTTTGTAAAATAATCTGTGGTTGTTAGTATCCATTTATGTTGGCCACTTGATGGGGGATGTATCTCCCCTATAAAATCTAATCCCCATTTCTGAAATGGTTCATTTACATGGACAGGAATTAAGGGCAGAGCTGCTAACTTCTGTCTTTCTGCAAATCTTTGGCACTTATCACATGCTCTGACCCAAGCGAAAACATCTCCAAATAATTTTGGCTAGTAGAAACCAGCCTTTAGGATTTTGTGAGCTGTAGCCCTCCAGCTATAATGTCCTCCATAGATTCCTTCATGAAATTCTATCATTATATTTTCCACTTCATTTTCTGTAAGGCATAATAGTAGTATGCCTGAAGGATCTCTCCAATATAGCTGCCCATTTGCAACTATGAATTTCTGTGATTTCATTCTTACAGTTCTGTATTTTACCTTGTCACAACTTGGGGGACAGCTGAGTGTTTAAAGATACTCAACTATTTCTTTGTACCAAGGACTAGTGAGGTATTTCATATGTATTCTTTGAGTAGCCATCTCTAGTCCACGCTGCTCTTCTCCTTTCTCGGACCCTTCATTTGCTATCATGGAAAAATTCATGCCTAGAGCCTGATGATTTGATTCAGACAAGATTTTGGCTAGCCCCTGCGCTTTAACTAGCTTAGTGGGCCTTATGTCCAAATCATATTCCTGTATCTTTGCAATCCATCTTCCTCTTTTGCCTTCACTATCTCCTTGAACGAGGATGTATTTGACAGCTGCTGTAGGAACATATGCAGTAATGTGGGACTGCAAAACATATGTTCGGAAGCCTTTGAGGGACTTCACCAAGGCATATGCCTGCTTTTCTAATATGTCATATTTCAATTCTGCATCATGCAATACCTGACTGAAAAAGGCTATGGGCTGCTCATATCCATCTTCATTTTTCTGCAAAAAAACTCCAGCTACTGTATGAGGTGAAGCAAATGAAAAGATCATAAATGGCTTTGTATAATTAGGCCCAGCTAGTACATGGGCTTCAGCAAATGCCTGTTTTATCCTTGTGAATGCATCTCTAGATTCTTGGGACCATCTTACTTCGTTATTCTTTTTGAGCATATCAGTTATATGCCTAACTATCTCAGCATAGTTAGGAATGAACCTTCTCAGAAAATTGATTCGCCCTAAAAACACCTGCACTTCTTTTTTATTCCTGGGGAGAGGAATACCATTTATGACCTCAACTCTTTTAGGGTCTATTTTCACACCATCTTTAGTTACAACATGCCCTAAAAGCTTGTCTTACTCTAATGCAAATAAATACTTTTTTGGATTAAGAGAAAGACCATACCTCCTGCATTTCTCAAAAGTTCTTCGTAAATGCTCGATGTGCTCATCATCATTCTTGGAAAACACTGTAATATCATCAAGGTACACTACCAAAAATTTATCCTGTTCACCAACAAAAGCAATATCCATAGCCCTCTGAAAGGTGGCTCCTGCATTAATTAACCCAAAAGGCATCTTGGCATACATGAATGTTCCCCATGGTGTTGTGAATGCAGTTTTCTTCTGATCCTCTGGAAGTACAGCCACCTGGTTATAACCAGAAAACCCATCCATCATTGACATTCTAGCGGCTCCCACCACTTTCTGCAGAATGTGGTCCATCTTAGGCAATGGATAATTATTCTTTAAAGATGCTCTATTTAAATTTCTGAAATCCACACATAACCTTATTTCTCCATTATTTTTCCGGACAGGAACCAAGTTTGCTACCCATTCAGAGTATCTCAATGGCACAATTATTTTAGCCTTTAGTAGCTTCTTAATTTCTTTTTCAATGGAGGGAAGCAGCAGAGGGTTTATCTGTTTGAGCTTCTGCTTATATGGTTTTGCGTCTTCCCTCAGAGGAATTTTATGCTGCATTATATTAATATCAAAAGTTTTCAGGTCCTGATAGGACCATGCAAATACATCTTTATAATATTGAAACAACTTCAGATATTTCTCTTTATATTCTTCTGGGACCTTCTTAGATAATTTCACAATTTTGGGATCAGCATAAGTACCCATATTTAAATCTTCCATTTGATCTTCTTCTAACACTTTGTTTGGCTGCAATGGAATATCATTATTATTAAATAGTCTTTCTAGAGGCACCAGACCTCTAGGTATAGCATTTCCCTTTAGTTGTAGCACTTTGCTTCCTGCCATTTCATCTTCCCATTTGCTTTCTGCAATACTTTCAGTCTCCTTTTCTTCACAATCATCGATCTCCATATTAGAGAATTCTCCCACTGTTTCCAGGAATCTCTTCATTTGTTCATCATATTCAAATACTTTCCAATGCTTAATATTATCTGGTATTGATGGTCTATAACGTACCTCAACTTCATGCCTCAAAAGTGGGTTCTGAGGAGGACGGAATGTACTGGCAGCTACGGCAGGAGAGTCCACTATTCTGTTCTGCTCCCAGGGCATGAACTGCATATTAAATGCTGAGAAGAAATTCTCCACCATGTCCCATACTTCATTCCTGTAGGCTCTCAGCTGAGGATGTCTAGTTTGGCATTGATTTCTAACCTGTCTAACAACCAATTCAGAATCTCCCAGAACTTTCAAATTCTTTACATTCATATTCCTGGCTGTTTTCAGTCCTAATAGCAGTGCTTCATATTCAGCCACATTGTTAGTAGCCTCATACTCCAATTTGAAGGACAGTGGCACCCATTTTTCTGTAGGAGAGATTAATAACACTCCAGCTCCACTACCTTCCTTTGAATTTGCTCCATCAAAATGTAATGTCCAAATTTCTGCCTCCTGATCTTCTGAAGGCTGCTCAGTCTAGATTTGACAGAAGGAGGGCTCATGAGCATAATTTTTATTTTCTTCTAACATCAAACATGAGAAGTATCCTTCCTTGTTGTAAACTGGGGAATTCTCTTAGCAGTCAGCCTTAGTCACCATTTTAACAAATCTAGTATCCCTGTATAACCTCCTCTCCTGGCCTCCAAAGACTGGGATAGTAGCATATTTTAAGTCCATTTTAAGTGAACCACCAATTTTTGTACTCCAGGACCTTGACAGCAACATGCCAAAGCGGGCTAGGATATCAGCAACCACGATGTCCATTACTACACTTTTTGCTGGAATTTGGGCCAGATTGACCACTAAGTCTTTAATCATCCCCAAGCATTTAACTCTTTTGGAATCAAATGAGTAGAGGTCTTTGTATGGACGTGTGATCTGCAATCCTAATTGTTCCATGACTGACAAAGGCATAAGATTATGGGAAGCCCCAGAATCTAACATACAATTGTGTAACAACAGGTCATGAATAACTAAAGGCACGTAAAAAGGAGGAGTAGAAGGGTCTATCTCCTCGACGTGTGGGCCAAAGACTACCAGGGGTCTTTCTTCTTGGGGGTTAAGACTATCTGGAATTATTGGTGCTTCAGGAGGGAGTATGAAGGAAGTAACTTGAGATTGATATGCAGGTTGTTTCAATAGTTCAGTCAGGGGGACCGGAATCTTAATTTTCTCAAGCTCTTTTTGTAAACTAAAAGCAGAGGAAGGCTTTTCTATCACAACTTCTTTTGACTCTTTATTTTCGGCTGGGAACTTAACTTCTTTTGACAATGACTTAGTATTGGGAGGACTGACTAGTTTTGAAGAAGAGGGGACTTGGTCATTAGACTGTGAAGGCTTGTTCAGAGGACTCTTATCTTTTTCTGCAGCTTTTTGTATTGTTGGTTCTTTCTGAGCAGGTTCCCCCTTTTGAAGAGGCTCTTCTTCTTGATCTTAAGTCCGGGTCCTCTTCCTTGAAGATCTGAGATCATATTTTACATTGAATTGTGCTTGCATGAAATTAGCAAATTGTCTACAATAATGATCAATCTCTGCTTCTTCTTCTTCTTGCAAAGGGCACTCTATTTCATCATTATTTGAAAAAGCAAGATTTGAATCTTCTAATTCATAAGCAGCATCTTCAGTGGAGTCATCTGCTGGACCTTCTAGGTACAGTGGGTGTGGTATCTAATCCTGCTGCTCCTTTGTTTCCCTTGGCAATATTTGCAGGGGCGGTCTTTTATACTGAGGATTGTATCCCCTGTTTGGAGCATTATAAAAATTCTTGGGAGCTAAATTCTTGGCCTCTAATTCAATCTTACCCAGCTTATTAGACAGATTTTTGATCATTTTGCTCATTTCTTCAATTCTGTCTACGTCCTTGTCTTGATTGGAGGTAGAAACCTCTTCCTTGCCTCTTCTCCTGGTGTCATGTTCAGCCTTTCCTTTTAATTTCCCAGTGGAGGCAAAGTTTGCTTCCAACTCCAGAGCATCTAACTAAGCGTCATCTAAAGTGGCAGGTTTTCTTTCCCTCGGGGAAAAACCAAAATCTGAATCAAAGGCTGCCATGAAAACTACCGTAGCAGCAGTTTGGTGAGGCTTCATTTCAGGAGGCAAACTCAGATACAACTTGTTAAATCTTTTGATAAATTCTACCACACCCTCATTATGTCTCTTCTTCAAAGTATTAAATTCAGTAAGGCACATTCCATGATCTTTCTTTTCTCCCCATTTCCTGAGAAAAACTTCTTCCATTCTTTCCCAAGTGGTGACTGAGCGGTCCGCCAACATTTTAAACCATTTTCTAGCTTCACCATCCAGAGATTGAACAAAAAATCTCAAGACCACATCCAAATGTTCTACGTTTAAATTTTCTGCAAAAGCACAAAAGACTTCAAGATGCTTTTGAGCACCAATCTCATTTTCTCCATTAAATCTAGGCAGAATCTTCAGGTAATCTTGTGGCATATCATTTAGCACATGGGGTAAGGCCAGTGGAGCATATTTGTTCAATAGGAAAGCTGGAACATTAGCCATTGGAGGAGGTGGAGGCTGTGCAATAGTCTGATGTACAAATGGAGGCAGAGGAGGGAGAGGGAGTGGAGTATGTATAACAATCGGAATGTACTGTACAGAAGCCTGGGGTGTAGAGGGAAACAATTCACGATTAACAGGGACTACTTCTGTAACTTATTTAACTTCCTTAGCCTCAGGAGTAGGAAAAAAGTTCTCTTTAATTCTGGTACTTCCCCTAGGTGGAATTTCTGAGAAATATTCGGGATTTTCCTCGGTGAAGTCGGGATTTTCTGTTTTGATTTCTTGGGAAGAAGAGGATGGATAATCTTCTACAGAATATTCAGGAACTTCGGCACAAACTGATTTCTTTTCTTTCCAAACTCTTCTATGAATGATCTTCTCTGGGTCAGACACGTAAGGTGTCTTTGAATGAGATGTATCTGACCTCAAATGTGGCTTACGAGGAGCCAGGACTACCAATAGATTTATCGAATAAATAACAGTGGAGTCGCCAAGGTGAGAGATATGCAACTCTTCAACTCTCTGTGCTCACCTGATTAGAGAGTGAATATGATTTGTCGAGGCCCAGGGAAATTAATATTCTTAAATTCGTTCCCCGGCAACAATGCCAGAAAGATGTTGTTGACGATTTTGTCACCCCTAGAGACAGCCTAGAGTTTCCATAGACCAGTGCCTAGGACATCTTATCATAGCAAGGAGCTCATAATATAACTTGGGTTGTCAATCCAAAAGCTCTCCTGCTATCTCTTGTAAAACAAGGGAATTAATTGAAATGGAACCAAAATCTCTCAGAAGCTGATACAAGGATAAGAACAATGTAGAAACAGCTTATAAAAACTTCAATATAAAAGCATCAGATAGTTAAGAGACAACTTACTGCAAAGAGGGCCTGTTCAAATAATATGCCACAGAAATCAAATATCAGAAAGTGGATGCAGTGAAGAAACATGAAGAAGATACTAGTTAGCATGAGGCTGATACCCAGATACACAACAAAACCACATATGGGCTTATCCAACTAAGAATCCATACATGACAATGGCGTTTTAAAAGCACCCTCCTCAAGTAACTAATATAGCAGAAAATATGGATGAAAAGAACATGGAACAGTATATCATGTCTGAGCCTATTTAAAGTGCTTGACTAATCCAAGTAAGGGCATCGACTAGGATGAATCCTTACTTAAAATTAGTGAGCCACTCGCATTCCAGAACAATGATACAAGAAGATAAAAGTAATGAAATGAGGTTTTATATTAACACATGAGAGAGAATTACATAATGTGGAATACCAAAGACCAGAATCCTCAATACAGTTATAACTCCTCCTCACTAAGACCCTACGGGCTTTAGGCCTTTACACATAAATTTTACAAGATGTATACAAGAACTTCTCACTGCACAGTTTTCTGATAAAAGTCTGGAACCCTTACAATGTTTTTATTCTTCGTATTTATAGAGGAAATAGAAAATTGTGGAAGAAGAGGAAGGTGATGTACATTTAATGATTTGATTTGAACAAAATGGCGAAAAAAAATTCGTGCCCATATTACTTAATGACCTTGAAATGCTGAGTGTACTCTGTTGCTACTCCATGGAGTAAATGTTGTAGGTGTAGATTCCTCTAGAGCTGAGATGCGCGAGATAAAATATGCAATACTCTGTACTTTCCTCGAGAGAGAAATCTACTGAGGATTAAACCTGGAGGATCATTGTACTCTCTGCCTCTCATCTTCTGAATCCACATCTAAGATTTCAAATGCCCGAGGCTCAGTTTCTCGATCATTCCCTGGTATTTATAAGCCGCCCAATTAATATTTCCTTGTTGCGTAATCTTTCCCCTGGATGCATTTGCAGGGTTCGATGGATTTTATTTCTGCTCCCATTAATTTGGTCATATCATAGCCACTACCACCAGCCTCCTTCTTAAATTTCTTCTTTTAAGAACTATCCTTAGAGAAGATCTTGGCCTCTGTAACGGAGGTGATATATTATGGTAGCTCCTTTTCAATATAAACCTGCAAAACCCGCAAATACATTAGAAAAATCAGACATAGGTGTGAGGAACATGGAGGGGTCGACGATAACGACGGTGAGGACATGGCCAAATGGTAATGGCGTGTGGAGTTGGAAGAAGGATTACAGGGGGGTGGAGAAAACATAATGGAATAGCAAAGAATGAACTGGCAAAGGTTTATAATGTAAGAACGTCAAAGTACAATGAATGGATCGGATTTAGACAAGTGGAAGTACGACAGATTGCATGGAGGGTATGACGTGGAGATATGAGTCGATGTCGTGGCGGGGAAGTGGACCTAGTCAACGACGAGTCACGCGGATTATCCTAACCATTCATCCTTTAACCAAGGTCAACGACTGGAACAGGATTTGGAGCGACTGGTAGCGGGCTTGGAGTACGACTTCCCTTTATTATCGTTCGTGCAGATCTGGAGGATGATCACCGTTAGATGGAGGCTGGCAGATCTGACGGTGATGATGAATTCTACTGCCCATCTTTGATCTGACTTTTAATGCGCGAAATGGGTGGTTTGGAGATCGTACATGAGGACACTTGTCATGTGATCTATGGAATCGCTGGCCCCATGGAGAATACCACTTGCCCAAAGCAAAGGTGGTGCGAAATGGGAAAGTCGCTTTTTGAATAGTGGTAAAGCGCAACGGGGGACCACCATGGGTAATTTGATTGTGGTCTATTGATTTGATTGAGATCGAACGGCTGCGATTAGGCCCGAAAACCTAGAGCAATGAGCCCCTTTCAGTTTGGCACACGATTTTGCGCCCGGGTCATATGGGAATCAAAATAAAGGGGGCCGAGACCTCAAGGGTTGGGCCCGATATAATTTTAATGGCAGGTTTAAGCTTTGAATAATGTATTTCTGTGGGCAGGAGGGATAACGGTAGATAGAATATGAGGTTTTCTGGCTACGATAGCTGATTTGAAGGGTTTATGAGAAACATTCAACATTAGGCCAAATATTTAAATGAGGGGAGAAACCGGATAACGTTAGGGCATATGTATTTTGTGTTGTATTGTACACTAGGTGTAGGTGTATGTGTTGTATGCCTGTGTGGTTGCATGTATTGTATGATGTTGTATGTCATATGTGGGTGTATGTGTTGTGATGTAGATTGTGTGTATGTATACATGAGTGAAGGGAAAAAGGCATTGGGTGCTTGTTGGGTGTGGCAACTGATCTGGTGTATATATAGAAAGAACAAACACAGAACTAAGGATAGATGAAGGATAAGTATCAGTATTTTATTTTAGTCTTGTTATGCATGTGTTTTTCGATTCTGACATAGGATTGTTACATGTGATTTATGATTGTGGTTTATGATTATTTCATGTGATTCATGATTTTAATTTACGATGGTTGTGTTTTGAGCTAACCAGATGTGATATGTTTAGACATGATGATTTGATCAAACAACTAGTTTGACTTGTTGTGACAGGAAGTGAACAGGACTTCAAGTGCACCTTAGTGATGAGCTACTAATGAGGTATGATTTGAGTTTATTTCAATTTTTTTTTAGTCTAATGGGATTGTGTGCTCGATACAGGAAAATGTAGAAATTCTCGGTTGGGTGATTGAAACCGATTACAAGAATTAGCAACAACAAAAAAAGGAATTGAAATAAGAAAAAATATGTTGGTAAATCACTTCAGGAGAAGGGCTATTGTGGGACACTAGTACGCAAAAGTTTCCATTGATTTCCATGAGCATGTTATGACCAGTATGATTGTTTTGAGGAAACGATATGCCTTGGTTTTATTATCTTCTGATGTGAGGAAGCCTTGCTAAGGGATGGAATGCTTGGGATGGGGGTTAAAGCGGAACTTAGAAGGTGTGTGACTGCACGGAAGGGGGTGACCGAATTTCTTGAGGGACTATGTAGCAGAGAAGGGAACTTCGGGGATGGATTTGTTTTGTTCATTAGAATTTCCAAATGGAATCAGATGCACATTGGGAGTGTGTGTTGAAACAATGAGACGGTAACTCTTCACTAAGATGAAAAATGGTGTAGGATTGTAGCACTGGACATTGGACGTAACTTTGAGTTTGCAGTGGACTTTAGAATTTCCGGGAAGGAGGAGAATCCTGGTACTACTTTAAGGGTGGAGGTGTGAGCCTTTGGATTCCCTTGTTGCTAATACGGGCATCATATCCTTTTATTTTCTAGTTGAGAAAATGTGCATATGTGTATATTATTGTAGATAATATATCGAGATGGATTTATAAAGCTCCATAGATAGTATGGTTGTATATATAGATGTCATTGTAAATACTGCAGTGAGTTGTGTTATAAAGCTCCATGGGAAGTATGTTTTATTTTAGTGTTTTTTTAGTTGTATATGTCATTGAACACCGAGGACGGTGTCCCCCCAAGGGGGAGGGTTCTGTAACAACCCTGGTGAAAATTCCATTTAATAAAGTTAAAATAACAACCACATTTGATGGGACACTTATTCCAAGCTAGATTTTGGGAAAAACATCCTAGCAGGTGTTAATTTCGGTTATTATGGATAAAGGAAATTATCAAAGGCAATGGCTAAGGATTTGGAAAGGAAAAATGGAATATTTGGCACTTTTATTTATGAAAATAATGGAAAATGGGAGAAAATAAGGTGAAAGGTCATAGGTTTCATGTGAGGAGGAAAATGAAGGAAAAGAATGGAAAATGAAGAAAATAGAGGCCTCATTGATAAAAAGGCTTATGAGGATCAGTTGGAAAGATTTTTCTCACACTTATGGCTCTCATTATATTCTCTCTCTCTCTCTCTTTCATACTCATGGAACACTTTGGCATTGGATCAAGAAAGGAAAAGAAAGCAAGAAGAAGGAGGAAGCAAGCAAGGAGGAGCAGGTATCAAGCATCTACAACAGGATCCTTTGCAAGTATTGATTTTCATGTGTGATTTCCCTGCTATATATGGCATGCATGGTATTTCATGTGGTTTTTTTCTACCATGGAATGGGTTTTTCCAGGTGTGACAGTGTTTTTCATCCTAGCCTTGAAATTTATGTATAGATTTGATGGGATGGGTTTCTCATACTTCAATTGAGTTGGATTTCTGAATGGATTTGAAGTTGTGGGGTGGATCTCTGAAATGAAAAACACATGGCCTAGTGGTCCCTGAACTGGATTTTGGATCACAATAAAGCCATTGTCCTAGTAACCCCTGAACCAGACTGTGGGTTGTGGTAAAGCCAGATTGTGTGTCTTGGTGGGCCTAGGAATCCTTGCTTCTCTCTATTTGGCCTAGTAGTCCCAAGATGGGATGTATGATAAAGCCTAGAGATTGGGTCTTGGTGTATGGATTACTGATTCCTGGATCAAACTGTGGATTACTGTAAAGCCTCAAAGACTAGGAGGCACTCAAATTCCTCACGATGTAAGTGGAGAAATCTGATAGCATTCATGCTTGTTTGGTTCCTTTTGGTTTGTTATGAGTCCCACATTCATGCTTGGAATATGGAACGAGGTGATTGGCTAAAGAGAGATTTGGCTCAACCAATATATGGTTGGGTGGAACATGGAAGTCCCATCTCCGGTTGGTTTTTACATTAAGTAATGAAGAGATTATTCCTTTGGTATTTGGTATGAAAATGTACTCATTATTATGTGGATTCTATTATTTTTTTATCCATTGTATTTCTGTTTTTATTATGCTAGTTATATGCATGTATTTTATCAGTGATGATGTATGGTTCTATCCATGTTTTTACTTGTAAATTAATGCACAATATATCTACGGTCAAGTAGATTGTATTTCAGCTAATTATGTAATGGAGAAATGCTTCTTAGCGATTCTAAGATAAGTATGAGATGCCTACGCTTAAATATGTTGTTTACACCTGTAGATTCAATGTTTGTGACATGTTTGAAAAAAAAAATTTCATGGCTAGGAGGGTCAAGATGAGTTCTTGTTAATGTGATTTCTTTTTTATCATTGTCTTATTGTTATGTATCATCCCTTAAGTTTTTATGAAGTTTTGGGTAGTGACCTGGGCTCTAGGCCCGAGAAGGTGGCTCAAATCCTAAATCCATAGGAAAATAACTGAGCATTTGGGGCCCTAGCCACTGGCATCAAGTGGTATGCCTATGGATATAGCCTCCTATCCCTTGAAATGTAGTTTTATTCGTGTGTCTATGGCTCAAAAGGGGTGAAAATTTCAGTGTGACCCAGGGGTAAGAGGCTTGAATGATCGAGTTACCTCCTGGGGATGTTGTGGTTGTTTTACAACGTTGTATGTTTTCTTTTATGTTGGTTCCACTTCCTTAAGGTCACATAGGAGGTTGAATCTCATTATAGTATCCTCTCATCGCATGTTTACCCTGGTTGGTTGGTTACTTGGGTAGATGCGGGAAGGGGGTGTTAAATTGAATTAAATATTTGGGATTATCTGTTTTTGTTTACATTTCCTTTCTCTATGGATATTAATTTTTGGCAATATGTTCACTTTTCCCTAGTTCCCTCTCGGCCTTGCTCTCATTCCCTTCCCTATCCCCTTTCTACTCTCCCTCCCTTGTTTAATCTTGAGACAACCTTGTTTCATCTCTATAATTTTTTCATTCCCTATCACTAGTTCTCTAAGATTATTCCTATTTTATTCTCCATTTTTATTTTTGACCCTTGTGGAGTCCTTTCCCCTCCCTATCACATGATTTTTTCATCCCCTGTCACCCTCTTAGATTAATATTTAATTCCATGGTCAAGCATTGAATCTTCAATCCTATGTAAAGTGGAAGGAGAGGATGCCCATGTATATTCCCTTCGGCTAACCATGTCTTATTTTATTGTTATAGCTTACACCCAAGAAATATTTCAAGAAATAATGGATTGTTACAGGGATATCATCCCTACAACAATTTAGAGGGTTATTTCATATCCAAAGGAGAAAGTTAGACAATCAAAATGTTATATTCCAAATAAACAAGTAGACCGAGAAACCAAGAATTGGATAATAGACGTGGGGATCTCCACCAAGGCCAAAACCTATTTCTTTATGCATACTATTATTCTATATTGGCATATCAAAACTCTCATGGGTATATTCCTTACTAATAAAATTGATTCCCAACAAGAATTGGTTATTTTTATGGCGGAACTAATGGACATAGTTGACATGCTCAATAGGAATATCACAACCCTTTCCAACAACTTAAAAATATTTACTTTTCCTCCTCAAAAAATGATATTGAGTCATATCCACTAGTTTAGTTGGATTATCCAACTGAATAAAGTACAAGAAACCCATTCATTTTAAGAAAAAATTCTATAATTTCAATTTCACTACATGTTTATCAATTTAGAGTTTAATGTATATACTAGTTTTATGTTCTTCTTAATATTTTATTAGATAGAAAATGGAATCAGTAATCATAAAAAGTTGAACTTATGCTATTGGTCTAGTTTCCCAAGTGACAAACTAGTAGTCTGTGACAAGTATTTGCATCAATCCTTTTGAAATTAATGTGAATGGTATATATATATATATATATATTCTACTAAAAAGGTTGTTTTTGGAAATGAGAAGAGTATTTATGTATCATAAGAGAGGAAGGAACACTGTGCATGGGTTATTTGACCTTGACATTGTCTTTTGGGAAGCACAACCATTAATGGTCCATGATTTCTTACACGTCTCTCATATGATCCGTTAGTCATCAGTATTTTTCACTTGTTAATGATGACTAGATCCATAGCTGAGTTTTCTAGAAGCTGATCTCCATATGTCAATTTGTCATCTAGAAAACCCTCATAAAATTTTTTTCGCCTTCCTGCTTTTCAGTCCGCCCTTGTCAAGGTTAAAACTCATCATCACTATTTTATCTAGCTTTAGCCCTACTTATCTGCCCATCAGCTCTTAAAGGACAACCCAATGACTGTTTCAAAAGCCCCCCTTAAGTTAGGAAGTGGTGCTTTAAGGAATTTTACCCTTGGAAAACATCAAAATGCCAAAAAAACCTCCATCTGATACAAGCCAATCATGACAGACCTCACACTCTACAAATGAAATTGATTACAGTCCTAAGTCGCGCCACTTACACACCCCTAAGTCTCAGCACTGCATAGACCACAGTCTCAAGCTGATTATTAGGTGTTTCACAGTGTTTTATGGATTCTACAAAGACAGGAAATATAACTTCATCTCAGGAGAAAATTCTTGAATACACATTTAGAAGAACAACTGCTTCTCAATGTAAACATGAGCCTGAGATATATCTGCAAGACAGAGAGTTACTCATCAAGACCTTGCAGCTTCCTTTCAGCATGAAATCATAGTAGAAGAAAGACACCACTGTCAAACAGACTAGTAATTTGTCATGGCCAAGAACCTCCTTCATCTACAAGCAGAGGGTTAAGGTGCCTCCTTCATCTACAAGAAAAGGGCGATGGCCAATATTGACTTCAAGGATTGCAAAACTTACTATAAGCACAGGTTTGATTTTTACTAGACAGTAAAACAGTGACTCTAGGTTTCTGAGTGTAAGTGATGATCATAACAGGGCTAAGATATGAAATATGCAAAACAAAAGAAAACAGAGTTTTTGGTCTTGTAAAGAGAATCAGTTGAGGTTTCAGTCATCATCAAGGTGCATCAAAAAAGGGACTCCTTAATCAAAGCTATCATAACAAATATCTCTGTAGGGGTGTTAATATGAATAGCTTCAGTCAGTCTTGAAACAGGAAAATACTTCAGTGAAAAGATCCCTGTGTGTTCTTTTGTTCCTGTTGAAATGTGAAATACAGTTCATGGTTTCTGGATGAACATAAAGAAGAGGCAGGAAAGTAGTACACAACCCCAGATATAAGACATCTTAATATCAGTCAAAGTGCCAGTGTAAGTCCAGGTGTTGCAAGCTACACACCACCACAAAGACAAATGTAGCCTTCAGATGCAGTAGGGTTAGTGATTTCAGAGTTTCATTAGAATAAAATGGCTAATAAGAGCCTTGGTGTTTATGAGTAACCCTAGCTGCTTTTTACACTTCATATGTTTGTCTCCTCAACACAAGGATATTAAAACAGGTTATGGTCTGAGTTTTAAAACTCTGGAACAGCTTGCAAGGTTATTCAGGCCATGTCATTATTTCCACATGAAAGCAGCTCCATTTATAGACAGCTGCTCTTTCAAACATGCTATAATAGCTAACACAGACAATCTAGGTTTATGTCATCAAGAGACATCACCATTGGAACTATTGTTCATCATAGGCAAAAGAGTTGTTTTGATAGACTGTCAGTTTTTTTAGAAAGTTTGAAGCAAAAATGGGTTTTCATTATTCAATGGACAGAGACATTATATGATATGTTTTGAGAAGAGAAGTGTATTGAAAAAGGGCGCCCTTCTTAATCAAAGGGCCATGGAAAAATCCAAATAAGTGCAGCAAATTTTTGGTACCTACAGTGGGAAAGAGGTTGAAGAAGCAATTGGAGACAGAAATTGTCAAAGCAAGTTGAAAAGACAAACCCTATCCTTTCAAATAACAAAGCAGTCTTCAGTATTTTTTTAACAGTTTTGGAGTGGGGTTTACGTAATGAATATCACCATCAGTGTTAACAAAGTGGCAGAGAAAGGTCTATAGGTCATCGGGGTATTATTCAAAGTTTGAATTTCTGTGTTAAATTGTCACCAAAGAGACAAAATTGACAGGAATCACCTTTCAAACCTATATGCATAAATGAACAGAGTTTTGACCTTTCAAACTGTATTTGCTTTCTATAAAAGGGTTGAAAACTCTATTAGCATTTTTTAAAGGCATAAAAACTCTGTTGCCAAAATCATTTCAAAAAGGGTGAGCACCTCTCAAATGAAGTCAACATGTTTTCGAGTTTCAAAGGGTACACCAAGGCAGCATTGAAAAAAGAAAACCTTTAAAAAGGCCTTACAAAGGCTAAACACGGAGTTGGATTTCAATTTTGCATTTCTAAATGACAAAAGCCCGTTGGCATTTGCAGCTTTTCAAAAGGGATTAAAACCGTTGGCCATTTTGTGCATTTCAAAGTGATAGAGACCGTTGCAAATTCATCATGTAAACACCCAAGCTTGAGCAAAGCCCCTTTGTTGCCCTCAAGATCAAACAAGGAAGTTTGGGAGCGATTTGAAGAAGTTTGTCACAGTTTTCACTGCGCGGCACGCCTGGAAAAGTGCGCGACGCGCTCAGAAGAAAGTTAACACAGGCGCACCACTGTTGCGCGGCGCGCCTGTACATGTGCGCGACGCGCCTGTACACAGCGGTTGCACCGACCCGACAGTTGCCCGATACCCAGGTTGCGCGACGTTCTTCCTCCTGAAAGTGTCGCGCAGAGTTTTCAAACACCCACACGCCTCCAACCTGCTTTCTAAGTGAATTTAACTCCTGAACAAGGCCTGTCATCGAGTTTTGAAGGTATTCTATGTACCCCCCTGCTATTTGCAAAAATTTTAAGTGGTGAAAAAAAGTGGAAAATCACGATATGAATCACAGTCTTAAGTTTTGAAGGTTTGTTTGAAAAATAAGTTTTGCTGTGGTCGTGCTAGTTGAATGGTGAAATAGCCCGAATGGTAGTTCCCTCTTAAATATTTCAAAAATTATAAGCTGCCCTCCAAACAGTTGTTAAACTGTACCAACAGTGTCCAAAAGAGAGAAACATATTTTTTAAAGGGCAAAACAGTGGGTTATTTTTCTTCAAAAGCAGTGGTCGTGATTTGAGTATTTTGACCTTTCAACAAAGTCTCCTCTATATGTTTGAAAGACAAAGCGGTGTTGTCTACTTTCAATCCATAAAACATAGCTTCAGTATGTAAAACTGACATGACCTATTAAAGGGATTTATCCAAGTCTGTGCAAGAAGATAGTGGAAGGAGGGTTGTTGTGCTTGTTTGAAAAATGTTTGGGTTTGCAATAAGCTACATTTGTCCAGCAGTCAGCATGACTAAATAGGTGGTCTACTTTTGCTGATGTCAAAAGACTTTATAGACAACCCTCAAACAGTCTTGAGACAAGGAAAGAGGCAGTGTTTTAAAGTTCAGAAGATTGTGTTTTTACCTCTGTCTAGGAAACAAGGTTATACTGTATCCTCCAAACATCTAAAAAACAAAGTTCTCTTACCATCAACAGAGGAAAATACCTTCACTGTGTTTTCTTTGATTAACTGTGTATGACATTATGAGTAGTTGTTGATTGATATACAAGGGCAAGGAAGGGCTTGGTTTTGAAGGGACAGGGTTTCCATATTAAACAGGAGCTTTGATTGTGGGAAAGGAATAAGCTACTACAGCCTCTGTTGAAACTTTGGAGCATTTTTAACTCTGTCACCTTTGTTCTCTAACTGTGAAATTGACTATATAACTACACTCAGGATTGACTGTATATGAAGTGAACTATGTTGATTAATTAACACACCAGACAGGGACAGGAGGGTGGAGTTAGGAAGTTTACTTTGGACAAAGATAAAAATGTGTTGTTGACCTCCAAACTTCACAAGAGCAAGGTGATTTTTTGATACTTTGCACAGAAATTTCACCTGACAGTTTGTCTCCTTTTCACTGTGTGGTCTCTTATTAAAAAGTCTATTGGCTGAGATACTTTAAAGGTGGAAAGGCTACTTTTTGAAAGAGCAGGGGTTTTGTATTGTGAGGAAACTTTTTGAAGTCATTCAAAGACAATTTTTCACTATCGAAACAGTGAATTGACAGAGTTCACCTTAAAGAAGGTAGTTTAAGGACAGTGAGGCAGTTTGATTCTTCAAGAGCTTATTTAGCCCAAAATGCCGCCCAGGCAGGACAACAGAAGTGGTTTACATAAAAGATATGAGCCAATCTCTACAGAGGAGGTCAATGCTCATCCATCCATCCTCTTCAACTTTCATGAGGTAGGTTGTCTAGATTTCTGCTAGAAGGTACAGGAGGTCAAAAGTTTCTCGCCCTTGACACACCTATGCGCCCTGAGGTTCCAGAACAAGCATTTCCAGGTAGCAGACCTTGTTTTCAAGTTTTCCCCGAGGTCAGTGTCCAAAGCCACCAAAATTCCATATCATGGCGAGAAATGGTTCAAACAGACCCATCTTGACTTGGATGATTACAAGCCTTTCATCAAGCCCGAGCATAGAGATACTTGCACTGCTATTTTTCCTTTTTCTTATCTTCTTGACAACTATGCTCCTCTAATGAAGGTCATAATGAAGTATTTTACTTGTGAAGGGAGATTTACTCGATTTTATGCCTACCATGTCCGACTATTGATGCATTTCACTAGAACCAGGTAGCTAAATCTCCCTTACTTTTTATACAAGAGCATCGAGAAGATGGCATCCACAGTCCAGAAGAAGACTCCATCTCTGCAAATACCTTCCCTTTTCCATCATTCTCTGATCAAAATTATCATCCTACACCAGCTAGAGAAAAAAGAGGTTCCATGGGATGTTTTTATCAGCCACCCAGATTTCTCTACTGTTCCTCCTGTCCATATATCTCCCACCCAGCCTGTTCATCGCCCTGTACCTTTGTCCAGCAGGCCTACTCCTAGAAGGCTCAAGTTTCCTACAGAACAATCAGGACAACATGAAGAAGAAAGACATGAACAGGTAGAAGAGGAAGAGGATAAGCATGAAGAAACTGATGAAGACCAGCAACATGATTTTGATGGAATGGGACAACAGCTTGAGCCACACAGTGAGCATGAGGTGGAAACACACCAGCAGCTTGATGTTGGTAAACAGGGGCAGCAGTTTGAACAACAAGAAGAGATGGATGAAGAGCAGCAAATTGCAGATGAAGGGCAACAGCAGGAGCAAGAAGAAAAAGGTGCTGAACATTATCATCTCAGTAAAGGTAAACAGCAGGGACAAGAGGAAGAGCAGCAGCTTGATGTTGAAGGTCATGAACAACAGTTTAAGCAGGAATTTGAGCAGCTGCTTGAGCCACAAAATGAACAAGAAATCCAAGCACAACAGCAACATAAAGTTGATGATCAAGGGAAACAAGGATTTGAGGCAGATCAGCATCATAATATTGAGGGGCAGAAGCAACTTAAAGAAGACACACAACAGCCTCAAGGAGAGCAGCAGTTTCAAGAAGTTGACAAGGGTAAAGCAATTGTGTCTCCTTCTCCTAAAGGAACAAAGTCTAGCACAGTAAGACAGAAAGGGCCTAAGGCTGCCACTCCAAAAGTGACAAGAGTTGTCCCTAGCAAAAGAAAATCGCCAAGGAGGTCTCTCACTAGTATGCCAGGAAGGAAGAGTGCAAGATTGGCTTTCAAAGGGAAAGGCAAGATTGGAGAAAGTAAAAAACATGGAGGTGCATTGGCTGTCATTCCAATCCAAAGTGATGACAGCGATAATGAAGCTCGCATTCTTGAAAACCTTCTAATCCATCGTGAGGGTCAAATTGAAGCATTGGAGAATGACCTTCATCGGGCAAAGACCTTCAATCACTTTTTGGAGATCCAAAATAAACAAATGAATGTCCATTTGGCTGTCCATGAGGCACGAGCTATCAAATACAAGAATGAGGCAGCTAAAGCACACATAAGGATAGAGGAGCTTATCGGTGAGTTTGATGAAGATGAAGAAGAGGACCAGCCTAGGCGGAAGACGCCTAGAACCATAGGGCTTAAAAGAGCCCTGGAAAAGCAAAGGGAAGAAGAACAGGCCCATCTTCAATCTTTTCCCCTCACTGCACTACTTGAGCAAGAAATTGAAGAAAATAAGGAGGCATGGCTAGAAAGAGCCAATAAACACTTGGAGATGAAGCTTGAAAAGGCAAACAGAGACCTGGAGTTGCAAAGGAAGATGACACAGCACTATCAAAAGTTGAATCAGTTTGCCCGGCGCAAGCTAAAGGCCACCCAAGAAAAACTGAAGGAAGCAAAGGGGAAGCGCCCGGCACGGAAAGAGAAGAAAAGCACATCAGCACTTGATATTTTGGCTTCAGCTTCGAAGCATGTTGCTAAGGACCCTTGAGGGTCATGCATACCAATTTTGGGCTCATTTTGACAACTTTTGGTTTTTTGGCATTTTTGGGTTTTTGGTCAAAAACTCATAAATTCGCCATTTCATTTTGAGGATTCGTCAAGGGAGGAGAATGGTACCATCGGATGCCATAATTTCATGAGCATGTCCTCAGCGATTTTCAGAGCATTTGGAGATCATTTTCCCCCTCAAAACAGCGAAAAAGGCTTGCATTTTGCACGTTCTGCCCGGTCTATCAGCAGACTGCAATTTTCTGGCTTTTTACACACAGGTGCAGATTTGGAGGACTTCTGGGCATCGGATTGGAGAAATTTCAGTTGCACCGGAAAGTAGACACTCAGAGATTTCCAACAAGCTATCATGAGCCTTGTTTCAACATCAGGAAGGCTGCCAAATGTTTCCAGCAAGTCAGGGGACCTTTTTCTGATATAAATTTGAAGTATTTTTGTAATTTTTGAACCTCAAAAATCTGCTTTTTCCAAATGTGCGTTTAGCTATTTTTGCACTTGGAAAATGATGCAAAGTCAATTAAATTCCATTTTTTAGCAATTTTTAGATATTTTATGAGATATTTTTGTGCCTTGAGCTTTGCAAAGCCTCAAGGACAAGTTTAGATATTTTGATTAGGCCAATAAGGATGGAAGTTGAACCATGAGGTTTTCCTCACTTGAGCCTATTTATTCCACAAGCTCTCATTGTAAACAAGGCTGAACTTGAGAAGAGAAGAAATATATTGGTCATATGAGCTTTGGAGAAAATACTTGTGCTATGCTTTTGGATTGCCTCTTGAATGTTCTTGGATGGATGATGAAGGATTGTTGATGGATTCCATGACATGGTAGAATGGTATAGTGTTTCTTGCTTTGTTGTTATCTTCTAGTTTTCATTCATGATACATGTTTCTTGCTTGCTATAGATCAGTGGAGAATAAATTTGAGATATGCCCATGGAGGCACCTCAAATTTCCTGAATCTTCATAGTTTTTATGTTTTCTTCTTCCTTAGTTGCACTAAAGAATTCTTAACTGCTCTTTAGTAACTTAAGGATATTGTTGCTAGTTTCATTCATAAGTTCTATGCATGTTGAGTAGGATGTATGGTGTGCCCTGCTTACCTATGACTGTCCATAGTTCTATCCATGAAACTATCTCTTTGACTGATTAGATTATCATCTTGTTGAACCAAGGAGGCCTAGTCCCGATCTAGCCCTTTGCCTAAAACTATGAAATCTTGTTTGTCAAAGTGCCCAATAACTTAAAGACTGTGTTTAGGCATTCCGGCATAGTATTTTGAGTTGTTAGTCTGTCTTATGTGTTTTCCCCAAAGTCTGATAGCCATTTCCCAAAGTTAGAGGGTCTTATACTTCTATGCATGGCTGGAATGTTTGTTTCGATGTGTTGATTAGTTTATAGTTACATTTTGCATGATTAAGGGTTTTTCTTTACCATGTTTATGTTATCTATCGAACCAGTAATGCTTGAAACTCTTTGTTGTTCACAAACTTGATGTCCATTTACTCCATTTTGCCCAAAGATCCTTTCTACCTTGAATCAAATCGGCCCTTCAACAACCTTGTATCGTCATCTAATAGTTTTCTTGACCTTTTGACCCCATAGCCCAGTTTATCTACATCTTGTTATCTATGTTATATCTTTGATCAGTTTCATCCCTCACAACTTAGAAAACCAAAAATCAAAAAACATACTCCATAACTAGCCTAAAATCAGAACATAACAAGCAAACACACAGATATCCCTTACACCTATAGAGAGAGCCCTCTCTGAGTCCAGGAAAGCTAGGTCCTTGGGCTCCAAAGCTTGGTTTGATGTTTATAAATGTTTAGGCTCACCAGTAGCCAAATCAAGAACCTGTGATTCTTCACTTAATATTTCCTTTTAGCGTTTCCTAATAGTTCTTAGGGAAGTCATATTATCTATTCAAGGAATGTATGTCTTGCGAAAACTATTGAGAAGAAGATTAATTTATCATTGTTCATGGATCACTATTTCATTTTCCCATGAGAATTTTATTCTTTTGATTTTCGAAGGAACATATCTAAAACCATGGTTTTTATGCTTGAAGATGGTAATAAATCCCATGTACTTATGTCTAGTAAGAACATACATAAGTTGGAGAACTATTGTGAAAAACATGTGAGGAAATAATATTGTTTTGAGGGAAGAATCAAGGTATGAATGTCCACAATAACTGGAAATAAAACCATCAAAGTTGCAACCTTACTATTACTAATCATTCATGATTTTCGGTCAAGGGTCTCTCATCAAGGTTATTCAGAAAAGAAAATTCACAACCTTGGGCACATTATATTTGCATTGATGGACAGCGAAAGGGAAGAAGATCGTCGAGGGACTATTTAGGAAATAAAGAGAAAATTTTCCTTAAGCTATATAGAAAATATAAGAGAGTAGCACTGTTGATTAATTATTGGATGAGGGCATATATTGTTTCATGGTGAAAATATTAGTTATGCCAAAAGACAAATGAGTGTTAGAAAAGTGAAATTAAAACCCTGTAGAAAAATTCTTCACCTCAATGACATGATGCTATGAATTAAAGATGAAACACAATTTTTCGATGATGAATTACTCATCAATAACATATTTAATAAAATTATATTAAATTATAGCAATTGTTTATAACAAACTGTATCAAATATTATTCATTCGTAATATGTTTTTTTTTCCAAAGAAAAATCATAATTTTATTCAACCTATAAACAAGGAGAAAAATTACATTATGAAGATACCATTAGGCATTCGGTCATGTCAACCTCTTAGATGATGCATAATAAAAGAAAAAGTATAAAAAAATACATCACTGTTTTGGGGGATAATTGTGATAACAATCACTTAACTTCCATTTTTTTCCTTTTTTTTCTAAATGTTTTTACAAACCCTATGTTTGGGATTGACTATTATTATTTTTAGTTGATTTAATTCTTCTTGCAAGGGACTTATTTGTTTGAATATGAACTCTTATATAGATGGGTTCTCTTCATACCCCTCGATCCATTTTCAATGAATGTATCCCTTTTTTTTTTCTTTGGTGATTTGATTTCTACTAATTATGTACCCTTCTGAATATGGGTCATGGTTCATAACTAGTCCCCATATCCTTCACATACCAGGCTACCACGTTGTTTCTAAGAATCCATATTTGGAGTGTTTTCCATGGGTTCTTCTCCTTCATCCTAAAAATTTTCAATTACCTGACATGCCTTTGGCTTATGGGCCTGCCTCTTGTTCGTTTTTGGGATCCTTTTTGCCTATGGGCATGTGTTTTGCAAGTGCCATATTTGAAATAATATTCAACATCTAAATATCATATTCTAATAATACAGAACCTGGGTAAAATGTAAATTTTCGTCTTTTATATGATTACAATCACGTGGGCCTTTACTAAGTTCTAAAGAGACCTTTCTCTCTTCAGTCATTGTCCATTTTTTTTTTTCCAAGAGTATTTCCAATATATTCCAAGACTTGATGATGCCAAAAATGGAAGGGGAGATTTGGTGATCTCATCCAGACTGGAATTATAGTGACCACCATGCTTGTAGCATAAAATTTTGTGAAACATGGGGTAATTCAAAGTCTAGCTCTACCCCAAAACCATGGCTCATCATTAGGACTTTCTCCCTGTCTTCCTTTGTGTCAAATTGGACTATGAAGAACCCCTTGGAACATCAACAAATTTCAAATTTGTTTTTTCAAGAAGAATACACCCATTGTTGTAGATCTTTAGTTCTCGGCCAAAAGACATTAAATATGCATATTAATGTTGTAGATTATAGATAATAAAATATTGATTTTACCTGTATGGGTTTGATGACCATTGCTGAAGCTTTTTCTATTTGCTCAACTATATAAGGTCGTGATAGATTTGGATTTGGTCATCACGAGTTGCAACTTTCCCTTTCATTGCATCCTTGAATGAGGATAGTCCATTGGGGTTTATGATACCTGAGGCTCCACCCCTTATCCTGAGACTTAATATTGTGGTACAGTTCCTTTTGATGCCATATAATTTTATCTATATGTCATCTTGCAACAATTTCCCCTAAAAAATAGACTTTGTAAAAAAATGGTACACCTGGGGCATTTTTTATGGCCTTCTTCCAATTTTTCATAATATCTAAACCCAAAACCCCAAAAAGGATTAATTTATGGCTTAGGGTTTTAAAAAAAGTGTGTAAAAACTCCTCTCGATCATGTTTTTCCTCGATTTGGAGTCTAGATGATGAAAAACATATGTGACTGACCATGAATCTCTGGGAGCCAACCAAAAATCTCTATCATCGTAGATATTTTCTTTTAACCCCTCTGCCAACCCCGATGAAGCGGTAAATGGTTTCTTATAGTTAGAAAAACTCTGATATGAAGGCATTTGAGTGACCATTCTTGTGTAACAATCCATGGAAATAAGGTAAACCTTTGCACATATGTTCCCTCTAAGTATATCTCCCTAGATCCGTTTTAGGTGAAAATTTATTGATGGAATTGAAATCCCATGAATGTATGTGTCTAGTCCCACTTGGGCCACATATCCATGACCACCAACACCGTAGGCCACCCAAACACAAAGGGTATCCATATGACTAAAATGTTGATTTCCTTCTTGTTCCAGGTTTGTGCATCTATGAGTGTGTGGTTTTTCAACCACTGACAAAGGCCAGATCCATGCCTAACCAGGGCCATGGAAAAGACGACAACCAAAAGCCATAATATTCAGATCTCATATGATGCCATAGGCATCCTTCTAATCAATTATGACATCATATTTCCCTGACCTACAAACCCTAACTCTCCTTCACTCATTATTTGTAATGTTACCTAATAAATTATTTGATTTAATAATTTAATTACTATATTTTATATTATAAATTTAAGAATACTAAATTTAATAAGACAATAATGTTTATTTTAGAAAAATTTAATATTGATTATGTGAATTATACTTTTATCATTTATTCTTCATTTTATTTAATAGTTTTAACATTAATATATTGTTTTTTTATACATTGGAGAACCTTTCATAACTTAGTTTTCAAAACAGTAGTTGGGAAAACCATCATTGACTGTTATTCACAAATGAAAGATGACTCATTACCATTACTCAAGGAAAATAATGACACTTAGAATAACAGGTTCATGATCCATACAGGGTAGCCTTTCACTCTTGCGAGTTGCTTATAAGTCTTAGACCGTTAACCTATTTCCTTACATCTAAGAAAGATAAGTTCTTAACCCAGAAAAACATTTTTTAAGCTTACTCAAGACCCAGTGTCAATAAATATTATGAATTATGATCACATTTAGTATTGAAATTGTTATTACATTTTATAATTTAAATAATTTTAAAATAAATTTAAATTATGATCTCAATAGTTTTAAGATAAATTTAAACATAAATTTAAGTATCGATATTTTACACCCTTATCATTTCTACTTCCTTTTCTCTAATTATTTAAATACTAGTAAGTTATTTGAGTTTGAATTTTTAAAATCATTATTATATTAAACTTTTTAGTATAAATAAAATAGTTAATAACTTTGATTAATTAATTTTACTAATTGTAATACAAATTTTGATTATTAAAATCAACATAAAAACTTGTACATTTCCATATATCTCAAAAATTAAAATTAATATATTTTCTCATTTTCCTAAATAATTTTAAAAATTATGATTATATTTAATAACAATATTTATATATTAAACGATAAAAAATAAAATCATATTTAATAACAATACCGGTATATTTTCAAAATGATTTTAAAATTAACATAATAAAAATAATATTAATAATGATATTATTGTATTTTCATACTTCACTTAAATCCAATTAAATAATTTATATAACAAAAATTATATTTACTTAAATATATAACTTAAAATATTTGGTTTTTCTATAAAATTGATTTTTTTTAATAATATTTTTTTAATTTATATAAATCACTTTAAAATTTGAATATTATTCACTTATATTCTTAATCTCTCTAAAGTTGATCCTAGAAAGTTTGGAGGAATTATACTACTCGTAAATCAAAAGATAATAATTCAATCCCCTTAAAGGAATGTATTGAGAAACCAGCTCCAAAAAGAGAAGAAAAGAGATATCAACACCTTAGAAATAAGCCACTTTGAGGGGGCAACCTCCACTACATTACATGAATGAACAATTCTTGGATGATACAAATGACAAAACCTCCTTTCTATATATAGGAGTCCATGGAGCCACAATGTAATCCTATCCAACCTAACAATAATAATTGAAGGGCACAATAATAACAATATGGGGGTTACAGGGGTACAAAAATAACAGTAAGAGGGTTACACTAATAACAATAAGGGACTATACTAGTAATATAAGGACCTAACATGCTCCTCTCCTTAAAAAAGGTGTTGTCCTCAAAGCTTGAGTAGCTCCAGGTGCTTTTTTATAAAATTATCATCTTCCCATGTAGAATATTCCGTGGGTAAGTTCTTCCATTTGATGAGATACTCTGAAATTGATCAATTTCGTAGTTGTCGAGTTCTTGTTTCCATGACTGCTTCAGGTTCCAATATGGTTTTTCCTTCCTCATCAATTTTTGGCAATATTTTTTAAACTGGAAGTTTGTCCCCTATAACCTTTTTTAAGCATGAAACATGGAAAACTGGATGCACTCGCGAAGAAGCAGGAAGCTCCAATTTGTATGCCATAGTACCGATCTTTTGCAAAACCTTGTAAGGACCATAGTATTTTGGTGATAATTTATTATCCTTCTTAGCTTTCATAAGGGAAATTTGTTTGTATGGTTGTAGCTGTAAAAATACCTAGTCTTCCACATCAAAAATTCTCTCACTGTGATGTTGATCTACCTGTTGTTTCATTCGATTTTGTGCCAAATTTTGGTTATCCTTTAAGAGTTGGAGAACTTCTTGTTGATGCTCGATGTGATCCTCCACTGCTTGAACCCTAGCATTTTCCCTTAAAGAAGATGTGATAGATGGTGGATGATATCCATAAAGTGCCATAAATGGGGTCATTTTTGCTGCAGTATGGAAGGAAGTGTTATACCAAGATTCAACCAGAGGTAACCACTTGACCCATTGTTCTTGCTTATCAAATACAAAACAATGAAGATATCCTTACAAACATTTATTCACCATCTATGTTTGACCATCGGATTGAGGATGATAAGATGAGCTATGAGCTAGTTGAGTACCCAAACAAGAAAATAATTTCATCCAAAAATTTCCTGTAAAAATGGGATCTCTGTCACTTACAATTATCTTCAGGTTTCCATGTAGCTTTTGAATTGTTTCGATAAATGCAGTAGCAACTGTACTCACTTTAAATGGATGATATAATGCACAAAAGTGTGGTAAGTCTATCAACTACCACCATGATGACACTCCTTCCTTCGGACTTAGGTAAACCTGTGATAAAATCCATTGAAATCTCCTCCCAAAGATGACTTGGAATGGATAAAGGTTGTAGAAGACCTGGGATCTTAATTGTTTCCACTTTATTTTGCTGGCAAACCAAACATTCCGCCACAAACTTTTGAAAATCAGATTTAAGGCCATCCCAAAAAATTATTTCTTCACCCTGTGATAAGTTTTTAAAAATCTCGAGTGTCCTCCTAAAGGAGAAGTGTGCAATTCCAAAAGAATATTTTGTTTTAGTTGGGAATTCCTGCAAATATATAAGTGATATTTGTACCATAAAGATTCATTTTTCCAACTAAATGTATTATATGTACTAGGATATTGCTGCAACTTTTGAATGAGAGTCTACACTTCTTCGTCCATTCATCCCTTGCTTCGGTTATCCAATCTGGTTGGATAATTGAAATGGCACAAAGAAATTCTCCACCTCTTCATCCTTTCTTGAGAATGCATTTGCAACAACATTTAGCTTCCCTTTTTTTTAGACGATTTCAAAGTCATAACCCAACATCTTTGTGACCCATTTTTTTGCTCTTCTAGAAGATAGTCTTTGTTCCAAAAAGTGTTTAAGACTATCATGATCAGTTTTTACCTTGAAGTGTCTTCCCATTAGGTAAGGTCTCCATTTCTTTAGTGCATGTAGTATTGCCAACATTTTCTTCTCATAAATAGCCTTTTGTAAATACTTTCCTTTGATTGAATGACTTTCAAAAGAAATGGGTCTTCCTTCTTGCATTAAAATAGCACCAATTCCATTTCCTGAGGCATCACATTCCACAATAAAGGTTTTTGTGAAGTCTGGCGTAGCTAAGACTGGTGCTAGGCACATTGCCTCTTTAAGATGTTCAAAGGCCTTAGTTGCTTCAGGAGTCTATGAAAATGCATCTTTCTTCAATAATGTTGTTAGAGGTGCTGCTATTCTCCCATAATTCTTAACAAACTTGCGATAATACCCTGTTAACACGAGAAATTTGCGCAACTGCTTTATGGTCGTGGGGACTTTCCATTCCTTAATGGCTTTAATTTTGTTAGGGTCTACCTTAACACCCTCGTGAGATACAATATGACCCGGATATTCCACCTCTTGTACTCCAAAGAAACATTTGGATGTTTTTGCATATAATTGTTTCTCCTCCAATAGTTTGAGCACCCTGTCAACATGTAGAACATGATCCTTCCAAGACCTGTTGTAGATTAGTATATCATCAAAAAATACTAGCACAAATTTTCTAAGGAAGGGTTTGAAAATGGAATTCATCAACCCTTGAAATGTAGAAGGTGCATTGGTAAGGCCAAAAGGCATAACCAAAAATTCGTAATGACCCTCATGAGTTCGAAATGTTGTTTTCGGAATATCTTCAGTCTTCATTCTAATTTGATGATATCCTGAACGAAGATCCAACTTGGTAAAATAAATTGCTCCATGTAATTCATCAATCACAGGAATGGGAAATTTATCTTTAATGGTGAGCTTATTGAGCTCCCTATAATCCGGACACATTCGCCATGATCCATCCTTCTTGTGTACCAATACTACAAGAGCAGAGAAAGAACTTTGACTAGGTTGAATTATACCCGCCTCTAACATTTCTGCAATCATACGTTCAATTTCGCTCTTTTGGACGTAAGGATATCTATAAGGCCTGATGTTTGGAGGAACACTTCCTGGAATCAAATGAATAGCATGATCATGCTCACGAATAGGTGGGAGTCCTTTGGGAGTTTCAAACACCTTGGAATGATTGTCCAAGACTTGTTGGAGATCTGCAGAAATAGATGATTTTGATGTTGGAACTTCTAGTGACCATAATTGTGCAATTACGCCTCGCTGTTCTTTCTTTAGAAGCTTTGTCATGACATTAGAGCTTATTATCCTTCCTGGCTTCCCCGCAATACCCCGTAATTCAACTTCCTTTCCTTCTGAAAAAAATTTCAAGAAAAGTTCTTGAAAATTAAAAGCTACCGTCCCCAAAGATTGTAACCGTTGTACTCCTAGTACAACATCAGCACCTCCCATAGGAATGGAAAGCATTGGACTATTCAATACATATTCCCCCATGGTTAGCTTGATATTATGGCATTTTCCATAGAAATTTATAGTTCCTCCATTTGCAACCATCACTTGACATTCTGGTGTTGGGTATAGGAAACAATTCAATTCCTTGGCTACCTTACAATGAATAAAATTATGGGTACTACCTGAATCAATCAACACTATTACCTTTTTCTTCTTGATACGTCCTTCTATCTTGAGAGTTTGAGGAGTGGTAATTCCTGCCAATGCATTACACGATATGGTCGGACTCATTTCTTCCTCTTCTGGGGTTGGTTCGTGGTGTATACCCTCTTCTTTTGAGGATTCTTGTTCATTTTCTTCTTCCTCTTCACAATCTATTTAAAATAATTTCTTCTCAGCACACTTATGACCTTTAGTGTATTTGCTATCACAACTGTAGCAAAGCCCTTTTTCTCTTTTTTCTTCCAATTTTTGTGGTGTCCACCTTGTAGGTTGTGGAAATCTAGGAGTAGCAACACTTCCCTCTTTATAGAAGTGAGTGGTAGGCTTCCTTGTCACCATAATTTTACATTCAATTTTTTTTTCCAACCTGAATGCCTTCTCCAATGAATCAGGTTCCAAAATGCGAACTTCATGTTGGATGTTATCCTTTAAAGTACCTATGAAGAGATCAATCCTGTGTTCCTCTCGAATATCAGTTACCCTTATATTCAATTTTTGGAAGTCCTCAATGTGCTCCCCCATTAAACCCTTTTGTTTGAGATTTATCAATTGGCTAAAGAAGGTGTTTCTCTTTGTATCCTCATAATTTGCTATCATTTCCTCCGTAAAAATTGACCAAGTGACAATTTTTTTACGGGAGCAAAGCCATCGATACCATACAAATGTATTTTGTTCTAAATGTAAAGTTGCAATGCATGCCTTTTGTGTGTTTTGCACATTATGGAGATCAAAATATTGCTCCATCTGTAGTATCCATGTTACAGGATCCTTTCCATCAAACTTCCTCATATCCATTTTTGGAATATGGTGGTTCTTCCCGCCAACGTTAGAGTTTATCAAATCACAATTAACATTTATTTTGTTCTCATCATGAGGTTCTTCTACTATCTTTTCACCATTAGGAAACATTTCTTGTATAAACTTTGTCAAACCTTCCATGTCTGCTTTTAGAAAATTCTTCATGTTTTCCATTTTCTCATCGATCTTAGCTTCCATGTCATCAATCTTAACTTCCATGCCCACTTCCATGCCATCCATCTTAGCTTCCAAACCAATCATCTTAGCTTCCACGCCTTTCTTTAAACCATCCATCTTAGTTTCCACGCCTTTCTTCAAAACTTCCATTTCATTTTTTGTTGTTCTTTGCGAGAGCGAAATTTGCTCTTGTAATTTTGATATGTCATGTTGCCATTCTTCATCTTCATGAGTCATAGTAGAGCCTTCTGAAGGCTTAATTGGTGTTGAATTCTTTTTAGGGGGCATTTTAGAACCCAATACTAATATCTATTCTTCAATATGCCCTTGGAATAAATTCAAACTAATTTTTTTTCAAACGAGACTTACGTAATTCGAAAAAAATACACACCTTTTTCTTGCTTTTGAGGAGCTCGATATTAAAACCGAATTATCTCTGTGATTTCAGATCTTCAGTAACTTAAATTTAGCACTACAGTATCCCTTTGAATTCTCTTTCTAATTCCATAGGTCTGACCTAATTTGGATTCTTTAAGACAAAGTTTTTCCCAATCTCCTACGATGACCTAATTATGGACTAGTTCACTAGAGCGAATTTGTACGACTTGCCATATGTCACTGTTTCCTCCTTTTGGTTCGAAATTGATACACGGAGACTACGGTCCATTTAATCTAACACACTTTTTGCAAATTCCAATCCAATGCTCGGGAAAGAGTTATGAATGTTTTTCCCATGATCACCTCTATGAAGATGAAGTCGGGATCTAAAGGACCTAAATTCCACGAATCACCTCTCTGAAAAATATTATGAACCAAGCTGCGAAATTTTTAGGTGTTACTCGAGTTTCGACTTCGCGCTTTAAAGTTTCAGCTTACGAACTAACCATTAGAAAAAAACTTTATAGAAAAATGCCATGATGACCATTTGGTGCGGTGAAACCCTAGAATCAAGCTTTGATACCAAGTGTTGAGAAACCAGCTCCAAAAAGAGAAGAAAAGAGATATCAATGCCTTAGAAATAAGCCACTTCGAGGGGGCAACCTCCAATACATTACATGAATGAACAATTCTTGGATGATACAATTTACAAAACCTCCTTTCTATATATAGGAGTCCATGGGGCCATGATGTAATCCTAGTGGGCCACAATGTAATCCTAGCCGACCTAACAATAATAATTTAAGGGCACAATAATAACAAAATGGGGATTACAAGGGTACAATAATAACAATAAGGGGGTTACGCTAATAACAATAAGGGACGATACTAGCAATATAGGGACCTAACGAATAGAGGATACTATTTGAAACACTTATGACTCCCAGATACCATGAGCAACACTAGAAATACTCCTTTGAAGGAATACACCTTTTATTTGGACTACGTAGGTTTGGGATTAAGCAACTTGATAGTAGGAAAGATAGGGATATTGAAGGTTACCAAGCTGAGATTCTCAAAATGGAAAGGTCCCATCCTCTCCCGCATCTACACAAACTTCTCAAATTGGTAACGACAAGCACGTCTTCTAATCCTGTGCAAAGCCTTATCGTACCTCTCTTTAAGAAGTACAGGGATAATTTTTTTTCCTCTAGCTATAGGACTATCATGATTAGCCACATTTTAGCGAAGTTGTGTGAGCTCATTTTGGAAAAGAAGATTAGCACCTAACTTGAAATCCATGGTAAAAGAGCCAAAGAGAAAGCAGCTTTTAGAAGGAATCACTCAACTATTGACCACCTTGTCACTCTTAGGACCATTTTCAAGGAATGTTGCAATAATAAAATTTATCTCTTGTGTTGTTTTGTTGATTTTAGAAAATCCTTCGACTTAATTCCTCGAGAAAAGTTATGGAAAATAATCGATGACATAATGGTTCCTCTCAAGCTAAAGGTTGTTTTCAATAGTTTATGCGAGAACGTTATTGCCAAGATTAAGACCATTGAAGGTTGTTCTTAAGAGATTAAATGCACCATTGGTCTTAAGCAAGGATGTCCCCTACCCCCTACCCTTTTTGGAATTTACATCGACAAAATTGAAGAGTGTTTAGAAGATGTTGGATGTGATGGTCCCAAGCTCGATGGTATAGTAATTACCCTTATCCTTTATGATAATGATATTTTTCTTATTTCCAGAGGCCCTGATGATCTAAAAAATAGCTTAAAACCCTCCATGATTATTTCTCCAAGGCAGGTATGATTGTTAATACTGACAAGACTAAAGTCATGATAATTAAATCCAAAAAAGTAAAGTATGATAATTTCATTTATGATAACAATTACTTAAAGAAGGTTTATTCATACAGATATTTAGGTATTGGCATTCACCATCAGCTCAAATGGAACTATAGAATTGAGAAAAGGATCATAGGAGGTTGGAAAGCTTATTATGAGCTCAAAAACAATTTTAAGTCAACTAATTTTTAGATTTAGAGTAAAAAATATTTCCTCTTTGAGGCTCTCGTCATCACTATTTTTTTATATGAATGTGAGCTGTGGGGTTGCAGTATATCTAGAGATTCATTGAGAAATATTAAAATGTCCAAAATCAGTTTATAACCTACAACCTCAAGATTAAAGGTAATACTCTCTATCATATTCTCTTGATTGAAGTTAGCATTTTAGTCATTGAAATAATGGTTATGTTTAAGTATTTGATGTATAAGAAGAATTTGTCTAGCATGGAAGCGAGAGACTCCCCAAAATTGCTTTAACTCTAATCAAAACCCCCAATCAGCTCTCTAAAACGATTTGGCATAGGATTGAAATCCTGGCTGTGACATTGAGATAAAGGAGAGGAGATCATCTTGGAGAATAAGGATGAAGTATTAAAAATACCATTACTTCAGAATTTGAGATCGGTTGTGGAGTGATAAGGAGCTAGGGAGCTGAGTGGAAAAGGAAGCTAAGTACTTGCTATTAATATTTACTTTCTTAAGCTAATGGGAATATTCAATTTTTCTTGTTTTTTTTTATTTTCATGTTGATGAATAAAGTGTAAAGGAGGACATGTAAAACTCCTAAAAACATCAAAATAAATCAATGCCCAATGTAAACAAGGCTAAATCTGGGCCATTTTATAAAACACACTTGAGTATGAAATAGGTTGATCACTTGACCAAGTAAACCATGACCATATCTACAATGCAGTCTAGATGCATTGAACCTCCTTGAGGCATAGCGCAGTTCTAGATGGAGGCTCTACATGTGAAAGGAGGTAAATTGATGAAGTAGTTTAGGGTTTGACAAGACTCCTATCTTATAAAAGGAAGAGGAGAGCAGCATGAGAGGGGTTGTTGAAGATATTATTTCAGAATAATTTTTCTGCTTAGACATTTCTCATTCTCTAGCTGTTTAGCTGAGAATAATGTTGATTAGCATTGGGTGTTCCTGAGCGGGAATCTCACCTCCCTCCTAGAGCAGCTCTTGGAGGAGTTGTGCTTGTCTTGTCCACTATCAGGCTTGGGCCAAGCTTCACCTTAAACCTATAACATTGATCCTATTGAGGGTTAGGTTTTCGTTGTGAGTTGCAGCAAGTGGGAGATAGATCTCTTTAGATCTATGCACATCTAGCCCCTCTTTTCACTGGGAAAGCCTTCTATCCCATTGGCAAGAGTGTCCTAGATCATTGGAGATATAGATCTAGACCTTGGCATCAGGCCAAATCATTCTCAAATCTTACAGCATAGTTTCCCTTCCCAAACTACGTTATTTGTAATTTTTCAATTGCAGGGTGTTTTGTCTGCATTTTGGAGGAGAGACCTCTGGTGATAGGATTCTTCCTCTCACTGTGGTGATCCATGGATTGGCCATCCAATCCATTTTTGTTTCAGATCTAATATTTTTTCTATTATATTATTTAGAAATTTCTGAATATTACTGCATATCTGCAACTCTAGATCTCATATCTACCCTTGTACTCTCATGTTTTACACAAAACCCCAAGGGGAAAGTATAGATGAGCTTTTATTGTATACAGATCTAAATTAGATCCATATTTTTATATATAGATCAGCTCTAGATATGATTTATAATATACTGCTGCTTTAGCCCCATTAAAATAATGCTGTCAAGTTTATGCATACATTCCTTGTGGCTACAGCACCTCATTTATGAGGGTTTATTCCTGTATAGTATTCTACTTTCTCTTGTACACTGTATGGGCTGTAACATAAATCTGATTTTCTGTTGTACATATGATATGTGAGCCTCCATATTGATCTCCTGCAAATATTGGGCTGAACTGCGTTATTTTCCAGCAATGTTGTTTTTGTATTGCTACAGTCCCTTCTTTGGGCATTTTCTAGCTGCACTAGGTGTGGGGAGATCTGTTTAGCCCACCTAGGAGGATTTTTTTTTTAATCCCTCTTGGATTCAGGTCTTATATTTTTAGATCTAAGGGATCCAAGTGTTGGTTTCCAATATCGTAACATACATTCATTTTTCAGGCATGCCTTGCTAGCAGTCTCTATTTTGGGATATTACAGTGGTATCAGAGCTACTTTCTTGGATTAGCCTGTGAGCTTCAATAATTATGGAGTATTCTCATGGGAAGGAGGAGATATGCAAGAGAAATCAAATCAAACCATTTTTTTTTTGGAGAAAATAGGTTCATAAGACTTCTATCTCAAGTTCTGCAGGGTATTAGCAAGGACATCAAAGAAATGAGGAGGGAAAAACATGTAGATCCCTCAAAAAGATCTGCAAGATCTATAAATGAGGAAGATTATAAGCCCTCATCTCATGGATATGAGCACTCAGCCATATCATCAAACCTACAACGTTCTATCAGAAAATTCTTCATGAAAAGGATGGAAGGAGATGTGCCAAAAAGAGAGAATCACTTGAGCTTCCAAGGGTCTTGCAAGATCAAGGAAGAGAAGGCTGGGAATAAAAGCGTAGTAATAACAAGGGCACACCTAGACCCTCATAGAGAGGAATAATGAACAATGGTTCCAAGGAGAGAAACTCTTGCACTATTGCAAGGAGTTCCAAAGAATCTCACATATGGAGATTGTTGCACAATCCATGTGCAGCATGTCCGATCATTATCAAATGGTGAGGATCTGAATATTGAAAAAGATAAAGGGAAGGGAAATCACCATATGATGAGGAGTACACACCCCTCTTTATTTCAGAAGATTGATGTACAGAGAAGGCATGAGGATCTATGCAATGAAGGCAAGGACAAGTCAGTCCATACATCTATGTATCATGCTCTATGCCTTGATGTCTCTTTGCATGGAGGCATTCCACCAAGGAGACCACCTGATTGGAAGAAAGATAAAGTGTTCTCTCAACTATATCCAACAGGAATATATCTGTCTAAAGAGGGAACCTTGGGAGGAGCTACTACAATGCTGAGAATCATTGATGGGGAGCTACGTAATTTTCTGAAATTGGCTTTGCTATATTCCATTCATCCATTTGCATTGAAAAGAAGAGATTCAAAAATCTGTGTTGATATGAGCATGGTATCAAAGGGCCACTCCATAGCCTTGGAGAAACAAAAGATACTCCAATATATGATGAAAATTTCTGAATATGACAAGAAGGTATTTCCATTCTTGTATGAGAGAGAAAAACTGTGGGATTTTTGGAGGAGGAGAACCTTTTAGAAGAGGGATGACTCTCCTAAACTTCAATCTTGTTTTGAGCAACATCAGCTACAAGAGGGGAAACAAAAGAAAGTTGGAATTACTCCAACATGTGACTGTGACATCAAGCATGTCAAGGAGGAGAGCCATCATAGGACAGATACTTCATGTCAGACTTCTACAATGCTGTCAATGTTGGGAAGCCTGGATCCTTATTGGGAGTCCCTACTCTTGATGGAATATTCCAAGGACCTCTTCAAATGTGAGTTTCTTGATGGGAAAATGATAGATAGCAGGTATAAAGTAGTTAATGGAGTCATTTATTTCTATGATCAGATCTATTTATCTAAAGACTCCAAACTCAAAAACAAACAACTTAATGAAACCTATGAGTTCTTGATTTCAAAACCCACTAGCTTCATTACAACATCCCATACTATATTGGAGGGATTCATTTGGGAATATTTCCATAAGGAGATGCACTCTCATATGAGGAAGTGCATGGATCATTTTCCGGTTGAGGAGGAACATAGCTCTTGGAAGAAGATATCCTCAACACCTCCTTATTCATTTAGCGTGAGAGGGGACTCATCCATGAGTTACCTCACTAATGTAAGACAAGTATATGGAGGAACTTGTATCTCTGAATATCCTGATGTATCTACTATATGCTTGTATTTTTCTAACACTCATGTGTAGGGCTTTGCTCCAAGAGGGAGCATTATTTCTGATGGGTTTCATAGGCCACTTGGGGCTATGAACAATGATGATTTTGGCCATTCCTTGAAGGGTATTGGAGAGATGATATACTCTTCATGGTGTGATTCCTTTACACCAACTATTATGCACTTTCGCCAAGCATGCAAGAAGGATGGGGCAGCAAACAAGTGTTGGGGAAAAAACTTGTCATGTCATAGTCTAAGCCATTTAGGAGTAAAACTGGGCTGGTTGCACTTGAGGGACCATTTTACTTCTCCATTATTGCATATGGAAGCTAGCATGACTCTAATTATGATTCCATATGCTGAAATTGTTCTTGTCTTTATTTGGAACATGGATGGAGGGAAGGCACATTGGTTGGATGTGCCCTTGGGGAAAGGAGATTCCCATACTATTTGCAATACATGTTTCAAGGTGGGCATGGGATATTATATGTTCACTATGGTATACCACATGTTTCTTTGTAAGGTGAGCCATAGGTTTGTTTGGGGCATGCCTCTCATAAGTATTGGGGGGGGGGTTTCCTATGAATTTCCAAGCTGGGAGGTGATTCATTTCATTTGGATGATAGCATGGAGATGGGAGTCTCTCATGGATGATGAAATTCCCCATATTAGTCATCAATTTTGTCTTGAGGAGGCCATGGATCTTTATAAATGTGAATGGTAGGCTTCCTTGTCGCCATAATTTTACATTCAATTTTTCTTGCCAACCTGAATGCCTTCTCCAATGAATCAGGTTCCCAAATGAAAACTTCATGTTGGATGTTATCCTTTAAAGTCCTATATATTATCAATCTTGTGTTCCTCTCAAATATGTCGAACAACCCTTATATTCAATTTTGAAGTCCTTAATGTGCTCACTTCATTGAACCCTTTTGTTTGAGATTTATCAACTGGCTAAAGAAGGTGTTACTCTTTGTATCCTCATAATGTGCTATCATTTCCTCCATAAAAATTGACCAAGTGACGATTTTTTTACGAGAGCAAAGCCATCGATACCATACAAATGTATTTTGTTCTAAATGTAAAGTTGCAATGCGTACCTTTTTTGTGTTTTTCACATTATTGAGATCAAAATATTTCTCCATCGGTAGTATCCATGTTACGGGGTCCTTGCCATCAAACTTCCTCATATCCATCTTTGGAATATGGTGTTTCTTCCATCCAACATTAGAGTTTATGAAATCACGATTAACATTTATATTTTTCTCATCATGAGTTTCCTCTACTATATTTTCACCATTAGGAAACATTTCTTGTATAAACTTTGACAAACCCTCGATGTCTACTTTTAGATCATTCTTCATGTTTTCCATGTTGCCTTTCATTTTTTCATCGATCTTAGCTTCCATGTCATCCATCTTAGCTTCCATGGCCACTTCCATGTCATCCATATTAGCTTCCAAACCATTCATCTTAGCTTCCACGCTTTTCTTCAAACCATCCATCTTAGTTTCCACGACTTTCTTCAAAACTTCCATTTCACTTTTTGTTGCTCTTTGCGATAGCGAAATTTGGTGCACTTGCTCTTGTAATTTTGATATCTCATGTTGTGTTTCTTCGTCTTCATGAGTCATAGTAGAGCCTTCTGAAGGCTTAATTGGTGTTGAATTCTTTTTAGGGGGCATTTTAGAACCCAATTCTGATATCTATTCTTCAATATGCCCTTGGAATAAATTTAAACTATTTTTTTTCAAATGAGACTTATGTAATTCAAAAAAATACACACCTTTTTCTTGCTTTTGAGGATATTGATATTGAAACTGAATTATCTCTGTCATTTTAGATCTTCAATATCTGAAATTTGGCCCTGCGGTAGCCCTCTAAATCCTCTTTCAAATGCCATAGGTTTGACTTGATTTGGATTCTTCAAGTCAAATTTATGTCCAATCTCCCACAATGACCTAATTATGGACGAGTTCAGTATAGCGAACTTGTAGGACTTTCCACATGTCACTGTTTGCTCTGTTCGCTCTGAAATTGATATGAAAGAGACTACAGTCCATGTAATTCTAGCCACTTTTTACAGAATTCCAATCTGATGCTCAGAGAGAGAGTTATGAATATTTTCCCATGATCACCTCTTTGAGATGAAATTCGAGAGCCTGAAAAAGACCTAACTTCCACAGATCATATCTCTGAAAATATTGTGAACAAAGCTCTAAAATTTTGCGACGATGTTCCTCAGGATTTTTTCTTCGTTCTTTAAAAATTTCAGCTTTTGAACCTTCGTAGAAAAAACGTTATAGAAAAAAATGCCACGATGACCTATTTGGTGCAGCGAAACCCTAGAATCCAAAGCTCTAATACCAAATGTTGGGAAGCCAGCTCCAAAAAGAGAAGAAAAGAGATATCAATGCCTTAGAAATAATCCACTTCGAGGGGGAAACCTCCAATACATTACATGAATGAAAAATTCTTGGATGATACAAATGAAAAAACCTCCTTTCCATATATAGGAGGCCATGGGGCCACAATGTAATCCTAGCCGACCTAACAATAATAATTTAAGGGCATAATAACAAAAATATGGTGGTTACAGGGGTACAACAATAACAATAAGGGGGTTACACTAACAAAAATAAGGGACTATACTAGTAATATAAGGACCTAACAGAATGAGATGTATATCTTAAGAAACTTTATGACTCCGTAGATACCATAGGCAACACCAGAAAGAATCCTTTAGAGGAAGATACCTTTTCTTTGGAATACAAAGAGTTCAGGATTAAGAAGCTTGATAGTAGGAAAGATAAGGATATTGAAGGTTACCAAGCTGAGATTCTCAAAATGGGAAGGTCCATCCTCATCTCGCATCTACACAAACTCCTCAAATTAGTAGTAAAGAATGACTTCCCTAATATTTGAATGCAAAGCCTTATCGTACCTAATTTTAAAAGTGGGGATAAATTTTTTTCCTCTAGCTATAGGAATATCATGATTAGCCACATTTTATCGAAGTTGTGTGGGCTCATTTTGGAAAAGAAGATTAGCACCTGACTTTAAATCCATGGTAAAAGAGCCAAAGAGAAAGCAGTTTTTAGAAGGAATCACTCAACTATTGACCACCTTGTCACTCTTAGGACCATTGTCGATGAATGTTGCAATAATAAAATTTATCTCTTGTGTTGTTTTGTTGATTTTAGAAAATCCTTCGACTTAATTCCTCGAGAAAAGTTATGGAAAATAATCGATGACATAATGGTTCCTCTCAAGCTAAAGGTTGTTTTCAATAGTTTATGCGAGAACGTTATTGCCAAGATTAAGACCATTGAAGGTTGTTCTTAAGAGATTAAATGCACCATTGGTCTTAAGCAAGGATGTCCCCTACCCCCTACCCTTTTTGGAATTTACATCGACAAAATTGAAGAGTGTTTAGAAGATGTTGGATGTGATGGTCCCAAGCTCGATGGTATAGTAATTACCCTTATCCTTTATGATAATGATATTTTTCTTATTTCCAGAGGCCCTGATGATCTAAAAAATAGCTTAAAACCCTCCATGATTATTTCTCCAAGGCAGGTATGATTGTTAATACTGACAAGACTAAAGTCATGATAATTAAATCCAAAAAAGTAAAGTATGATAATTTCATTTATGATAACAATTACTTAAAGAAGGTTTATTCATACAGATATTTAGGTATTGGCATTCACCATCAGCTCAAATGGAACTATAGAATTGAGAAAAGGATCATAGGAGGTTGGAAAGCTTATTATGAGCTCAAAAACAATTTTAAGTCAACTAATTTTTAGATTTAGAGTAAAAAATATTTCCTCTTTGAGGCTCTCGTCATCACTATTTTTTTATATGAATGTGAGCTGTGGGGTTGCAGTATATCTAGAGATTCATTGAGAAATATTAAAATGTCCAAAATCAGTTTATAACCTACAACCTCAAGATTAAAGGTAATACTCTCTATCATATTCTCTTGATTGAAGTTAGCATTTTAGTCATTGAAATAATGGTTATGTTTAAGTATTTGATGTATAAGAAGAATTTGTCTAGCATGAAAGCCAAGAGACTCCCCAAAATTTCTTCTAACTCTAATCAAAACCCCCATCTTTGGCTCAAGCGATTTTGGCATAAGGATGCCAAGTCCTGGCTCGGCCATTGGGGGATAAAGGAGGAGATCATCTTGGAGAATAAGGATAGTATTAAAAATACCATTACTTCCAAATTTAAGGATCAGTTGTGGAGTGATAAGGAGCTAGAGTGGAAAAGGAAGCTAAGGTATTATGTAATATTCCCACTTAGCCCAAGCTAATGGGAATATTCAATTTTGCTTTGTTTTTTTTTTTTTTTCATGTTGATGAATAAAGTGTAAAGGAGGACATGTAAAACTCCTAAAAACATCAAAATAAATCAATTCCCAATGTAAACAAGGCTAAATTTGGGCCATTTTATAAAACACACATGAGTGTGAAAGAGTTTGATCACTTGACCAAGTCAACCATGACCATATCTACAGCGCAGTCTAGATGCATTGAACCTCCTTGAGGCACATCACAGTTCTAGATGGAGGCTCTACATGTGAAAGGAGCTAAATTGATGAAGTAGTTTAGGGTTTGACAAGACTCCTATCTTATAAAAGGAAGAGGAGAGCAACATAAGAGGGGTTTTTGAAGATATTATTTCAAAATAATTTGTCTTCTTAGACATTTCTCATTCTCTAGTTGTTTAGCTAAGGATAATGTTGTTTAGCATTGGGTGTTCTTGAGTGGGAATCCCACCTCCTTCCTAGAGCATCTCTTGGAGGAGTTGTGCTTGTCTTTTCCACTATCAGGCTTGGGCCAAGCTTCACCTTACACCTATAATGCTGATCCTATTGAGGGTTGGGTTTTCATTGTGAGTTGCAGCAAGTGGGAGATAGATCTCTTCATATCTATGCACATCTAGCCCCTCTTTTCACTGGGAAAGCCTTCTATCCCATTGGCAAGAGTGTCCTAGATCATTGGAGCTACAGATCTAGACCTTGGCATTAGTCCAAATCATTCTCAGAGCTTACAGTGCAGTTTCCCTTCCCAAACTATGTTATTTGCAAGTTTGCAGTTGCAGGGTTGTTTGTCTACATTTTGGAGGAGAGATATTTGGTGATAGGATTCTTCCTCTCACTGTGGTGATCCATGGATTGGCCATCCAATCCATGTTTTTTTAATATCTGATCTGCTATTATATTGTATGATTCATAAATTTCTGAATATTACTGTAGATCTGCAACTCTAGATCTCAGATCTACCCTTGTACTCTCATGTTTTGCGCAATACCCCAAGGGGAATGTATAGATAAGCTTTTCTTGTTTACAAATCTGAATTAGATTCGTATTTTTATATACATATTAGCTCTAGATATTAGTTATAATATACTTCTTCTTTAGCCCCATTAAAATAACATTTTCAAGTTTATGCAGATATTCCTTGTGGCTGTAGCACCTCATTTCTGAGGGTTTATTCCTATATAGTCTTCTACTTTCTCTTATACACTGTATGGGCTGTAAAATAAATCTGATTTTCAGTTGTAAATATGATATGTGAGCCTCCATATTTATCTCCTGCAAATATTAGGTTGAACTGCATTATTTTCCAGCAGTGTTGTTTTTGTATTACTGCAGTCCCTTCTTTGGGCATTTTCTAGCTGCACTAGGTGTGGGGAGATCTGTTTAACCGACCTAGGAGGATTTTTTTTTTAATCCCTCTTGGATTCAAGTCTTAGATTGTTATATATAAGGGATCCAAGTGTTGGTTTCAAATACTGTAGCATACATTCCTGAAAAATGTGTTTTTCAAGCATGCCTTGCTAGCACTCTCGATTTTGGGATATTACAATGGTATCAAAGCTACTTTCTTGGTTAAGCTTGTGAGCTTCAAGAATTATGGAGTCTTCTCATGGGAAGGAGGAGATATACAAGAGAAATCAAATCAAACCCTTGTTTTCTGGAGAAAAGAGGTTCACAAGACTTCTATCTCAAGTTCTGCAGGTTATCAGCAAGGACATCAAAGAAATGAGGAGGGAAAAACATGGAGATCCCTCAACAAGATCTACAAGATCTATACATGAGGAAGGTTCTAAGCCCTCATATCATGGATATGAGCACACAGCCATATCATCAAACCTACAACGTTCTGTCAGAAACTTCTTCATGAAAAGGAAGGAAGGAGATGTGCCAAAAAGAGAGAATCACTTGAGCTTCCAAGGGTCTTGCAAGATCAAGGAAGAGAAGGTTGGGAATAACAATGCAGTAATAACAAGGGCACACCTAGACCCTCATATAGAGGAAGAAGGAACAATGGTTCCAAGGAGAGAAACTCTTGCACTATTGCAAGGAGTTCCAGAGAATCTCACATATGGAGATTGTGGCACAATCCATGTGCAGCATGTTGCATCATTATCAAATGGTGAGGATATGAATATTGCAGAAGATAAAGGGGAGGGAAAGCACCATATGATGAGGAGTATATACCCCTCTCACTAGTACATTTCGAGGAAATTTCGACACTTGGTTCTGACACTTTTGACCAAATGTCAGAAATTTCCCCAATTTTTTTCAATCCCGCCAAAAATCGTCGCTATACTGACGTTTAGAGAAAAGTGTTGCAATTGCGACGTTTAGAGGAAGATGTCGCAATTTTGACACTATGCCCCAAAGTGTCGCTATTGCGACGGCTGCCTCCAAAAGTCGCAAGTGCGACACAATGTCTAGGTGTCGCAATTGCGACATTTGGAGGCATCCGTCGCAATAGCGACACTCCCCTTGCATATTATATTGAATCATAAACAATTTAGTTAGACATAGAGTTAGTTGCCTACTCCTGCATATATATTGCTGGCACCATCACAAGCTCACGAGTTTCCCTGGTCGATAATTTAATGCAGCAATTTGTTCAAATAAATTGCCCAACATCCGCCCCTAGGGCAAGAAGAAGACTGTGGCCACAACCTCCAAACATGGCTCCTCTGCACGACAACAACAAATGGACAAGGTTGTGGAGGAGTACGGGGACATATTCACCTCACCCACAAGGGTGCCTTTGTACTGTCAGGTCAAGCACCCCATTGACTTGACCCCAGGTGCACCACTACCCAATGAACCGATCTATAGGCAATCTGTTTTG